>CM033715.1:56700259-57900259 GCA_019671005.1 Hibiscus mutabilis
GAAATGGAGTGGCCTTTTATTTATCGTATATTTACTTTTCTATTTTATATATAGTATTTCTATATATAGTATTCCTCCATTGCTTGCATATGTATATATAATTCAAATATAGAAAACGTATCAATTTTTAACAAATGCAACTTTTTCGGTGAGTATAGCTGGTTTCGGAATATTTACAGCATTCCTTTTATATAAGCCTTTTTATTCATCTTTACTAAATTTGAACTTACTAAATTCGTTTTCGAAAAAGGGGCCTAAAAGAATTTTCTTGGATAAAATAATATATTTGATATATGATTGGTCATATAATCGCGGTTACATAGATACGTTTTATTCAATATCCTTAACAAAAGTCATACATGATATATATACATGTTCAATTTCACCATTCTCTTCATTTCAAACAACCTAATAACTCAACTACGCATTTAAACATCATCAAAATCAGAATTTCAAACATAAATCAGTTTGGACAGCATGAATTTACCTTAGTAATGCTGCCAACAAGTTGAATTTAGCTCAAATTCAACCTTAACACCATGGATTTAAGCTTTCTCTCACAATAACACTCTCTCCCTATTTTCCCTCTTCAAATCGGTATAATGGAGAAATGGATGAAGATGACATCCTTGTAATGGATTTAGGAATTTACTATCTTATCTTTGATTAGTTGTTTATCATAGAATTAATCAAGGGCATTAGGGGAAATGATAAATTTAGCATGCAATACTTATCTTCTCATTTAATTCAATGTAGTCACTTTAAATTGATCACTTATTTCATTCATTAATTCAATTAGACCCTTGACTAATCAATTTAGCTTAATTCTAAATTCAATTAACCTATCAACTTATGCAAATTGGTTCCAATACTTCTAGGCTAGGATTTGGGGTGTTACAAGAGAAGTAGAGTTCAGAATTGAAGTTCAGCCTAGAACAGCTCTGGTGTCCATTACATCCTATAGAATGACACATGTCGAGTTAAAAGAATTAAAGAAGCAACTTCATGAGTTGCAAGATAAAGGTTTCATACGGCCTAGCACTTCTCCTTGGGGTGCACCGGTTTTGTTTGTAGAGAAAAAAGACAAGACTATGCAGCTTTGTATTGATTACCGTCAGTTAAACAAGCTCACCATCAAGAGTTGGTATCCCCTGCCCAGAATTGAAGATCTTTTCGATCAACTTAGGGATGCTGCCGTATTCTCTAAGATCGACCTTCGATCGGGGTACTATCAAATGAAAGTGAAAGAACAATACGTACCCAAGACAGCCTTTCGTACTCGATATGGCCACCTTGAATTCCTCGTAATGGCATTCGAGTTAACGAATGCTTCGACTGCTTTTCATGGATCTCATGAATCAAATATTCAAGCCCTATCTCGGTAAAATTGTAGTTGTCTTCATCGACGACATTCTGGTGTACTCTTGGAATAAGGAGGAACATGCTGAACACCTCCGAATTGTCTTGCAAACACTCCAAGAACATCAATTGTATGCTAAGTTCTCCAAATGTGAATTCTGGTTACCAGGAGTTTCTTTCCTTGGCCATGTTATCTCAGCTGAAGGAATTAAAGTCGATCGAGCAAGATTCAGTCTATTATGAATTGGAGACATCCGAAGAATGTAAGCAAGGTCCTAAGTTTTCTCGATTTAGCCGGGTATTATAGAAGATTTGTTAAGGGCTTTTCCTCTATTGCCGCAAGTCTTAATAAGCTTACTCGTAATGATACACCTTTAGCTTGGTTGGAGAGCCAACAACGAAGCTTCGATCAACTTAAGCAAGCTCTAACTCATGCCCCGGTACTCATCCAACCAAAATCGGGCAAAGAATTCACTGTTTACATTGATGGTTTTCATCTAGGACTCGGTTGTGTCCTGATGCAAGATGGGAAAATAATTGCTTACGCTTCAAGGCAACTAAAGCCACACGAGTCTAATTATCCAACACACTATCTGGAACTAGTAGCTATCGTGTTTGCTCTCAAGATATGGAGACACTATCTATACGGAGAGAAATGCAATCTATTTACTGATCACAAAAGTCTCAAATACCTCCTAACTTAGAAGGACTTGAATCTGAGGCAAAGGAGATGGCTCAAATTACTTAAGGATTACGACTTGGTTATGGACTACCATCGAGGGAAAGCAAACGTAGTTGCTGACGCCCTTAGTCACAGACCATACTCGGGTAACTCCTAAATCTAGAATTCTGAGTAAATTCATTTGAATCGCGCCTTCTCTTGTTTTACAAATAATGAATTTAGAGTTTCCTTAAGCTACAAGATACTATTTGAACATTCCTTGAAATACAAGTAAACCATTCGAATAAGAATTGTGTATAAAATACTTGTAACCATTGAAATCAAGTCTTTCATAGCTTGTAAGAAAGAATTCGAACAATGCCTTATGATACAAGAAACAATTCAAATAGTGCCTTGCATTGCAAGAAAACTATTGAAAATCATTCTAACGACTTTGTTAATTATTTCATAGCTACTACGGCTATCAATGCTCATTTCTGACTATCCAAGAGCCGAAAAAGTTTCTCTGACCTTTAAGTTCAATCCGATTTCATTTCGAGAATTAAAGAACTCCAACAAGTTGATCCAGATCTTCAGAAAATCATGTATAAGCTTACTTCTGAGTCTAACTCTGACTTCTCCCTAAAGTCAAATGGACTCCTCTATTTCAAAGATAGAGTTTGTGTTCCTAACAATGAGGAACTAAGACGGGAAATGTTGAAAGAAGCTCATCAAAGTTCTTTCTCGATCCACCCTGGATCGGTTAAGATGTATAAGGACCTAAAGCCACTACACTGGTGGCCAAGCATGAAATCTACAATCACGGACTTCGTATCCAAGTGCTTAACATGTCAAAGAGTCAAAACTGAGCATCAAGTCTCTACTGGATTGCTTCAGCCTATTGAACTTCCTCATTGGAAGTGGGATCGAATTACTATGGACTTTGTCACTGGTCTTCCTTCTACTCCAACAAAGAATGATGTTGTATGGGTGCTTGTTGATAGATTTACTAAATCTACTCACTTCATCCCTGTTCGTATGAACATGAGCATGGAAATCCTTGTCGAGTTGTACATTCATGAAGTGATTCGGTTACACGGTGTACCTACAACAATTATCTCCCATCATGACCATCAATTTGCTTCTCGATTCTAGAATTCTCTACAAAAAGCTCTAGGAGCTAAAGTACATCTTAGTACAACCTTTCATCCTTAATCAGATGGCCAATCTGAGAGAATCATTCAAGTATTAGAAGATATGCTACGAGCTTGTGTTATTGACTTCGGGAAGAACTGGGAGAAATCCTTACCTCTTGTAGAGTTTGCCTACAACAATAGCTATCAATCTTCTATTCAAATGGCACCATTTGAAGCCCTATATGGTAGAAGATGTAGAACTCCCTTATGTTGGTATGAATTGGGAGAAAACAAAGTATTGGGACCTCAATTGCTTCGGGAAACCGGAGAACAAATCAAGATCATTCACGATCGATTGAAGGCAGCTTTTGATAGATAGAAAGCGTATGCTGACTTGAAAATGAAAGATATCCAGTATGCTATTGGAGACAAAGTCTTCCTAAAGGTCTCACCTTGGAAGAAAGTGCTCAGATTTGGAAGAAAAGGGAAGCTCAGTCCCCGATACATCAGACCATTTCAAGTTATTGAAAGAATTGGTCTAGTGGCCTATCCATTAGCTCTTCCTAGAGAATTCGATAGAATACACAATGTCTTCCATGTTTCAATGCTCATAAGGTATCGATCTGATCCTTCACACATTCTCGAACCCGAAGAAATAGAATTGAATTCCGATTTGTCCTACGAAGAAGAACCTATTTAGATTATTGACTTGGAAGTAAGAAAGCTTCGGAACAAGATTGTTCCCCTTGTTAAGATCTTATGGAGAAATCATAAGGTGGAAGAAGCTACATAGGAATCTGAAGAAGTCATGAGGAAGCAGTATCCTCACCTTTTCGATTCAGGTAATTTCAAGGACGAATTTAATTTAAGGGGGGGAATTGTAACACCCCAAATCCTAGCCTAGAAGTATTGGGACCAAATTGCATAAGTTGATAGCTTAATTGAATCTAGAATTAAGCTAAATTGAATAGTCAAGGGTCTAATTGAAATAGTGAATGAAATAAGTGATCAAATTACAAAGGACCAATTTGAATTAAAGGAGAAAGAAGGGGAATGCATGCTAAATTCCTTGTTTCCCCTAATACCCTTGATTACTTTAATATTAAGGATTAACCAAGGGACATTTTAGACAATGCACAATTCCAATATCATGGATTAGATGTTGTCATCTTCTCCATTATCCTCCATCTAGCCGAAAAAGAGAGAAAGGAAAGTGAGAGAAAGAAAGCTAGGGAAAACACCATTGGAGAAGGAATTAAGCTTGCATGTGTAGAGATTTTTCATTGAAATTAAGCTAGAAGCAAAGTAAGTAAGATTCTACTTGTGTTCAATTTAATAGGTAACTATATTGTTGAATTGGACAGTTTTGATGATGTTATATGAATTATCTATGGAATATGTGATTAGATGATTGAATGGTTGTAGAATTATGTAAATTTGAAGAATGAACACTAGGTATTGTGCTGGAATGCATGCTAAATTCCTTGTTTCCCCTAATACCCTTAATTAATTTAATATTAAGGATTAATCAAGAGACATTTTAGACAATGCACAATTCCGATATCATGGATTAGATGTTGCCATCTTCTCCATTATCATCCATCTAACCGAAAAAGAGAGAAAGGAAAGTGAGAGAAAGAAAGCTAGGGAAAACACCATTGGAGAAGGAATTAAGCTTTCATGTGTAGAGATTTTTCATTAAAATTAAGCTAGAAGCAAAGTAAGTAAGATTCTACTTGTGTTTCAATTGAATAGGTAACTATATTGTTGAATTGGACTGTTTTGATGATGTTATACGGAATTATCTATGGAATATGTGATTATATGATTGAATGGCTGTAGAATTATGTAAATTTGAAGAATGAACACTAGGTACTATGCTGGAAATTATGTGTTTATGATAGTGTAATAAGCTAGGTTGCTAGAAAATTGAATTGTGATGCTGAAATGAGAATTGAATGATTAGAACTTAAAATTGAGCTATGGAATTAATGAATTGATTATGATCATGAATAGGTAATGTAATTAAGGTGTTAAACAAATTGAATTCTTAACAAACAATGCTGGAAATGAAGGATAAAAGCATGAACATAGTTATGTAACATAGAAACTGTTTTGTGGAATTGAAATTGAGTAAACATGCAAGATTAGGCCTTATAACCAATCTACTCTGTTTTTGCAGCTTTGTATAATGAATTAACATGGACTCAACATGTTTAGGATGTCATATGAAATGAATTATGGGGCTAAAAAATTGGTTAAAATGAATTTAAGGCATTAAAATGTGTTTAGATGCAATCTGACCATAATTGCTTTGTTCTGGGCAGTCACTTTGAAAATTCACTAAAAATTGTGTAGATCAAATTCAGGGATGAAATTTTAATGACATGATCCTTAGAATGTATATTTTCATTAGGTGAAAACAGAACTGAAAACTTGGTCCTATGCTGGAAACTATAAATAGGAATTGCTGGACAGTGCAAACTGTCCAGGCAGTGTAAATGCCCTGTCTTTGAACAATAAACTGTATTAATTGACTAAGAACTAAAATACAAGTCTATTATGGTCTTATATACAATTTTTTATCTTTCCAACGGTGTATAGAAATAGAAATTCCGACGTACGGATTAAAAGATATGGCCATTTAAATGAACAATGTGCAAATTGCCAAGCAGCAGTGCCCTGGGCAGTTTGGGACTGTTTTTGCACCTAGATGCAAAACCGTTTCCAAAACAGTTTTGGGACATTGTAACCTATCCAATTATGTCTTAAAATGAAGTAATAACAATATGGAAATGAACTAGTAAGAAATGCTTAAAAGGAAGCATAAAAACAGTAGCTAAATGTTAGGTACAAATGTGGTAACATTGCTACTATGATTGTGTGGTATATTGTGCTTGTTTTGATGAAATGTGTATGTGCTATGCTTGCTAGATCAAGGACAGCAAATTGGGGAAGAAGAGGATTGGAGTGGACATCCCAAAGCTAGAGGCAAAGGGATTTGGATTCAAGACACTTGAATTGCTAGGAGTATTGTGAGTGTAACTATCCTTAGGGTTGGGACTAGGTCCTAACCAACCTTGATATTGTTAACTCAATGAAATTGCCATGTAAAATGACTTAATACCTATTTGGATAATTAAGGGAAGAATGACATGTATGACAACTTGTTTGATGCCATGATCTATATGTTACTTGGGTGTTAAGCAAATGTAATGAATTGTGTGTCATGTTGCATTGCTTATGCCTAAGGTATGAAATGGCATGCTTGCTTGGAGAATAAGGTACGCACATTGCATACATATGCTTGTGTTTGTGAATGCTATACATGGCTGATTGAAATAAATTGAACAAGGATAGTACTTTGAATTCATGCTATTCGAATGGCATGGATGTTTTGTATTGGGAGTTAAGACTCCATAAGCCTAAGGGCTTGGCCTTTAAAGGTCATAATGCTGTATTGGATCATGAAATGTATAAAGCTTAAATGAAATGGATAATCAACAACCTTGGTAGCTAGTTTGATAGATAGGAGGGCATGCCTTAGAATCTAGAGCTCATATTGGCACTATGGTGCATATTGGCACTACGGTACATATTGGCACTACGGTGCATGTTGGCACTTCGGTGCATATTGGCACTACGGTGCATATTGGCACTTCGTTGCATATTGGTAGTTCAGTGCATGTTGTTAAGATTTGATTATCTAGCAAGCTACTTACCAAGGGTGCTATAAGATGACTTAATAATTCAAATAAACATTGTTTGCTTTGATATGTGATATGAACATTGCTTGTATTGTAAGACGCTTGAATGAACTTCCTTGCTTTGAAAGAAGACACATGAATGTATGTATAACTAGTTACTTCTCATGAAAGAAATGTATAAATGATGACTATGTGTAAGAATACCTACTTGGTAATTTAAGTATTGATTTCTTGTCTTCTAAGCAAGGTGTTCGAATGGTATGCTATGAATATATGGTGGATGTTGCTATGATTAAATGAGTGATATGTGAAACTTGCTTATGTTTTCCTCCTTGCAATTCGAATGGTACATGATTTATGGTGATGGTCTTGATTCTTTGGATTACATGTAAACTTAGACTTATATGCTATAAAATTGGCTAGATTTAGTGTTACCTCACTAAGTACATAACTTGTACTTACCACTATACTCTTCATTCTTCCCATAACAGATTAAAGAATACTCCAAGAGGATATATTGGGTTTGAAGCAACACTTGAGGCAAGCTTGACAGTATGATTTCATGCTCTTTGTACTCCTAGTTTGGTGGTACTAGATTATGTAATAGGTAGCCTTGATCATGCATTTGAATAGATGATTAAGACCAGTTTGTGTAATGTTTTGATGGGCCTATTATGTAACCTATTTGGATGACTTAATCTATGTATAAGAACCATGATAACATGTATATATGAAGTAGATGTTGCGCATTTTGTGATGGAAACCCAATGTCTGTTGAGTCTTGTCTAATTTGAATGTTAGATTAATGTGGTATGATCATGCATTGTTTCCTATGGCCACTGGTATGATTCGGCCATGTTGAGTTAAGGCTAAGGTATGTACAATCATGCATTAACAATGTATTATCTAAGGATGCCATGAAATGTTATGTTTTGATTGAAAAAAATAAATAAATGAAATGTGTTTAGGTTTCATCTAGCTATTCGAATAGGAAACTTGAACATGTAAAGAATGTAAGTTGGATGCTTGTAATGATCATGTTAATTGGTTGAATAAGTAGTTTCTTTAGATGCAAGTAAGCTAGTTAAGACATGTTTAGCGATCACCTAGTGTAAATATAGTTTAAAATATGCAGTTTTGAATACGGTAAAAATATAGTTATGCAGTCCAAAAATGATGCTAAACAATTCAATAAAATGCAGTTTTGATTAATTAAAATAAGTGAAGTTTGTGAGTTTAAAACCAGTGCAGAATTGAGGATTAAAACCAATGCGGAATGTATTTTAAATGCATTAAAACAAATTGAATAAATACAAGAAAACAATTTTGGAAAAACAGTGTAGTCTAAGTGAATGTGCAGTTTGATGATGTTCATATATGTATATAGTTAAGAATGCATAATTTGGATATGAATGCAGTATGTCTTGAATTAAAAACTCATAGAAGGGCTGTTTCTACAAGAAATAAGGATTGTTATAAGGGACTGATTTGATCATAAACAAAGAAAATGTATTCATGTTAATTTGGACAGACTTGGGGGAATAAGAAAGCATAAGAACATTATTGGACTGTTTGGATTCACAAAATTGAGTACTTTTGCATGTGAAATTGTTTAATATAGTTTAAGGACATTAGAAGTATAAAATAAGAAAGAACTTGTGTGTTTATTATAATGGGCTATTTGATTATATTTTTGAATGTTGTCTTACAAATCAAAGTTTGAATTATCATAGAATAAAGATTGTTTTTAAGGTGTTAAAGACTGATTTGATGTGTTTAAATAAGTATGCCAATGTAAGAACTGAATTGTTAGCATATAGATGAAAATATATTCATGTTAGACACTATTTTGCATTAACACAAATGGAAGTGAGTTGTTTAATGAATAAATATGTAGAGATAAGTAAACCTTGGACTATTTTGACATGATTAAGTAAGCATTGGACTGATTTGAATTACATGTCTATATGTATGTAAATCCAGAATTGTTTTGAATTACATGTCTATATATATATATATATATATATATATACATTGTAACACCCTAAAATTGGCCTAAAAATGTTACCATAATCTAAACTATAGACTAATTGAATATATGTGGTAATCAAATCAAAGAAGAATAAACATTAGCTATCCTTAAGATCAAATAAGTGAAATTAGAACCAAATTGAATTGAGATTAAAACTAGAAGGCACAAAGGGAAGGATGGAACTGTGAACATGCAAAACATTAGAGTTTGCATGCAAAAGGGATTAAGATTAAGGGCCTTGACACATGTTCTCAATTGAAGAGAACATGTGCCAAGTTGGAAGGTGACTCACGGCTAAAGGGGGAAATAACCAAGAATATTGACATCTTCCTCCCCAAAACTATCACTTTGGCCGAATGGTAGATAGAGAAAGGGGAGAGAAAAGCTTCATTGATCACCTTCAAGTTCAAGCTTTTTGATTGAGCCTTTATCAAATTTAGCATGGAGAAGGTATAATACTTGATTCCAACTTGTTATAGATTGTTTGAACCTTGAGATTATGATGTCTTTGTTGTATGGATTGAATTGGGTGATTGTTATGTGTGTTAGGAGCATGCTAGCTTCAATTTGAACTTGAAATTATGATTTCTAGAAGCCAATTTGATAAAGGAAATATGTATAGTTGCTGGAAATCTGAGAAATATGTACATGGTTGAAAAAAGTCTTGATTAGGGACTGTTTTGATAGAGAAAATGATTAAGTATGCTAATTGAATATAGAATCCTGTTTTGATCATGTATCTAGATGAAATGAATAATGAATTGAATAGACATGTTGCTGGAAAATGACTACACCTAATTGGACTAATTAAATTAGGTAATGACTACCTAATTGATGAATTGGATGTGCAATGTTGATCAAATAGATCAAATTGGGTTCAACATGATAATACCCTGTTTTAAGCACATTTCTAGGTGAATTATAATGACCTATACATGTAAGAACATGAAAATGAATTGAGTTGCCATGTTATAACCTTGTTAAAATGAATTAAGAAGCTAGAAATTCAAACTAGTGTAATCTGCCCAGAATGCTCTGTTCTGGGCAGTAACTTTGAAAAATCACTATAAATTTTATGAAATGAATTTAAGGATGAAATTTTTATGGACAACACCTTGATATGTATAAATTCATTAGGAGAAAACAGAACTGAATTCTACGTTGTATACTGAAATGTAGAGAAGAAACACTAGGGACAGTGCAAACTATCCAGTGTAACAAATTGCCGTGTCTTTAAGTTATAAACTGTATTAATTGCCAAAGAACTAAAATGCAATCCTTATATGGTCATAAATAAAATTAAATTATCTTTCCAACGGTGTAAACCAATTGAAATTCCGATGTACGGAATGAAAGTTATGCATGATTAAGTGACTATAGTGCAAGTTGTCTGGCAGCAGCAGTATAGGTAATTGCACACTGTTCTGTGACAATTTGTAACAGTTTTTAGGACATTGATTCTGCCTTGTTTTACATGAACTAGAGTATAGATAAGTGTAATGAAAAATGTATATGAGCATGCTGCCAGATTTGTGGATGTTATATGCTTGTAACATTGCTTGATTGAATGAACTTGTTTTGATATGTTTGTACTTGTAATGTGATAGAACCAGGAGAAAACTTTGTGGAAGAGGATATAGTGGATCATCCTAAAGCCAAAAATAAAGGAGTGTGGATCCAAGACTAGCTAAGCTTGGAGTATTGTGAGTGTAGTTATCTCTAGGGTTAGGACTAGGCCCTAACCATTGCATACTTGTTTACACTCTTGAAATGTTAAATGAACCTAATTATGGACTTGACTTAATAAGGGAAGAATGACTAGTAATGCATGAAGTTTGATCACATCTTGAATACATGTTTTATTTGAATGCTAAGCATGTTTAAGTGGTACATGGATGCTTGTATGTGTTATGATGCAATGTGATCGAATGCTAAAGACTTGCTTGAGATATCATCTCATCTTGATGAAATAAAATATGAAAATTACATGAAATATGAGCTATGGCTCAAATGGCCTAAGGGCTTAAAATGAAATGAACTTGCTTGACATGATCTTGATCTTGAAACACTTGAATAAATGGTAAGTCGAACAACCTTGGTAGCTAGTTGGACTAGGTAGAAGGGCATGCCTTAGAGACTAGAGCTCATTGTGTAAGGGTGGATTATGGTCCAGGGCTAAGTCCCCTATTTAGCGATAGACGAACGGTACGTATGCGGTCTTTGGTAACAATAGGAGGGTTGACCAGCACTGTGGTGCATCTTGTGGTGACTGTTGGTTGGAGACTCGATTACCTATACAAACTAAGTACCAAGGGGGTTGTTTAATTGATAACACATGAAATAACAATCCAATATCATTTGTTACTTGTTTTAAAAGCTATATATTGAATGTTACTTGTCATGAAAGCCATGTATAGTATGTTACTTGTCATGTAAGCATGACTTTCTTGATTACTTGCTTTGTAAGCATGATGTGCTTGATTCATGATATGAAAACATGAAGTATGAATTCTTGATTCTTGTTCTTGATAGCCGAAAGTTATGATCCTTAGCTAGGATTCTTCTAATGCTTGAAAGCTTTAGCTAGGATCAATCTAATGCTTGAAACCCCTAGCTAGGTTTATTCTTGTTGAAATGACATAAAACTTGATATAATAAAATGGTTAGAACTAGTTACTACCTCACTAAGTACATTATTGTACTTATCACTCTCATTTTCATTCATCCCAACTACAGGATAAAGGATACAAGCATTACTTGAATCTTGAAGCCTGAATTCTTGAGCAAGAAGCAAGTCACACAAGCATTGCCTAAGTATGAGTTCTTACTTGTTTTGTGTATCTCCTAGAATGGTGGCACTAGATTATTTAGATTGTAGATTGATCATGCATTTTGGAAACTCTTGAACTTGTATATATTGTCCTTGTATGGGCCTACTATGTTATGAACCTATTGTCAAGTATGTAATGAACCTAAAGTTCTTGTAATAGAATGTTGTTGTTGCGCATATGATGATTTAAATGAAATGATCTAATGTTTGATCTAGATTACCTTGAGTCATTCAAAATGCCTTGCTTAATGTACATGTGTAAGCTTGAATTGAAAGTAGTATAACCGAACCATGTTGCGTGTATTCCATTCGAATTTCCTTGGAAAGTATATGATTCTCTTGTGTGTGTTCATGCGTTCATTATAAGTATATTGTGTACATGTATGGTAAAGGCCGAATGGTCTAGATGTTGAAAACTAGTTACAAGTATTTTGTATGTTAACATGGCCATGTTTGGTAATCTAGGTATGAAATGCTATATGTATCTAACTAAAGAACGTTGAAATTAAATGGAATTATGTAGAACACATAGAGTCATTCGAATGCTTATGGTATAGAAGATGAACTAAATTGAATTATGAAAGTAGTAACTTATGGTGTAAGTATAAAAGGAAACAACTATATGCCTTGTTTCAAATGCCTTTGATGATTAAGAATCAAATATGAGTTGCTTGTATGATTAGTAAGTAGAATTGGCTACTTGCTTGTTCTTGTATTGCTTGTATTGCCCTGTTCATTTTCCTTGCCATTGCTTGCTTAAGTAACGCTCCGGAGCTGGTTTCCTACTAGCTGGGGTAAGGGGTGTTACATATATATATATATATATATATATATATATGTGTGTGTGTGTGTGTGTGTGCGTGTGCGTGTGTGTATGTGTGTGTGCAAACATGATGAATTAGGTTGCTAATAAATGAATTGAACTTGGTTTTAATGATTTTTTTTGGTGTGAGGTACATCATGATAAGGAAGAGTAGAAGCTAGGGATTAGTTGGAAGCTATGAGTGTTGTGGATCCAGGTATTCCATAACTTTGGAATAACATGTGAGTGTAGTTATGTTTGTCTCAGGTGACATGGTGTTATTTCGGTCCCTAATTTTTTTATGTAATGTTGTGACTATTCTAAGCTTGTGCATTTAGCTCATCTAGAGAACATCATTTGAAAGCATTCATGTCATGGCATTGAGAGAACAATTATATGTTTACATTACTTAAATGTTTGGATTTGGCTATGCTATGTCTGTAATGTATGGTAATGTATATTTTAGTAAGCTTTGGAGCTAACTTCTGAATAAGATTGTCATAAGACTTAAAGAAGAGATAATTCTTCCATAACTTAACAACTTCTAAGTACTATGCTTAAAGTAACCCAAAAGCACCGAATATCTTAAGATGTTGAGTAAGTAACAATTAAGACTACTTGTAAATTAAAAAATCAAGCAAGGTTACTTGTAACCTAAAAAATCTATGTTAGCTTTAATAGCAAAGCTACTTGTACAACAAGCAACTTCCTGAATACCAAAACTAGGATAAAACATGTAAGTTGCCTTTTAAATGGAAGACCTCGGATCTATTGGTTGATGCATGTTATGTTTGGACTACGGTCCCTTGTTATTAAGATCAAATGATCTTTTAGTACCTTTGGTACTCTTG
Source organism: Hibiscus mutabilis (assembly GCA_019671005.1). NCBI lineage: Eukaryota > Viridiplantae > Streptophyta > Magnoliopsida > Malvales > Malvaceae > Hibiscus > Hibiscus mutabilis. The sequence continues at coordinate 56,713,638 of CM033715.1, forward strand.
CTCAAGTATTGCTCGGGGGCGCCCCATTGATATGTTTCGATGGCTCTAATTACCATCGCTTGTTTATATAATCCGATATTAGCTATTGCTATGTGCTCTGAGCTAAGTATCGCCTGAACTAATGTCATTCATCACCAATAGTGATCCAAGGTTAACCCGTAAGATATGAAATGTTTTAATTAATTAAAGAATTCAAGAGAAAGAAGATCAAGTTATGTAATTAATGGCCTTTAAGAGGCACGAAACAAAAACACTTAGTGAGCTCTAAATTGAAAGCTCGAGTGAGCTCTGAATTAGAAGCTCTTGATGAGCCTTGTAATGAACAACTCTAATGAGCATGTTTTATAAGTTATAGATGAACGAGTAAATTTCCCCAATCGATAAGGCAACAAACATTCAAGCAAACAATGGGTGAATGAATTGTTAAGATACTAAGGAGTCCGAAGGATTATTGTATAATCAACAAGTCTCGAGGAGACTCAAATGTTATAAGTTGATCTTCAATAACATCAATGAAGTTGTAAGAGAAAATTAAAGAAGTTTTAGAGTATTCTAAAGCTTAATGAAAATATATTAAACAACTTTAGTAAAAGATAATCCTGATCGTATTTTTGGTTGTGGGTTTTTTTGAAATCTATGCATTTATGCTTTATGATATCAATTGTCCACTACTCACTTAGGCTGTAAAAGCCTAATGCATCTCATCTTCGTGCATTGCGGTAAGCTAAAGTTCGTATTGATTCAAGATTAAGGATTCCATGTTGCGCTCAAGATCGAGTGGAATTGGATCTTTCTTAATTATACTCCTAGGATGGTGGCACCTTATAATTGTTATGAAACTAGTTTTAGATAGTATGGCTTGTAATTAATAAAATTGGGAGTTAATTGGTAACTCTAGTGTAATCGATGAATACCTAATTTGTTTAAGAGTTTTGATTGTGAATGTTACAAGTAATAGTTCCTGAAATGTTGTATATAAGCGTTATCATGCGTTGGGCTGATCTACTTTGAGACATCAAATTATGTTATAAATTGATCAATGACTTATAAGATATAAGTATGAGAATAAAAGGGGTTGTTATGTTTGTTCATGCATTAAATGAGCTCTCAAGTGAATTATACATTAATTGAATGCTAAATGAATATATGTATACACATGATAAAAATTAGTTGAATGGTAAATTAACCTTTTTGATGAAGATGTAAATCTATTGCTAAATAAATAAAAGATTGATCGGTTCGATAAAATGTTATAAATGAGTATGTGGTAAGTGTTAGTGGATGCTATAGTGAAAGTGCACATGTTATATTATATGGGAATCGATTGATAGAAAGCTTGTATGAAAGAAATCTTATTCGGTTACTGATTGAGTTGTGTATGTGTTTCATATATTTGATTCCTTGAGTTACAAGTGTTGACATCTGAATATACTTGATTACTAATATGGGTGTAAATGAAATCAAAAGCTAACAAATAAGGAAATTTCTAACACCCTATAATGTATAATCTTGAGAAAGCTTTGAAATTTCTGGTTTCGATTTCATTTTTTTTCTGTAGCAACATTCTTAACTCTGGTTTTCTTCTGAGCCTGGTTGAGGACGTTACATTGCTATCTTGCATGAATGTTTGATTGGTTAAATGAGGAATTATATGAATTGATGAAATTTGGATGAATCCCATGTTAGAATTTCGAATTCTAGTTTGAAATTTGGATTACAATTGAAATGTTCAAACTCAAACTATATCAAATGCTAGTCATGAAATCCTTGAATACAATGTGTGTTTTTGATCCGAGAAGGAAATAGAGAGCTACGATGATTATATATAAAGAAAGCTTAAATTGTTTGGTTGATACAATTGAAAGTATAGATTGAGCATGTGATTGAAGGCTTTTGATCTTGATTACTTTAATGAAAATAGATTAGATCAAGTTTGGTCTCTTAATTTTGTTAAATTGAATCAGATAATAGATCAAAATAGGGGGAGTTGTTATGTTTCGGTATAACACTGGACTACTTCTATAAAATGTGCTTTTTATGAAGAAATTGTTAGCTAGAGGGAATTCTAATGTGGTAATTAAAGGGCTAATTAATATGTTCAAGATATAATTTGTATAAGTGAAACTGCTCGGTTTAAAACACAAGTATGTTCAAAACTGTTTTGTGAAATGAGTAAACTAAATCGTTAGGGGGTGGAAGGTTTGAGTGATCAAATGACAATAGATAAGAAATTGAACTATGTGAATTGTGTATAATTGATATTTGATATTGCTCTAGTTTAGTGAAGTTTATGGCTAATGAAATCTGTCTTGTTCGATTTATAAAGAACTAAATTGGAATTTCCTTTGTAATGAATGTACACATGTGGCTTGTGGACTACCGACTAACAACCATGAAAATAGTTATAAAGTGTGAACCAATGTTAACCTACCATGATTCTTAATTGTGCATATATTTTTCTATGATAGACCGAGAGGGCATTGAAGAAAAAGGGACTAGTGTAGATCGAAACACTGAAAGACAAAAGGGAATTGTCATCCGGGATCATCAATAGCTTGGAAATAACCTGTGAGTGTGGTTTTAAAGACTTGGAATAGGGATAACAACCTATCCGAGCATAGTCTTTACTTGTTATATTTTAAGGGTAGCATTGTATGTGCAAATCATGTTGTGGCTATGTTGCTTGGAGAACAAGGTAAGTATTTCCTTAAGTGATACTTGTAGAATATAGATTGATTGAGATGCTTGACTACTTCCGAATGGTTAGAATAATGAGAATGCTTGATGTATTGAACTGTCAATGTTATGCCATGTGAAAAACTTGAAGAAGAAAACAAATGAATTATGTAAAGAATGAGCCTATATCTGAATTATGTAAAGAATGAGCCTATATCTGAATTATGAAAGTTTAATGATTCTTGAAAGAAATCAAACATGTATGAATAAATGATTCGGCCATGGGCCAATGATGTTATTGACTTGGGATAATGATCTCAAAATGTATGCGAAAGGTCCCAAATACGAATGGGATAAAGGCACTTTGATGTGCAATGTATAATAAGCTATGCTCAAAATGATTAAAGAATGATAATTAAATACTAAGTAAGCCTTGGTTTCGAGTCAGACATAGATATAGTTGGCATGCCATAGAGCTCAGAGTCGGGGTGGACTAAGGTTCGGGACAGTGGTCCCTAATGGGCGACAGTATGAGGGATGTATGTTGGTCATTTGGCGACAGTAGGAGGGATTGACCGGTACCTCAAGTACCTAATGTTTTATGGGCGACAGTTGGTTGGGGAATCGTGTATCTAGATTGGGTTATCGAATCTCAAGGCTATGTTAAATGTGTACTCTTAAATAAAAGAATTGACATGCTTAAAGCTTTGATTTATCTCTATGGATGCGAAATGTTTAATAGACTAATTCATACTTTATTAAAGAAATTGAAAAGTTGACCTTATAATACGTATGGATTGTCTAACCCAAATGTTTAGAATTATATGTCAATTCAATTGCTTATCATGTACATAATAGTGATGGCTTGTACCCATTCAATTCCTTGTTTAACCTTAATGCTTCAAGCTTAAATTGTGTACTAACTTATGGTAGCAGTGTTAGTGACTTTACAGATAGATATCACATTGAATGTTTAAAGCCCACTCACTAAGCCATTGCTTACAAATTACTTACACTACATTTTTAGGGTAAATCTTTTGATAACCATCTTTGCAAGGAGCTTGATCAAGACACTACTTTGTTAAGAGTATGTTATGTATCTAATTAAGAACTCCTAGGATGGTGGCACTCTAATGATTGTATATATATATATTGTTATTGTAACACTCTAAAATTGGCCTAGGAAAGTTACCACAATCTAAGCTATTAGCTAATTGACTGTATGTGTTAATCAAATTAAAGAAGAAAGAACATTAGCCATCCTTAAGATCAAATAAGTGAAATTAGAACCAAATTGAATTGAAATTAAAACTAGAAGGCACAAATGGAAGGATGGAACGTGAACATGCAAAACTCTAGAGTTTGCATGTAAATGGGATTAAGATTAAGGGCCTTGACACATGTTCTCAATTGATGAGAACATGTGCCAAGTTGAGGGTGACTCACGACAAAATGGGTTAAGGAATAACAAAAATAATGTCATCCTCCTCCCAAAACTATCCTCCATGGCCTATTGGTAGATAGAGAAAGGGGAGAGAAAAGCTTCATTGATCACCTTCAAATTCAAGCTTTTGATTTAGCCTTGATTAAATTTAGCTTGGAGAAGGTATAATACTTGACTTTAACATGTTATGGAATGTTTGAATCTTGAATTATGATGTCTTTGTTGTTTAGATTGAATTGGATGATTGTTATGTGTGTTAGGATCATGCTAGCTTTTAATTTGAACTTGAAATTGTGATTTCTAGTAGCCAAATTGATAAAGGAAATGTATATGTTGCTGGAAATTTAAGAAATGTGTATATAGTTGAAAAAAGTCTTGATTAGGGACTGTTTTTGATAGAGAAAATGATTAAGTATGCTAATTGAATATAGAATCCTGTTTTGATCATGTTGCTAGATGAAATGAATAATTGATTTGAATAAACATGTTGCTGGAAAATGACTACACCTAATTGGATTAATTAAATTAGGTAATGACTACCTAATTGATGAATTGGATGTGCAATGTTGATCAAATAGATCAAATTGGGTTCAACATGATAATGCCCTGTTTTAATCACATTTCTAGGTGAATTATAATGACCTAGACATGTAAGAATATGAAAATGAATTGAGTTGCCATGTTATAACCTTGTTAAAATGAATTAAGAAGCTAGAAATTCAAACTAGTGTAATCTGCCCGAATGCTCTGTTCTGGGCAGTAACTTTGAAAAATCACTATAAATTTTATGAAATGAATTTAAGGATGAAATTTTATGGACAACACCTTGATATGTATAAATTCATTAGGAGAAAACAGAACTGAATTCTACGTTGTATACTGAAATGTAGAGAAGAAACACTAGGGACAGTGCAAACTATCCAAAGTGTAACAAATTGCCGTGTCTTTAAGTTATAAACTGTATTAATTGCCAAAGAACTAAAATGCAATCCTTATATGGTCATAAATAAAATTAAATTATCTTTCCAACGGTGTAAACCAATTGAAATTCCGATGTACGGAATGAAAGTTATGCATGATTAAGTGACTATAGTGCAAGTTGTCCGCAGCAGCGATAGGTAATTGCACACTGTTCGTGACAATTTGTAACAGTTTTTAGGACATTGATTCTGCCTTTGTTTTACATGAACTAGAGTATAGATAAGTGTAATGAAAAATGTATATGAGCATGCTGCCAGATTTGTGGATGTTATATGCTTGTAACATTGCTTGATTGAATGAACTTGTTTTGATATGTTTGTACTTGTAATGTGATAGAACCAGGAGAAAACTTTGTGGAAGAGGATATAGTGGATCATCCTAAAGCCAAAAATAAAGGAGTGTGGATCCAAGACTAGCTAAGCTTGGAGTATTGTGAGTGTAGTTATCTCTAGGGTTAGGACTAGGCCCCAACCATTGCATACTTGTTTACACTCTTGAAATGTTAAATGAACCTAATTATGGACTTGACTTAATAAGGGAAGAATGACTAGTAATGCATGAAGTTTGATCACATCTTGAATACATGTTTTATTTGAATGCTAAGCATGTTTAAGTGGTACATGGATGCTTGTATGTGTTATGATGCAATGTGATCGAATGCTAAAGACTTGCTTGAGATATCATCTCATCTTGATGAAATAAAATATGAAAATTACATGAAATATGAGCTATGGCTCAAATGGCCTAAGGGCTTAAAATGAAATGAACTTGCTTGACATGATCTTGATCTTGAAACACTTGAATAAATGGTAAGTCGAACAACCTTGGTAGCTAGTTGGACTAGGTAGAAGGGCATGCCTTAGAGACTAGAGCTCATTGTGTAAGGGTGGATTATGGTCCAGGCTAAGTCCCCTATTTAGCGATAGACGAACGGTGCGTATCACGGTCTTTGGTAACAATAGGAGGGTTGACCAGCACTGTGGTGCATCTTGTGGTGACTGTTGGTTGGAGACTCGATTACCTATACAAACTAAGTACCAAGGGGGTTGTTTAATTGATAACACATGAAATAACAATCCAATATCATTTGTTACTTGTTTTAAAAGCTATATATTGAATGTTACTTGTCATGAAAGCCATGTATAGTATGTTACTTGTCATGTAAGCATGACTTTCTTGATTACTTGCTTTGTAAGCATGATGTGCTTGATTCATGATATGAAAACATGAAGTATGAATTCTTGATTCTTGTTCTTGATAGCCGAAAGTTATGATCCTTAGCTAGGATTCTTCTAATGCTTGAAAGCTTTAGCTAGGATCAATCTAATGCTTGAAACCCCTAGCTAGGTTTATTCTTGTTGAAATGACATAAAACTTGATATAATAAAATGGTTAGAACTAGTTACTACCTCACTAAGTACATTATTGTACTTATCACTCTCATTTTCATTCATCCCAACTACAGGATAAAGGATACAAGCATTACTTGAATCTTGAAGCCTGAATTCTTGAGCAAGAAGCAAGTCACACAAGCATTGCCTAAGTATGAGTTCTTACTTGTTTTGTGTATCTCCTAGAATGGTGGCACTAGATTATTTAGATTGTAGATTGATCATGCATTTTGGAAACTCTTGAACTTGTGTATATATTGTCCTTGTATGGGCCTACTATGTTATGAACCTATTGTCAAGTATGTAATGAACCTAAAGTTCTTGTAATAGAATGTTGTTGTTATATATGATGATTTAAATGAAATGATCTAATGTTTGATCTAGATTACCTTGAGTCATTCAAAATGCCTTGCTTAATGTACATGTGTAAGCTTGAATTGAAAGTAGTATAACCGAACCATGTTGCGTGTATTCCATTCAATTTCCTTGGAAAGTATATGATTCTCTTGTGTGTGTTCATGCGTTCATTATAAGTATATTGTGTACATGTATGGTAAAGGCGAATGGTCTAGATGTTGAAAACTAGTTACAAGTATTTTGTATGTTAACATGGCCATGTTTGGTAATCTAGGTATGAAATGCTATATGTATCTAACTAAAGAACGTTGAAATTAAATGGAATTATGTAGAACACATAGAGTCATTCGAATGCTTATGGTATAGAAGATGAACTAAATTGAATTATGAAAGTAGTAACTTATGGTGTAAGTATAAAAGGAAACAACTATATGCCTTGTTTCAAATGCCTTTGATGATTAAGAATCAAATATGAGTTGCTTGTATGATTAGTAAGTAGAATTGGCTACTTGCTTGTTCTTGTATTGCTTGTATTGCCCTGTTCATTTTCCTTGCCATTGCTTGCTTAAGTAACGCTCCGGAGCTGGTTTCCTACTAGCTGGGGTAAGGGGTGTTACATATATATATATATATATATATATATATATGTGTGTGTGTGTGTGCGTGTGCGTGTGCGTGTGTATGTGTGTGTGCAAACATGATGAATTAGGTTGCTAATAAATGAATTGAACTTGGTTTTAATGATTTTTTTTGGTGTGAGGTACATCATGATAAGGAAGAGTAGAAGCTAGGGATTAGTTGGAAGCTATGAGTGTTGTGGATCCAGGTATTCCATAACTTTGGAATAACATGTGAGTGTAGTTATGTTTGTCTCAGGTGACATGGTGTTATTTCGGTCCCTAATTTTTTTATGTAATGTTGTGACTATTCTAAGCTTGTGCATTTAGCTCATCTAGAGAACATCATTTGAAAGCATTCATGTCATGGCATTGAGAGAACAATTATATGTTTACATTACTTAAATGTTTGGATTTGGCTATGCTATGTCTGTAATGTATGGTAATGTATATTTTAGTAAGCTTTGGAGCTAACTTCTGAATAAGATTGTCATAAGACTTAAAGAAGAGATAATTCTTCCATAACTTAACAACTTCTAAGTACTATGCTTAAAGTAACCCAAAAGCACTGAATATCTTAAGATGTTGAGTAAGTAACAATTAAGACTACTTGTAAATTAAAAAATCAAGCAAGGTTACTTGTAACCTAAAAAATCTATGTTAGCTTTAATAGCAAAGCTACTTGTACAACAAGCAACTTCCTGAATACCAAAACTAGGATAAAACATGTAAGTTGCCTTTTAAATGGAAGACCTCGGATCTATTGGTTGATGCATGTTATGTTTGGACTACGGTCCCTTGTTATTAAGATCAAATGATCTTTTAGTACCTTTGGTACTCTTGCTCGAAGTATTGCTCGGGGGACGCCCCATTGATATGTTTCGATGGCTCTAATTACCATCGCTTGTTTATATAATCCGATATTAGCTATTGCTATGTGCTCTGAGCTAAGTATCGCCTGAACTAATGTCATTCATCACCAATAGTGATCCAAGGTTAACCCGTAAGATATGAAATGTTTTAATTAATTAAAGAATTCAAGAGAAAGAAGATCAAGTTATGTAATTAATGGCCTTTAAGAGGCACAGAAACAAAAACACTTAGTGAGCTCTAAATTGAAAGCTCAGAGTGAGCCTGAATTAGAAGCTCTTGATGAGCCTTGTAATGAACAACTCCTAATGAGCATGTTTTATAAGTTATAGATGAACGAGTAAATTTCCCCAACTGATAAGGCAACAAACATTCAAGCAAACAATGGGTGAATGAATTGTTAAGATACTAAGGAGTCCGAAGGATTATTGTATAATCAACAAGTCTCGAGGAGACTCAAATGTTATAAGTTGATCTTCAATAACATCAATGAAGTTGTAAGAGAAAATTAAAGAAGTTTTAGAGTATTCTAAAGCTTAATGAAAATATATTAAACAACTTTAGTAAAAGATAATCCTGATCGTATTTTTGGTTGTGGGTTTTTTTGAAATCTATGCATTTATGCTTTATGATATCAATTGTCCACTACTCACTTAGGCTGTAAAAGCCTAATGCATCTCATCTTCGTGCATTGCAGGTAAGCTAAAGTTTCTGTATTGATTCAAGATTAAGGATTCCATGTTGCGGCTCAAGATCAGAGTGGAATTGGATCTTTCTTAATTATACTCCTAGGATGGTGGCACCTTATAATTGTTATGAAACTAGTTTTAGATAGTATGGCTTGTAATTAATAAAATTGGGAGTTAATTGGTAACTCTAGTGTAATCGATGAATACCTAATTTGTTTAAGAGTTTTGATTGTGAATGTTACAAGTAATAGTTCCTGAAATGTTGTATATAAGCGTTATCATGCGTTGGGCTGATCTACTTTGAGACATCAAATTATGTTATAAATTGATCAATGACTTATAAGATATAAGTATGAGAATAAAAGGGGTTGTTATGTTTGTTCATGCATTAAATGAGCTCTCAAGTGAATTATACATTAATTGAATGCTAAATGAATATATGTATACACATGATAAAAATTAGTTGAATGGTAAATTAACCTTTTTGATGAAGATGTAAATCTATTGCTAAATAAATAAAAGATTGATCGGTTCGATAAAATGTTATAAATGAGTATGTGGTAAGTGTTAGTGGATGCTATAGTGAAAGTGCACATGTTATATTATATGGGAATCGATTGATAGAAAGCTTGTATGAAAGAAATCTTATTCGGTTACTGATTGAGTTGTGTATGTGTTTCATATATTTGATTCCTTGAGTTACAAGTGTTGACATCTGAATATACTTGATTACTAATATGGGTGTAAATGAAATCAAAAGCTAACAAATAAGGAAATTTCTAACACCCTATAATGTATAATCTTGAGAAAGCTTTGAAATTTCTGGTTTCGATTTCATTTTTTTCTCAGAGTAACATTCTTAACTCTGGTTTTCTTCTGAGCCTGGTTGAGGACGTTACATTGCTATCTTGCATGAATGTTTGATTGGTTAAATGAGGAATTATATGAATTGATGAAATTTGGATGAATCCCATGTTAGAATTTCGAATTCTAGTTTGAAATTTGGATTACAATTGAAATGTTCAAACTCAAACTATATCAAATGCTAGTCATGAAATCCTTGAATACAATGTGTGTTTTTGATCCGAGAAGGAAATAGAGAGCTACGATGATTATATATAAAGAAAGCTTAAATTGTTTGGTTGATACAATTGAAAGTATAGATTGAGCATGTGATTGAAGGCTTTTGATCTTGATTACTTTAATGAAAATAGATTAGATCAAGTTTGGTCTCTTAATTTTGTTAAATTGAATCAGATAATAGATCAAAATAGGGGGAGTTGTTATGTTTCGGTATAACACTGGACTACTTCTATAAAATGTGCTTTTTATGAAGAAATTGTTAGCTAGAGGGAATTCTAATGTGGTAATTAAAGGGCTAATTAATATGTTCAAGATATAATTTGTATAAGTGAAACTGCTCGGTTTAAAACACAAGTATGTTCAAAACTGTTTTGTGAAATGAGTAAACTAAATCGTTAGGGGTGGAAGGTTTGAGTGATCAAATGACAATAGATAAGAAATTGAACTATGTGAATTGTGTATAATTGATATTTGATATTGCTCTAGTTTAGTGAAGTTTATGGCTAATGAAATCTGTCTTGTTCGATTTATAAAGAACTAAATTGGAATTTCCTTTGTAATGAATGTACACATGTGGCTTGTGGACTACCGACTAACAACCATGAAAATAGTTATAAAGTGTGAACCAATGTTAACCTACCATGATTCTTAATTGTGCATATATTTTTCTATGATAGACCGAGAGGGCATTGAAGAAAAAGGGACTAGTGTAGATCGAAACACTGAAAGACAAAAGGGAATTGTCATCCGGGATCATCAATAGCTTGGAAATAACCTGTGAGTGTGGTTTTAAAGACTTGGAATAGGGATAACAACCTATCCGAGCATAGTCTTTACTTGTTATATTTTAAGGGTAGCATTGTATGTGCAAATCATGTTGTGGCTATGTTGCTTGGAGAACAAGGTAAGTATTTCCTTAAGTGATACTTGTAGAATATAGATTGATTGAGATGCTTGACTACTTCCGAATGGTTAGAATAATGAGAATGCTTGATGTATTGAACTGTCAATGTTATGCCATGTGAAAAACTTGAAGAAGAAAACAAATGAATTATGTAAAGAATGAGCCTATATCTGAATTATGTAAAGAATGAGCCTATATCTGAATTATGAAAGTTTAATGATTCTTGAAAGAAATCAAACATGTATGAATAAATGATTCGGCCATGGGCCAATGATGTTATTGACTTGGGATAATGATCTCAAAATGTATGCGAAAGGTCCCAAATACGAATGGGATAAAGGCACTTTGATGTGCAATGTATAATAAGCTATGCTCAAAATGATTAAAGAATGATAATTAAATACTAAGTAAGCCTTGGTTTCGAGTCAGACATAGATATAGTTGGCATGCCATAGAGCTCAGAGTCGGGGTGGACTAAGGTTCGGGACAGTGGTCCCTAATGGGCGACAGTATGAGGGATGTATGTTGGTCATTTGGCGACAGTAGGAGGGATTGACCGGTACCTCAAGTACCTAATGTTTTATGGGCGACAGTTGGTTGGGGAATCGTGTATCTAGATTGGGTTATCGAATCTCAAGGCTATGTTAAATGTGTACTCTTAAATAAAAGAATTGACATGCTTAAAGCTTTGATTTATCTCTATGGATGCGAAATGTTTAATAGACTAATTCATACTTTATTAAAGAAATTGAAAAGTTGACCTTATAATACGTATGGATTGTCTAACCCAAATGTTTAGAATTATATGTCAATTCAATTGCTTATCATGTACATAATAGTGATGGCTTGTACCCATTCAATTCCTTGTTTAACCTTAATGCTTCAAGCTTAAATTGTGTACTAACTTATGGTAGCAGTGTTAGTGACTTTACAGATAGATATCACATTGAATGTTTAAAGCCCACTCACTAAGCCATTGCTTACAAATTACTTACACTACATTTTTAGGGTAAATCTTTTGATAACCATCTTTGCAAGGAGCTTGATCAAGACACTACTTTGTTAAGAGTATGTTATGTATCTAATTAAGAACTCCTAGGATGGTGGCACTCTAATGATTGTATATATATATATTGTTATTGTAACACTCTAAAATTGGCCTAGGAAAGTTACCACAATCTAAGCTATTAGCTAATTGACTGTATGTGTTAATCAAATTAAAGAAGAAAGAACATTAGCCATCCTTAAGATCAAATAAGTGAAATTAGAACCAAATTGAATTGAAATTAAAACTAGAAGGCACAAATGGAAGGACAGAAACGTGAACATGCAAAACTCTAGAGTTTGCATGTAAATGGGATTAAGATTAAGGGCCTTGACACATGTTCTCAATTGATGAGAACATGTGCCAATTGAGGATGACTCGCGACAAAATGGGTTAAGGAATAACAAAAATAATGTCATCCTCCTCCCATTATCCTCCATGGCCTATTGGTAGAGAGAGAAAGGGGAGAGAAAAGCTTCATTGATCACCTTCAAATTCAAGCTTCCTGATTTAGCCTTGATTAAATTTAGCTTGGAGAAGGTATAATACTTGACTTTACATGTTATGGAATGGTTGAATCTTGAATTGATGATGTCTTTGTTGTTTAGATTGACTTGGATGATTGTTATGTATGTTAGGATCATGCTAGCTTTTAATTGAACTTGAAATTGTGATTGCTAGTAGCTAAATTGCAAAAGGAAATGCATATGGTTGCTGGAAATTTAAGAAATGTGTATATAGCTGAAAACAGTGTTGAATTAGGGACTGTTTGATAGAGAAAGTGTTTAGGCATGCCAATCGAATGTAATGCTCTGAATTGATCATGTTGCTAGATGAATTGAGGATTGATTTAAGTAAATAAGTTGCTGGAAATGTGAAAGCACCTAATTGGATTAGTTAAATTAGGTAATGGACTGCTCAATTGGTAAATTGGATGTGCAATGTTGATCAAATAGATCAAATTGGGTTCAACATGATAATGCCCTGTTTTAATCTCATTGCAAGGTGAACTAGGTTAACATAGACATGTAAGAATATGAAAATGAATTGAATTTCCATGTTAGAACCTTGTTAAAATGAGTTAAGAAGCTAGAAACTCAACCTAGTGTAATCTACCCAGAATGCTCTGTTCTGGGCAGTAACTTTGAAAAATCACTATGAATTGTATAAAATGAATTTAAGGCTGAAATTTTTATGGACAACACCTTAATATGTCTAAATTCATTACGAGAAAACAGAACTGAATTCTGGATTGTAGAATGAAATGTAGAGAAGAAACACTAGGGACAGTGCAAACTGTCCAGTGTAGCAAATTATCCTGTCTTTAAGTTAAAAACTGTATTAATTGGAAAAGAAATAAAATGCACGCCTTATGTGGTTATAAAGACAATTATGTTATCTTTCCAACGGTGTAAACCAATTGAAATTCCAACGTACGAAATGAAAATCATGGATGATTAAGTGAATAGAGTGCAAGTTGCCTGGCAGCAGCAGTAGAACTCACATATACTGCATGGATCAAAACTGTGAGCAGATGAGCTGGGCGTAATCTTTATCGGCCTTAAGGTAAGGTACTAACCCTTGACCAGATAAGACCATATGTCCGAGATGGAATACTTCGAATATCTCTAAATATGTACTTGTTTGAGGAATTTTTATCGGTGATTCAGAGGAATCTGCTTGTCTTCTTCTCTTACGATCACGAGAACCTTCGAAAATGGTACCCATTTATCTCTTTCTTTCCTTATACTCCTAGGCATGTATTGTCTTTTAAACTTAGGTCCCGGAGTGCATGTTCAATTCTCTCTCCGACTGCCATGAAGTCCTCAAAGCTGGCATTCATTTTCCCGAGCACCTTATCAAAGAAGAAATAAGAAAGGTGGTATGGAAGTCACTCTCCTCTTCATCTACGGGAGGCTGCACCTGGGTCGCTAAACACAGACACCTCAAAGCACATTCCTTGAAGCTTTCATCAGGTTTCATCTTCGTACCCTAGAGATACTGACGACTTGGTGCTGGGTCCAAAGCATATCATATAACGGTAGGTCCTGCTAGACTGTCGGGGAAGTAGTGGATCGGCAATTTTTCAACGCAACCCTCCATCTTTTTGCAGAATATGGTCGAGTGAATCTTGGGGCATCTTGTTTCGTTATCATGTGCAAATATGGGAATCTTTGGAATCTGGAGGAACGGCCAAATCAGGGTTCAAACAGAGCTTTCTTGCATTAAAGGCATCAACTTCTTTTTTGTCTCTTTTTCTCTCGAGTCCATCTTCTAACTGCTCGAATCTTGATTTTTGAGTGTGTTCAATTCTTTTATTCACGATAAAACTCTAACTGTTCTTTGGATTACCCCCAAAAATTTTATGCAAGGTAATGATAATGTTATGTAAAATATGACATGACTGTACAATGTAATGCAATGCAATGCAATCCTAAAATATAAACATGAATGCAGTAAGGTATTGATTCCAAAAGTGATCCCCATAGAACGACATTCATTGAGGTCAAAAGGTTTCATTATATCAGATATTAGATATTTACAGTTACTGATAAGCTTCGGTGCCTACTTTCTTAACTTCATCTAGTATTTCGGTCAGCTTGACTCTGTGGTCCAACACTTGGTCCATGTTCTGACTAAGCCTACCACCTAGTTGAGCCGTCTTACCTGCTCTGGTAATATCGATCTTCGGGTCTTCATCTATCCCCTGCTTAGTCTTTCATAGCTTGGAAGTTGTCTTTTCCAACTGAAGAGTGTTGGATTGTCATTGCTCTATCGTGAACATGTTTCCAAAACTCTTGTTAATGGCTAAGTTATTCTGTAGCTCATCTCTGGAGACTGTCGTACCTATTCCCAATTCCCTCAAACTTACCTGATAACACCCTGACATGATTCTCGCTAGACTAGTTTATCTTCTTCCAATATTTTGAGTCGTCCTTCAACTGGACAACACCGTTCATCTATTCTTTAAAGGTGACCCAATCTGATATTTTTAAACATTCAGTAAAGCTTCTGGTGATCATTCTGCAAATTCAATTTTATCCAAGTTATCTCTCTCTTATTTGAGCTGGCTAAACGCGAAGAAATATCCCTCTCCTGGGGTGCCCCTATCTCCGATCTTCAAATTTAACTCGTTTGAGTGACCCACTTCGGTATTACTTGAACTTTGTCCTGGATATCGATTCTTCCTCGACTTTGCCCCTCGGTGATTGTTAGATTACTATAGAATTGGGGAACTCCGTCTTTGAAACCTAAAATTCTCATCGTGATAAGATCTTGAACTTGTTCCTCAGGGCCCCACAATCCTCAACACTGTGACTCAAACTTCCTAAACAATGTCGTAATCTCTCGGATAAGACTGTCTCTTCGCTAGAGACTTCATCGAGGTAATAAGGCTCTTCACGATGAGCATTATGAGTAGTTCGCTGTACCTCATAGGAATCGAGATGTACTTCTTTTCATTACTTGTTTCTCGGGTTTCTTCTAGACCGAGCTCTACTTTTTTGAAAGCCCAACTCAGACATACCTTCTGCCTGTTTATTGATGTGGATCACAAAAGGGTTCAATTTGTCGTATTTAGCTGGCTTAGAGGTAGAACAATGAATATCCCGCTTTCTATTCTGATCATTAATCGGTTCTTCTTTCAATTCGATAGATCGCTTACCTTTCATCAGAGTATTCATCTGATTTATCACTTTTTCCCTCTACTTCTTTCAACTCTTGCACATTACTTTGCTCATTACCAATACTGTGTCTAACCTGAAGTCTTCATATGGTTCATCTTCTATTGTCTCTGATCTTACTCTGGGACAAAACCCTAGATCCGTGCCCTATAATATCTGACCAGACGACCCTTTGCCAATTATGAACGATTTTTGAGATTTAAGGAACCACTTCGGGAATCAATACCCTATAAATGCGAGAATGCATGCAAATACGATATTGATTCTCGAATAGTCTTTAAAAAACTTTCAATAGAGAAAATGTATGTTTGCCAGAACTTAATAATGAATTACAGGTAACAGCTGGATTTATTCTGGAGACCTTGACTTCAGATGGCTCTAACAGGGTGGGTTTCTATGTTCTCTACATGCAGTGTTGGTGCTAGGAGGTACCCAAATTGTCCTTGTTGTCCCCTACTAAGGGTAGCAAGGCCCCCGATCATCACCCATTATAGGCTCCTTTCAACCGGGTTCAATTCAGGGGACCCATTCGCTTATGCCTGCACGAAGGAACGATATCCTTACGAAAGCAAAAGGTACTCGAGCCGCAAAGGTACTTGCTAGGCCTACACAGGAGAACGATATCTCCACGAAAGCATTAGCGTTTTCCCCCACTTAAAAAATGGGTTTATATGCCATATTTTAAATGCGTTAAAATAAACGCGCAATTATAAATAGTCACTTTAATATGGAACTTCTAATATTATTAAAGCGGTAATTATTTGAAAAAGCTCGACTCTCTTTATTTTATTAAAAAAACAAAAAATGTCCCTAGCGGAGTCGCCATCTATAGCGATGTCCCCTTCCGCTAAAAACACCGAATTTTTCGAGGTGTTGGTTGTCTTTTCGGGTATTAAATTATTTATTATGTGGGGGTTTTAAAAAACTGCGTTTTATTTAGAAATTGGAGTCGCCACCGGCCACTTAGGTAGGCTGGACACCATAAAACCAGAGATTTGAAAACTATTGGGTTCGAGAGTCAGTTACGGATGGGGAAGGATTAGCACCCCCACACTGCCCAAAATTGGTACTTTAATAATTATCGCTTTATTAATATTAAACTTTCCGGATTAAAGTGACGATCAATTTAAAATTTGGTTATAAGTGCGAGTATATTTTAAAGGCCCCGTTATCCGAGAGTAAACGCCCAACCACTATCACTACGCCTGATACTGGCCCCGTTTACGCTCGGATAAAGGGCACCACATTGACAATTTATATATATCTCTATGCAATCTTAGTGAGCAAAATATAAAATATGGCAAATAATTTAAATACAATAAAAAATAGATAAATATTAACATAATAAAATACTAATCTAACAAAAATAAAATACTAATCTGAAACATACATACATAAATATTAATCTAACACATAAAAACGTATCTAACATAAATAAAACATTAATCTAAAACACAAATAAATATTAAGCTAACACATAAATAAAAGCGAATCTAACATAAATAAAATATTAATCTAAAACATAATTTTTAAACATGAATAAATACTAATCTAAAACATACATACATAAATAAACATACCAACTAAAACACAATTTTAAATTAACTACTACTTCATTAAATCATAAAAAATTACAACACAAATAAAAAGGAAAGAAAATATACCTAACTAGGAGCTCGAATAACGACCCCGACTGAACCCCACCGGGATCTACCACGACCTCTCCAAAATTATTAACTAGATCGGATCTAAAATAAGATCCCGATCGAACCGGTTAGGACTGAGGGGACTGCCCCGGTCCTTGGCAGCCCGAGAGCATGGCTCTCTTATTGGGGCTGCCACTGCCGGCTCATCCAAATTGCCCCCAATTCCCTGGCCCCCCACGCCTTTATATATGCAATTGGGGTGGGTTTAAGGGTGACGTGGTCATCCCAAAACCACCCAATTTCCTTTTCTTTTTTTGCTTTTTAATAATTGTTTTTTCTTTTTTTATATTATATTTTTATTATTATTTTTTTGATTTTATATTAATAATATTATTATTAAGATAATACTAATAACACTAAAACCTGATAAAAAATGAGTGATTACACTTCATTGTATTTAATTCCAACTTAACTTCCTCCTCAAGAAAGACTTTGACCTAGCCATCTCCTATATAAAGCCCTAGCCGCCAACTACAAGGGCATGTTCGACTTGGAGAGAAAACCCTAGGGGCTGTTCGACATCTTCATCTTCTTCATCTGTTGTTCGATTAGATTCATGCTAGGGAATTTTTATCTTGTGTTTATTTTGCACCCGGCCATGAACTAATTTTATTTGGCTTGGATTACTATGTTTTTGTGTTTGCGAGAACGATTGGATTTGTTTAGGTATTTGAGTTTGCAATTTTAATTCAAAGTTTGTTCATTCTTGGTTCTTAAATTCTTCGAGTGAATTGGGAGAGGATCTCATGAATTCATCCATTTATCTAATATCGGGAGAGTTCGATTCAAGAAACGAATGAGCATGGTCTTTATTCAATTAATCGATGGTGAAGACTAATTCGACTTAGGGATATGTTGTGAATTTCAACGGCTAAAAGGAGCGCAAGATCAGTTGTTTTCCACCCTTGGTTCACGCAGGGATGTATTATCAAGGCATGCACAATTAACAATGTTTCAAGTTAGGGATAACGAGAAACCATTGAAGAATGCTTCGCCGAACTTTGAAGGTTGTCGCCCAATTGCTCAGGCAATCGCTCCATTCCCAATTGCCCAGGCAATCCGACTGGATTCAATTTATGAGCGATTGAGCTACTCTAGCACTCAATTACCATGACGGTCTATTCAATTATCACGCCACAACTCACGATAACCCGACCTACTCTCTCTTATTTGATTATATCTTTCTTTTATTTAATTTCTCTTTTATTTTTCTTGTTAATTAGAACTCCTACAATCACCAATTTGTGTTTTTACTTTCAGTGTGAGAAGTTAGATTCCCGAAGTAGCACCAATCCTTATGGAGACAATATATGTTCTATACTATAACTTGCGACGTGTACACTTGCACCAATTGCGAAGCACTTAATATGCGCAACAAGTTTTTGGCGCCGTTGTCGGGGATTGCCAATAGCGACTTTGTTTTTAATTTCTTGCACCTTTATTTCTTTTTATTTTTGTTTTATTTCTAATCGGTTTCAAGGGACTTACAACTTTGGTTTTGCATCTGTGTATGACCAGGGCAAGACCAATAGCACAAGACTACCCATTCAAACCCGAGATAGAACGAGTTCTTCATTGAAGAAGGCGAGAGCAACGAGCATCAATGGCAGAACAACATGATCACCCAATCGGCAATCTGAATGCCAAAGGTAACCAGAACATCGTAGTAAGAGGAGGAGGAGAACAAGTCATACAACCTATTCATAACAGACCCATTCGAGACTACTTAGAGGAAGATCTCAACAGTCTCAATCCAAGAGTTGTTGCACCTGAGATAGAAGCCGCCCACTTTGAATTAAAATCTGTGATGTTCAATATGATCAACACAATTGGTCAATTTGGTGGCTCGACAACTGAAGATGCCAAACAACATCTAAAATCATTCCTATAGATTTGCAATTCATTCAAGCTACAAGGAGTCCATGAAGATATCCTAAGGGTGGAATTATTTTCTTGTTCACTGAGGGATAAGGGAAAAAACGTGGGTATTCCATCCGGATCTTGGACAGTTTTGTGTCATGATTTTATTGCTAGATTTAGTACTACAAATATGACTGGTAAGTTGCGTAATGATATTACTTCTTTTCGGCAGGCAGACGATGAATCCATGTATGAGGTTTGAGAGCGATACAAAGAGCTTTTACACAAATGTCCTATGCACAAATTCCCATTGTGAACGCAAGTGATGATGTTCTACAACTCAATGAACACACCGACAAGGATGATGCTAGATGCCTCGACAAATGGCATACTTCTTGACAAGTCACCTGAGGAAGCAATAGAGATTCTGAACCGTCTTGCCAAGAATGATTATTAGTTCCCAACCACCCGAAGGCGAATAGTAAGACGCAATGCCATGATAAATGAGCTTGATTCGTCAGGATCTATTTCTGCACAATTGGTTGCATTAACCAACTTGGTTAAAAACATTAGTAGACCAAGCAACACACAGAAGGTCAAGGTAGTTGGTTCATTTTGTGAACTATGTAACAATAACCATGATTCTTCTGAGTGTCCAAATGGTCAAGACCTCAATATAGTTTATAGATTAATTAAGGAATTAAAACATATGACCATATGTACACTTAGAAACAATCAAACCATCCAATTGTATTTCAACAATTCTATATCATTATATCGTAACCACCAAATATTCAAGGAATTAAAATAACACCATCATCTTAATCATTAAATACAACCACCACCTAACATAATACAAAATTAATCAATTTATCACATCTTAAATAAAACAATCCATCCCAATATTTTACCCACATTGCCTTATTACAAATAATGATATCACCATAAACATACTCTTTTAATATGTTTCTCTTAAGATCCCACCTTGCCTCGAACCACAACCCCACACTTGCTTAATTCACTGCATTGGGGAAAGAAAAGAGAGTATAAGCATATAATGCCTAGTGAGTGCGATCAAAAGGGTAAAACGTCAATGTTTTTCTAAAATCAAAACTGATATTAGAAACATTTATTAAAGCAAGTCAAACACACCATTTCCAAAGCATTAAATAAAACAAGCTTATCCGAAACATATACTTCATGCTTTCATAATAATCTTTTCATTCTCAAGACAATTAAATAAAACATGCTTGATCAAATCATAAGCATCATATCTTCCAACATAAACCATGCCTATAATGTAAAGTGAGAAATGAGTGTAAAGCCAACGCAATTTGCTTACTTCTTTTGAAAACATAACATGCATAATAACCATATACAACAAAACACTTTTCACAAGTATCATGCTTAATTAAACCAAAGCCTTTTTTCCATTTGTTTCTAAAACGTATCATGCATAACAACCATATGCATCAAAAAACTTTTCATATGTCTCATATATCTCATATATTGGCAATTATTGTGACCCTAGATAAACTTACCTATATCCCTGGATAGACTTACCTCTATCCTCACATTCAAAAATAGAATGTTATTTAAGCACGTCAGTTACACAGTTTTCCCCGGTGGACTTACCTCCACCTAATCTCACTTTGGCACGAGATAGGCTTACCCCTACCTATCATGATAGACTTACCTCAACCACACAACAATAGGCTTACCCTTATTGTAAGAAACCAAAGAATACCATTAGCCCGAGTAGCCATACCGCTATACCTCAAGAGCCGCAGAGCGATCGACTTTATATTATAGTGCACTTTAAACTCTATGGCATGCCAACTATATCTAATACTTTCTCATTTATGTCACATAGCCAACATATCATTTCAATAGATTTACTTACTATTTTTCAATGCATTTCTCAAAAACCGTTTCATATGCAAAACCATATTACCAAAGGCAACAACATATTCCTTCTAGGAACAAATCTCAATGCTCATAGGCATCCATATGCTTTGATAAACATTTCATATTAATCCAAAACGATGCATTTATAGTAATTACGTTAAACCATGTTTATCAACCAAAACATGCAAATCAAATCTCATATCAAACTGATATTCAAAAGCGAAAAAAGAGAAAAACTTACTTCTGAGCTTAGTTAAGCTTGCTAGGTTATAACCAAACCCCCAAACCTTATTTCAAACTTTATTTGAAGAAACAACTCATATTTGAACTCATTAACTTGCTATCGCCTCGATGCCAAAGCCTCAACGCCAATGCCTCGATGCCTAACCAAAGCTCGTCTGAACACTTGCCATCTTCCATAAGAAAATGAAAGGGTCAATATAAATAGGACCGCACTTAGGTAATGTAACACCCCTAAACCGGGCCTGGGAATGTTACCACAATTTAAGCTAATAATTAATTAAAACTATGTCTTAACAAATGAAAGTAAAGGAGTAAATTTTGAAGATATAAAAGAAAGGAAGTTGATAACAATTGATTAAGGACTAGAATGCTACAATTAAAATTTTTAGTTAAAAGGGCCAAAATGTGATAGTTAACACATATACTTGCCAAATTAAAAAGACTAAATTTTATTGAAATGAAATTGTACTGAATGCATGTAAAGCACAACTAAATGGGAGGACCCATATAGGTGGCAACAATTGAATTTAACAAGTGGTGAAAGACACAATGAGGCGTCAATGAAGATGATCAAGTAAAGATGATCATCAATTTCTTTCTCCTTCTCTAATGCATAACCGGTTGTGAGAGAGTGAGAAATGAGAGAATTTTTGTGAGAGAAAGCTTAATCCATGGGATGAACCTTGAATAGATGTCAAATTGAACTTGTTAGCAGCATAAGTAAGGTAATAACATGTTATTTCATTCGATTATATGCTTGAATTTCTGATTAGGTGATGTTGTAATTGTTTGATTCAAAATGTATACATACATGAACTTGTTGCTATGAGATTTTGGTTAAATTATGAGATTAGTAACAAGAATTGAACCAGTGTGCATGTAAAGATGTTGAATGATAATCATGGTTCATATATATAAATATATGTATATACTAGTTTTTAGAAAGAATAAGCATGTTGCTGGAAATTGTATGAAATGCTGCCTTGATAGAGTGATCGAATCTATTGATCACTAATTCCCTATTTTGATCACATTGATAAGTGAATTAAACTAACCTAAACATGTAAGTAAATTTATGTAAGCTAAATTATCATGTTAGAATCATGTCCTAATGAATTAAGATGTTTAAAACCTAACCTAGTGTAATCTGCCCAGAAAACTCTATTCTGGGCAGCAACTATGAAAAATCACCATAAATTGTATAGGTCAAAACGATAGCTGAAATTTATATGTATTGAGCCTTAGTATGTCTATTTTCATTAGGAAAAAACAGAATTGAAATCTGGATTGTGAGCTGGAATCTGGAAATGGAAACCTCTGGACAATGCAAACTGTCCAGAAATGCAATTGCCTTGTCTTTGAACTAAAAACTGTAATAATTGGCAAGACATTAAAATTTATGTTTAAACTGTTGTATAGAGGGTTAAATAATATTTCTAACGGTATAAACTAATTGAAATTCCGACGTACAGAATAAAAGTTATGCATGTTTAAGTAAGTAGTGTACAAGCTGCCTGGCAGTAGCAGTGTAGGTACTTTGAGACTGTTTTGTTTAAAGTTTGGTAAACTGTTTTGTAACGGTTTTGGGACAGTGGTTACTGCCCTGTTTTACATGAATAGAAATATAAACAATTGAAGTCGTGTATGTTAATCTATGAAAATGAATATGCTGCCAATTCATGTATGTTAAGTACTAGTAATGTTGCCATGGTTGAATGAATATGTGAGCTTGTTTTGACATATGTATTTACTTGTGTAATGTGTTAGAACCAGGAGTGGACTTGGTGGAAGAGGAAAGGGTGGAACATCCTAAATCTAAGAACAAAGGAGTGTGGATCCAAGACTAGCTAAGCTTGGAGTATTGCGAGTGTAGTTTTATAGGGTTAGGACTTAGGTCCTAACCAAATATGAATGCTTAAATTACTTACCATCCTTGTATTGTTTAAATGGACTTAATATAGGCTTGATCATGCATATAAAGGGAAGTTTGGCTAAGCTAAACTTGTAAGTAAATAAAAGCATGAAAGTTGACTAGACAATCAAAAAGAAAAGTAAAAACAAAAATGTGAATTCTGTTCTTGAAAGTGGCTATTCGATTAGTAGCATATATGTACTACTATGATATACGATGTGTGATCTTTGTGTCTTGAATGCTATTCATTCGAATGCCTGCTTGATGCGTAAGGTAGTGTATGCTAAATGCTTACTTGATGAATAAGATGGTTATGTGAATGCTTGCTTGTATGTTCTCCATGGTGTAACATTTGCTAACAATATGTGATTCATGAATTATAAGGTATTGCTTGATCCTTATACCTTGATTGTGATCTACTTGACTTGCTTGATGCCAAAGATGGAATGTATTCGAAATGGCTTGCTTGAATTAGCATGTGTACTTGACTTGACAATATGTAAGCATGAACTACTTATTCCATGGTTGGTTTACTCGACTTCTTACATGTCGGTATTTGAATGTCTTGCTTGAATATGTTACTTGACTTGTAAAGTATGTATAATGTTTATGAATGCTAAATGACTTGAATAGAGTATGCTAAGCATGTATTCAAATTCTAGCTTGATAATACTCTATGATGTATATGTCGATAGTACTAATTGAACCATGAAATAAAGACATTGCTTGATGCCTAAGGGCATATATTCAAATACTTGCTTGAATGACAAGATTAAAAAGTGAATTGAAGAGCCAAGGCTCAACTAGCCTAAAGGTTAAGCATGATATTGCTATAACTTGCTTGAATGTGATTCTGGAACACAATTATCTTGACTTGAACATGAAAGCATAATCATAAGAATCAACAGCAAGCTTTAAAGTAAAATAAGAATTCTTGTTCCACAAGATATCTTCTAATGAAAGTTAAAGATTTAAAAGACTTAAGTAGCCTTAAATGGAAGTCCTTGGATACATTGGTATGATGCTTGGTATTCTTGGGACTACGGTCCATAAGCCACGGCTCGTGGGGATGCCCCATTACATGTAATATGTTATTGGCAACAGTATGAGGTAACGGGGGAGTTGTACGGAGATTGGCAGCAATTGGTTGGATAGTGAGAAGTATAGGATTCTTGGACCTTTATGGTCAAACACGGACCAATGTCACTCATAGCCAAGTGTGATCAAAGACAATCAAGTAAAAGATATCTAAATACCAAAAGCTCGAATTAAAGAAAGTAAACAAGAATTATCAAAGGCATAAACTAAAGTAAACAAAAAAAAGAAATAATTGAAGCATAAAGCTTGCTTGCTACTTGGAAATACTTGCTACTCGAACTACTTGATTCTTGAAATTCTTGTAACTTGCTACTCAGATCACTTGACTTGTATACTTGAAATTACTTGTATAACATGATGGCTATTTTTACCTGGATCATTTGTTACTTGAAGGATAAGTTACTTGTGTGTCTGATTCTTGTTTGAGTGGATTGTATGATTGTCTTGCTTGTCTTGCCTAGTACTTGTATACATGCTGCTTACTTGAGGTGTGAAATATAAATCCTTGAAATGAACACTTTGATGTACCTTGCATAATTTGAATATATGTTTGAACAAGTATAGTTGATTTTACTCGAATGGTTGATAAGTAACCTTGAATACTTGAATTGCTTGATACTTGAATTTCTTGTTACTTGAATAACTTGATACTTGAACGAATTAAAAGTCACTATGGATTGTTTTTACTTGTAATTAAGTGTAAACATGTATAATGGACAGAATTGAACGAATTAAAAGTCACTATGGACTGTTTTTACTTGTAATTAAGTGTAAACATGTATAATGGATAGAATTGAACGAATTGAAAGTTACTATGGGCTGTTTTTACCTGTAATTAAGTGTAAACATGTATAATGGACAGAATTGAACGAATAATGCTCAAAAATAGGAACTATTTTTAGGTGATTAAATTATGTAAACATGACATGTTGTTAAGTATAACCTTGATTGATTGAATGTGTCTATACTTGACTTGGAATTGTTGTGAGTTACTTGAATATGTTATTGATTGCTTGAAAGGAGTTAAAGCTTGAATTAGGATCCACGTCCTTGCTTGTCATGTTATTCGAAATGCTATAAACCTTGAATAGGACTACTTGACTAAATGGAACCTGATCTAAGTAATTGGTTAAATCTAGATGCTACCTCACTAAGTACAAATTGTACTTATCACTCTTGTTTCCTTTCTTCCCAACCAACAGGTTATGTGTTCTAAACACTTTCTTGATCCTGAAGTTAGATTTCTTGAGCCTAAAGCAAGACACGAGTGGAGCTTGAGTATGAATCCTTACTTGTTTTGTATAACTCCTAGTTGTTGGTGGCACACCTACTCTTGTTTATAGCTAAGGCTAGTTCATGCATTTTGTATGTTTGGAAGCTTGTATATAAATATGATTCGACCTCTAATGTTGTGTAAGACAATGATTCGAATGTTTACACTAAATGAACTTGTTTAGTTAAATCTACATGGAATGTTGCAAGTCTTGAATATAATAACCTACATGACCATGTCTAATTAATGTGAAATGAGTATACCATTGAAACCTTGTTAACTAATGTTATAAGATATATGAGCTGCGGATAATTGAGATTGAATGATACAAGTGATTCATGGTGTGCTTGAGAATTGTAATTGTTGAATGGTAAGGAATGAATCCTTACATGCTTGAATAGAGATGTTCGAATATATGTACACATGATTATGCTTAGTCAAACCTACATGAATTGGTTACATGTCTTGAATGAAACATGATGAAATGGAGTTAAAATGAACACATGCTAGTCTAGGTAAGCTATTCGAATGATATGATCACATGAACTTAGATTCAAAAGTGAATAATTAAAGTGGTAACTTATAATGAATAAGAACTTGTCCATGCTTGTGTAATTGAATGTGATGTCTATGTGCCTTGCTAGTTCTTTACTCATCTAGGATAAACAAGGATGATATCAATACTTGTAGTTTAAGTGTTTATTCGAATACCTCTCATGTATGATCATTTAATCAAGTAGTAACTAATCCTTGAATGAATCTTGAAGGTAACCACTCGAATGAATGCTTATAATGAATATGAAATATATATCCATGATTGTATGATGAAATGTTAGATGCATATACAGGTAACTTGGAATGAAATAAACATGCTTGTTTGCTATGTCATTCGAATGTTATTTGATAAACATTAATGGAAATGTTAATGGTAAACTAAAGTGGTAATCTTTAATGAAACAAATGAGTGCTTGCTTGTTTGATAAGATATGCTTGCTTAAGTTACTTACTAGTCAAGTAACTCATCTAAAAGGGTTGAGTCACGTTCTTGCTTACATGATCAAATGTGATTGCTCAAGTTGCTTGCTTACTAGTCACTCGACTCGTCTAATACCAGTGAGTTTGAAAAATTTTAAATTGTTCGTGTTTCTAGTGTTCCTCGTAACGTTCCTCAACCGGTTTACTACTAAACTGGGCACTTAATTAAAATACGTCACATGACATTCAACATCCTTATTATTCAAACAACCTCACGAAAAATATTTGAACCAATTAAAAAAACACCTTCCACGCTACTGCCTTAATTCACGACATGATCATGCTTTTAAAAGCCCTTTTCCTTCTTTTTTACGAAAGCCCAAAAAATTAAATGCAGTAGTAATGATCATTTGTTTTATCCCTTTTAACTCTATTATTAAACAACGCCCGTTCGGACAAAAAACAACAGTAATGTCAGCTATATTTCACACCTTGCCACTTCAACATTCGATCTTCTTCTTTTTATCTTTAAATCTTCTTACAAGAATTCCATCAAACACATATGGTGCATCTAATATATGATCCCAAAAATTCAATCAACTATTCTACCAATTACCCCATCTAAGAACTCAAATCTAAATTCAACCAATTAGATTAATTTCGGAAATTAAATTACAGAATCAAATTTAGATTATTATTACCCATGCACAGAATATTAGAGCTCCATAAAATTATTAGACTACTATAATCTAATCAAGATTTATGAGAAAATCCATTAAAATCTAATAATTCCATTAGAAATTCATTTTAATTATCCCAAAGCATGTGAAACCATAGATTAAGAATCAAAATCATGTATAAATTTATTAAAGAACATTTTCTCACCTTGCTTGATGAAAAACCAACTTGAAGATGAACTCCCCTCTTGACTTCCAACAAGAAAAATAGAGAAGATGATGTAGAAATCAAAATCCTTAATCCACAATTGTTTAGAAATAATTGGAGAAGAAATTGAAGTAGAAATAATAAGAAATCAAGGAATCCCTAAGTTTTGTTTGGAAGAAAATGAGAGAAACTTAGAAATGTCTTTCTCATCTTTTAGAAAATTATAACCGTCAACTTCCTTTTTGTTAAAAACAAGAGGGAAAAGATATTTCTTTCATTTGACGTACTAATTCCCTTAAAATATTATTTTAGTCCCTTTTTACAAAATTGCCATTATTTATATTTTACAACCTTTTGCAAAATAGTCACTAGTTAATTAATATTAAAACAACCCATTTAAAATTACCCAAACTCAATTTCATCCTTTATTAAACTCATTAAATATATTTTTCACAAATACTTGTCACGATAAATTTATCGGAAATCAATTTAATTACCCAAATTATTTTTTAGAATTAATTAATTAGCTAAGTCTAACAAAAAATTCTAACCCGATTCCAATAATTCACTCGAACCTTATATCCCGTTTTTCAAGGTACTACGCGAAGAATTTTCATTTTGATGATGATGGGGTTTTGTGCTTTAAAGGTCGAATAGTTGTGCCCAAAGATTCAGAGTTGAGGCACACTATTTTGACTGGGGCTCATTCTAGTCCTTTTGCTATGCATCATGGTGGTACAAAGATGTATCGAGATTTGAAGGATTTGTATTATTGGGTTGGCTTGAAGAATGATATGGTTGAGTTTGTTTCTCGTTGTATGGTGTGTTAGCGGGTTAAGGCTGAACATCGGTTTCCTTCTAGGTTGTTGTAACCTGTTGAGATTCTGGAATGGATATAAGAAAGGACCACCATGGATTTTGTGACGGGTTTTTCTTTGAAACTATCCAAAAAGGATTCGATATGGGTGATTGTGGATCATTTTACGAAGTGTGTGCATTTTCTTGTTGTGCATACAACTTATACGTTGGATAAGTTGGTCTTTGTGTATATTGCTGAGGTTATAAGGTTACATAGGTTTCTAAGTCGATTATATTGGATAGGGATCCACGTTTTACATCAAGGTTTTGAGGAAGTCTTCAGAAAACATTGGGTACAAAGCTTAATCTCATTACATCTTATCGTCCTTAGACGGATGAGCAGTCTGAACGTGTTATTCAGATTTTAGATGATATGTTGAGGAGTTGTATAATTGAGTTTCAAGGGACATGGGATAAGAAACTACCGTTGGTGGAATTTGCTTACAATAATATTTATCAATCGAGTATCTAGATGGCTCCCTATGAAGCTCTTTAGGGTCGTAGGTGTCGTACACCTCTTTGTTGGGTAGAAATGGGTGAGAAGCATGTTGCGTCCCAATTTTATTAGAGGAACAAATGAGAAGGTGAAACTCATTTGTGAAAGGCTTAAGGTGGCTTCGAGTCGGCAAAGGTCTTATACGGATTTGAAGCGAAAAATGGTTAAGTATGAAGTGGGTGATAAAGTGTTTTTGAAGGTTTCGCCTTAGAAGAAGGTGATGAGATTTGGGCGCAATGGTAAAATTAAGTCCTAGGTTCATTGGACCTTATGAGGTGATTGAGCGTTTTGGTCTGGTGGCGTATAGATTGAGATTACCGGTCAAGCTTGAAAAGATAATGTTGTCACTGAATTTTCACCTAGCTTCCTTACTTTCATTATTTTAACTATGTCATTTTTGGTTAGGTAGTCTTATATTGCATTGTTAGTGTTAAATCATAATTAGTAGCAATTAGTATTAGGATTATCTGAATTTCATGTAACATTACTAATATACTTAGGGTATTATAATAATTACTATATGTTAATGTTATAAAAATAAATGTGGTAGTCAGAATTGTTTAGGTGACATATAGTGTATACTTAGTGTGTTATAATAATTGTTAGTAATTAGAATTAACATAGGTTATATGCATTAGATATTAAAAAACAAAAAATAAAACATGCAGCCCACTAAAATAAGAAAAGGTCCATTAGATTTAATAGAAAAACATTACATAGATAGAGTTCATTGTACAAAGGGCCTGCTGGCCCATTTATAATCAAAAAACCTAATCCCTCTATTCTTTTGTGCAGCCTAAAGGAGACCGTTGGATCAATCTGGGATCCAACGGCTCAGATTGCGCCAGCTGGGGATGGTATAGCACCTCAATTGCATAACCGTCAGATCAAGACGCAATCTGATGGTATCACGCGGATCATCACTCGCGCATGGCAGCCACACACACGATCCAGCCGTTCACTTTATCTTCTCTAATGCTTCACTCGCTCTGATTATTCCTTACCGGCGTCGTTCGAGTCATCAAAAGCATACAAACAAAACAAGAGGGTTAAATCCCCAAATTAGGGCACAGCAATTCAAGAATCAAGAGGGAATTAAAACCCTAACTGGAAAATCATAAGTAAAATGGAAAAGGATAATCCCTAATTCGAAGCCCTAGCAAGAATCAAGTTACAATCAGATATCGACAAAGATGCAAAAGGCAACTCAGAACCAAAATCATAAGCAAAATGGAAAAGGGTTAATCCCTAAATTGAAGCCTCTAGCAAAGATCAAGCAATCCGAATCAAATAGGATATAATCTAGGGAGGAAATTAGGGATTTATGCTTAATGTTCAAGCATTTTGTGTACTATAAATAGCACTGTAAATCATTGTAACAGAATAGCAACATTTGGAAGAAATCACACACAACAATCACAGAAAAAATACTAGATACAATTAGAATTCGGAAGTAGTAGGAGCAAGCAGTTGTAATCAGAGTTCAAAAGCAATAAAGAGAAGCAAAGTTCTGGTAATATTTTCTATCTATTTACTTTCTGTTTCGAATTAAATAAAGGAAAAGGGTTGTTTTTGCCTTGTTTTTATTTGAAACCCCATGGAGATTTGGCTTTAATGTAAATCAGGTGGAAAAACATGATTTTGAGGTCGCTGGAATATGGGAAAATCTGGGTTTTGTGGGAATTTCACTGCCGGCAATGGCGGCCGGTGCCGATGAAGGCAGCCAGCACGGCGAACCACCACTATGTTCTTCAATTCATGAAGAACACGATAAATGTCTTCAAATGATTTTATAAGAGGCGGCTTTGATCTATTTTTGGGAGGAGAGGAATAATGAAATCTGTTTATAATATTTATTATATATACTAACCCATTTGACCCGACCCGAACACAATTATAACTCGTTCCCTTCTTTCCTAGTTCTTATACCGCAACACCTATGTTTTCAATTGTTGCAATTTCGTCCTTTTTCTTTCTAATTCGACACCAAATTGTAAACTATTTTCAAATCAACCTTCACATTTTACTTTCTTTCAAATTAATCCCTGATTCAGATTTTCTATTTTAAAAAATATAAAAACAAATCCCTTTTATTTATTTAATTTTTAGCAATTGCTTAATTTTAATTAGTTATTTCTTTATGTATTTTATGCAAATATTTGTGTTTTAAACTTTAGGAAAAGGGACTTAAAACATAGATTAGAGACTTGTATGTTGTAAAACTTTCTTCATTCTCAATAAAACATACTTAACTTCATTTTAACTTAATAATTAAAATAAATGTAGACTTTTTTTTAGGGTTTAAACACTAAATTCTAAAAAAAACAATAACACACTTAATATTTTCTCTGGTTTGTTTTAAAAAGTGAAAACTTAATTAACGTGGTGTCTTATCAAACGGGAATGATGGGTTAGCGCCAGGAGTGTTGGCAATGATTAAAGTTCATTTCTCGAGTGATAAGGCCGTTAAGATAGATTTACATTCACATTGCGGATAAATAAATTGAAATTTTGTGAACTTGCGAATTCCAGTTTTAAAAATGTTTTTTGAATTCAATTAGGTACCAATTTTTGGGTGTTGTGGGGGTGTAAACCCTTCCCCATACGTAACCGACTCCCGAACATGTTTTCTCTTGTTTTCGTGGACCAAAAATGTCATTTTGATAAATAAAATGTTCTATTAAAATAACCTTTGTTTCAAAAAGTGATCCAATCACACTTTTTTAAAAAAGATTGGTGGTGACTCCGTGATTTTATAAAATTTTCCAAAATGTCCAAACCTTCCCCAAAAAAGGGTTGCGACAGCTTGGCGACTCCGCTGGGGAGATTTTGTTTTTTTCCTAAAAAACAAAAGAGGGCAGGCCACAAATTGTTTTCAGAATGCTTTTTAAAAAAAAGAATTTGCAAGTTCACAAAGGTTTCAATTTATTTGTCCGCTTAATGAATGTAATTCTATTTTATGCATTTAAAAAAATGTTGCAAAAAGCTCTATTCCCGAGCTCCACCTAATTGTTAAGTGAGGGGAAAATGCTTTGCTTATGTCAGAATATTGATTCTCCGTATGCGATTAGCAAGTAACTTCGGGACTCATATGCCTCATGTCTTTGTAAGGATACTAATCCTTCGAGAAGACATAGGAAGTGGATCCTCTTGAGTTGAACTTGGTTCGTTTGAAGCCTATAATCGGTGAGAACCAGGGGCTTTGCTACCCTTAGTAGGGGACAACAAGGACAGCTCGGGTACCTCTTAGAACCCAACTATTTGAGAACTTAGAGCCCACCCCAATAGAGCCATGCGGAAAACCTAGGGTTTTAGTAATAAGGAGAGACATGTCCTGGAGTGTTGGAATGTGCTGCCCATAATTGTTTTTGAAATTATTTTGAATTCTATGTGTTTTCTTGATTTTAATCTTTCTTCCTGTTGTCTTATTGTTTTGCATATCCATTCATGTAGCATCATTACATATTTAGAAGGGGTTGATTCTCAAAATCATTGCTCAACTTTGAAAAGCTCTTGTTATGGATATGAGGATTTTGAAAAGTGAAGATGAGAATGCAAAGGTGCGCCATTGGTCCAAGGTGAATCAGCGAGTATTTGGAGATAGTCTAGTAGCTGATCATGAGACAGAGACTTCAGAATATGCCCACATCGGCATCAAACAAGAACAATGTGCAAGAATTGCAGGAAATCTGTGAGCACTTTGATTATGGGACTAGGCAGTTATTCCATGAAGACTACGGGGACATGGCCTATCTCTTGTACGTGAAGGTTGATGAACAGTTTCTAAAAGACTTGGTTCAATTCTGGAATTCGGGGTATTGTTGTTTCACTTTTAATAAGGAAGATATGATGCCTACATTCGAGGAGTACTTAGCCCTTTTCAACCTGTGCAAAGTGAAGAAGAACTGTGTCTATGACAAGCCTCCTAAAAACAAAAATCCACATGTGAAGCTTCAGGTGTTCGCTGGTATGAGTGATGGCTGGGTTAAGGGGTTGATACAAAAGATAGGAGGCACCTTTAATTTCCCTTGGTCAAGCATCAGAAGTATAATTTCAATCCACCCCGACAGGAAAAAGAGGGTTGATCTTCTAACCATTTCAATTTATGGTTTAGTCATCTTTTCGAGGGTTCTATTTAACATTGATGTGGCGCTACTTGGTTTCCTTGAACAACTGAAGAGAGGAGTCAATCTGGTACCAGCCGTACTTGTTGAATCCTTCATTTCTCTCAATGCCTGCCGAAAAGTTGAAGGTGTTCGTTTTGGAGGGTGTGCTCCGCTTCTGCAAGTTTGGGCCCTCAGTCACTTCTGGAAGTGCCCAACATTAGCTTTATCAAATATGTTTTCCCCGAACTTCTCACCTCTTCGAGAATTCTTGGAAAAGGAATGGCCTATTATTAAGAAAAATAAATGGATTGATATATTCAAGGATCGTCATGATGAAGACATCAGATGGAGGGTTCCTTGGATGGGCCACGCCAAAGTCCTATATAAATATGGAGATTTCAACTTCCTAATGTTGCTAGGTTTGCGGGGAGGAGTTGGATGTGCCCCTTTTCTAGTATCTCGTCAATTTGGGTCTCGGCAGTTCATCCCATTCACTACCGGTCTTGGCTCATCAGAATTCGAGTTCCAAGGTGAGTTCAGACAGAAGGTTCAGACAATCAGTGATGCATGGAACCATTGTTATCACATGAAGTTAGACTCTGATAGTCATTGTATGTACACCCCATACTATGATATTTTGAGGCATACGAGAATAAATGACAAAGCCATAGCACCTATATCCAGACAGGCCGAGTCTCTAGAAGAACACTTAAAGGTAGTCCCCACAGAAGCTGATGTCCTAAGAGAAGAATTAAGAAGGAATAAGTTGGAGATAGAAGCCTTACGAGAGTAGAACCAAGGGGACAAGTTTGAATCAGGCCTCGATGATGAAAAATATACAAGGGAGACAAAGCGAGTAGTGAAGTTGTATGAAGTCCTAGAAAAGAAGTTTGAGGTTCAAAGGGTTGACTTCCTCAACCTCTAGACTACTGTTCGAAATGCTTATCTAAGAAATACCCCAGAACAGTGGAAGCAAGAAATCGAGCACGATGTAGGAAAAGGAATGAGGAAGGCGCGCGGTTGAGAAATACAGACGAGCCCTTGTTGAAGAAAAGAAGAAGGGTAAGTTAGCAACTGAAAATGGAAATGGCAAACGGGTTCAAGGAAGTGAAAGAGAAAGTGTGGCTGCATGGAAAAGGAAGGCCCATGACAACAAGATTCGCTTGTTTGAGTTGCAGAAGGCATATGACCAGACTAGTACGAAGCTAAAGCAGAGTTAGGCTTGTGTTACTGAGTTGCAAGCCAAAATAGATGATTTGAACCGCTCGTTGCATAGACTCTAGAATCATCACACCTATATCGAACTTCAGACCTATCTAAGTGAGAATGATATCTTGAAGAAACAGGTTGAAGGAATGGATAACATCATCCAGGAATATAGGACAAAGATCTTGGTCCTTGAAGACATAGCTGATGGGAGGTAATGACTACTGGTTCACTCGTCTTAGAGACATGGCTAGAAGATTTCAAGAATGATATGAGTTCGATAGGACTATCATGACCCAGGTACAGGATATGGATCGACACAGGGTGATGTTAGCTACTGAAGCTGCAGCTCTTCGTCAATATGTCAAGCTAGCAGGAGAAGTGGGACCAAGGCTTATGTGGCTCATTGAGGAAATCAAGGAACTGGGAGTTCAGGCTAAAAAATATTTGTAAACAAAACTTGATGTAATAAGGACCATTTTATATCCAATAAAAGAGTTGTTTCTTGAGCAATTGTTTCATGGAACTGATGGCCCTTCGTTTGCATTCATGCATTTGCATTCATTCTTTTGTGATTCATAGCTTTTCTTTGCATTTGTGCATGCATAAATGACATAATAAGAATCTAACTTAAATAAACTGGCAGAAAAAATCAAAATAGCAAAAACAAATCACAAGTACGGTACTCGGTCTCAAGTCAGAGCAATGGAAGACAGAGTTACGGCCTTAGAAAGCAACCACAAGAGTACCCAGGATAGGTTAGAAAAGCTGGAGACAGATCTAAAACAACATATGAAGTTAGTTCATCAAAAGACGATTGGTTCAATTGCAGCCATGTTAGGCTTTAAGGATCGTGACGCAGTGGAAGCTGGTGAGGAAGCTAATGTTGTGCCAAAATTTCAAGGGATGGCCTTTGTTCATCCAAGCATGCATAGAGAAGCTCAATCTTCTAAGGATAAGTTTTCCCCACATTTTGCTGAAACCTCGATACGGAATGATAGGAAGATAAACTCTGAGGAAGTCATTGAGGTGCCTGATCTCGATGAAATTACCGACAAGGAGAAAGCTGAGAAGAAATGGAAGGATCGTTATGAGAAGTTGGAGGGAACGATTAAGTCTTTCCAAGAAGGAGGTATATATGGAGGAGTGGATGCCAAGGATTTAATCTTAGTGAATGATCTGATAGTACCACCAAAGTTCAAGGTCCCTGACTTCAAAAAATATAATGGAACGGTGTGCCTTGCAGCACCTCTAACTATGTATTGTAGGAAAATGTTGATGTATCTTGAGAATGAGAAGCTGCTTATCCATTGCTTCCAAGACAGTCTAGTAGGGTCAGCCGTACGCTGGTACACACAGCTAAGTCAACTTAACATCAGATCATGGAAAGATTTATCCATGGCCTTTAGTGAGCAATACAAGCATCATGAGAGCTTTTGCCAGTACGCGCAAAGATGGAGGGATGTAGCTGCCTAAGTTCAACCACCATTGCTGGAGAGTTAGATCACCCCAATGTTCGTAGAGACATTAAAGGATTCTTTCTATAATTGTATGCTCAATCATGCCACAAAGAGTTTTGCGAACATTCTTATAAATGGAGAGTTGATACTTGCGGCCATGAAAAATGGAAGGTTGGATAATGGGGAAACAAAGAAACCAAACAAAAAGAGAGATAATAAAGTTAATGCCACTAATGTTTACAACCCCAGTTACTCAAAGGGGGTAGTCTTCAACAAACCCAATGTCTCGACCACAGCTCTAGCAGTCACAAATCATCCGAAGAAAGAACGAAGATATCAAGGGAGCTCGAAACCATATTTTCCTCTTATCCCAATGACATACGTAGAATTGTTTGTTGAGCTGGTTAAATCTTAGATGGTGCTACCAAGATATGTTCCTCCATTCTCACGACTATACCCACCATGGTATGATGAGAAGGCTAAATGTGAATATCATGCAGGAGTTAGTGGGCATACCATTGAAAATTGCACAACATTCAAAAGGGTGGTGGATGACTTAAGAAAGTCAATGATGTTATCATTTGATACGTCAGAAGAAAAGGGAAACCCACTGCCAAATCATCAGAAAGAAGGTGTGAATGCAATCATAGAAGAGTATAATAAGGTGGTTAAAGAATGTGTTGCTGAAGTTAGAGCTCCCATGAAGTGGGTATGGGCTCAAATGGTGGCAGTAGGGATGCTAGAAGAAGGACCCCGGAAATTGAAGATTGAGAATAAATTGTACTGTGAGTACCACATGAAGGAAGGACATGAAATTGATTGTTGCTTAGAGTTTAGGCAACTAATTCAAGACAAGATAGACGAGAAAGAACTTGAGTTCTTCGAAAAAGAAGATAATAAATACACGCTGGACATGTGTGCATTAGAAGAGTCATCTTCCAAAAGAGACTACACCGGAATAAAGCCTTTAGTTATTAAGGCTAAAACAAAAGTTCATGAGCTAGCAAGGAATGTAACCCTGCAGCTCATAATTAAGGCACCAATGTCGTTTCCATACAAGGATAGCAAACAGGTCCCTTGGAATTACACTTGTGAGGTGACAGTCCCAGGAGAAACATCTGTTCAAGAGAAAGGAGAACCGGTCAATAAGGTGAGTCATTTCACAAGAAGTAGAAGGCTCTATTCCCAGCCAAAAGCAGAAGATAGAGATACGACGCAAAGAAAGGCTGTTGCTGAGGAGCCTGAAAAAGAATACGATAGAGATTTCTTCAAAGAAAAACTGACAACATATCATGAGCCTGTAAAGGAATCAGAGGCTCAAGAGTTCTTGAAGATCTTAAAACAAAGTGAATACAGTGTCGTGGAGCAACTCCACAAGCTTCCGGCTCAAATTTCTATGCTTTCTTTGCTACTAAGTTCTGAGTTCCATCGTGGGGCCTTGTTAAAGATTTTGAACCGGACATTTGTGTGAAAAGAGATCACAACTGACAAGATGGATATGTTAGTCGGTAACATTGTTGTCAACAAATTCATCTCATTCAATGATGAGGAAATACCAGGTGAAGGAACAAGATCTTGCCAAGCTTTACATATCACCACCAGATGTAAGGGGCATATGTTACCAGGTGTCCTAATTGATAATGGGTCAGCACTAAATGTTCTGTTGTTAGCCACATTGAAGAAACTGCCAATAGATAGTTCTCATATGAGAGTTTACCAAAATACGGTTAGAGAGTTTGTGGAACTCAGAAGGATGTATTAGGGAAAATTGAGGTGCCTTTGCAAATTGGACCAACGACCTTTGATGTTGAATTTGTGGTCATGGATATAAGACCTAGTTATAGCTGCTTGCTTGGGCGCCCATGGATTCACGCAGCAGGAGCGGTCCCATCTACTTTACACCAAAAGTTGAAGTTTGTGATCGATGGTCAACTAATAATTGTCAGTGCAAATGAGGAAATCATTGCATCAGTAACCACTGATGCACCCTTCATCGAGATTGATAAGGGTGCGCTCGAGTGTCATTTTAGGACATTGGAGCTAGTCAATGGAACCTTTGTCACCGAAGGAAGCAAGGTGCCAGAACCGAAAATATCAAGTTGTGCGAAGATGCAAGTAAAACAAAGGCTTGGGAAAGGAGTTAAAATTGGGAAAGGATTCGAAAAGAGACATTAAGGAAGGATGTATCCCTTAGTAATCCCAACAAAAAAAGATCGGTTTGTCTTGGGCTTCAAGCCCAACAAATGGCAAAGAAGAGCCGAAATTAGAAAGCATCAAGAGAGGAGAAGAGCTAGACTGAAGGGAGAGGAAATTGAGTGGGAGTCGATGACTTTCCCTCCCTTGAGCCATAACTTTATATCTGGAGGCATGCTGGATCCAAATGCCTCAATTAGTGATGAAGGAAAATGAGAGAATTCTCTATGTGAAGAGTTTGAAAAGATGAGTATTAACGCTGTGGCTGAAGAGAGGGAAGAGAGCCAGTATCTGTCAATGATCTGCCCTTACTCTAAGCTTGATAATTGGACTGCTGAAGAAATTCTTGTAATCTTTAAGACAAGTTCAGAGTAATTCTCAAAAGCGATCTCTTTGCTCCAGGCCCGGAGACAATAGGGGATCTTATGTAAAGGGTCGACCTATGTCAAACACTTAATTTTTAATTCAATAAAATATGCATTTCCTTAAATCTTGTGCGGCAAACTTTATTTTCATAAATAAACCAAAACCAAATGAAAACCATAAAGCATAAAAGACATTCCATTCATTTTGTTTCTTCCCTTTGTATATATCTCTTGCCTATTCTTTTTTCAGGTCTTCAAATATCAATGGCATAAATGAATCTGAGTCTAACTTCAAGGTTGACTTTGAATTGCCTCTATGCTTGGAAGAAGTTGGAAATATTGACAAACCAGTAATATGCTCAGAATATGAAGCACCCAGTGATATGCTCAGAATGGTAGAAGGAGAGGAAAAATAGATCCTACCACATAAAGAGGAACTAGAAATATTAAACCTCGGAACCGCAGAAGAAAAACGAGAGGTAGAGGTTGGTACTACCATCGTGGCCAAAACCAGACAAAGTTTGATCGAGCTCTTGAAAGAATTTAAAGATATTTTCGCGTGGTCGTATCAAGATATGCCCGATTTAGACACTAACATTGTCATGCATAGGCTCCCTATAAAAGTAGGATGTGAGCCGGTGAAGCAAAAGCTTAGAAGAATGAAGGCTAAAATACTCCTCAAGATTAGGGACGAGGTAAAGAAGCAATACGATGCAGGATTCCTCGAGATAGACAAGTATCCAGAATAGGTGGTGAATATTATCCCAGTACCGAAGAATGATGGAAAAGTACGAATAAGTGGTTACTACAAGGACCTCAATAAGGCAAGTCCTAAGGACAATTTTCTGCTCCCACATATTGACACTTTAGTCGACAATATAGATGGTCATTCTCTCTTTTCTTTCATGGATGGTTTTTCAGGTATAACCAAATTAAGATGTGCCCAAAAGACATAGAAAAGACAACTTTTGAGACACTATGAGGAACTTCTTGCTATAGTGTGATGCCCTTCGGACTTAAGAATGTAGGGGCAACCTATCAAAGGGCCATGGTCACCCTTTTCCATTATATGATGCATAGAGAAATAGAGGTATATATCGACGATATGATCGCCAAATCTCGATCCGAGGAGGAACATTTGGTCAATTTAGAAAAACTCTTCCTCAGACTGAGAAAGTTTCAATTGAAGCTCAACCTAACCAAATGCACATTTGGGGTCACATCTGGCAAGTTATTGGGTTTTGTTGTAAGCAGAAGAAGAATTGAGATCGATCCTGATAAGATAAATGCTATACAGGAACTTCCCCCACCTCAAACACAAAAGAAAGTTTGAGGTTTCCTGGGACGATTAAATTACATCGCACGCTTCATTTCTCAGTTAACTGATAAGTGCGATCCAATGTTTAGGTCACTCAAGAAGAATAACCCGGGAACATAGGATGAAGAATGTCAAACGGCTTTGGAAAAGATCAAAGAACAGCGAAGCAATCCTCCAGTATTAGTACCACTTGTTTCAGGAAGACCACTGATCTTGTACCTAACAGTCTATGAAAATTCCATGGGCTGTGTGTTAGCACAACATGACGATACTAGAAGAAAAAAAGGTGATATACTACCTGAGCAAGAAATTCACTGATTGTGAAACCAAATATTCTTCAATTGAAAAGCTATGTTGTGCTTTGGTGTGGATAGCTAGAAGGCTAAGGCAATACATGCTTTATCACGTTACGTGGTTAATCACGAAGTTAGATCCACTAAAGTTCATGATAGAAGCTCCAGCCTTATCAGGAAGATTAGCACAATGGCAGATGTTACTATCAGAATTTGATATCTAGTGTGTGAGCCGAAAAGTGATAAAAGGGAGTGCCACAGTAGACTTTTTGGCAAGTCGCGCCTGTGATGACTGTGAAGCATTAAACTTCAATTTTCCTGATGAAGACTTGATGTGTATCTCAGAAGATGATGAGGCTTCAACAGAATCTTGGGTTATGAACTTTGATGGTGCAGTGAATGCATTAGGAAGAGGTATAGGGGCAGTTTTGGTTTCACCAGAAGGAAATGATTACTCTTTTACCAGTCGTTTGAAGTTTTTCTGCACTAATAATATGGCAGAGTATGAAGCCTGTATAAAGGGACTAAGAGAATCTATAAGGAGGAAAATTCGTACTTTAAGAGTTTTTGGGGACTCTGCATTAGTCATTTATCAAATACATGGTGAATGGGAGACAAAAGATGCAAAGTTGTTGGAATACCACAAACTGGTCCTTGAGTTGACCAAGGAATTTGATGAGATCACTTTCAAATATCTCCCCAGAGAAGACAATCAAATGGTTGATACTTTAGCCACCTTATCCGCTATGTTTAGGGTAAATAAAGGTTTTGAGATGATGGCCATCAGGTTATATATGCTTGACTCTCCAGCTCATTGTTATGACGTGGAAGAAGAAATGGATGGATTGCCATGGTATCATGACATCTTACAATATGTAAAATTCCAGGAATACCCGCCTCAAGCTATAGAGAATGAAAAGAAAATGATCATGAAGATGGCATCATGGTATGTCTATGATGGAGAGATTTTATACAAGAGAAGTCGTGATCAAGTGCTTCTAAGATGCGTGGGAGAAAAAGAGGCTCAATTAATTGTGGAAGAAGTTCATGAAGGAGTTTGCGGAACCCATCCTAGTGGTTTCACCATGGCCAGAAGGATCATGCGCCTGGGATATTATTGGTCAACCATGGAAGGTGATTGCATCAACTATTCTCGCAAATGCCACAAGTGCCAAATTTATGCTGACAAGGTTCATATGCCAACTCAACCTCTTCATGTTATGATAGCCCCTTGGCCATTTTCCATGTGGGGCATTGATGCTATTGGTTAGATTTACCCTAAGGCATCAAACGGGCATCGTTTTATCCTAGTAGCCATTGATTATTTCACAAAGTGGGTAGAAGCAGCCTCATATGCAAGCGTCACCAGATCCACGGTTTGCAAGTTTTTGAAAAAGGAAATCATTTACCCATACGGCTTGCCTGAAAGTATCATCACTAACAATACTTCAAATTTGAACAACAGGATGATAAGTGGAGTCTGTGAGCAGCTCAATGTTAAGCATCATTATTCTTTGGTATATCGCCCAAAGATGAATGGGGTAGTAGAAGCTGCGAACAAGAATATTAAGAAGATAATTGCAAAAATGACTGATACCTATAAAGATTGGTGATAAGTGTTCAAAAGTACTATTTTTATTACTTTTTTTTACTCATATTATGGTTAGACTTAGGCTCATATTAGTTGCATAATTAGTCATTCATGCATTAATTCATGTTTCTTTCCACTGTTGAGCTTGATTACATAACTTGGTGATTTTTGTGGAAAAAGATGCTGCTTTGGTATGTTTTTGTGTGTGTGCATAATCACTTGCCTAAACAAGGTTGGAACCAGTTGCCAAGGCAATACATGAAGGAGATGCCGAGCTAGTTGCCAGGGCAATGCATGAAGGAGATGCCGAGCCAGTTGCTAGGGCAATTGTTGACAAAGAATAAGGTGATATGGTAGTCGAAATTGATGACTAGACAAGCCCAAGATGACATGGAGCAAAGTTAATTCCCAAAGGAGTTTGATTTCCATGAAGAGGTTAAAGAGAAATTAAATCCCAAGAAGATAGAAAAAGTTCTAGAAGGAATTTAAATATATTAAAGAATTATATTCTTTAAAGATAATTTAATTCCAACTTAACTTCCTCCTCAAGAAGGGTTTTGACCTAGCCATCTCCTATTTAAAGGACCAAGCCGTCAAACTCCAAGGGGCAAGAAGAGAGAAATTTCGAAAAACTCCAAAGCGGAAAGATGGGAGAGATTTCGACGAGGGAGAAAGCTTGGAGGGAGAGTTCGATTGAGAGGTTTTCCAAAGAGGGCTGATCGATTTCTTCTTCTTCTTTGCTTCCATTAGATTCATGGTTTGGGGATTATTCTTTGTATATCTTTTGAACCCAACCATGAACTAACTTGATTGGTTGGGTTATTGTGTTTTGTTGTTGTGAAAAACAATTGGATTTTGTTTAGGTTTTTTAGTTGCAATTCAATTTTCAAAGTTTGTTCATTCTTGGTTCTTAATCTTGTTTGCGAGTGAATTGGGAGATGATCTCGTAACTTTATCTATTTATCTAATATCAGGAGAGTTAGATTCAAGAAACGAATGAACATGGTCTTTATTCAATCAATTGGTGGTGAAGACTAATCTGGCTTAGAAATAAGTTTAGGATTTCAACGGCTAAGAGGAGCGCAAGACTGGTTGTTGTTCACCCTTGATTCACGTAGGGATGTATTATCAAGGCATGCACAAATAGCTAGAGTTTCGACTTAGGGATAAGAAGAAACCATTGAAGAATGCTTCGCCGAACTTTGGAAGTGAATGCTCAATTGCCCAGGCAATCGACCCATCCTTAATTGCCTAGGCAATCGCGGGAGCATTTCCCAGGAAATCTGATCAGACAACGAGGGGGAATTGCCCTGGCAACCGACCAGGCAACACAGCAGAATTGCCCTAGCAATCAACCAGGCAATTGCAACCCAATTGCCCTGGCAGTCGACTAGGCAATCATAATAGAATTGCCCTGGCAATCCGACTGCTACTCAATCACCAAGACGATCCAATCGTCTATCACACCTCAACTCACGATAACCTGACCTATTCCCTCTTATTTGATTACATCTTTATTTTATTTACTTGCTCTTTTATTTTGTTCGTTAGTTAGAACTCCTACAATTATCAATTGTGTTTTTACTTTTACAGTGTGATAACTAAGACAAAGTGGCCTAAACCAATCCCTGTGGAGATGATACTCGATACTTATCATATCACTTTATTACTTGCGACGTGTATACTTGCACAATTGCGTAGCACTTATTACGCGCAACAAGTTTTTGGTGACGTTGCTGGGGATTGGCAATTGGTGTTAGTTGTTTTTGTTATTGCATTTTTTTCTTAGTTTTACTAACTTTTCTTTTATGTTAAGGGACATCAACATGTCGGGAAGTAAAAGCTGATCTATTCGAGAGTTGATGTTGGAAGATATGAATCAATCCAATCAAGAGTTTCTTGCACCCTTTGATGATTACCTATACCAATCGAGAAAAGCCCAAAAAGCTTATACCATGGAAAAATCTTGTGCTATGTGTGGAGAACATCATGTGTTTGAAAATTGCCCTCACATTTTCAGTGCATATGACTACATGGAGGACCATAGAGGGAACAAGCAGCAAAATTCTTCATAGTATGGTCAAAAAGCTCCAAAAAAAATTTACCATAACAATTTTGCCGCAACAACAGATATGCCATGGCAATGTAGTCCTTTTCAAGAGCATTCCAATTCCTTGGAGAAAACGTTTCTAGCTTTCTTGGCTAGACTTGACGGATCAA
Source organism: Hibiscus mutabilis (assembly GCA_019671005.1). Taxonomy (NCBI): domain Eukaryota; kingdom Viridiplantae; phylum Streptophyta; class Magnoliopsida; order Malvales; family Malvaceae; genus Hibiscus; species Hibiscus mutabilis. Next base: position 56,757,344 of record CM033715.1, read on the forward strand.
TTGAAGAGATTCGAGAGCTATCAAAGTCCATGGATACGAGGATAGCTCAGTGGGATGCAACCTTGGGGGATTCAGAAGATCAATTGAGGAGATCCACATATGTCATGGATAACACGCACCAACAATTCATTCCTAGGGATACTGAAGTCCCAAGGAAAGAGGACAAGGAACAATGCAAGGAAAGCTCTTCGATGTGTGAGGAACAACTAAAACCTCAAAGTCGAGAGTATGTTGATGAGGAAGACTTCCCAACACATGATGAGCCTGAGCAACAAATTGCCTCGGCAATGATTGAGGAACCTGAACAGAGCAATGCCGCGACAACACTCAGTGAAGCTGAGAACAACTATACTACAGCAAATTCTGAGGAACCTGATGCCCAGAAGGTTACAACGTTGATGTTGAATCAGGAATCTGTAGATTGCTCTCATCTACAGTTGCCACGGCAATTGCACGACCACATGCAAGATCAACGAGATGATAATACTTTGCCAATGGAATACGAGCATGTAATGGTTGAACCTTTTTAATTCTTTAAAAACTCACCTCGTTCATTGCAGGTATGTCTTGAGGAACCGATGTTGGTAGATTTGAAGCAATCAAAATCTCTACTGATAGAGATGTTTGAGAGGCCAAAATAAGGTGTTTGGATTCATAAATCTTTTCAGAAAATTGGTTCTTCCCTTGACTTACAAGAAATTTTGGCAACTGATTGCTATGGCAAATGGCTTGAGCAGCAATTGCCACGACAACAAAAGATGCATCCAACCATGATAGAAGTCGACAAGAATGAGGTAAGTGAATGGTTGGGAATGGATATAATTTTTCCTATTAATATATTTGTGCCTTCAAGAACAGTAGCAAGGTGGAAGATGTGCATGGACTACAAGGGAACACAAAAGAAAGACACATCCACCATGGTAAAGCAAAAGGGAGTAGTGGCAAGCACATTGGCCAAACTCTTTTTGGGCAATATTGTCACCCGATGGAGGGTGCGAATGGACTATAAGAAGTATCGAAAATGGCCATCCTCAAGTTTTCTCAGATGTGCAGTAACATTAGAAGATGCATGATGGCACTCTTTTCAGACATGGTTGAAGACTTCCTTGAGATCTTCATGGATGATTTTTCCGTTTTTGGTAATGACTTCGACAGTTGCCTCGGTAATTTAGAGAAGGTGTTGGCAAGATGTGAAGAAACCGATTTAGTCCTTAATTGGGAGAAGTGCCATTTTATGGTAGATGAAGGAATAGTGCTCGGCCACAAGATTTCATCCAAGGGAATTGAAGTAGACAAAGCCAAGGTGGACGTGATCGAGAGATTACCCCCACCAAGTTTGATTAAAGGAATTCAAAGCTTTCTTGGACATGCAGGTTTTTACAGGAGGTTCATTCATAATTTTTCTAAAATTACTAAACCCTTGTGCAATTTGCTTGAACAGGATAAAGTCTTCAAATTTGATGATTCTTGCACCCAAGCATTCTAAACCCTAAAGGAAAAGCTTGCCTCGGCACCCGTTGTCGTTCCAACAGATTGGATGCTACCTTTTGAGCTCATGTGTGATGCAAGTGATTTCGTGGTAGGAGCAGTCCTAGGCCAACACACATGAAAGGAACAGAAAATCAAGTGGCCGATCACTTATCATGTTTAGAAAACAATAGGGAGTAGGACGTGGATTTAGAGATATGCGATGCATTCCTGGATGAGCAACTTTTAGTTGCCTTGGCAACCATGGATGCGCACGCCTCGGCAACCCTTGACGCCTCGACAACCATGGATGCGCATGCCTCGGCAACCCTCGACACCGCAGCAGCTCTTGACACGTACGCCTCGGCAACCATCGATGCGCATGTCTCGGCAACCCCTAACGCCTCGGCGACCATGGACGTGCATACCTCGGTAACCCCTGATGCCTCGGCAACCATGGATGTGCATGCCTCGACAACCCTCGACACTGCAGCAGCTCTTGATGCGCACGCCTCGGCAACTCCAGACGCGCGCGTCTCGGCAACCATAGACGCGTATGCCTCGGCAACTCTAGACGCACACGCCTTGGCAATCTTGGGAGCAGTCGCCACGGTAGCATATACCTCGGCAATACCCTGGTACGCGGATTTAGTTAATTTCCTTGTTTGTGGTATTTTACCTTATGGCCTTACTCACCAAGGGAAGAAGCGGTTCCGCCATGATGCTAAGCATTACTTTTGGGACAAGCCTCTTTCGTTTAAATAATGTGTAGATCAGGTTATACGCTGATGTGTCCCTGAAGAGAAGCAGTAGAATGTACTCCGGCAATGCCATTCTTCACCCTATAGAGGACATTTTAGAGGAACACGTACCGCGGCCAAAGTTTTGCAATCCAGTTTGTATTGGCCAACACTGTACAAAGATGCCCAAGAGTTTTACAAGCAATGTGATTGTTGCCATGGGATGGGCAATATCACCCACAAACCAATGGGCAAGCAGAAATTTCCAATCAGGAATTGAAGGGTATACTCGAGAAAGTTGTAAATCCCTCTAGAAAAGATTGGTCAGTAAGACTAGATGACGCACTTTGGGCATATCGCACTGCATTCAAAACACCCTTAGGTATGTCCCCCTTCCGACTTGTCTATGGCAAAACATGCCATCTACCGGTGGAAATCAAACACAAGGCATATTGGGCAATCAAGACCGTGAATATGGATTGGGAAAGTGCTGGACAAAAGCATTTGTTAGACCTCAACAAGATAGAATAATTTCGTGCACTCGCCTATAATAATGAACAAATCTACAAGGAGAAAACAAAGCAATGGCATGACAAGAAACTATTGCCGCGACAATTCATGCCAGGGCAACTAGTTCTCTTATTCAATTTTTGGCTAAAACCTTTCCCGAGAAAATTGAAATCAAGATGGTCGGGACCATTCGAAGTTGTCAAACCATTCTCCTATGGTGCCGTGATAATCAAGTCCATTACCGACGAACATGAATTCAAAGTTAAAGGACAAAGATTGAAGCACTACAACGTTGCCCATGTAGAACGTAACAAAGAAGTTGACACCTTAGGAGATGCATAAGCATGCTCTCCTTTCGATATTTTCTTTTTTTTCTTTTTCTTTTTATTTTTATTTTTTTTCTGAACTATTCTTTTTTCTATTATTTTCGGTTATTTTTTTTCTCTTTATTTATTTTTGGAATTTTTATGAGATATTTTATTTTTCTTCATTATCTTTAGTTTCCATGTTTTCTTTGTTTTCTTTTCTTTTCCACAACAAGACTCACAACCACCATGCTAAGGAAATTCACTGCCGACTACTTGCCACAACAACCACAACAGAGATTGCCCAGGCAACAACAATGGTGTCGGCAACTTCTGATGCCCAAACATGGATCAAATCAAAGCAATGCTATTCACGTGGTACCAGCCATAAGCATTCAACCACTGACCGGAAAATGAATCAAGCAAGCGGCATGAAGGAAACATATCACTCGAGGTGATGACCTCTCCGACTAACTCATTTCATTTAGTTACTTTTAAATTTTGTTTCACTTTTTCATGCATTGAGGACAATGCTTCTCTCGAGTTTGGGGGTGTTGGTTTCTAGTTAGTTTCATGTTTAGTTGCATTCATCTTTAGCATTCACATATAGGTTGCATATGTTACTTGCCATTCCTTTAATTGGATTTAATTGCTTAAGACTTGTTGTATATCCAATGATGAATTTTTGCCACTGTAATTAATTGAAAGAACCTTTAATTTTAGGATTGCATGAAAAGAACTTAGAATTTTACTGTGATGCTGATTTTTTTTTACACTGTTGTGGCTTGTTGATTAAAAGAAACTTAGTAAACTTAGTTTGCTTAAAATTTGGGTAAATTAAAAGTTAAATTCTTGCTAGAGGTTCCCGAAACTGGCTCTAGTAGTAAATGCACTTTCTTGCTAGAGGTGCCCGAAACCGGCTCTAGTAGTTAATACACATTAAAGAATCGCTGGAGGTGCCCGAAATTGGCTCTAGTTGACTAAAATAAAATGAGAAATTGCTTACTTCGCTAGAGGTGCCCAAAATTGGCTCTATTGAAAATAAAAATAAATGGCCCGGTAATTAAATTGATAAAAGCCTATTGTTCACATAGAATCTTGAAAAATCAACTTGTACACAACTACGCACACACTTGTCACGAGCATTATAGTTTGGTTCATGGTAATTTTTGTGCTATCCAAAAAATTAAAAGGTGGTCATACTTTGTGCCACGGTTCCGAGGTTTGAATTCAAGTTTGAAGCATGTCTTTGATGATTAAAGTCTTGGTAGGTAATTGTTAGTCTGCATTGCTTGAGGACAAGCAATAGTTCGAGTTTAGGGGTGTGATAAGTGTTCAAAAGTACTATTTTTATTACCCTTTTTACTCATATTATTGTTAGACTTAGGCTCATATTAGTTGCATAATTAGTCATTCATGCATTAATTCATGTTTCTTTCCACCATTGAGCTTGATTACATAACTTGGTGTTTTTCGTGGAAAAAGATGCTGCTTTGGTGTGTTTTTGTGTGTGTGCAGAATCCCTTGCCTAAACAAGGCTAGAACCAATTGATAAGGCAATACATGAAGGATATGCCGAGCTAGTTGCCAGGGCAATGCATGAAGGAGATGCCGAGCTAGTTGCCACGGCAATGCATGAAGGAGATGCCAAGCTAGCTGCCAGGGCAATGCATGAAGGAGATGCCGAGCTAGTTGCCAGGGCAATTTTCGACAAAGAATAAGGTGATATGGTAGTCGAAATTGATGACTAGACAAGCCCAAGATGACATGGAGCAAAGTTAATTCCCAAAGGAGTTTGATTTCCATGAAGAGGTTAAAGAGAAATTAAATCCCAAGAAGATAGGAGAAGTTCTAGAAGGAATTGAAATATAATAAAGAATTATATTCTTTAAAGACAATTTAATTTCAACTTAACTTCCTCCTCAAGAAGGATTTTGACCTAGCCATCTCCTATTTAAAGGACCAAGTCGTCAAACTCCAAGGGGCAAGAAGAGAGAAATTTCGACAAACTCCAAAGGGGAAAAAAGGGAGAGATTTCGACAAGGGAGAAAGCTTGAAGGGAGAGTTTGATTGAGAGGTTTTCCAAAGAGGGATGATCAATTTCTTCTTCTTCTTCTTTGCTTCCATTAGTTTTATGGTTTGGGGATTATTCTTTGTATATCTTTTGAACCCAACCATGAACTAACTTGATTGGTTGGGGTTATTGTGTTTTGTTGTTGTGAAAAACAATTGGATTTTGTTTAGGTTTTTGAGTTGCAATTCAATTTCCAAATTTTGTTCATTCTTGGTTCTCAATCTTTTTTGCGAGTGAATTAGGAGAGGATCTCGTAACTTCATCTATTTATTTAATATCAGGAGAGTTAGATTCAAGAAACGAATGAGCATGGTCTTTATTCAATCAATTGGTGGTGAAGACTAATCCGGCTTAGGAATAAGTTTAGGATTTCAACGGCTAAGAGGAGCGCAAGATTGGTTGTTGTTCACCCTTGATTCACGCAGGGATGTATTATCAAGGCATGCACAAATAGCTAGAGTTTTGACTTAGGGATAAGAAGAAACCATTGAAGAACGCTTCGCCGAACTTTGAAAGTGAATGCTCAATTGTCCAGGCAATCGACCCATCCTTAATTGCCCAGGCAATCGCGGGAGCATTGCCCAGGCAATCTGATCAACCAACGAGGGGGAATTGCCCTAGCAACCGACCAGGCAACACGGCAGAATTACCCTAGCAATCAACCAAGCAATTGCAACCAAATTGCCCTGGCAATCGACTAGGCAATCATAACATAATTGCCCTGGCAATCCGGCTTCTACTCAATCACCAAGATGATCCAATCGGCTATCACACCTCAACTCACGATAACCTAGCCTATTCCCTCTTATTTGATTACATCTTTATTTTATTTACTTGCTCTTTTATTTTATTCGTTAGTTAGAACTCCTACAGTTATCAATTGTGTTTTTACTTTTACAGTGTGATAACTAAGACAAAGTGGCCCAAACCAATCCTTGTGGAGATGATACACGATACTTATCATATCACTTTATTACTTACGACGTGTATACTTGCACAATTGCGTAGCACTTATTACGCGCAACAATTGCCACAATAAACTACTGTTTGCCTTATACGCTTATCGAACTACAGTAAGAACTTCTACCGGGGCAACACCTTTCTCATTGGTATATGGAGTAGAAGCTATGCTACCCATTGAGGTTGAAATACCATCGCTCCGTGTCTTAATGGAAGCAAAGTTGGAAGAAACATAATGGGTTCAAAAAAGATATAATCAGTTGAACCTAATTGAAGAAAAAAGACTAAAAGCACTGTGTCATGGGAAAATGTACTAGAGAAGGATGATAAAGGCTCACGAGAAGAAAGTTCGTCCAAGAGGACTTAAAGAGGGAGACTTGGTATTGAGGAAGAAGCTGCCAATCTAAAGTGATGCTCGAGGAAAATGGGCACCGAATTGGGAAGGACCTTACATCGTAACAAAGTTATTCCCAGGAGGAGCATTAATTTTAGCCGAAATGGATGGAGACGAACTCTAGAACCTGATAAATTCATATTCAATTAAAAAGTATTACGTTTGAAGAAGGAAAGAAAAAGAAAAAAGAAGAAAAAGAAAAGAAGAAAAAGAAAAGAAGAAAAGGAAAAAAAGAAAAAGAAAAAGAAAAAAGAAGAAGAAGAGGAAAAAAGGGAAAAAGAAAAAAGAGAAGAAAAATAAAGAAAATGGAGGTTCAAAATGAAAACCCACAAATGGCGTTTTGAAGCTAAAAGGGGATCTAAGTTGAAAACCCGTAAAGGGTAGCTCTGACAATTCGCAAATAAGACCTTCCTCAGGGATTCCATACTTGGAAGTTTCATATCTTTCCACATAATCATTATTTCCAGGGTCGGCTCTGCATAGTTAACATTTAAGGCATCTTACGAAGTCATGATAGGAGGAGTTATGGTTTCTGATATCTGAATGCTTATTCCTTTCCTTGTAATTTCTTTTTTTGTTTGCCACAATACTAATAAAAATTTGTAGACCTTTTCTTCCTCTCCTTTGACACCTTTTCCATAAAGCATTTTGCATTGAAATAAGAATTAAAATTTGGCATTACTTGAAATATATAAAAGATTTTTGAGCATTACTTTGAAATTTGTCTAGAAGTGGATTGGAACTATGAGGTATTCCATGGTCAAATTTGGAGCTTAGGGCATAAGGAGCAGCATACTTGTGACGAAGTTCAAGATAGAAATAGGTTTTGATGTAAATCTCTATGGAGGACCCACAAGAGATGCTTTGACATTACTTTAAGGTAGCATGTTGGAAAACAGAGAATGCTTACACAAGATAATTTTTCTTCTATAACAATGAGAACAATTTTACAGACATTGAAGGAAATAATCAAGGATATGAAACATTGGTCGAATAGTAGGGTCCTAGGAAGCATGTCACTAAACATTGATGTATCAACTACAATGATAATTTGACAAAGGCTAAATGAGTGTTGAAGAATATGAGGATGAAGTCAGTCCTTCTAACCAGGAGTACAAGATAACTGGATTGAGTGAGCAAATGTGTAAAGAGCAAATAAAGCAAGGAAATGCTAAGAATGAGAATGGTAAAACATAAGTCATCGAAGCATACAGTTGCAATTTTTAGATGATTTCTTATGCATTAATGATGGAAAACTGATGCATTCTCCATATCCCCGCAGAGTTTCGCTCTTAGGTGTCCTAACAGCAAAAAGCTTCCTTGTTTGAAAAAATCAAGACAGAAGTCGTAGGAATGGATAAATATATCAACTGATGTTGAATCCATGATGCGGTGTGGTAAATGAAGCAAGCAATGGAAGATTACTTTCCAAGGAATGGACGATGGAATTTTAACAACAAGAAAATTGGTGAAGCCAACTAGTATTGAAGGATGAGTTATTATAAGCTTTCTTAGTGAAAATCCTTTCGGCGTAGAGAAATAAAAAGAAATCATATTGCCTTTTCTGATAGGATGGGCTAAAATAGACACCCACCATATGTTGCCAGAGTTGAGAAAATGTTTGAGATGATATAATCCAAGTTTCTCGGAGCTCCATAGTGTCTTCTATGTCTACATTTGAGAAAAATTGTTAAGAAAAAGAGTAAAAGAAATAAAACATGCATTCATGACTAGGCATCCCTAGAGGCATATGCATCTTAATTGGATCATTTGCAGTTATTTTTTACAGGTTTTGGAGCCTACTTATTCATCCAAGCGTATGGAGGATGAAGTCATCTTTTAGAACCTGCTTATCTATTTGAGCGTAAGGAGAATAGAACCTGCCTATTTGTTCGGGCATTTGGAGAATGGAACCTGCTTATCTATTCAAGCATGAGGAGAATAGAACCCTCCTATCCATTTAGGCATTTGGAGAATGGAACCCGCTTATCTATTCAAGCATGAGGAGAATAGAACCCGCCTATCCATTCAGGCATTTGGAGAATAGAACCCGCTTATCTATTCAAGTATGAGGAGAATAGAACCCATCTATCCGTTCAGGCGTTTGTAGAATGGAACTGCTTATCTATTCAAGCATGAGGAGAATAGAACCCGCCAATCCGTTCAGGCGTTTGGATAATAGAACCTGCTTATCTATTCAAGTATGAGGAGAATAGAACTCGTCTATCCGTTCAGGCAGTCGAAGAATGAAACACGCTTATCTATTCAAGCATGAGGAGAATAGAACCTGCTCATCCGTTCGGGCATTCAGAGAATGGAACTCGATTATCTATTCGACCACAAGGATAATTGAACTCGCCTGATGTTTCGGGCATTGACGGTTTGGTAATTGGTGAAAATCAGTGTCTTTTGTTCTTTGTTTTATTCTTGTTTCACCGGAATGATCAAAGAGGGGCAGCTATTGTCACTGAATTTTCACCTAGCTTTCTTACTTTCATTATTTTAACTATGTCATTTTTGGTTAGGTAGTCTTATATTGCATTGTTAGTGTTACATCATAATTAGTAGCAATTAGTAATAGGATTATCTGACTGTCATGTAACATTACTAATATATTTAGGGTATTATAATAATTACTATATGTTAGTGTTATAAAAATTAATGTTGTAATCAGAATTGTTTAGATGACATATAATGTATACTTAGTGTGTTATAATAATTGTTAGTAGTCAGAATTAACATAGGTTATATGCATTAGATATTAAAACCCAAAAAATAAAACATGCAACCCACTTAAATAAGAAAAGGTCCATTAGATTTAATAAAAAAACATTACATAGATAGAGTCCATTGTACAAAGGGCCTACTGGCCTGTTTATAATCAAAAACCTAATCCCTCTATTCTTTTGCGTAGCCTAAAGGAGACCGTTGGATCAATCTGCGATCCAACGATGCAGATCGCGCCAACTGGGGATGGTATAGCACTTCAATTGCATAACCATCCGATCAAGACGCAATCTAATGGCCCAGATTGCTTCAGGATGTATCACACGGATCATCACTCGTGCATGTCAGCCATGCACACGATGTTTCAGTTCCAACCATTCACTTCGACTTCTCTGACGCTTCACTCGCTTTGATTGTTCCTCGTCGGTGTCGTTTGAGTCATCAGAAGCATATAAACAAAACAAGAGGGTTAAATCCCCAAATTGGGGCACAACAATTCAAGAATCAAGAGGGAATTAAAACCCTAACCGGAAAATCTAAAGTAAAATAGAAAGGGATAATCCCTAATTCGAAGCCCTAGCAAGAATCAAGTTACAATCGAATATGGACAAAGATGCAAAAGGCAACTCAGAACCAAAATCAGAAGCAAAATGAAAAGGGTTAATCCCTAAATTGAAGCCTCTGGCAAAGATCAAGCAATCTGAATCAAATAAGAGATAATCTAGGGAAGAAATTAGGGATTTATGCTTAATGTTCAAACATTCCTTGTACTATAAATAGCACTGTAAATCAATGTAACAGAACAACAACAATTGGAAGAAATCGCACACAACAATCATAGAAAAAATACTAGATACAATTAGCATTCGGAAGTCATGGGAGCAAGCAGTTGTAATCAGAGTTCAAAAGCAATAAAGAGAAGCAAAGTTCTGGTAATATTTTCTATCTATTTACTTTATGTTTCGAATTAAATAAAGGAAAAAGGGTTGTTTTACCTTGTTTTTATTTGAAACGCCACGGAGATTTTGCTTTGATGTGAATCCAATGGAAAAACACGATTTTGAGGTCTCCAAAATCTGGGAAAGTCTTGGTTTTCTGGGAATTTCGCCGCTGGTAACAGCGGCCGGTGCCGATGGATGTCAGCCGGCACGGCGGACCACCACCATGTTCTTCAATTCATGAAGAACATGATGAATGTCTTTAGAGGATTTTATAAGAGCCAGCTTTGATCCGTTTTTGGGAGGAGGGGAATAATGAAATATGTTTATAATATTTATTATATTTACTAACCCGTTTGACCCAACCCAAACTCGGTTATAACCCGTGCCCTTCTTTCCCAGTTTTTATACCGCAGCACCCATGTTTTCAATTGTTGCAATTTCATCCTTTTTCTTTCTAATTCGGCACCAAATTGTAAACTGTTTTCAAATGAACCTTCATATGTTACTTTCTTTCAAATTAATTCCTAATTCAGATTTTCTATTTTAAAAAATATAAAACCAAATCCCTTTTCTTTATTTAATTTTTAGCAATTGATTAGTTATTTATTTAATTAATTAGTTATTTCTTTATGTATTTTATGCAAATATTTGTGTCTTAAACTTTAGGAATAGGGACTTAAAACATATATTAGAGACTTGTATGTTGTAAAACTTTCTTCATTCTCAATAAAACACACTTAATTGCATTTTAACTTAATAATTAAAATAAATGTAGGCATTTCTTTAGGGTTTAAACACTAAATTCTAAAAAAACAATAACACGCTTAATGTTTTCTCTGGTTTGTTTTAAAAAGTAAAAACTTAATTAATGTGGTGTCTTATCAAATGGGAATGACAGGTTAGCCCCAGGAGTGTTGGCGGTGATTAAAGTTCATTTCTCGGGTGATAAGGTCGTTAAGATAGATTTACATTTACTTTGCGGACAAATAAATTGAAATTTTGTGAACTTGCAAATTCCAGTTTTAAAAATGCTTTTTGAAATCAGTTAGGTACCAATTTTTGGGTGTTGTAGGGGTGCTAACCCTTCCCATTATGTAACCGACCCCCGAACCTATTTTCTCGTGTTTTCATGGACCAAAAAAGTTATTTTGATAAATAAAATGCTTTATTAAAATAACCCTTGTTTTAAAAAGTGATCCAATCACACTTTTTTCAAAAAGATTGGTGGTGACTCCATGATTTTATAAAGTTTTCCAAAATGTCCAAACCTTCCTAAAAAAGGGTTGCGACAGATACATGATGTTTTCCATGTGTCGATGCTTCAGAGGTATAAATCGGATTTGTCGCATGTCATGCTTGTACAGGATATTGAGTTATGACCTAAGTTGGCATCAGTTGGAGAACCAGTATGGATATTGGATTCTAGTACCAAGGTTCTCCGTGGCAAGACTATAGATTTAGTTAAGGTGTTGTAGCAACACCGAGGAGTGGAAGAAGCCACGTGGGAGATGAAAGTGGAAATGAAGGAATAGTTTCCTCACCTCTTTCCTCCAGGTAAATTTTGAGGATAAAATTTCTTAAGAGGGGGAGAGTTGTAACACCCCAAAAATAGGGCTAGACGTTTAGAGGTTTGATCAGTTTGGGTTTGACACGATCGAACCGAATTAACCGTTTAAATGAGTTTTAGGGAAATTAATATATTAAAAATATGAATTGAGGAGACAAAAATTGGTTTGAGTTACCAAAAATGTTTAATTATATGTGTTTTGGTAATTAATTTGGGAGTTAATTAAATTGGTTAATGTGACATTTTGAGTTAGTGACTAAATTGCAAAGATTGCAAAACTATTTTAAATGACTATTTTGTAAATGGGCCAATACTAAGAATCCTAAGAGAGCTGTTATTTTAAAATGTTTTAATCAAAATATGACCACCATAATTGAGTAAGGAATTGACGGTTAATTGGTTTCTAAATCATTTTCCTATTCTTTCTAATTTTCTCTCCTTATTTTTCCTCACTTTTATTTCAATTTCCAAACATAATTCTCCAAAAAAAATTGCTGATTTTCTATGGAGAAATCATCATTTGATACTACTTTTGATTCCTAAAAAAACCTCACAAGAATTTCTCAAGGATTTCATCAATTTCACAAGTTTGATTTCAAGGAAAATCTTACACCAATTTTGGTGGGATCTTCTTCAAAGGTGAATTTCATTTTCGCTCTCTTAAACTAAGGTTCTTTATTGATATTCCCTAGTAGTTGGCTGATATTGGATTACTTTTAACTTAGTTTGTAATGGATTGCAAGAATTGAGTTATTAATGGAGATTATGATGATTTTCTTAAAGATTTGTTTAAGTTGATGAAACCTGGAGATTTTAATTAGGTAAATTAATGTTTTGATAAGGTAAGCATAATGTGAAATGAGGTTATTGAAATAAATCCTGAAACTATGGATGTTTTGGGGCTGTTACGAGTGTGCTTGAGTTTCTAGAGATATATGGATGTTTAGGAAGTGGTTTTGGTTGCGTTTTGATGTGTATTGAATGTTAGAATCATTGGTTTGTGGTTAGGTGATGGTTGAACGAAGATTGATGTTGATTTTGGTAGTTTCGACAAACTTTTAGAAGGTTAATGTTGAGGATGCATGGGGATTGTTGTTGGCAGTGATTAGAATACATAATGATTCATTTTCCCTTTGTTTTTATGTGGTTAAAACATGGGACAATCAAGGCAAGGTTGCCTAGTTGCGTACGTTGCATTTTGGAGGCTTGATTTGTGTTGGCAAGCAAAGCGAAGTGCATCGGTGAGTGTATAAATGCGTTAAAGCTCTTTAAAGGGTTGATCAATGGATCATAAGGGTTTAGTTATAGCCTAAAAGCTTAACTAAGCTCAAGCATAAGTTTCCCTTATTTTGCTTGGTTATCGGCTTTGATATTAGCTTGTGGATTTCATATTTTGGTTTTAACATGGTTTGATTTACTTACTATAAATGCATCATTTTGGGTTAATATGCAATGTTTAACAAATTAAATGAATGCCTATTAGCATTGAGATTAGTTCCTTAAAGGGAACATGTTGTTGCCTTTTGCATATGAAACGGTTTTTAGAAATGCATTGGAAAACAGTAAGTAAATGTATTTGAAAATGATATATTGGTTGTGTGATGTAAATGATAAAGTATCGGATATAGTTGTCATGCCATAGGATTAAGTGCACTATAAAAATAAAGTCGATTGCTCTGCGGCTCTTGAGGTATAGCGGTTTAACAAGGCTACTCGAGCTGATGATTTCTTTGGTAATAGGGGTGAGCCTATTTGTTGTGTGTTAGGGGTAACCCTAGCACGACGGGGTAGGGTTGAGCCTATTCCTAGACGAAGTGAGATTTGGTGTAGGTGAGTCCATCATGAGAAATCTGTGTATCCATTGTGTTAATTAACATTTTGTTTTTGAATGTAAGGATAGAGTAAGTCTATACGGGGTCACCTTTAAAGCCAATATATGTGATATATGAGATATATGAAAAGATATTTTGATGCATCTGATTGTTATGCATGATTTGTTTTGGAAACAAATGAGAAAATGCTTTGGTTTATTTAAGCATGCTTTATACTTCACATGATATGTGGTTTTCAAATGAGTTTTGAAATGCATCGATGTTTGCTAAAAGAAATCTCACTAATCATGTGTGTTTACGCTCTTTTTTCATTGGTGTAGAGCAATAGAGTTATGGGGCAGTGTTCTCTCGGCAAGAAAGGTCTAAGAGCAAGACATTTGATTGAGTATGAAAAAAACTAGTTTTAATTCGGTTAATAAGGCAATGTGTTACCATGTTTTGGGGGATTTTTAATCTAGATTTTAATAATGTTGTGGTGGTTTATATGCTCTGGTTTAATGGATTAACATGTTGATGTTTCGAGGCTTGATTGTTGATGACTTGCATATATATGTATGGTGATTGAAGGGTTTCGTAGTATGCATATAGGGTGGATATGCCTACGCTTGTGCTTTTGTGGTTCAAGCATGTTTATTATGTTGGTGAAAGTCTTTTGATGTGATGCCTATGTTGAAATGTACCTTGAATCCCTTTTCGAATGTTGAGTTGAATGGTTTTAGGAAGCATGCCTCTAGTATTGTGATTTGATGCAATTCTTCATTTGATGTTCCTTTTCTCTTGAGCTTAAGGCTTGTTTTAATTCTTGGTTTAGAGGTGTTTATGTGTATGGTCGATTAATATATGTTTGAGTTACCAATTGGGTGAAAAACCAGAAAATTTTGACATTACAGGTCTAGGGGTATCGATACAGGTAAGCGTAAATTTGGTCTGGGTATCAGTACTTGAGGAAGTGTATCGATACAGGTTTTAGCTACTGGAATTTGGAATTTCGGCCATGTAGCATGCGTACTGATAGACTTAGGGACCATACCAATATAGCCCTATGGAATAAGACTGTTATCGATACAGTGTCCCGCGTACCGATACACCTGGGCGTCATTTTAGTTATAGTGTTGTTTAGGTTTTGGATTCTTTCACTTTGGTCCTTAATTTTTATGTATGCAATTGTATGATTTAGGTTGATCATTTTGAGATAAAATTTGATAAGTTAACATGTAACCTAACTAATTCAGCATTGGTAACTTTGAATTCAATTAAGTCCTCGTAATTTTCTAGATTTGCAATTTAGTCCCTAAATTGTAAATGTGCACAATTGGATGTCAATATGACGCCCGATTCAGTTGAGATTTCACTCGCTGCCAGCATGCACGCCTTAGGTCATAATATTGCATCTAGACAAGATATAAGAAAAAATGGACCTAATCAAAGTTAATCGTATCGGGCTTGTTTCGGTAAACCCAATGTAGCTCACTCAGTTTGGTCTAGCGTTTAGGCCGGGTCGAGGGTGTTACAAAATGCATAAATATGTACTCAAAGTCAAGCAAAAGCATCGCAATATATAGATGAGAAACATTACTTTTGAGGAGTTAACACAGGGTTTGAGGGAGATGATGGAAGTGAATGGTATTCATGATTATGTAGCATGTGTCATGTGCTCTGTGTTATGTGCCATGTGTAACACGGAGCAATATGTTTAAACACGAACCAATCTATCTTTGTTCAATTTATCTATGTAACAAAATAATCAAGACACAAGAGAGTAATAAGAAGAAAATCAAGAAAATATATCATGAATAAGACATAAACTAGACATGGCTATGAACTTCCATAAGACATGAACAAGACATGATTATGAACTTCAATAAGATATGTTTAATACATGACTAAGTTTTCAAATAAGATATGTTCAAGATATAATAAGTATGAGTTGATTCACCATGTGCTTTGATTTCATTATTTATATTGTTGCCACTATGTGCCTGATTTGATTGAAACCCATAATTGTTCATAAATGTTGTTATACAAGGTTACTGCCTCACTTAGGATAAGTAAGCCTAATTCATTTCATTGACATGCATTTTTAGGTTATAAGCTCGACAAGGATTTGATCAAGGTTAAAGGTTGGAAGTCACTTCTCAAACTTCGAGAAATGTTATGATCTTCCCTATAACTCCTAGAATGGTGGAATATGTCATGGTCATGTATGAGTAAATCATGATATAGAAATATGTGTGCATTACGACATATGATATAAGAAACTTTGGATATATGTTGCATTGTTTCAAGGAATATCTCTTTGGTGTTCATATGATCGATTTAGTAAATATGTACTAATTATATGTCAAGCATGTCAAGTACGTAAGTATGAGATTTTGGATTCATGAAGTAACCCTTTAGGCATTTATTAGATTAGATAAGGCAATTACAAGTGAAATTGGGTAAGCGTATGCTATTTGATATGTTGAACGTGTTAGATACGTGTATATGTGGTGATTATTTGATTAAATGCATGAAACACTAAGTTATACATGAAATTGGATGTTAATGTCATAAAATGGCATCTTTGGAACTTTCATAATTAGACCAAGATATTCATGCTAAAATGAACACGAACTTGTTATACAGTTAGCTTAACATGTTAGAAACACCGTGTATGAGTTTATTATGTATTGGACATGAATTTATTTGCTCTTAAACAAGTTTTGGTTTGAATTTTCTATCTGGTGTAGGACGTACATGTAACGCCCCAATTTCGGCCCTATGAGTTTCTAGATTAATTAGAAGGTCTGGCAGACCGAGATTAGAGATTCGAGTCAGATTCAGGATTAAAAATCAGAATAAATATTTTTGGTACGAGAAAAATATGGGAAAATATCTTAAATTTAAAGTCAATTTTGAAAAATGGAATTTGGAAATTGGACATTTTGGCTAGTGACCAAAATGTAAAGAATGTAAAATTGTTTTGGTGACTCTTTGGAAATGGGTCAAATCATAGAATATTTAAGGAGAAATTTTACCAAAAGTTTTAATCTAATTTTCCTCTTAATTTAGATTATTTTAAATGAGTTTTAATTAAGAAAATTAAAGGGGATTTAATTAAGGAAAGGTGGTTATTTTCCTAAAACTATTTTTAACATAACTTTTTTCTCTCAAACTTTTTTCAGCCAAGCACTCTCTTTTACATCAAATATTTAAGGTAATGATCTTAATTTCTTAAGCTCTTGATTTTTAATGGATTCTTCAATCTTGTTTTCCAAAATCCCATTGTTTTCCTTTGTTTTTCAAGAGTAAAACATCCAATTGAGAGGAATTTCACTCATTAGAGGTATGGTTCATTCTTCTCCTCTAATGAATGGTTATTTATTGAAATTCCCAAGCATTTTATCATTTCTTAATGTTTTCTAATGAGTTTTAATGATTTAATTATGGAAATTGGTTAAATCAAGGTTTATTTGATGAGATTAAGTGATTTTCTTTTTGGATCTGTATTGCTGAGTTCTTGGTTGGTTCTAGTCATAATTTTGATGTTTTATAATGTTGATAAGTTGGTTTTAACATTGGAATCCCAAAACTAAGTGAATCTCTAATTTCTTAGGTTGCTAGTGTTGTGTTTTTGGCGAGTTATGGGTGTTTAATGAATGCTGGAGATATAAGGATGAAGTTAGGTTGTTTTTGGATATTAATTGAAGGTATTTGATGGATTAAACCATTAGGTTTTGGCTGGATTGAGTTTGGAAGATGTTTGATGTTGTTTTCGGTTGTTACGGAAGGGTTTTTGGATAGGGTTGTTGGGGATTAATGTTGTTGAGTCTTTGAATGCATTTAGATGCATTGAATCCCCTATTTTTGTGTGGTTAAATCAAGGTTGATTGATCCTCAAGCTTGTGGCACCGTTTCGAAAGCTTTGGAAGAGTAGTTTGCATTGCAAACGAAGCTTTGCGTAGTCGGCGAGTGAGAACGTGGATATCAGCTTTGAAATGGTTTAAAGGTGACTTTGGGAGTTTAAATTTAGCATGAAACACTGGTTTAAACTTGGAAGTAAGTATGATGAGATTTCTCCCTCAGCCGTTCTTTGGCGAAATTGGTGTTATACCTTGTTTTTGAAATACATGGTACCTATTGTTTAAGCATGTTTTGAGTGTGTTTTATACTGTTTTTGATCATATATTGACGATGGATACGTTGGGAAAATGATCCATGTAAGTATGTGGAATACTTGCAATGCATGGTTTAATGGATTGGAAATGGTTTTTAATGTTGCATATAAAAATAGTGAGGTACATGGTTAATAATGAATTATATTGGCAAGTGATGTGGTTTAAAATGTTATCGGATATAGTTGGTCGACCATAGGATTGATAGTGCACTATGAAAAGTCACATTGGGTGTTGAGGAGTTTGTGTGTACCGAATACTCCACCACGAGTACTCTAACGGTCGAGGGGCTATATGGTACCGAAAACTCTTGTTAGTGGATTATACATCTAACCGATAATTGGGTTGTGATGGTACACGGTTGTGATCGGACCTTAATTCTCGTCGAGATAGTATGAAGTGTTGAGAGGGCACTTGTAGAATCTGTGTATCCGATGTAATGTTTTATAAAATGGAACTTGGTTCATGATCACTTGAAAGCCAATATAATTGAGAATGTATCATGTTGATAGATTATGTTGTATAATGTTGATTTATACATGTTTACTCTTTAAACCTTGCATATGAAATGTTATGCAAGGGAAAGCTTAAATTGAGGGTTAGCAAATGGGATTTTGTTGATCCATTATACATGTTGCATATGGTTTAATATGCATGTTTTCAGAAATGTTAAGTGCATGATTTGTAAGGCATGATGATTTGAAAGTTGTTTTAAATGATGATTTCATTGTGAGTTGGAAAACCAGTTTAAAATACATTGATGATGTTGTGTTTTGAGCACTCCTCAGTGAGCCTAGTGTGCTTACGCTCTCTTTGTCAATCAATGCAGAGAATTAAAGGTTGGAGGCAGCGAGCAAGCGAGGGGAAATACAAGGAATTGAGCTAATTGAAAGTATGGTTTTTGAACTATACTAGCAGTAATAAAGGCAATGAGGTTCATTGTTGTTTGGGAGGGTTATTTGCTAAACTCCCGATTTGTGCAAGTTTATTTAGTTGTTGTGAAGTTGTATGAGGCTTTATGTGTTTGCTTTTGATGCAGATTTACGTTTCGTGCGTTGATTGGATTGGGTTTCTAGGAAGCATACCTCTAGACTTATGATTCAAGTATGTTGCCATGTTTTGATCATGTTTCATTGATATTCTGGCATGGTTTGATCTTTAGTTTATTCGTGTACATGTTCATGGATGATTAAAGCATGTTTGAATCCTTGATTGTATGAAAAACCAGCAAATTAGGACATTTTGAGTCAGGGCATACCGATATGCGTGGACCCGTATCCGTACGGGTAGGCTAAAAATGGCTTGGGATCGGTACACCGAGGGTCGTATCAGTACGGGGCTTTAGCTATTGGAAATCAACTTCTTGTAACTGAGCCCGCGTACCAATATGCCCTGTTCACGTGACCATACGACCCTGTGTGATGAAGCCTCGTATTAGTACGGGTGCCCCCGTACCGATACGGGCTGACGTTAATTCAGTTAATGTGATACCTGAAGTTTCTGATTCTTCCATTTTGGTCTCTGATGTTCTTGAATGCAATTGTATGAGTTTGGATTATCGTTTTGAGCTGAAATTTGGCAAGCAAGCATGTAACCTGATTAATTGAGGTTTGGTAACTCAATTTTTAATTAAATCCTTGTAACTTTCCAGATTTACAATTTAGTCCCTAAATTGTAATTTGCACAATCGGATGTCTAATCCATGCTAGATTTAATTGAGATTCCACTCGCTGCCAGCATGCACACCTTAGGACATAATGTTGCATCTAGATAAGATACAAAGAAAAAAGGACATAAGTTTAGTTAATCGATTCGGGTTTATTTCGGCAAACCCAATGTAGCTCACTCAGTTCGGTCTGGTGTCTAGGCCGAGTCAATGGGATTACAGTATAGATACCCTATCTGGTGCGTACCAGTACGACTGGGCCAAAATTAACCATATGGTACAAAACGTACCGGTACGGTCGACTGTATCAGTACAAAAAGGGGTTACTGGAATTTCATGAAAATAAGGCATATCGATACAGTGTCTCAATGTATCGGTATAGGCATATTGATACGGGCCCTATTTCGGTACCAAAATTTGATACTAGAATTTGGATAAAAACATGTCGTACCATTACGTCCCTTCCTCAGTACTGGTACGGAGTTAGTTAAAGCTATTATAAATCTAGAATAAACTTATAAACATTATATTTGAGTCCTACATGATGCCATGACAAATTAAGGGAGTTAAGGACCTCTAACTAAGCTTAAAATTGGTACACATAAATATTATGATCTGAATTTCATGAGTATGTCATTGGGTCTCTATAAGGACAAAGGAGTGACCAAAATTACATTTTGGTCCCTTGTTTATGTTATGATAAATTAAACGACTTAGGAATTCCTAATTAAGATGGAAATTTACATGTTTGTTTGTTATGAACTAAATTCCATGTTTATGACATGAAACTTGGATAAGGACTATTAATTTATTAAATTACATTTTTGTCTCTAAACTTTGGGATTCGTTGTTAAATGAACCATATTCGATGAATTAGGGCATATTTTGAAATTGCATGATTGTTTGTTTATCAATAAGTATAATATGGCATAAGTTTTATTAGTATGTTCTTAGTTGTGCAAGAAATCCTTTAATTTCAGATTTCATGAATTAGTCCTTATGTATATAAGCATGTATAAAATTTTGGTAATATTAAGTTTACTGATTGCAATGTGTTAAGGTCCCAGGATATTATATTTTGTTTATCCAAACCATGTATGAGTATAAGTTTTGTATGAATGTCCTTAATTGGATAAGAACATTTAAACTATGAGGATCTTATAGATTGGTCCTTATGCTTGCAATTGGATTAAGAAACTAAGTATGTAAGAAATTATATGTCTTGTTTGATCACTGATTTCAATATGTTAGATAATACATGGAATTTATGCATTGTTTGTCTGAAACATGTGTTGTAATGTTAAGTTTTGTTTTCCGGTGACAATTACGATCCGATTTTCTTCTAGACTGGGTAAGGGTGTTACAACAAGGCTTCGAACATGACACACAAAGCCCAACTATATTCGAGATCTCATCAGATCTAGAAGGCAAAATCACACAAAGTAGAACCACAAGCCTAGAGCGAGACCCGAGGCCACACAACATCGGGAACGTACGCTCTATATTCTACAATACCTCAGTGAGACCCAGCACCACATAGCGCCAAAAGCATACACTCTATACTCAGAATCCCCCTCGAGTATCTTCGAATGAGACCCGGGGCCATATAGCATCAGGAACGTACATTCAGCATCTCTAACCATGGTGTTACAACACTCTCACTGGGTATCCGGATCCCATCAATCAACTGACTCAACCAAACAAATGCCTACATGTCATACAAACATCGTGATCCCAAGGATCTCCCTAACGTTGCTACTCATCATCGTATCATTTATTTTACATTACTGAGTTGTTAATACAATATGGAGAAGCATATAATTACTTTCGCTAATCCATATCATCACTTTAATCAAGGTGACTCAACCAAGAAAGTATTCATGTGGCACACATCATCATTATCAATACCACCACTCTATGGTTTCTATCATTGACAAAACGCCCAAAGCTTATCAAGTTATTACACATTATGCTTATACATGGAGGTTAAATCTCATTTTCTTGGTTTTACAATTTGTTTTACCATATTAGAAGCCTATTGGACCACTGTCCTCAAATTATTAGCCCTTCGAACTCAAATTCACATTTCTGGGAAGATTGCCCAGTGGGTACCAGTACTGGTCCTCGCGACCGGTACGGTACCCTGGGTATCGGTACTCACAGTGTACCGATACGAAATCAACTCATTGAATTTCAATAAAGTAGTGAGTATTGGTACAAGTTGACATGTATCGATACGGCTTGCATTTGCGTACCAGTACAGCTTGAAGCTCGTACCGATATGCCCCTCACAAGTCATATGTGTTCTTCAACCCAAAACACAAGGTACCGGTACAGGCTCCCTATGTACCAATACCAAAGCCCAAAAATGGATTCCTACGCTCAGGAAATCACTCCCAAAGCCCCTAAATCACAAACTAGCAATCATAAACCACAAAATCAAGCAAGGAAGTCACTTTATAATTGGAATTCCCTCTTTGTCTCAAGCTTACAAAAGTCATCTAGGCTCCAACCCCTTCCACTTGCCATACAAACAAGAAATCCAAACCAAAGCTTAGTTTAGCATGAAATAGGAGATTAACTACGAAAATACAACCTTTAGAACAAAAGAATAACTCTATAAATCTTTCTAGGCTTGAATTTTTCTTACCTCAATATTATGATTTTCTTGAAGCTCTTGATGGGAAGATTAATATACTAGAATCTTGGATCTTGGGTGGAAGAAATGATGCATAAAGGTGGGATTTTCTTGTCTTTTGGAATGGTGTTTGGGTAGAGAGAAAATAGGAATGTATGAGGGAAGGAAGGAAAAGAAGAAGAAAAATAAGAAGAAGAAGTAGTAGAAGAAGAAAGATGCATGATATCATCTTGTCTCCCCTTCTTAACTCACGTGAACAGCTAAGAAATTAAAAGACATTCAGCCTTTTGATTTAAAAAAGAGTAAATTTGCAACATAAAACCCCCAAGCTTTTCCCCTTTTACAAAATGGTCACTTCTCAAGCCCAAACAACCCAAACCTCAACCAATGGGGCCCAAACTTAACTCAAGGGGTCTGATTACCTGAACCAATACGAATTTCTATAACCCGAATAACGCCCAACCGTTTACTCAAAAATTTGAGTTGTTACAAAATCTTTTTTCTTCCTTTTTAAAAATGTTGGGATGTTGTCAACAATCTCTAGAGCAAGTGGTTAAAAGTTCTCAGTCGACACATTCCCCTCCCATAGGTTGTGGGTTCTATACCCAGTAAAAACAAATCTCCCCTTCCCCTTCCCCTTCCCCTAAGTAGGAATTGTTCAAAAAAAATGTCGGGAGGTTGAATCTTCTCTATCACCATTGTTCCAAATTACTTGATTAAGCTTCATGTACATTATTTAAAAACAATAATTTAATATAAAATGAAAAAAAAATTATAGAGATAATAGTATGTTATTATCTATATTTATACTAGGGTCATGTTTGACAATTACCGGATAGCTAATAACGGATTGTATTAGTTGATTTGACTAGTGGATGATATTAGTTGGTTGTATAAAATTGTTTGGTAAAATTAACTAATAGTTAATAGTTGTTTGATTATTCAAACAAACAAAATAACATATAAGGACATGATTATATTCAATAGTTATTTAAATAATTTATTAGCTATCAATATTTGTATCAACTAATATTAATTAGATTATGAAAACTAATTTTTTAATATAAATTACTAAGTATATTTGTATGATGTATATTAATTTCTTAGTTATAAAATTATTTTAAAAATAATTTTAATTATTAAATTTATATGTATATATTAATAATTTCTTATTTATAAAATTGTATTTTTAAATATAATTCATTAATTTTTAAATTTAAATGTCTATATTATTTTTATTTATGAAATTATAAATATTTTATAATTGTCAAGGACAATAGAATTTACGATTCTTATATACAATCTTCTAACCCTAAAAGTTCTTGAAAGAAACGTTTTCAATTTGAGAGGTTGCATCACAATCCGCTGTTACAATACTATATTTATTAAACATCTAAATGACTAAATTAACAGATTTAATTGGTCAAACTTCTAAAAATAATTCAAACATTTAATTTTAGCGTAAAAAGTTGTTTATGAAACATGACATATAATTTATTTTTTGATGTTTTGATATCACGACTTACTAATCAACACACTAAGTTAGTAAAGTGGAAAAATATTAAAATATTCAATTATCAAATGATAATAAATATTTAAATATTAAAATAATCATATATCTCGTTATAAAATACTCATATATCTTGTTCAGAAAAATACTCATATATCAAATTTTGAATTCAAACTATATAATCAATTATTTAAAGTTTGAAATCAAAATTATGTATCGAATAATTAAACGTCTAAACATAACTGAACAATATAATATACAAATCAATATATTATTTATTATGAATATGATTGAATTTTGGTGTCACTCCCACTCTCCGTTTAACATTTAAATTGAATCTTCTTCTTTCATCAACCCAGTAAATGGCATAAACTGTTACAAATATAACAATTTAAGGCGATAAAATAAAAAAAATCTTTGTAGTCATACAATTTTTCCTAAGACTAATTTTCAACAACTCATTAGTGCTAACCATATTTTTGTATTATGCAAGTTTGCTACCAAACCCAGGGAGTTTAAGAGCTTTGATTTGCAATCTTTACGCTTGCACGCGAAGCTCAATCTCAACTTAAGTCATTTAATGATTAATAAGTGGGTTGGAATATATAAACACTTTCATGTTTGTTTTCCTGCCAATATGAGATAAGAGTTCTTTTTTTTTTCATTTGCCTTACCCAATTCACAAGTATCATACTTTGAGCATCAATTTCTTATTCATCACTCAACCGTTTTGAGCATACGATATATTGTTGTAAAGGTCTTATGTAGTAGAATATGAACCAATAAATTAATCATTCGAATCTCCATCTTTACCTATAAAAAAATATGACTCAAAGTTTCTAATTTATTACATTTTTTCCAGCATAAATTAGTTTAAAACATTGGTAAAATTAGTATTTAATCCTTCAAATTTTATATTTTAATACCAATATCCTAACACAAAATCCACGGCTTCATCTTTATCAACTCGAAGTTAAAAATGTCCTAATTTATGAAATAAAAATATGATATCATAATGATGTTTAGGTCCTTTATGATAATTAAAATTTTAAAAACATTTAAAAATATCTATATTTTAAAAAGAACATTGTTTTCTTATTCATTAGAACAATTCTTTATTTCAAATAATTTTAATATTTGTTTTCGATTGAATTCAAGGGTTGTTCTTAATGGAGAAAATTGATGTTGTCCTAAGAAAATTTGAATTTGAATAACTTTGCATGTAAGGTGTTTATGAGTTTTATTAAGGGTTCAAATTTGAACATGTGACGCTCAAAAAAACGGAAAGGCTACGGTTTTCTCTCCAAAAAGGCAGCTTTTCTCTTCCTCACTCCTGGTTTTATCACAAGTTGCAGGGATTTT
The DNA here is from genome assembly GCA_019671005.1 of Hibiscus mutabilis. Classification (NCBI taxonomy): domain Eukaryota; kingdom Viridiplantae; phylum Streptophyta; class Magnoliopsida; order Malvales; family Malvaceae; genus Hibiscus; species Hibiscus mutabilis. The sequence goes on from CM033715.1 coordinate 56,782,191, forward strand.
AGTATGAATCCCCTTTCTCCTAATCTCTTCCTTTTGAGAGTGAAAGCTGGTAAGTCCTTTTCCCTTTTTTTCTTGATTGTTCTCGCCCTCTGAGTCTGCCTGGTTTGGTCTGTTTTTCTATTTCTCTGCTGAGGTGAGGGGTTTTTGACTTCGACTTTGTGTGTCTGGTGCTCTCTCTCTTTATCGGTTATGGCATGTCTCTCTTGGAATGTGAGAGGCCTTGGCAAAAAAGAGACCATTAGAGCTCTTTCAAACCTTGTTCTCAAACATAATCCCATAATTGTCTTTTTAAGTGAGACTAAGCTTGAAAGGTTGCGTAGAAGATTTCATTTTGATTTTGGTTTCTACTGTGACCCGTAAGGGATTGCGGGAGGTCTTGCTTTGTGGTGGAAAGAAGGGGTGAATATGTCCATTATGTTATTTGGGAAGAATCTAATTGACACTGAAATTGTTCTTCAAAATGAGATTCAATGGTACTGTTCTTTCATATATGGCCCTCCACGTAGAGAAGATAAACAATTTTTCTGGGAATCAATGGGTAGGGTTCGAAAAGATCCCACCAAACCATGGTGCATCATAGGCGATTCCAACATTGTGGCAAATCAAAAGGAAAAAATGGAGCAAATCTATATGATAAACAACAAGCAACTTGGATTAATGGCTTCATGGATGTATGTGGCTTGATGGAAATGCCTATTAAGGGTGGAGACTTCACATGATCAAACCCTACCATAGGATTGATCAGAAGAACGGAAGAAGATTGCATTAGTGAAAAGATTGATCGGGTTCTATTCAATCTACCTTGGAATCACAGATTTAGCGTTGCTATAGGAATGACAGAACTAGCCATAGGATCGGATCATAATCCGATAGTTTGTTCCCTTAGAGGCCTACGGAAAAAAGACATAGTAATTTTAAATTTGAGTCAAAATGGCTCCTCGAAGATGACTGCAAGAAAACTATTAAGCTTGGGGCTCTAGATCAAGAGAAGGCAATGATGTTGGATTCTCATGGAAATTAAAGAGAACCAGATTATAACTTCAGCTGATGCCCTGTGTAAAGAGATTGCTGAAATCCAGAAATACTTACTCACAGATGAATCTGCTGAAAAAATGAAAATCTTGAGGGCTGAACTTGACAAAGTTTGGGAAAAAGAAGAAAGGCACTGGCATCAAAGGGCTCGAAACAACTGGTTGCAGCTGGGAGATCGAAATACAAAATTCTTTCATGCCAATACCATTCAGAATAGAAGGAGAAATGTCATTCTAAAGCTGAAGCGAATAGATGGATCTTGGGCTGATGATGAAGGAGTTGTTAATCTCTTGCATGACCATTTTAAGGCTCCGTTCACAAAGGACCCTAATGCTAATGTGGAAGGGATCTTGGATATCATCCCTGAAATTATCACAAATGAGATGAACGAGGCTCTGTGCAAGGAGATCCCTGAAGTAGAAATTAAAGATGCTACTTTTAGCCTCGAGGCTCCCAAAGCTCTAGGACCGGACGGATTTTCTGGTATTTTCTTTCACTCATGCTGGGACATCATTAAGAATGACATTTTTAGTATTGTGAATGAGTTTATGAGATCCGGGGTAATGCCATAGAACCTGAACAAGTCTGACCTGATATTAATTCCAAAAAACCAAGCCTTGAGGATGTCAACCACTTCCGTCCTATAAGTTTATGCAACTTTATCTACAAGGTTATTTCAAAGATCTTGGCAACTCGATTAAAGGGGGTCCTTCCGGGCATCATATCTTCTATGCAAGCAGCATTTATAAACGGAAGACTTATCCAAGAAAACATTTTAATTGCTCACGAAGCTTTCCATGCGATTAAAAGGAGAAGAAAAGGATCTACGGGTATTATGGCAATTAAACTCGACCTTGAAAAGGCATACGATAAGATTGTCTGGTTCGCTCTCATATGTATAATGGAAAAGATGGGATTCTCTCAATGGTGGATCATCAGAATCATGGAATGCATTTCTTCACCTTCCTTTGCTCTTATTGTTAATGGAGACAGGAAACAAGAGTTTTTACCAGAAAGAGGAATTAGACAAGGGGACCCTCTTTCCCCTTTTTCTTTTCTTCCTCATGTCAAATGTCCTATCTTGTATTATTGAAAAAGAACAGAATGCTAATAATTTTTCTGGCTTCCGCATGGGTAGAAGATGTCCCATTGTGAATCATCTCCTTTTCGTAGATGATTGTATCTTTTTCACTAAAGCAAATGAAGCTAATTGTGCAAGGTGGTCAAGAATATTATCGATTGTTTCCAACAAGCTACAGGCCAAACAATAAATAGCGGCAAGTCATCTGTGTTTTTCTCCCTTAATATCAGCCCAAGTCAGAAAGCACACCTTGTCAATGTCATTGGCTTCAATCAGATGGAAGAAGGAAGTTGGTACCTTGGATTGCTATCAATTTGGGTGAGGGGAAAAAAGAAGCCTTAAGATTCTTTCTTTATCGCATTCAGAGAGTGTTGCAAAGATGGAAAAGCAAACTCCTTTCTCAAGCAGGGAAAGAAATTCTTATAAAAGTTGTTGCATCATCTATTCCCTCTTATGTGATGCATTGTTTTTTACTGCCAAAATCTTTCTGCAATGAAATCAATTCTTTGATTGGAAGATTTTGGTGGGGTAACTCTACTGATCCAAAAAAAGGTGTGCATTGGATTAACTGGGCAAAAATGTGTCAATCAAAAGAATTAGGAGGGATGGGCTTCCGTGACCTCCACTCCTTCAATATTGCTCTCTTAGCTAAGCAAGTGTGGAGAATCTTTAAAAATCCAGAGTCCTTGCTGGTTCCCTTATGTGGATATCTTTGCTGCCCCTAAATGCCATAACCTGTCATGGGCATGGAATAGCTTGAAGAGTGGATGAGATCTCATTTTGAGTGGCACTATTTGGAATGTAGGAAATGGATCTGATATCTCAATATGGGAGGATAAATGGATCCCTAACCTTCCTGTACACTCTATTGCCTCAACCCGACCTGAAAATTGTAACAATTTTCGTGTTTCTGACCTTGTTAATGATTGCAGAGAATGGAATGTGAAAAAACTTAGAAATATATTCCATGATTTTGAAGTTGACTGCATCTTAAAAACTCCAATAGGAGGACCCTCTGTCTCTGATGATTTAACTTGGATCGAGTCCAAGTCTGGATCTTACTCGGTTAAGTCAGGATACCTTTCTTTAATGGCAAAGGAGGAAACCCTCAAGGAAGCATCACAAAGCTGGGAACCAAAGACAGGCAAGAGCTTTTGGAGATCCATTTGTAGGCTGAAAGTACCACCAAAAATTCGAACATTCCTTTGGAAAGCTTGTCACAACGACTTGGCCGCAAGTGCTAATCTGCATTCAAGATTGAAATTTCCTAATCGAAAATGTTCACGATGCTGTTGCGAAATGGAGAGTGTAGAACACATTCTTTTCTTTTGCCCCTTTGCCCAAGCAGTATGGAAAGCGTCAGAATTTAACTATTGTCCACAAATGGAGGGTTTCCCAGGCTTCTCCAAATGGTGGTTCTTCATGGTAGAGATGTTCACAAGACTTGACTGTGGTGAAGGTCTGCAACTTGTCACCTTCCTTCTTTAGAACCTTTGGAATGCAAGAAACCGATGGACCTTCTCCCGTGATATCTCGAATCCCATTGATGTTTGGAAGTCAACTCAGTTAGCCTTTGGCGAGTTCATTGAAGGGACAAAGAAAGAAAATATCATGAATGTAATGTTGCAAAAGTTTTTAGTCAATGGGTTCCCCCACCTATTGGTTTTTTAAGGTTAATTGTGACGCCTCATTCTCTAATTCTCCTGGATGTTTTGGAATTACTAGCATTTTTCGCGACGATAAAGGGAATATTGTGGAAGGAGTCTCCAAAGTGATGTCTACTCTATCTGCAACTTTTGCAGAAGCTGAAGCCATAAGGCTTGGTATGATTTTTGCAAGGCAAAAAGGCTACCGAAAAATCTTCATCGAGTCTGACAATAAAGGAATTATTGATCACCTAAATGCCAAAAACTTGAATTCTTGGGTGTCTTATGTCATTGAAACAGACATTCTGTGTTTAGCTAAATGCTTTGACTCTATTAGTTTTTCATCCATTCCCTGAATTTCTAATGCTGCAGCTGACTGGGTGGCAAAAAACACGAGGCTTGGGGTTTGTCCTGCATCTTGGGCGTCGTCACCACCCATTGATCTTTTTAATCTTCTTTGAGTTTGTCGTTTAATGAAAGGTTATTTGCGTTCAAAAGAAAACATTTGTTCCTAGTTCCTCGTGTACCCACCTCTTAGGCTTGGATAAAAGAGTTCATTTTTTAAAGACAAGTTGTGTAAAATTTATTTTACAAAATTTGTCTATTTAAATCTAAAACTTTAAACTCTAAATTTTAAACTTAAATTCCAACACATATGTAACACCCCTTCCCGGCCTGGTAGAGAACCGGGTCGGAAAGTGCTATCAAAAAACATATCGAATATTCGGAAGCTTTATCAGAGTACGGAAACTTATTCAGATCATTTCTTAATTTCTTTTAAGGCTTAACAGAATTGACTTATTAAGACTTACACGATTCGGGATCAGTTTTACCCCTTTTTGAACTTAGGGACTAAATCATAATTTTACAAATTAGAGGTCCTTATTGGGAATTCTCTTCACTAAACTACAATTAAACTCACCAATTATTAGCCTATGAAGTTTCGTTGCCATCGGAGGTCGTTTACCTATCCAATTAGGCTGTACAAATTTTAGTGACCATTTTACTAACTTCATAAAACTGACTTCTATGTCTTTTAACAGAATTAACTAACTCCGTACCGATACCCTTAGGGTAGTATCGGTATGCTAAGCTAAATTTTCATTTCCCGTATTCGAAGATAACATGCCCGTATCAATACACCTATCCTCGTATCGATACGCGTTGACTAGGGTTGACCATTTCGATACACCTTATAGACCGTATCGATGCAATTTATTTTTTAGACCTTATTGTCAAAATTCGTACCGATACACCCCCTCTATGCATCGATACACCCTGTTTCACTTGGCCTAATTATGTAAGGCCGTATCGATACGCCATCACCCTTACTGGTACATCTACCCTGTAATGACAGATTTTTGCTGGTTCTTATTCGAATTAACCTACCATTTGTTGTCCAAACATTACCAAATTTTACCAATAAGTCTAATACCCATATTTTAATAGCATGCAAAATTTTGAGCATTTTGAATCCATTTACCTAGTTTTTACCTTTTAGCACTTTTAGGCTCATTTAACTAATTTAACCAATTTGCAAACATATCCTATTAATCAATAGGTCACCTTTAGGCTATTACACAGACATCAAAAGGCACATACATAGTATGTTGAGGCCATATGCCACCTTACTAGGAGTTCAAGATAAAAGATAAGGATACATGTGATTCGTAGGAGTGACTTGCAACCGCAACACACGATCGGAGGCCAAAATTCTTTAAGATCCTGAAATGCATGAGACACGTGAATGTTAGGCTTACATAGCCTAGTGAGGTAGTCATAACAAATACACAGCTAGTTTATCAAATGCATGAATGACGTATAGGCATGCTTGGTTACATTTTATATAGCATCAATCGTGTAAAATCATATTCAAAGAAATTTTCATGATTTCATGTGGCAATTGTAAAACACAATAACATATCACTTCCTTGGACATGGTAACCAGTGGATACACGGATTCTCATGTACACCACACATATCGAAAATAGGTCGTCCTTGAGTCGTAGCTCCGGATAATGCCCCTTACACAATCCACCATTTTCTCCCCCACATATAGGCCCTGCCCTGGACTGTAGTCCAATCCCTTACTTGGTGAGCTCGAATAACCCTATTGCATGCCAATTGTATCCAATGTTCACAAATGTCCAAGTTTACATATCATCACAAATCTTACCTTTGGTGCCCTTAGGCCATAACACAACGGAAATGAAATTGAGCCTTAGCTCCACGTATCATAGCATAACCATATCATATCGGAAAACATATCATATCATATCATAATCATAACATATCAGATATCACACATATACTCATAGACGTATCAAAGTAATGTAAGGACTTACCATGCTTACCGATAGCATCCACACATATGCTTGCTCTACGTGAGCCCTTAATCAAATGCAAACATAATCACAAAGAAAATACAACGGGATGGCACCTAGCCTATCCCTTGACACAACTACACTCACCTAGTGCTCGGAAGCTCTTAGAATTCCCAGATTTTGATCCCTTTGCTCCTAGACTTAGTTGGGGATGATGGATTGATTCTCCCCAACTCTTGAGCTAGGAAAAAAGAAAGAATTATTATGAGCAATATAACGATATAGTACTTATTCAAGGATTAGGATTATAATTTCATTTTGAAATTAAACTCCAATTATCCATGGGATTCAGTAATTGAATGAGGGTTCCTCCTTACCCAATTGATGGCTATCCAATGGAGTTTTCAAATCGCAGGAAGCTTGAGCTTAGAAGGTTCAAAGATGGAGGTGTGTGCTTGAGCTTAGGTTGAAGATAGCAATGGTGGTGCTTGCTTGTTGGATGGAAAAGGGTGAGTTTAGTTTTTGGAAGGTTCAAATAGGGGAAAAAAACTTCCTATTTTAAGGAATTAAACCCTTTTATCAATGCCCCACCTCCACATGAACCAATAGGAAGCTTTCCTATTAGCAAGGGAAAGATTAAATAATTGTTTCCCATCTTTTCATTCCCTTTTCCAAATTCTAGACAATTGATGGCTTTAGTCATCTTTTTTTATCATTTCTCACGTGGGTTGACAACTTAGCAGGTGAGTCAACACCCCAAATTCCATTTTCTTTCAATTTGGGCCTTAAAATAGATTTTTATAGAGGGCCGTATCGATATTGGTCTAGTTGTATCGATACGCCTGGGCTAAAATAGGTAAGTTCATTATGGCAATTAGGCTGTACCGATACAGGTATTACTGTATCAAAACGCCTAGCTCAAATTGTATTGATACCAATCCAGCCGTACTGATACGCCTAGGCTAAAACAGGTAAGTTAGTTATGGTCGTTAGACCATATCGATACGCTTGACTTATTTTCAGCATTTCAGCTTTGAATTTCTTACAAAGAGGTCCATAGATCAACCTAATGCCCCACAACTTTCATTGATTACAAAATTAGGTACAAGGATCATGAAATTACACTTTCAGGTATATCTGATACAGAATTTCTAATCACCAGAGCCTTATTCCGACTAGGCCAGTTTTCGGGATGTGACAACTCTCCCCCTAAAGAAAAATTCGTCCTCGAATTTTCACTCTAGTTGAACAGATATGGGTACTATCTCTGCATCGTCTCTTCTAGTTCCCACGTTGCTTCTTCAATCGAATGACTTTTCCAAAGGACTTTCACTAAGGGCACTGACTTATTACGAAGTCTTTTAACTTCTCGTGCGAGGATTTGTACAGGTTCCTCCTTGTACGTCATATTAGACTGAATCTCCACAAACTTCGGCTTGATCACATGAGAAGGATCTATCCGGTACTTCTGTAGCATAGACACGTGGAAGACATTATGAATTCGACTTAACTCTTCAAGAAGAGCTAGTTGGTAAGCAACAGGTCCAACTTTCTCGATCACTTCGAACGGTCCAATGAAATGAGGACTCAGTTTCCCATTTTTGCCGAAACGGAGGATCTTCTTCCACGGGGATACTTTAAGGAAGGCTTTCTCACCAACATTATACTGAATGACTCTTCTTTTTAGATCAGTATAAGCTTTCTGTCGGTGAAATGCAGCTTTGATCTGATCACAGATAATGGTCACCCTTTCTTCAGTTTCCCGAAGCAAGTCAAGGCCTAACACTTTGCCTTCACCAAGCTCGGTCCAGCAAAGAGGGGTCCTACATCTCCTCTTGTAAAGGGCTTCATAGGGTGCCATTTGAATCGAGGCTTGGTAGTTATTGTTGTAAGCAAATTCTACCAAAGGCAGGGATTTCTCCCACATATTCCTGAAGTCGATAACACAGGCTCAGAGCATATCTTCCAAAATCTACAAGGACGAATCAGAATTCATATGGGTTTCTTATACACACGAATCGAAGGGGGATATAGAGTTACCTGATTAACCCTTTTGGATTGACCATGGATTTGAGGATAGAAAGTAGTGCTTAGGTGCACTCGGGTTCCCAAAGCCTCTTATAGGGTCCTCCAAAACTGAGATGCAAGGCGTAGATCAAGATCGGAAATAATGGACATAAGAACTCCGTGTAAACGAATAACTTCTCGAATATACAACTCAGCAAGCTTAGGCAAACCGAAGTCCATTCTCACCGGAATAAAATGAGTAGATTTGGTGAATCTATCCACTATGACCCAAATAACATCATTCCTCTTCGGTGTCACCGGCTAGTCACTTACGAAGTCCATCATAATACATTCCCATTTCCATTGTGGAAGTTTAACAGGTTGCAAAAGATCAGTAGGCACCTTGTGTTCGGCTTTAACCCGTTGGCAAGTCAAGCACCTAGCCACAAAGTCTGTGATCTCACTTTTCATGTCGGACCACCAGTACAATTCTTTTAGGTCTTTATACATCTTAATAGCCCCAGAATGGATAGAAAAGGGGCTCAAATGAGCTTCATTCAGGATTTTATCCCAGAGGTCATCATAATCAGGAACATAGATACGGTTCTGAAAACACAACAAACCATTAAAATTCATAGCAAAATCAGGATCTAGCCTATCCTTGATCTTTTCAATAAGAGTTCATAACTCTTCATCAAACTCTTGGAGGACTTTGATTCGAGACATATTTGTTGACTGAACTCTCAATTCAACAAATAATTTGCCATGCTTCATGAGCCGAAAGTGAGCATTCAAACACTTTGGAGAGGGAGTAAGTTTTTGACTAAGAGCATCAGCTATGACATTGGCTTTACTATGGTGGTAATCAATAACCAAGTCATAGTCCTTCAAAAGCTCCACCCATTGACGTTGACAGAGATTCAACTCCTTTTGAGTCAGAAGATATTTTAGACTTTTGTGATCAGTGTACAAGTAACACTTCTCACTGTAAAGATAGTGCCTCCAAATCTTTAAGGCAAACACAACAGCAGCCAACTCCAGATCATGTGTTAGATAGTTTAGCTCATGTGGTTTAAGCTGACGTGAAGCATAAGCTATGACTTTTCCTTCTTGTATCAACACATAACCTAATTCTAGGTGGGATGCATCACTGTATACGGTGAAGTCCTTGCCTGACTCGGGTTGCACCAAGACAGGGCATGGGTTAGGACTTGCTTAAGCTGATCAAAACTTCTTTGTTGTTCCACAGCCCATACGAAAAGGTTTCTTTACGGAGAAGCTTCTCAAGGGTACAACAATCATCGAGAACCCTTTAACGAATCTATGGTAGTAGCCTGCAAAGCCCAAAAAGCTACGACATTCTCCAACATTCTTCGGAGGAATCCAGTCGAGAACTGCTTGAATCTTCTTTGGGTCAACTTGAATTCCCATAGAAGAAATCACATGTCCCAAAAAGGATGCTTCAGATAGCCAGAACTCGTATTTACTAAACTTAGCGTATAGCTGTTTCTCTCAAAGAGTCTGTAGCACAATTCGGAGATGTTCTTCATAAGTGGCAGCGTCTTTGGAATAGATCAAGATGTCATTTATGAACACAACCACGAATCTATCTAGATAGGGCCGGAACACACGGTTCATCAAGTCCATGAAAGTTGCAGGTGCATTGGTTAGCCCAAAAGGCATTACCAAGAACTCATTGTGGTCATATCTAGTTCGAAAGACAGTCTTTAGAACATCAGATTCCTTCACTTGCATTTGATAGTATCCGAATCACAGGTCTATCTTAGAAAAGACAGAAGCATCATTCAACTGATCGAAGAGATCATCGATCATCGGTAACGGATACTTATTCTTAATGGTCACTTTATTCAACTGACGATAGTCAATGCACAGATACATCGACCCATCCTTCTTTTTGACAAACAAAACCGGTGTTCCCCAAGTTGAGGAACTTGGCCGGATGAATCCCTTGTCCAAGAGATCTTGAATTTGGACCTTCAACTCCTTTAATTCAACTGAAGCCATTCGGTACGGAGTGATGGAGACAAGTGTGGTCCCCGATTGCACTTCAATTCCAAATTCCACTTCTCGGGTCAAAGGGAGTCCCAAAAGTTCATCAGGAAACACATCAGGAAATTCTTTCACAATTGGCACATTTTCAAACTTTGGATCTTCTTTAGACTCCATGGCACATATAAGGCTCTTTTTAGGCTTGGGTTTGGATTTCATCAAGGTTATGCTCTCCTAACCGAGTCCACGAAGGTATAACTTCTTCTTTGAGCAGTCTACCCAAGCTTGATGTTCAGCTAACCAATCAAGGCCAAGGATAAGATCAAACTCACGGAATGGAAAGGCCATCAAATTAGCCAGAAATGGGATCCCTTGGATCCTCAAAGGACAAGCTTTGCAGATCGACCGAATAACCACACTATCTCCTAGTGGGTTAGAGACAACAATCGCAAAAGTAACTGGTTCAGATTCTAGAGCATAGTTTTCAATCAACGGTTCACAAATGAAAGAATGCGTGGAGCCTGGATCTACCAAAGCATAAACGAGTTTGAAACATAATTCCACCATACTTGCTATCACATTAAGATCATCTTCTAGTTCTCGGCCTCGAACGTGCTACATATGAGCTGAGGTCTAAGGATCACGTACAACCGAAGGAGAATTAGTGTTGCGAGGCCTCCCCGCTGATCCAGACTACACTTGCTTTGCTCTTCTTTCCTTGTCTGGACTATTTTGAGAAACCACAGTGGTAGGAGCATTTGGAATCTGCGGACACTGCCTGATGAAGTGACCAGACTCTCCACAGAGGTAACAGGATCCAGACTGTCTGCGGCACTGCCCAGGGTGCCACTTCTGACAAAAGTTACACAAAGGAAGCTATGAACCTCTTTCGGAACGGCCCGTACTATCAACTAGAGCTGTACGAGCAATATATATCCCACAGATTAAGAATGTGGCATATATCCCGACTTTAGTAGCTGCTGATAGGTAGCAGACTTCTGATCATACTGTTTACCTTTCTTCTAAGGCATAGAAGGCTTGGAATCATCTCAGAACCTCTTTTTAGACCAGGCTTGGTTCCCGTTTCTTCTTTCATAGGCCTTCGGGAAGGCTACAATGGCAATGGCTCGGTTGACCAAGGTTTGGAAATCCTCTATCTCCAAAGCAATAAAAAGATGACGTAGTTTATCGCAGAGACCGTTAATGAACATTCTGTATTTCTCCTTTTCTGTTCGCATGATCTCAACACCATACCTCGCATACTTGCAAAAATCATGGATATACTGCTCCACAGGTTTTCCTCATTGTCTTAGGTGGAGGAACTTCTTACGTCTTTCGGCAATGTAGTGCTCACTGATGTATTTCTTGTGGAACTCTTGAAGAAAGAAGTCCCATATAACTTTATGCTCGGGTACGGTGAGTATCACGGTATCCCACCAACTCCGAGCCTCCTCAGAAATTAGTGCCAGAGCGCGCTCCAGCTTGTGTTCATCAGGGTACCTCATTTGTTTGTTCAAAACTTTAAGGGTATTCTCTAGCCAATACTCTGCTATCTCAGGATTATCCAGGTCCTGACCAATGAAGGTGTAAACTGGATACTGATGAAGCTCACTAATAGGAGCCTTCGGAATAGAAGAAGTTGCTTTAGCAGGCTGAGGTGGTGGTTCTTGCCCGAGGGACACAACCACCTGTTCGATCATTTTAGCCATAGACATCATATACTACTACTGAGCGAGAGGCATCAGAGGAGGATGAGGTGGGTCATTCTGTCCCTCTTTTTCGGGCCTTACTTCTACCCTCAGATTGTCCCCTTGTGTCAAAGAGGAGCCGGGATGCGGTTCATTTATAGCACACCTATTAGTGGGTGCGGACATTTTCAGATCTATTCATATAGAAAAAGTTTGATCGTGTAAGTTGCAAGTCACAAATAACATATACAAATAAACTCCTAGGTGGCATATGTAGATGTAGACTCATATCAAACTTCAGTTTAGTCCTAGAACCGACAAAACCTAGGCTCTGATACAACAAATGTAACACCCTTTCCCGGCCTAGTAGAGAACCAGGTCGGAAAATGCTACCAAAAACATATCGGAGATTCAGAAGCTTTATCAGAGTACAGAAACTTATTTGGATAATTTCTTAATTTCTTTTAAGGCTTAACAGAATTAACTTATTAAGACTTACACGACTCGGGAACGGTTTTACCTTTTTTTGAACTTAAGGACTAAATCATAATTTTTACAAATTAGAGGTCCTTATTGGGAATTCTCTTCACTAAACTACAATTAAACTGACCAATTATTATCCTACGATGTTTCGTAGCTATCAAAAGTCATTTACCTATCCAATTAGGCTGTACAAATTTTAGTGACCATTTTGCAAACTTCTTAAAACTGGTTTCTATGTCTTTTAACAGAATTAACTAACTCCGTACCGATACCCTTGGGGCGGTATTGGTACGCTAAGCTAAATTTTCATTGCCCAGATTCGAAGATAACATGTCTGAATCGATAAACCTATCCTTGTATCGATACGCGTTAACTAAGGTTGACCGTTTTGATACACCCTATAGACCATATCGATGAAATTTATTTTTCAGACTTTACTGTCAAAATTCGTACCGATAAACCCCCTCTGCGTATCGATACGCCCTGTTTCACTTGGCTCAATTATTCAAGGTCGTATCGATACACCATCACCCGTACCGGTACATCTACCCTGTAATGACAGATTTTTGCTGGTTTTTATTCGAATTAACCTACCATTTGTTGTCCAAACATTACCCAATTTTACCAATAAGTCTAATACCCATATTTTTAATAGCATGCAAAATTTTAGAGCATTTTAAATACATTTACCTAGTTTTTACCTTTTTGCGTTTTTAGGCTCATTTAACTAATTTAAACCAATTTGCAAACATACCCTACTTGACATTAATCAATAGGTCACCTTTAGGATATTACACACACATCAAAAGGCACATACATAGTATGTTTAGACCATATTCAACCTTACTAGGAGTTCAAGACAAAAGATAAGCATGCATGTAATTCGTAGGAGTGACTTGCAACCGCAACACACGATCGGAGGCTGGAATTCTGTAAGATCGTGAAATGTATGAGACACACGAATGTTAAGCTTACATAGCCTGGTGAGGTAGTCATAACAAATGCACAGCTAGATTATCAAATGCATGAATGACGTATATGCATGCTTGGTTACATTTTATATAGCATCAATCGTGTAAAATCATATTCAAAGAAATTGTCATGATTTCATGTGGCAATTGTAAAACACAATAACATATCACTTCCTTGGACATAGTAACCAATGGATATGCAGATTCCCCTGTACACCACACATATTGGAAATAGGTCGTAGCCTTGAGCCATAGCTTCGGATAATGTCTCTTACACAATCCATCCTTTTTGCCCCACATATAGGCTGTAGCCCCGGACCGTAGTACAATCCCTTACTTGGTGAGCTCGAATAACTGGCATTCCAATTGTATCCAATGTTCACAAATGTCCAAGTTTACATATCATCACAAATCTTACCTTTGGTGCCTTTAGGCAATAACACAATGGAAACGAAATTGAGCCTTAGCTCCACGTATCATAGCATAACCGTATCATATCGGATAACATATCATATCATAATCATAACATATCGGATATCATACATATACTCATAGACATATCAAAGTAATGTAAGGATTTAACATGCTTACCGATAGCATCCGCACATAAGCTTGCTCTACTTGAGCCCTTAATCAAATGCAGGCATAATCACAAAAAAATGCATAATCCCTTGACACAACTACTCCCACCTAGTGCTCGAAAGCTCTTAGGATTCCCGAATTTTGATCCCTTTGCTCCTAGGCTTAGTAGGGGATGATGGATTGATTATCTCTAACTCTTGAGCTAGGAAGAAACACAAAGAATTATTATAAGTAATATAACGATATAGTACTTATTCAAGGATTACGCTTAGGATTTCATTTTGAAATTAAACTCCAATCGTCCATGGGATTCAACAAGTGAATGAGGGTTCCTCCTTACCCAACTGATGGTTATCCAATGGAGTTTTTGAATCGTAGGAAGCTTGAGCTTAGAAGGTTCAAAGATGGAGGTGTGTGCTTGAGCTTAGGTTGAAGATAGCAATGGTAATGCGTGCTTGTTTGATGGCAAAGGGTGAGTTTAGCTTTCGAAAGGTTCAAATTGGGAAGAAATCTTCCTATTTTAGGGGATTAAACCCTTTTATCGATGTCCCACCTACACATGAACCAATAGGAAGCTTTTCTATTAGCAAGGGAAAGATTAAACAATTGTTTCCCATCTTTTCATTTCTTTTTCCAAATTCTAGGCAATTGATGGCTTTAGTCATCTTTTCTGATCATTTCACACGTGGGTTGGCAACTTAGCAGGTGAGTCATCACCCCAAATTCCCTTTTTCTTTCAATTTGGGCCTTAAAACAGATTTTTATAGAGAGTCGTATCGATACTGGTCTAGCCGTATCGATACACCTAGGCTAAAATAGGTAAGCTCGTTATGGCAGTTAGGTCGTACCGATACAGGTATTACTGTATCAAAACACCTAGCTCATACTATATCGATACTGGTCTAGCCGTACTGATATGCCTAGGCTAAAATAGATAAGTTAGTTATGGCCGTTAGACCGTATCGATTATGGTCTCTCCATATCGATACGCTTGACTTATTTTTAGCATTTTAGCTTTGAATTTCATACAGACAGGTCCATAGATCAACCTAATGCCCCACAACTTTCATTGATTACAAAATTGGGTCCAAGGATCAAGAAATTACACTTTTGGGTATATCTGATACAGAATTTTTGATCACCGGAGCCTTATTCCGACTAGGCCAATTTTCAGGATGTGACAACATAACCGCATAAACATAAAATTGACAGGTTTTTATAAACTATTGTTTGAATTTGCACAATCTATATATTAAAATATTTTTCTAAAAACACCCTATAAGCTCTTTGAAATCTATTTATTAAGTAAATTACTTCTAATTTATATTATAATTAATATTTTATAATAATATTTTATACTTTTATATAATAATATTTTATTTTATACTTTTATATAATCTTTAAATAAAGAAGCATAAAATACACTTTTAAGGATCGAAGTCAAGTTTAATAAGATTCATGCAAAAATTCTCTAAAATTACATCAATAATCATTATTTAATAAATATTTAAATTTCATATTTATTTCACGAGCAATTAATATATTTTTATAAAAACCTAATGTATAAGTGAATATTTTAAAAAACTATGAAAAACAATAGATTTCTTTATCAAATTCAAGCATCGGGAGATTTATGGATTATTTAGGGGAAAAGATCATTATTTAAAAAATAAAAATTATTCTACATCAAAATTTATTTATGAAAAATGATCATTGTAATACCCCCTACCCGTTCTGGGAGATAACTGAGTCGGAGATGTCACCGAAAATCAAATCAGAAAACTAAGCATTCAAATCAAAGTTAAACAAAAGTAAAACATATACAAAAACATGCATAACACCAAAGCATATTGTCAATTATCAAATATCATAGTTCAACTAATTCTGATTTTAGTCATTATGGACCAACTTTCAAAGTTCTTAACTTCCAATGATTAAAATGTAAATATTTTAATGTTCAAATCTTTGACAAAAAAATATCCCCTAACATTTCTTTTTACTAAATTAAGTCTTATCAATCAAAATCAGTATGATTGATGATTTAAAAGTCTTGATTTACAATTAAAGACTAAAATTTAATTTTTGAAAATTTAGGGTCTTTTTTAAACAATTAAAGACATACTTGTGAAATTCATTTCAAAACATGCATAAATATCAAATTTTAGCTTATTTAGGTACTTAGAACTCATTCAACTGATTCATATAATATTTAGGACTGAAATGCAAAGTTATCAAAATTGAAACTAATTATATCTAACTTAACTACCTTCAATATTGGTACTCCAAGGGATGTACCGATACACCAATTTTAATCAAATTTCAGTAGCCAATTTTTGTACTGGTATTAGCACTCGTATCGTTACTCAAGTGTGCCATATTGGTAAGCTCTACATAGAATTACAGGTTTGAGGTTGAAAATTTGTTTTATTCTATATCAATGGGGATTAAAATTAGGCTAGATAGGTTACTATAGTTTCATACTTATTTAGGCCAACAAACATGTATCGCACTTCAAATTTTCCATATTGCTAATTCAATTACACAAAGGTTCAAGATATGAAACCAAAAGTGCATATTTCATACATAACCTTCTTATAAATATAACTTCTTCATAATTCATGGTTCAAGCTTATCATTAAACCTGCCATACATACAAAACATCACATATACTCTTTTACATAACATGATCAAACATCCTTTACTTCAACTCTTAGTCATACTCAAGCATAACATAACTTAATATCATAAAATAACCAAGCCTAATCTTTTACATGTTGATCTATTTAATTCACTTTCATTTAATAACTCATTAATATACCATGTTTTTCAGTGTTATAGACCGTCGACCCATGATCAACACGGACGCACACCAAGGTGTCAAACAAGCACACCACGTGTTGCACCAGACAGAGGAGCTCGAGTCCGTACCCTCCATGCACACCAGAGGGCCCAGACGATCACCTTTTGTACTACTCGAGACCATGGAGCCCAAGACTACAACCTCTATGCACACCAAGGGGCCCAAACGAGTACCCTTGAAGCTGTCCAAAACTATGGAGGCCCAAATCAGCATCCAGAATGCTACCCATAGGGTTTGGCCAACTTTTTGGGCCTATCTATGCTCAATCCACCCAAGAGATGAGTCACCAAGGATGAAGCCTATCTTGTTGACCAAGACACTTTTGGAAAATATCCTTGCCAACATGATAACAACAACCATGATAGAATACACATGATTGGGGAGTGATTTTTCCCTTTTACTTTAGGCAACATTGTAATATATGGATACAGTTTTCATAGTTAGAGACCGTAGATCAAGGGTCAATTCTTATCCCTTGAATTGAACCATTCGTGATCTTTAGATGTAAGAGGGTTTGCCTATAAATAGTGGCTCACCCTTTACCATTTCATTCATTAAAATTTATTCAGAAATCATTTCAATCACTTCTTGAGTAATAGAGAATTCCTTTATTCTCCATCTTATTCTTCATTGTCCTTTCTTTCGTTTACTTGCCCTAATCGTTTTACCAAAGCTTTCACTCATTCTAAGCACTTTCACTTAGTTTGAAGGTTGACTTAGTTGAAAGACATAATATCATCGACTAAGGCTGCACGATTCCACTGGTCAGACTCTAGCCCCGTGACAAGTGGTATCAAGCTAAATTCAACCAAATTTTGCACACTTGAGATGGCAAACAACAATGGATTTGACACCGAGTTCGAGGGCCATCGTGAGACATAGAAAAACAAAAAGACAAAGAGAACTAGTTCCAAGGATAAAATCACAACACTTGAAGACAAGGTTACCCGCCTTGAGAATGCCACGAACGACTCGAGTGAGAGGCTTGACATGGTTGATGTCCGCTTAAAGAAGTTGGACACGAGAGGTAAAATAGAGGTGGCAATGGAGTCGTTCGAGTTGGGTCACTTCGGTTAGGGTTGTTTTCAGTTAGGTTTGATTCGGGTCATATCGGGTTTAATTTAGATTTAGTTTGGGTCTACGTTATTTTAGACCGGGTTGAGTAATGGGTTGGTTAATATCAGATTGGTTAAATTTTGGGTCGGGTTAATATTGGATCGGTTGCTTTTTGAGTCGGGTCAATATCAGATCGGTCGATTTTCAATTTGAGTCAATATATGAAGATGATCTTTTAAAGGAGGAAAAATTATATTAAACCATTAAACTATTGCTAAAGTTAGTTTTTAATTAGTAATGTAATACAAAATAAGAATAAAACATACATATTTGAGAATAAACCATGAATTTTGGGTTGATTTTCGGTTCGAGTTGCTTTCGGTTTGGTTGATTTTTTTATCGAGTTTCTTTCAGTTCAGCTTGCTTTTGATTCAGGTTATTTTTGATTTTGGTTATTTTTTATTTTGGTTGATTTTTCAATTTATCTAAATTTGGGTCAGTTTGGTTTTGGTTCAAATACGGGTCAAGTTTAGACCATCATTTTTGAGTTTATATCGGGTCTCGGCTCAGGTATATCAGTTCAAATCTCAAGTTAAGTTTGCCAGGTCTAGGTAAAAAACTCGAGAAGAGTTCCAAGGAACGCTCAATGAGATCGTAGAGCATGTAGAACAACAAGACGATTCGTTTAAGGATGAGGTTACATAGCACAAGAAAGAGTTGCTCGTGTACAAGGCAGCAATGGCTAGTGGCATGATTACTAGTGAGCCAAAGAGTCGAGTGGATGTCCCAAAACCAAAGGAGTTCAAATGGAAAAGAAATGCCTAAGACGTTGAGAACTTCATGTGGGGATTGGATCAGTACTTCAAAGACGTGGGTATCATAGAGGATATCGAGAAGGTAAACATTGCATCAATTATTTAACGAACATTGCTCTTTTGTGGTGGCAACATAGATGAAAAGATGAAAAGCAATGGGGCACCACAATTCGAACTTGGAGTGAGTTCCAAGATGAGTTCAAGATGCAGTTTTACCCTGAGTACGCGAAAGATGAAGCCCAATCCAAAATGAGACAACTTAAACATACAGACAACATTCGAGACCATCTCCAAATTCCACCAAGTTCCGCATATTTTGAAGACTGACATAGTTGAAACACATAAGATCATAGACTAAGGCCGTACGGTTCCGCTAGTCAGAGTCTAGCCTAGTGACAAGTGGCATCAGAGCCAAATTTTACACACTTGACAGGGCAGAGAACAACAAATCTGACAACGAGTTCGAGGGTCCTCGTGAGACACGAAAAACCACAAAGACAAAGAGAGCTAGTTCTGAGTATATAATAACAACACTTGAGGAAAAGGTTACCCGCCTTGAGAATGCCATGAACGACTCGAGTGAGAGGATCGATGTGGTTGATGCCTACTTAGAGGGGTTATACACGAGAGGTGAAAAACTTAAGGATGAATGATTAGTGTGAAAATGTCACACTATTAATGCAAGCTACACTATCGATGCAAGAATAGAAACAAGGAAAACTTATTTGAATATCGATCCCACGAGGATGGTGTATTACACTTATACTTATGTGATTATAATACAATATTGTAAGAGTGGTAGTTGTGGGTGCAATGGTGGTTGCAATAATAGGATAAAAAGGAGAATAAATGATTCAAAGTGGTAGTAATAACAAAGTGTAATAAAAGATAGAGAAATATGAGAATAAAGCCTAGATCTCCTTGGTTCAGCTCGGTAGAAAGATCGAGTACACTTCGAGGTAAAATATGGTTTACTCAAGATGAGGTGGTCAACATGAGTATTAGCTTCCATTTAACCTTCAACCATTGACTCAGGGATGTAGATCGGCTTCAACTTTCATCGTAAGTCGAGACTATAGCCCTTAGAACAAGCGGATTACTTTTGTTGCATCCAATCAACTTTTGTTGTAAAAACTAATTAATTTGACTCGTCACTGCATCCATCGATGTCAGTGGTTGGTTTAACACTCTCATGAAAAACATAAATCAGATCCAACAATTAAAGCTTAAAAAAAAAAGCTAACACAAATATATCTTAAACTAAGAAAATAGTTTAAACAAGTTCATGAAGCTCCAAAAAATTAAACCATCGTAAAAATGAGCTCAAAATACAAAGTAAATCTCCAAAAACATCTAAAATAGAGAAGAGTTTAAGATGATAACAATATATTTCCTCGATTCAGCACTTGACTCCTCATTTCCTTGTTTAAATCTTCCTCACTTCACCTCGGATCTCCAAAAATAAGCTTAAGCGGCCATGGGAGGAGGGAGAAAGCTTGAGGTTGAAAATGATGTGAAAATAAGAATAATGTGACTCTCTCTCTCCTCTGAAATAGTTATTTTATAGGTCAATCAAGGAAGAACACTTGTCCTGTAGGTTATTTGCGTGTCCAGCGTCGTACAAAATTTGTTATAACTTACTGGACAGATGGCATATTCGTCCTTGTCGTCAAGCAGGCTAGACAGCTGGCAGATGCAATGTCAAACTTGCTACAATGGTGAAAACCACCTCTGTAGGGACATTAGGAATGTAGCGACAACAAGGCAAAATTAGGCAAAAATATACAAAACACAAAACACAAACCACTATAACTATGTTAGAAAACATGCAGAAATAGACATTAAAATTCAGAAATGTATGCAATGGATACCAATGTGGGGACAATAAGACCTATAAGTCGAGGGAAATGCATGCTCTTTAAAGAGATATCACACCCCCAAACTTGAGTTTTTACTTGTCCTCAAGTAAAGACCAAAACAGTAAGGTCCAACAAAAGATCAAAGAAATTCTAGATACTTAAATCATTCTAATCAATCAATAAATTTGATGCATCAACAAGAGAGATAATTGCATAATCAACTCCACATCAATATATAAGCAAGCAATTCAAGACTACCTAGCATCATCCCTAACATTTCAGATTTATTCCTCCTATCAGCATTTATTTAACACCACACATAATAAAATATAAATATCATATATATATTTCATAATTTTTCTTCTTTTTCTCTTTTTTATGTAGTGAGGGATATCGAACAATGAATGCATCCCTAAACCCTAAGAAGTAAGATGTTGTGCAACGAACCTCATGAAGTACTTCATTATAACGACACACACTCATGCAACGACAGCCTTTGGCCAGATTTATTTTTCTAACGCGTGCAGATGAGTGTTCCCCTTTAAAGCTACTTTATTTATTTCATCGCACTCACATTGGAATGCCTTTTATTTATACCTAATAAAATATACATATATAGATTTATAACACACATGCTGGAACATGATAAATTCATCAAAAAATCAAAGGAATGATGCAAGATATACTATAATCAAACCAAAATATGTTTCAATGTAGAGTTAAAAGATGCAATTGTCCATCATGTATATCCAACATACTTATCAATTATTAGAACAATCCAAGATTTACACATCGAATACAAGCAACATATTTTTCAAAAATAAGGAACCTTGCATTTGCATAGAAATTTTTTTTTTTTAAATTTTTGAAATTGGGGTGCATTTCAAATCCTAGGCGTATACTCCCAAACTTAAAGGTTGTATTGTCCCTAATGCAAAAGAAAATAGAATGAAATGAAGGAATGGATTGACATAGTGTAATAGCAAAATGCAATAATAGACTGTAGTTACAACGGTGAATGCAATTGCACTTACAACTATATGTTGTTACAATGACAATGTAATTGAAATGACAATACATGAATATAAAATGAAGTTACACTTTTGGGGAAATATCTAAAAATCATTATTTAATATATAGATATTTTTGTTAAAGTCAATTTTGAAGAAAAAAATCAAAAATTGGACATTTTGCTAGTGACCAAAATGCAAAGATTGAAAACTATTTTTAGAGACTGTTTTGTAAAAGGGTCAAAACTTTGAATCTTTAAGGAGCTATTTTACCTAAAGTGTTAATCTGAGTTACCTCTTAATTGTTATTAATTTTAAAGGGTTTTAATTAAAAGAATTAAAGATAAGGTAATTAAAAGAGGTAGTTATTTTTCCTAAAAACACATTTAACGTAACTTTTCTCTAAAGACTTTTCTCTCAAAATCTTTTTAGTTAAACACTCTATTTTTCATCAAAGAGCTGAGGTAACACTCTTGATGTTAGGTTGTTTTTGGATGTCAATTGAAGTTAATTGGTTGTTTAAGCCTTTATGTTTTGGATGGGTTAAGTGTGGATGATGTTTGGTGTTAATTTCGGTAGTTTTGGAAGGTTTCAGCTAGAGATTGAAGAGGATCGTTGTTGTTTTGTTGTGGCTGGTTTATAAATGCATTTTGATGCATTGAATCCCCTATTTTTTGTGGTAAAACCAGGGGCTGTTGATCTTCAAGCTTGAAGCGTCGCTTCGGAAGCTTTGGAGGTTTAAACTTAGCTTAAAATGCTGGTTTAAACTCGAAAGTAATTATGGAAATAATTCTCTCTCGTTCTTTAATGAAAGTGGTTTTATGCACTTGTTTTGAATTACATAGTACTTATTGTTTAAGCATGTTTTTAAGTATGTTATATATTGTTTTTGATCATATTTTGATGATGGATGAATTGGTAAATGATCCATGAAAGTATGAGGAATACTTGTGAATGCATGGGTTAATGCATTGAAAATGGTTTTGATATGTTGCTTTAAAAACAATGAGGTACATGGTTAATAATGAATTATATTGGAAAGTGATGTGGTTTAAAATGTGGTCGGCCATAGGATTGATAGTGCACTATAAAGAGTCACCTCGGGTGTTGAGGAGTTTTTGTGTACCGAATACTTCACCACGAGAACCCTAACGGTTGAGGGGTTATATGGTATCAAAAATCCCGTTAGTGGATTATGCGTCTAACTGATGATTGGGGTTGGTGTCCCTGGGTTGTAAGTGGTACCATAATTTCGGTTTAGATGGCATGTAGTGTTGAGAGGACACTTGTTGAACCCATGTATCCGATGTAATATTTTGGAAAGTGGAACTTGGTTTGTAATCAATTGAAAGCGAATATAATTATTGATGTATCATGTTGATGGTTGTTAATGTATAATGTTTGTTTATACATGTTTACTATTTAAGCTTTGCATATGGGTTGTTATGCATGAGATGGCTTAAATTGAGGGTTAGCAATGGGATTTGCTGTTGATCCATGATACATGTTGTATATGGTTTAATATGATGGCTTTTGAAAGTGTTAAGTGCATGGTTTACAAGGCATGATGTTTTATACACTGATTGAAATGGTGATTTCAATGTGGTTTCGGAAAATGGATTTTAAATGCATTGATGGTGTGTTGTTTGAGCACTCCTCACTAACCCTTGTGTGCTTACACTCTCTTTGTCCATCAATGTAGAGAATTAAAGGTTTAGAGGTAGCAAGCAAGCGAAGGATATCCAAGGACTTCGGCTATTGAACGTATGGTTTCGAACTAGACTTGTAGTAATAAAGATAACGGGGTTTCATTGTTGTTTTGGGAGGGTTTTTTTAGAAACTCCCTATTTAAGCATGTTTGTATTGTTGCTTTGGATTTGTAATTGGCCTCTTATATTGGTTGTGGCTTTGATTTTATGTTTTGAATGTTGAATGGTTTGATTTCTAGGAAGCATGCCTCTAGTTTATCATTTGATGATTGATGCCATCAATTGATGATGTTTTATGGTGTTTTGTTAATGGTTGATCCTTAGAAATGTTGAATATATGCTTGAAGTATTTTAGGATAGGTTTGAATCCTTGAAAGCATGTTAAACCAGCAATTTGGGACATTTTGAGTCCAGGCATTTCGATACGCGTGACCCTATACCGAAATAGGTATTCCTGGAATGTATAGGGATTTCGATACGCGGGCCACAATTTCGGTACAAGCTCAGGCAAAAATGGCATGTGTTTCGGTACTCGAGAAAGCGTTCTGGTACGCGTTTTAGCTACTAGAATATGGATTTTTTGAAATGTGTAACCATACCGATACACTTGCTCGTCTACCGATACGACCAGCAGTTAAGTTGGTTAAAGTGTAATCTAATGTTTTAATATTATTTTGTTTTGGTCCCTGTTTGTTATGAATGCAATTAGATGAGTTGGGATGGTTGATTTAAGCTGGTATTTGACCTATGAGCATGTAATTTTACTAATTAAGGATTGGTGACTTCAAAATGAGTTAAGTCCCTAAATTGCAATTTGGAGTAATTGGATGTCGAATCGACACCCGACTGAGTTGTATTTTCACCTGCTGCCAGCATGCACACCATAGGTTAATATGTTGCATCTAGATAAGATAAAAAATAGACGTGATTTGAGTTTACCCTTTTCGGGTTTGTTTTGGCAAACCCAATGTAGCTCGCTCGGTTCAGTCTGGCGTCTAGTCCAGATCGAGGGGGTTACACTTATCTTCGTCAATGTCCTCAACAAGGACTTCTTTTTCTTTGGCAGCAGAGGGTTTCACATCAACATCGGTAGGGATGTTCAAGTCAAACAAAGAATGCCTGATGACTTTACTCGTTGTCTCATCTCGTGGTGGGTCACTAGCTTCTCTAACATTGTCAGGGGAATTCACTACTTTTCTTGGACATCTTTGGTAACACCATTAGAGGAGAAGTCATAAATTTGGATGATGGGTGGGAAAACATGGAATTCTAGTAGCTCAACTGGAGTAAGTTGGTTCATTGCAACCAGCATAGAATTGTGCCATGTCTTCACATATGCATTTACAAGTTTTGTGCCAAATCCATATTCTGCACTGTGACCCCAACAACTCCCAGTTTACTCATCCATGCATCGAGTTTGTTCTCTATCTTCAAAACTTTTTGCCAGACTCCATCACTCGATGGGACATTTTTGATGCAGCGTCCACTTAGCCTTACCCTTTTCCTCCCATGTTGTAGTGCCCAGCCTCGGTGTAGGAACTTCAGAAACACGAATCATCTTTTCTATAACAACTTTTTTTATGGGCCCCTTATTGGTAGTCCTCTCTCCCTTTTATGGGGTTTTAACCCATTTGATTAACAGAGCTGCATGATCAGTGAAGGGAAAGCCAATGTACCAATCTTCTTTTCAGCAAAACCCTTAATCTCTTTGTGCATGATTATCCCCACATCAATTTTCCTCCCCTTGATGATAGAATTTATCAGACACATTCTATCAAGGGAAACAATTTCGTTATGGCTGGAGGGCAGCAACCTGGAGTTGATGAATTGGAACCATATTTTGGCAGGAAAGATCAGAAATTTCCTAAGCATGGTATAAGTTGTAGAATTGATCCCCAACCATAATTCACCTGCTACGCATAAATCTTCAACTCAGAGATCAAGCTTTTCATCAGTCAACTCATCCACAAACATTGCATGTTCATCCATATTCACAGTAATATTAAATAGCTTGTTAATAGAAAAAGCACTCAAAGGAATAGAGTTTTCTTGCACAAAAATAAGTTTCAAAGTAGGCTCATACAGATTCGCATAGAATTCTCTTACTAAGGTAGCATTGTAGCTGCCAGGATGATTGCAAAATCTGTCTCATTTGTGGAGTGCGATGGTGTTGTGGATGGATTTCTCAGGTTCTTCATCAGTAGAGAGTTCGATTCCTTGATCGGGGTGGATGCTTTTCTTTTGAATGTGTTATGTAAAGCGTTCACCCGCAATACCTATTTGGAAAGCTTCATACTCAAGAATTTCTTCCAAAGCAACAGGATCATCCGATGGAGAGTTTGATTCAGAACTTGGAATGTCTTGAACAAGGGTTTCCCTTGCGATTTTTCGGCTTCTCTCGCCTTGGCCATTAAGGATGATAAGAAAGAAGATGAAAATGAGATATTTTGTAGAGAAAATTTGAAACTTTAAAGCTTTGAAAACTCAGAAAAAGTAGAAAAATAAGTTAGAAATTAATGAGAGTTCAAGATGCTTAATAAAGAACAATAAAAGAGGAAAATGAAGAGGCATGATTGTTATCGTCTAATGCGATGAGTTTCAACGGCTTGATCTTGGCGCAAAAATCATGCTCGTTCATTGTGTTTCCCGCTCATGTGATGAAAGGTTGTAATTTTTAGGAATAAATCGATGCAATTGAATTCCCCGATTTGCCCTCAACAATTTCATCCATATCTTGTAAATCCTTCCACCATACAAGTTGTTAGAGAAGAGACAAAAACAAGAGATTTTTATTCTACAAAAAGGAAATAAGGAAAATTAAAATAAAAACAAGGAAAATAAAATCTAAAATAAAGCAATTAAAGGGAATTTTTAAAAAATCGACCAATTTAATGGTCTCAATATTTCCAGGGTCAAAGTCACCATAATAGATTTTGAGTCTTTGGCCTTTGACTTCGAACGGAGTTCCCACTTTTTGTGTCTTTGATTGTGACAACACCGTGTGCAAATGCTTGCACAACTTCAAAAGGTCCACACCAACGTGATCTAAGTTTTCTTGGATGCAATTTTAGTATAGAGTTGAATAGCAAAACCAATTGTCCCACTTCAAATTGTCGATGCAAAATAATCTTATCATGCCAACACTTACTCTTATCCTTGTAAATAGATGCATTTTCATAAGGGTTCGAATTTCCTCTAATTCAGTAATATCCAGCAATTGCTTCTTTCCAATTGTAACACCCTAAATCCTAGCCTAGAAGTGTTGAAATCAATTGCATGAGTTTATAGCTTAATTGAACCTAGAATTTAAGCTAAATTATTAGTCAAGGATCTAATTGAAAGGAATAATGAAATAAGTGATCAATTTAAAGTGACTACATTGAATTAAATGAGAAAGATGGGGAATACATGCTAAATTCCTTGTTTCCAATAATGGCTTTGATTAAGTTAATAATAAGGGTTAATTAAGGGACAATTTAGACAATTCACAAATCCAATAACATAGATTAGATGTTGTCATCATCTTCTTCATTTCTCTTTGTTGGCCGAATTGAAGGAGAGAAAATAGGGAGAAAGAGAGCTTGAGAAATCGGCCATTGAAGAAGGGAATTAAGCTTGCATGTATAGGATTTTGTAAGGAAATTAAAGCTAGAAGCAAAGTAAGTATGATTCTACTTTTGTTCAATTGAATAGGCAGCTATACTTGTTGAATTGGACTGTTTTGATGATTATAGATGAAATTAACTATTGAATATGTGATTAGATGATTAAATTGTTGTATAATCATGCAAATTTGGACAATGAACACTAGGTATTATGCTGGAAATTATGTGTTTGTGATAGTGTAACAAAGCTAGGTTGCTGGAAAATTGAAATGAGATGTTGAAGTAAGAATTGAATGGTTAGAACTTGAAATTGAGCTATGGAACTAATGAATTGAACATGATCATGATTAGGTAATGTAATTAAGGTGTTAAACAAGCTGAATTGTTAGCAACCAATGCTGGAAATGAAAGATAAAAGTATGAACATAGTCATATAGCATAGAAACTGTTTTAGTAAGAACCTATTGTGTAAACATGCAAAATTAAGCATTGTAACCAACTTACTCTGTTTTGGCTGCCTTGAATAATGAATTAAAATTGACTACAAATGTTTAGGATGTCATATGAAATGAATTATAGGGCCAAAACATTGGTTAAAACGAATTTAATGAATTAAAATGTGAATAGGTGCAATCTGCCTAGAATTGCTCTGTTATGGGTAGTAACTTTGAAAATTCACCAAAATTTGTATAGATCAAATTCAGGGCTGAAATTTTATTGAAATGATCCTTAGTATGTCTACCTTCATTATGTGAAAACAGAACTGAAAACTGGGTCCTATGCTGGAAACTGTAAAAAGAAATAGCTGGACAGTGCAAACTGTCCAGGCAGTGTAAAAGCCCTGTCTTTGAACAATAAACTGTATTAATTGGCTAAGAACTAAAATTCAAGTCTTATATTGTCTTAAATAAAAATTTGTTAGCTTTCCAATGGTCTATATTAATCGAAATTCTGATATTCGGATTAAGAGATATGACCATTTTAAGGAACAGTGTGCAAACTGCCAGACAACAATGTCCTGGGCAGTTTTGGACTGTTTTTACACCTAGATGCAAACTGTTTCCAAAACAGTTTTGGGACATTGTAACCTGTCCAGTTATGTCTTAAAATGAGGTAATAACAATTTAGAGGAACTAGTAAGAAATGATTTAAAAAAAAGCATAAAAACAGTAGCTAAATGTTAGGTACAAATATGGTAACATTGCTACTATATATGTGTGACATTATGTGCTTGTTTTGATGAATTGTATGTGTTATGCTTGCTAGACCAAGGGCAGCAAGTTGTGGAAGATGAAGATAAGAGTGGACATCCCAAAGCTAGAGGCAAAGGGATTTGGAACAAGACAATTGATTTGCTAGGAGTATTGTGAGTGTAACTATCCTTAGGGTTGGGACTAGGTCCTAACCAACCTTGTTATTGTCTTAATTCAATGTCATTGCCATGTAACATGACCTAATACATATTTGGATAATTAAGGGAAGAATGACATGTATGAAAACTTGTTTGATGCCATGATCTATTTGTTTACTTGAGTGTTAAGCAAACAAAATGAAATGCTTGTCATGTTGCATTGCTTATGCCAAAGGTAAGAAATGGCATGCTTGCTTGGAGAATAAGGTACGCACATTGCATACCTATGCATGTGTTTGTGATTGATATACATGGCTGGTTGAAATGAAATGAACAATGGTATCACTTTGTATTCATGCCATTCGAATGGCATGAATAGATTTGTTTTGGGAGTTAAGACTCCATAAGCCTAAGGGCTTGGCCTTTGAATGGCATAAACTTGTATTGGATAATGAATTGTATAAAGCTTGAATGAAATGGATAATCAACAACCTTGGTAGCTAGTTTGGATAGATAGGAGGGCATGCCTTAGAATCTTGAGCTCATATTGGCACTACGGTGCATATTGGCATGACGGTGCATATTGGAACTACGGTGCATATTGGCACTTCGGTGCATATTGGCACTTCGGTGCATATTGTTGAAGATTTGATTATCTAGTAAACTACTTACCAAGGGTGTTATAAGATGACTTAATAACTTGAATGAACATTTTTTGCTTGGATGTGAGATATGAACATTGCTTGAATTGTAAGATTCTTGAATGAACTTCCTTGCCTTGAAAGATGACACATGAATGGTTGTATAACTAGTTACTTCTCATGAAAGAAATGTATAAATAATGACTTTGTGTAAGAATGCCTACTTGGTAATTGGAGTATTTGGTTGCTTGTCTTCTAAGCAAGATATTCGAATAGTATATGGGTATTATGATGGATGTTGCTATGTTGATTTTGCGATATGTGAAGATTGCCTATGTTACTCCTTGAATTCGAATGGTAAATGTGTCATGTAGAGATGATCTTGATTCTTTGAAATACATGTAAACTTGGATATGTATACTTGAAATTGGCTAGTGATAAGTGTTCAAAAGTACTATTTTTCTTACCCTTTTTACTCATATTATTATTAGACTTAGGCTCATAATAGTTACATAAGTAGTCATTCATGCATTAATCCATGTTTTCTTCCATCGTTGAGCTTGATTTCATAACTTGGTTGTTTTGTGGGAAAAGATGCTGCTTTGGTGCGTTTTGTGTGTATGTGCAGAATCACTTGCCAAAGCAAGGCTAGAGCTAGTTGCCAGGGCAATGCATGAAGGAGATACCGAGCTAGTTGTCAGGGCAATGCATGAAGGAGACACCGAGCCAGTTGCTAGGGCAATTGTCGACAAAGAATAAGGTGATATGGTAGTCGAAATTGATGACTATCCAAGCCCAAGATGACGTGGAGCAAAGCTAAATCCCAAAGGATTTTGATTTCCATGAAGAGGTTAAAGAAGAATTAAATTCTAAGAAGATAGGAGAAGTTCTAGAAGGAATATAATTATAATAAAGAATTATATTCTTTAAAGATAATTTAACTCCAACTTAACTTCCTCCTCAAAGAAAGACTTTGACCTAGCCCTATAAATAGATCACCAAGCCGTCAACTCCAAGGGAGAGAGGAGAGGAATTTCGACAACTCCAATTGGGAGAGTAGAGATAATTTTTAACAACCTTCAAGGGGAGATTTTGACAAAGCTCCATCCATTCTTCATCTTTTTCTTTCTTGTTCAATTAGGTTCATGCTAGGGATTCTTTATCTTGTGTTTCTTTGGAACCTAGCCATGAACTAAATCTATTTGGCTAAGGTTATTGTGTCTTGTGGTTGTGAGAAACTATTGGATTTTGTTTAGGTAATAAGAGTTTGCACTTTCTATTCAAGGTTTATTCATTCTTGGTTCTTATTCTTATTTGTGAGTGAATTGGGAGAGGATCTCGTAACTTCATCTATTTATCTAATATCAGGAGAGTTAGATTCAAGAAACGAATGAGTATGATCTTTATTCAATCTATTGATGGTGAAGATTAATCCGGATTAGGAATAAGTTAAGGATTTCAACGGCTAAGAGGAGCGCAAGATTGGTTGTTGTTCACCCTTGATTCACGCAGGGGTGTATTATCAAGGCATGCACAAGTAGCTAGAGTTTCGACTTAGGGATAAGAAGAAACCATTGAAAAACGCTCTACCGAACCTTGAAGTTGCTGCTCAGACGCCCAAGTAGTTGCTCAACTAGTCTCCCAGGCAACCAAAGATTAGTTGCCAAGGCAACCCCGTTGTGCAAGTTGCCACAGCAACTGAGTTGCCCTTGCACTCTTTTACCAAGATGATCCAATCGGCTATCGCACCTCAACTCACGATAACCTAGCCTATCTCTCTCACTTGATCTCATCTATTCTTTTACTTTATTGCTTTCTAGTTTAGTTATTAGTTTAAACTCCTATAATCTTCTACTTGTGTTTTCTTTTACTTTTTACATTGTAAGAGATTAGATTCTTGAAGTGGCACCAATCCCTGTGGAGACGATATCTTTTATACTATAACTTGTTACGTGTATACTTGCACAATTGCGTAGCACTTATTACACGCACAAGTTTTTGGCGCCGTTGCCGGGGAATGGCAATAGCGACTTTGTTTTTATTTTCTTGCACTTTTTATTTTTCTTGTTTAAGATTCAAAGGGTTAACAAACTTTGGTTTTGCATTGATATATGACCAGGGCGAGACCGATTACACCAGAATATCCCTTTGATCCAGAAATCGAATGAACCTTACAAAGATTAGACGAAGGTTAAGAGTAGCAATGGCTAATCAAGACGGCAATATGAATCAAGATGTTCCAGCAGGAGGATGAGTGATTCTTGCACGAAACAGAACTATTCGAGACTATCTTGAAGAAGATCTTGATGGACTTAATCCAGGAGTTGTCGCACCTAAAATTGAAGCTGACCACTTTGAGTTGAAACCGGTGATGTTTAATATGATCAACACAATTGGTCAATTTGGCGGCTCAGCAGCTGAAGATGCACGACAACATCTTAAATCTTTCCTCGTGATTTGCAACTCGTTCAAAATACACGGAGTCACCCTGATGTTTTATGATTAAGATTATTCCCCTATTCACTGAGAGATAGGGTGAAAGTATGGTTGAATAGCATTCCTGCCGGATCAATAGGATCTTGGACCGATCTTTGTCATGATTTCCTTGCTCGGTTTAATCCTACAAATTTGACTGATAAGCTTCGTAACGAAATTACTTCTTTTCGGCAGGCAGATAATGAATCCATGTACGAGGCTTGGGAGCGATATAGAGAACTTCTACACAAATGCTCTCTACACGGATTCCCAGTGTGGACACAAGTAACAATGTTTGCAATGCCGTGAATACACCAACAAGGATGATGCTAGATGCCTCGACAAATGGCTTACTCCTAGATAAGTCGCTGGAGGAAGCAATGCAAATTCTAAACAGGCTTGCCAAGAATGATTATCAATTCCCCTCTGCTAGAAGAGGAGGAGTTAGACGCCAAGCCACAATACATGAACTAGGATCATCAGACTCAATTTCGGCATAATTGGCCGCTTTAACCAAGATGGTCCAGAACATGCAGAAACCAAACAACACACATGAGGTCAAGGTAATGGATTCTTTTTGTGAGTTATATGGTGGTAACCATGATTCTTCTGAATGTATGTAGAATTCGGAATCCAGCTTCTATGTGGGGAATTACAACCGGAACAACAATGTGATGTCTAATACATACAATCCAGCTTGGAAGAAGCACCTAAATTTTTCATGGAGTAATCCCAACAATGCTCTAAACCATAACAATCAAAATGCACAAGCATCAGGATTCCAGCAGAATATGCCACGGCAACAGTTACCGCAGCAACAACCGACAACATCTAGTTCTTTGGAAAATTCTCTCAATACTTTTATGTTGAAAACTGAATCTTATATGGCTGAGAATAGTAACTTCATAAATAGAACTGATGCTTTTATTAACAGGACCTAGATGAGATTGCAAAACCAAGAGGCGGCAATCAAATCATTGGAAAATCAAGTTGGACAATTTGCTCAAAACCTGAATACTAGACTGCAAGGAGGTTTACCTAGCGATACTGAAGTCGCAAGAGGAACTGGCCATGAGCAATGTAAGGCGATCACCACTAGAAGTGGCCAACAACTTAAAGAGGCTCAAGTCCACTCACCAAACAAAACTCCACAAAAAGATCAAGTTGAACCCAACGGCAAAACCTTAGAGGATGAACCAGGAATTGCCGCGGCAACCAACGATAAGCACACCTCGGCAACCGGCGATAAGGATGCCTCGGCAACCCCAGTTGATGATGCCTCGGCAACTTCAGTTGTCCCAGCAATGCCATCAATCAGATTCCAAACCAATGAAAGGATTGAAGATATCCGACTTCCACCACCATTCCCACAAAGATTGAAGCGACAAAAGCAAGAATACCAATTCAAGAAGTTTCTTGATATCCTAAAGCAAGTCCACATCAACCTGCCATTGATGGAAGCAATTGAACAAATGCCGAACTATGCCAAGTTCCTTAAAGACATTGTGTCCAAGAGAACAAGGCTAGGAGAGTTTGAAACAGTTGCTGCAATAGAGGGATGCATGGCCATGTTGCACAATTGTATGACACCTAAGTTGAAGGATCCTGAAAGTTTCACAATACCCTATTTCATTGGAAACCACTATGTCGGGAAAGCATTATGCGACCTTGGGCCTAGCATAAACTTGATCCCTAAATTAGTTTTCCAGAAACTAGGAATCGGGAAGGCAAGACCTACAACAGTTATGCTACAGCTAGCCGACAGATCCTATGTGCATCCAAAGGGAAAAATCAAAAACATGCTGGTAAAAGTTGATAAATTTATTTTTCCCGCTGACTTTATTGTTTTGGATTGTGAAGCAGATGAGCATGCACCTATCATTCTCGGGAGACCATTCCTAGCAACAGGGAGAACCTTGATCAATGTTGAAAAGGGAGAACTCATAATGAGGGTGAATGACCAGCAAGTTAAACTAAATGTGTTCCAAACACTAAGGCATGCCGATGATCCAGAAGAATGCCAACTTCTTCATGCCACAGCAAAGTTTAACTTCGACGAGGAATTTAGTTGCCTCGGCAACTACATTGCCGATCAAGAGGAACCTGAGGAGTATGAAGAACCAGTCAATGAGGAACAACAAGAAGAGGCAAATTGGCTAGTCAATCGACTAGGTACATACTTTGAACCACTGGATTACTCAGGTAAAGAAGGTAAGCTTAAAAAGCCCTCTATTGAACAACCACCGATTCTTGAGTTGAAACAGTTGCCAGAGCAACTAAAATATGCATACTTAGGAACCGATAATACATTGCATGTAATTATTTCTTCTAAGTTACAGCCTGAGCAGGAAAAGAAGCTGATCAAAATTTTGATTCTACACAAGAATGAAATAGGGTGGACAATTGCCGACTTGAAGGGAATTAGCCCGGCAGTGTGCATGCACAAGATTTTGTTGGAAGATGATCACAAACTTTCAATTGAGGCCCAGAGGAGACTGAATCATGCCATGAAAGGGGTTGTAATGAAAGAAATCATCAAGTGGCTTGACGCCCGCATTATATACCATATCTCTGATAGTACATGGGTAAGTCTGGTACAATGTGTACCAAAAAAGGGAGGTATAACGGTGGTAAGTAATGAAAACAATGAACTCATTCCAACCATGACTGTTGTAGCAATGTCCGTTTCTCGCTAAAAAAGTGTTTTTGAAGTTTTGGTTGTCTTTCGAATATAAAAATATTTATCCGTGGGGGTTTTGAAAAACGCGTTATACTAGAAATTGGAGTCGCCACCGGCCACTTAGGTAGGCCGGACACCATAAAATCAGAGATTTAAAAACTGTTGGGTTCGGGAGTCGGTTACGGATGGGGAAGGATTAGCACCCCCACACCGCCCAAAATTGGTACTTTAATAATTACCGCTTTATTAATATTAAACTTTTCAGATTAAAGTGACGATTAGTTTAAAATTAGGTTATAATTACGAATAAATTTTAAAGGCCCCGTTATCCGAGAGTAAACGCTCAACCACTATCACTACGCCTGATACTGGCCCCGTTTACGCTCGGATAAAAGGGCACCGCATTGACATTTTATTCCATTATGCAAACTTAGTGAACAAAATATAAAACATGGCAAATAATTTAAATACAATAAATATTAACATAATAGAATACTAATCTAACATAAGTAAAATACCACTCTAAAACATACATACATATATATTAATCCTACTCGTAAATAAGAACAAATTTAACACATCACAATAACAAGGCATGAATAAATACATACGAGAACGAAGACATATACCACAAGAAGACATACATATTAAAAATAAACATATTGTAACATATATAGAACATAGTATTATGCATGACAAAGAAAACATATTAACTCATATCCTAAAAGCACAGAGAACATACGATACATGCTAAAAAACGAAACAAGTTGTATACGAGCCGACTAACCTATTAATCGAATATGTGCGGTACGACAGATCAAATAAAAGCATAAAAACATAATCACCATAAATTGAACACACATATACATATAAACATGAAAATACGAAACATGTACAAGAGACGTATGAGCAGGCGAAAAGGCTACATCAACCTATACGATCATAATAAGCGAACATGAACATTTAAATATGGAACAGGACTAAAATGAGAAAAAAATAAACATAAGATACAGAAATTAAAAGACAATAATATGCGATTTAGGGATGAAAATGCAAGGTGAACCGAATTTGAAAGGACTAAAACTATAATTGGACAAAGGGGGCAGGCTTGAAGTGGAAATTTCAAAAACACGGTGGGACTGGTGAGGTAATTTTGCCATTTAAAAACTGATTCAATTTAATTCAGGGATTGGATTGCAAGATTTTAGAATATAAGGGGGGCTGGAATTGTAAATATCCCATGCGGCGAGACAGAAGTGAAAATATCACAAATGTGGGGGGATTTATTTCAGAATTTAACCATTTCACAAAATAAAATACCTATAAAATCCCTTTTTTCAGCCCGATCTCAAAATTTTCTCACTTTTTTTCCTTAATCGGTTTTATAATAACCTTTCTCCCTATTATTTTCTCTCAACTCACCCTCCAAACCTGTGATGAACCCAGAAACTGGCGACTTTCCGCCATCCCTTCTACCGTCAGCCGTCGCTAGCCGGCGCCGGCGAACCAAAAGAAAAACACCCCAAAACCAACCTCTTTCCAAACCGAACCCGAATATGAACTTAGATTTACACTAAGACTCACCCTTTTGCCTAGATCTAAGTAAATACGAAACAATTTTTTTTTGTTTATGTTTAACCGAAATGAAACCAAAAGGGACCTTCCACTCCCTTCAGTTCACCATGTTCAGCATGGGAAAGCTGAAGAGGCTTGTCACTGGTGAGGGGAGATCCATCGACGACGAAGGTAACAAATCTACATCCCTCTCTTTTTGTTATTACTTCGTATTTTTTTTGTATGCATGCAAAGAAGTAAGAAAAAAGAAAAGAGCGTTACCACTGAAAACTTTGTGCTTCTTTTTTTATTTTTTTCTTTGATTACAACTGGATTGCCTTACAATTACTTGTTTCATACATATATCACTCTCTTTTTGGTTTGGTAGCAAGTACTGTAAAATATTTTATATCTGAATTGATACTGACATCGCCTTTTTTTGTGTTTTCGGTTGATATATCTGAACGCGGTGGTTGGAGGCCGGCATGGTGGAAGCATGGTGGCGGTGTGGGGGAGATGTTTTCGGCCAGAGGCGTTCTCGGTCGTTGGATCAGATTCGATCTAACGATCGGGATGGCTTGAAGAATACACGGTCCAGATGAAACCTCGATTGGTGAAACGGCTCCATATCGTGACACGTGGGGCTCAGCAGTCGAGGAGTTATAGCGCGTGGGACTCACGCACGCGTGGGATATCGAAGGGTCCGCGCGTGGATCGAACGCGCGCGTGGCATTCGAACAGTCTGAGCGTGTAGTTCACGCGGCCAGCTAGATATTTTTCCCTCCTTGATCGTGGCCGTTGGATCTACATTTTGATCCAACGGCTCCTGGTTGGCCGCGCAAAGACAAAGTGATTAGAGTTAGATATTTGATATATTAGGGTTCTGCTAGGGTTTTGGGCTTGGGCCAACCGGGCCTTGTAATTTATGGGTTTTGTAATAATATGGACACTTAATTTAAGTGGGTTTTTTTTATTATTTTCATATTTGTCCATATATATTAATAATATATTAATATAATAGTAAATGCATACACATACATACTTACGTATACATACATACAATTGTAATGAAATACAATCACACGTAAATACACTTAATAATAATACATACAACACTCATTCGTATACATTCAATAATAACAAGGACATTAATAATATATACATGCAAACATATATAAACCTACTCATAAATGCACATATACTAACATGCATTATACGATACTCCTAATGTAAATATAACCATATCACACACATATTAATAGGTACGTAATACACCACATAAATATATGCACCATGTATACATTCACACATATATCATTATGTAAATATTAATAACATATACATGCACACACATATATGTAATCATGCACTAATATATTAATATGATACTTAGATATTAGATAAAAATGAGTGATTACAGTTGCCCCTCTTTGCTTGTTCTCGTGGAATGGGAACAAAGCAAAGATTCATAAGCACTCATTTTATCCGACTTCCTTATTTGTAGCTTCAGAAACACATGCTCTTCTAGAACTCTCCGCTTTTCCTTGGCTAAATCTTCGAGCTCGTAAGTCCTTTCTATGTAACTTCTTCCCCCTCCGATCTTGGAGCTACAAGCTCTTCCTATATGGAACCCTTCGTTGTGAAGCCTCAAGTTATGAGTCCCTCCTATATAGAATTTTTCATCTTGAGACGGTAAGGCTCAGAGTCCTTCCTATATAGAACTCTTTGCCTTCAACACGGCTGGTTTTTTCTATATACAACCTTTTGCGCCTTTGATGGATTCTTCTGACTGGGAGTTCTTCCTGTATAGAACTGCTAGTCTTCAAACCCTGGAGCCGTCAGTCCTTCCTATATAGAACTTTTAGCTTCTGAAATCTCAGAGCTATGGGTTCTTCCTATATAGAACCTCTCACTCTAAGACAATAAAGCTCAGAGCCCTTCCTATATGGGACTCTTTGCTTTCAACACAATAGGTTTTCCCTATATAAAACCTTGTGTATCATGGGTGAATTCCTTCGGCTGGGAGTTCTTCCTATATAGAACTGCTAGTCTTCACCTTGGAGCTGCAAGCCTTTCCTATATAAAACTTTCAGCGTCTGAAATCTCGGAGCTACGGGTTCTTCCTATATAGAATCTTTCACTCTAAGACAGTAAAGCTCAGAGCCCTTCCTATATAAGACTCTTCGCTTTCAAACACAACAGGTTTTCCCTATATAACCTTGTGTGTCATGGGTGAATTCCTTCGGCTGGGAGTTCTTCCTATTTAGAACTGCTAGTCTTCACCCTGGAGCTGCAAGCATTTCCTATATAAAACTTTCAGCTCCTGAAGCCTCAGAGTGGTGGATTCTTCCTATATAGAACCTCTCTCTGCAGGCGCTTGTAAACATAGGCCTTTCGTATATAGAACCTTCATCGTTACATTTGGGATTCACACCACGATGGTTGTCGATGTCTCTTTGAATCTATAGATACCTATCTAAGATAAAACAAAATGCTATGACAAATGAATTGACATGCACCTAATCCTAGTGATGTCTAACTATTCATGATGCATGAGTGTCAATTATCTTGGTAGGCCTGCTTTAGTCATCAGTCGATCTCGACTTCACGTTGTTCACTTTCTCCCCTTTTTGGCGACGATACCCCATTTCACTGTCGAGTTCAACCATTCCAACCTTTCTTTTTCTAAATTTCCGACTTGGGGTTTTAAAGTGCTCTTTCAGGTTTTCGCTTTAGAGGGTTTTCTTTTCAATGGGTGCCCTTCTAGGTTTTCACCTGGGAGATCTCTCTTGTTATCTAGCAGCTTCTTTTGAATAAGCAGGGCGTACGCCATTGGTCATCCTATCCTGTTGCGTGAAGCATTCCGCCTTCCCTATCAACGGCCGTTATGTAGGGAGCTAGAGGGCAAAGTTAACATCGTTTTCTAATCACCTGCATTTTTAAGGTTAGATCACAGTAATGCTCAGAAATCTGTTGTTTACCATAAGCCTATGTTAGCTTATTTGCCTGAAATTAACAAGAATGCAAGGAATGGATACTTAAAAACACAATTTTATTACGATTAAGGGTTTGGGATACTTTAAGAGAGTTATGACACACATGAGAAAGAAGAAAAGCTAAACATGAAATACAATATCCCTCATTATCTTCGGTATGAATGATACATGATCCTGCTAACCGGCGTAGAATCTTTTGCCTGAAGCTCCCTCTTCACAGGGTTCGTGGGGATGACCCTTCTCTTCGGATATCCAACCTTTCAATTTATCCGAGCCGCCCTTTACGGGTTTTCAACTTGGGTCCTCCCTTTGCTTCAAGATGCCCTATTTCGGGTTTTCGCCCTAAGCTCTCCATTTTGTTCTTTTCTTCTTTTTCTATTTTCTTTTCTCCCTTTTTTTCAAACGTAGTACTTCTTA
The DNA here is from genome assembly GCA_019671005.1 of Hibiscus mutabilis. Lineage (NCBI taxonomy): Eukaryota > Viridiplantae > Streptophyta > Magnoliopsida > Malvales > Malvaceae > Hibiscus > Hibiscus mutabilis. Next base: position 56,821,043 of record CM033715.1, read on the forward strand.
ACAGCATCAGAATTTATAAGGCCTTTCAGCTCGTCTCCATCCATTTTAGTTAAGATTAGGGCTCCTCCTGAGAAGGCCTTTTTTACCACGTACGGCCCTTCCCAATTGGGCATCCACTTTCCTCGAGAATCTTTCTGAATCGGGAGGATTTTCTTGAGCACCAGATCCCCCTCTCTGAATTCTCTTGGGCGCACCTTTTTCTTGTATGCCCGCATCATCCGCTTTTGGTACATCTAACCATGACAAATGGCATTTAGTCTCTTTTCTTCAATGAGATTTAGCTGGTCGAGTCTGGCCTGCACCCATTCGGATTCTTCTAATTTTACTTCATTTAAGACCCAGAGAGACGGGATCTCTACCTCAATAGGGAGTACTGCTTTGGTACCATACACCAAGGAGTAGGGTGTTGCCCCTGTTGATGTGCGAATGGATGTCCTATAGGCGAAAAGAGCAAATGGCAGCTTCTCATGCCAATCCTTGTAGGTATCCGTCGTCTTTGCTATGATCTTCTTTATGTTCTTGTTTGCTGCTTCCACTGCCCCATTCATTTAGGACGATAGACTGTGGAATTATGGTGTGTTATCTTGAATTGATTGCACACGTCCGTCATTATTTTGTTATTCAGATTGGAAGCGTTGTCGGTGATGACCCTTTCTAGCAGACCGTATCGACAAATAATCTCCTTCTTTAGGAACTTACATACTGTAGTCTTTGTTATGTTGGCGTAAGATGCTGCCTCTACCCATTTAGTGAAATAGTCTATGGCGACCAAAATGAAACGGTGTCCATTGGAAGCCTTCGGATGAATCTGCCCGATGACGTCCATGCCCCACGCCGTAAAAGGCCACGGAGAATTCATGGTGTGTAAAGGCGATGGGGGTGCGTGAATCTTGTCAGCGTAAATTTGGCATTTGTGGCATTTCCTGGCGTAATCGATACAATCTCCCTCCATAGTCGACCAGAAATAGCCATATCTCATAATTTTTCGGGCTATAGACAGCCCGTTGGCGTACGTTCCACATAGCCCATCATGTACCTCGGCTAAAATCTCCTTTGCCTCTCGGGCATCCACACATCTCAGCAATGTCTGATCATGACTTCTCTTATATAGGATGTCCCCATCTAGGACATATCCTGTTGCCATTTTTCTGAGTGTTTTTCTGTCATTGTCATTTGCCCCTTCGGGATACTTTCAAAGATTGACATATTGCAAGATGTCATAGTACCATGGGTTTCCATCAATCTCTCCCTGCACATTACAACAATGAGCAGGCCTTTCAAACGTCTGCATCTTAATGGGCTTCATTTCTGCCCCAGTGTTTGTTTTAAACATGGATGCCAGGGTCGCCAAGGCGTCTGCCATCTGATTTTCTTCTCGGGGAAGGTAATTGAAGCTGACCCTTTCGAACTCCTTGGTGAGCTCTTGAATCAGTTCATAATATTTGACCAACTTTGGGTCCCTGGTTTCCCATTCCCCATGCAATTGGTAAATTACTAAGGATGAATCTCCGAATACTCAAAGTTCTTTAACCTTTCTTTCAATAGCTGAGTTTAGTCCCATAACGCAAGCTTCGTATTCAGCTATATTGTTGGTGCAGAAGAATTCTAATCTACTGGTGAAGGGATAATAGACATCCTCAGGAGAAATTAGCACGGCTCCTATCCCATGTCCGAGGGCGTTAGAGGCTCCATCGAAGTAAAGCTTCCATGATTTATCATCTGAAACCTCTTCCTCGGTTGTAATGCACATCAAGTCTTCATCCGGGAAATTAAAGTTTAACGCCTCATAGTCGTCCAAAGTGTGACTAGCTAGGAAATCTGCTACGGCACTCCCCTTTACGGCTTTCTGGCTCACGTATACAATATTGAATTCGGATAAGAGCATCTGCTAGCGGGTCATCCTTCCCGTTAGTGCTGGAGCTTCCATTAAGAATTTCAATGGGTCTAGCTTGGATATCAACCAAGTAGTATGGTACAGCATATACTGCCTAAGCCGCTTGGTAGTCCAAACTAGAGCACAACACAGCTTCTGAACTGGAGGGTACCTCGTTTCGCAATCATTGAACTTCATGCTTAGGTAATAGATGGCTTGCTCTCTTTTCCCTGACTCATCGTGTTACCCCAATACGCATCCCATTGAATTCTCAAAGACTGTCAGGTAGAGGATTAATGGTCGATCTGGTACTGGCGCGATTAAAATCGGAGCGTTTGTCAGGTACCTTTTAATCTTTTCTAGGGCCCCTTGACATTCCTCATCCCACACACCAAGATTATTCTTTCTAAGAAGTCTGAAGACCAGGTCACATCGGTCGGTTAATTGGGAAATGACACGAGAGATATAATTCAACCTCCCCAGGAAATCGCGAACTTCCTTCTGAGTGTGGGGTGGTGAGAGATCCTGGATGGCTTTCACTTTATCTGGATCGATCTCAATCCCTCTTCTGCTTACCACGAACCCTAAGATTTTTCCAGAAGTAACGGCGAAGGTACACCTGGCAGGATTAAGCCTCAGCTGGTATTTCCGTAGTCTTTGGAATAGTTTTCTCAAGTTCTGTAGGTGCTCCTCCTCTGTTCGAGACTTGGCAATCATGTCGTCCATGTATACTTCTATTTCTTTGTGCATCATGCAATGGAAAAGAGTCACCATTGCTCTTTGGTACGTTACCCCTGCATTCTTGAGCCCAAAAGGCACCACCCGATAACAAAAAGTGCCCCACATGGTTATGAACGTAGTTTTCTCCATGTCGTTAGAGTCCATCTTTATCTGGTTGTACCCTGAAAAGTCGTCCATGAATGAAAACCATGAATGCCCCGCGGTGTTGTCAACCAGATCAATATGTGGTAGGGGAAGTTGTCTTTAGGGCTGGCTCGGTTTAGATCCCTATAATCTACACACATACGAACTTTCTCGCCCTTCTTCGGTACTGGTACGATATTTGCAACCCACTCGGGGTATTTGGCTACCTCCAAGAAACCAGCATCAAACTGTTTTTTACCTCTTCTCTAATTTTTAATAACATGTCTGGTCTCATTCTTCGAAGTTTTTGCTGTATTGGTTTGCACTCCGGCTTTGTTGGAAATTTGTGCACCACTATGTCAGTATTCAATCCTGGCATATCTTGATATGTCCAGGTGAAAACATCTTTAAATTCTCGAAGTAGGGTTATCAGTTCGTGCTTGGTTTTCGAGGAAAACGTCGTCCCTATTTTTACTTTTTTTCTCTCTTCTTCGGTCCCCAAGTTTACAATTTCTATTTCTTCTTGGTGGGGCATGATCTGTCTTTCTTCGTTGGCCACCATCCTCTTCAACTCTACCGGGACCTCACATTCTATCTCATCATCTTCTTCCTCAATTCCCTCTGAGATCTCAGGGCATTCAAAATTCACTCCGGGATTGGATCCGGTATCATTCATATAGTCAATCATGAGCGACCTGCATTAGATGAGAATGAATTGTATTGGGAAGAGGATGGCTTTATATGAAGTGAATGAACATGAAGAATGCATGAATGAAATAAATGAAATGTTGGTCATTCAGGAAAGCGGGGATATTTTCATTTCAACAAAAAAAGTTAACATAGGTGCCCTATACAGAAGATCCCCATTGTTTATGGGCAAAAACAAAAGGTTGATTCGGAGCATTACTCTGATCTATTCCTAAAAACCTCAGGTAGATCAATGCAGCTCCAGTTATCAAGTGATTCCCTGGGACGGCAGGGGCGGATGTTGGTCAACATTTTGCTGCCTTGGCCCTTTCCAGCTATCATGTTGATGTACATCCCTTCAAGTGATTCATTGAATGTCTCCTCTTGGTTGAGTACGTCATTTTCCTTAATTTCCTCTTCAACTTCTTGACCTGGTTGGTAGAATCCTCCGGAGACAAAAGTGGTTTTCAAACTAGGGAAGGACATTGGTCTCCACAGAATGTCTTCTCCTTTAAATCTGGCTTTTCTTTGCTCTTCTTTTCTCTTGTATTCCTCTTTTCTCTGTTGGACACTTGGTTTGTAACCCAGCCCAAAACGGTCCTTCTTGGTTATCATACTTTCGGCTCTTAGGCTCCCTTGTAATTTCTTCCCCAACCCTCTTCCTACTTTGGCTCCTCGGCCCAAAGTTTCTGCGACGGTCATCTTGGTACAATTAGATAACCTGGGATAGGGGATCCGACTTCCCTCCTCGACGAATGTGGCATTTACTAGCTCTAATGCTCGAAAAGAGCATTCTACAGTATCCTCGTCATTTTGAATATAGGGAGCATCTGATGTCACTGAAGCAACAATTTCCTGCTCAGCCTCTACTGTGACCAATTTGCCTTCGACTACAAATTTTAATTTCTGATGCAATGATGAGGGGACAACCCCTGCGGTGTGGATCCATGGCCTTCCCAATAAGCAGCTGTAAGATGGTTTTATGTCCATTACCACAAAATCAATCACATACTCAGTCGGTCCGATCAATAGAGGCACCTCAATTTTTCCCATTGTTCCTCTTTGTATACCGTTAAAGGCTCTTACGGAGTTATGGCAGGGCTTTAGGTGAGAACCATCTATTGGTAGTTTCTGCAAGGTCACCATAGGCAACACGTTCAATGTTGACCCGTTGTCAATCAGTACCCAAGGTACTACATACCCTTTGCAGTGGGTTATGATGTTAAGGGCTTTGGTGGACCCCATTCCTCCCTCGGGGATCTCATCATCACTGAATGTTATATGATTATAGGAAGTGATATGCCCCACTATCCTGTCCAGATTTGTCACAGAAATATCCTGGGGCACAAAAGTTTGATTTAGTACTTTTAATAGTGCCTCACAGTGTCTTTCTAAACTCAAGAGCAACTTCAGCACTGTGATCCTAGCCGGTTGCTTTCGTAGTTGTTCCACTACGCTGCACTCGCTATGTCTCAGGAACTTCAGAAATTATTTGGCCTGGGCCTCGGTTACCGGCTCATTCATCTTTGGGGGAGGTTCTTCACTTAATATATGCGTGGGGCTAACCGCTGTATTATTTCCCTTATCTTTGACCGCTTCAGCTGCTCTCAAAGCCTCGGAGGAATAACATATGTCGCTCCTCGTGAAATGGCCCACCTCACCAATATTCACCTCGTTCTTGCTTTGTTCTTCTTTTAGCGTAGGCTCTTTTACCTGACCATATTCTGGCTTTTCTGGCGTGGTTACATTTATAGCATAGTTCCAGGGTGTTTGCCGCATATCCTTGAATGGGAACGGGGATGGTGCTGAAATGATGATTTTGGGATTTATCTTGGTGGTTTCTCCTTGGGAGGCACCTGCATTCCCTGGCCTGAAAGAGATGATAAAAGGTCTATCATTCCCGTATTTAGAGTTGGGGTTATCCGTCATATGTACTTTCGACCCCTTCCTTCCCGTGGGCTCTTCGAAGAATTCTATTTGCTTTTCATTCATCAATTGTTGTACCAATTTCTTGAACTCATCGCACTTTTGGATGTCATGCCCTTCATCCTATGGAATTCGCAATACACTTCATATCCCTTCTGCCTTATTACCATGCCTTTGTCGATCACATGGGCCATGCATAATTGTTGAAATACCCACCACAAAGGAGATTTGATTTCTGACACATCATCCTTAATCTTCCTGGTAAAGTATTCTTTAATAACATTTACTCCTCTGTTCCCATGATTAGGTAACGGGTTAGTAGCTACACTTGGTTCTTCGAACTTCAATATCCCAGAATCAATTAAGTTCTGCACAAGTTTTTTAAAGGCAAGGCAGTTCTCGGTAGGATGTCCAGGGGCACCGCCGTGATAGTCGCAATGCGCGTTCGGGTTATACCAAGAAGGGAATGGAGGTTTGAAAGGAGTAACGTAATATGGACGGACCAGGTCTGCTTCATACAACTGGGAGTAAAGCTCTGAGTACGGAAATGGGTATGGGAGTAAAAGTTTTCCTCTCTTTCTCTTTTCTGGAGGTTCTCTCCTCTCTTTGGTTCGAGTTTTGTGCTTTTCCCATAGGTTCTTGTGGCTGTGAGACTGTAAAATTCTTCGGGGTGGTGTAAGTGCTGGTGGCGCTTACTTCATTCTTCTTGCTGTATTTCCGAGATCCTTCCCCGCTATCAATTCTACCACTCTTAATTGCCAATTCAAGGGACTCCCCAGTCCTAATCAAATCAGCAAAACACTGTGCTGTGTTATTAATGAGGCGATCGAAAAGTGCCCCCTTCAAAGTATTAACAAATAATGGCGTAATTTCATGTTCCGGGAGGGGTGGCTAAATTTGGGCGGCCACTTCCCGCCACCTTTGAGCATATTGTCGTAGACTTTCGTTGGATTTCTGCCCCATATTTTCCAACATAATTCTACTGGGGGTCATATCCGTTACATGTTTATATTGCTCAATGAATGCTCTTGATAGATCTTTCCATGTCTTGACATTTACCTTGCTCAACTGGGTGTACCACCGTAACGCCGCTCTAGTTAGGCTGTCTTGGAAACAGTGAATCAGTAGCTTCTCATCCTTAAGGTAGGCTGCCATCTTCCGGCAGTACATAGTTATGTGCGCGGAAGGACACGTGGTTCCATCGTATTTGTCGAACTCTGCGTTTTAAATTTTGGCGGTAAGACAAGATCGGATACCAGACTTAAGTCACTAGCGTCATTTCCTGACTCTTCCATAGCTTGTATCGTTTAAAATTTTTCCTCCATGAGGTGAAACCTTTCCTCCCACTTTTTCTCTACCTCTGTCCTGATCCTTTAGACCACATTCAGGTCTGGCACCTCCTCTTCATAGAGTGCTTCAGTGTCGAGGGGTTGAGTTTCAGGTGCCCCTATCTGAAGGCTAGCTGACATTCCTGCAGGGTCGATATACACCTTTCTAGTCGGATTTGGCGCAGCTGGTTGAACCTTATAGTGACCTGGGGTACCCTCTGGTTCTTGAACGGTTTCTCCTTCAACTCTCTTTCCAAGACTTTTAGCCAACAATACGGTTATGTCGGATACTATCGATGCTTGCGACTGAGCAATCTGGTCACTGAGGCTTCTTTGAGCCTCTTCAAGCCTTGCCTCGAGCTCTCTTTGCCCCTTTTCTAGACTGATTATCCTGTCTTCCATGAGCTTGCTTTGTAATCGGGTAAAGTATGGATGATAAATGATTGCGGGTTAACTTCTATTTTCACACTGCCACAATATTCATAACATTAATATGGTTGCAAGAAAAATAAATGCATGTATAATGATGCGAATGTCATGATGCAATGCAAGAATGTATGCAGATAAGGTACTGATTCCGCTGGTAGTCACCCTTTTGAACTACTTCCACAGGAATTAAAGGGCCTAAATTACAACAAAGTCCATATTACAAAATGAAGATCCCTAATACAAAAGAGTACTAATTACAACACAGAGCCTAAGCCCTAGCTCTATCTCCTAATTTTCCAATCGCCCTGAGCAACTTGATGAACCTGGGAGCTTCTTCCATTTCTGGGAATACGAAAGGTCGAAGTGTTTCGGCCTCGATGGCCAAATCATTCACATGCCTGGCGACTCGCTGTATGTCCACCATCAGGTTTGCGTAATATTGGTCCCTATCCTGTACCATCCGGGCAGCGCCACGAGTCTCCTTTGCCAATAAGTGTTCCCTCCGGCTGTAGCTTCCTCGAATACACTAATTCTTTCCTTATATTCTTCAACAGTTGCTTCAAGGGACTTAATTCGGGTTCGTAACATGCCTACTTCACGTTCTCTTTCTTGTAGCTCAGTGAAGCCATTCCTCTGGCAGTACGTTCGAAAGGAGTGTTCTACTTCTACCATCTTTTCTTTCAATTCGTCATTCTGACTTCGGCTTTGATCCAGGCTTTGAATAGTGTCATCATACAACTTTTGCATCTCTAATAGTCTATTCCGGCTATTCATGAACCTCAGACCTGGGTTCACGGCCCGTGACATTCTCCCCCACCAAACTTGGCGACACCCTCGTCGCTGCTCCAGAATGAAATCGGCAACGATCCTGGGACCTCCTTGGCACCTTAGCTTTCTCCCAACTCTGAATCGGGCTTGGTTGTCCCCCCAAAAGGACCGCTCTTCCCATAAAGAGCACCTGACTCGTGTTGGGTCGTCCACCCATATGGACTCCTCACTTTGGTTGCCGCCGCCATGTAACATCGCTCGTCGAACCACCTCGCACATCTCAACCGTAGGAAAGGCATATCAGGCATGACGGACAAAGTGGAGGGACGGAGTGATGCGGTTGAAGCCAAGGTGCAGGCTTCGACAAAGATGGATGGGACTTCGCATGGCGGGAAAAAGCCATCGAGGTGGAACAAGCCCAGGATGCTAGTCTGACCATGGGAAATGAAGCCACGGAGGTGCTTCTATTGTGACGGCGAGCATGGGTCAAAGGATTGTTCCAAGGAAGCTGACCTTTCAACCATCAAGGTAAACGATGAGTCTGCTTCCGACTGGCATTTAAGGAAATAAAGGTCTCGGCCAAAATAGTTGGTACTGGGTTTGCTCGCCGTTTTACACGCTCAAACAGATCTAGAATGGCCACATGAATGTTTCCCAGAATTCTTGGAAAGATCACCAACCCATATATTCCCAAGGCAAGCATGTCTATCTTTTTCTCCTCATCCGGATGTGCAGGTAGGATGTCTCGAATGTTCTCCCATGTGAATATTGTACTATCTCCTCGAAGTCAGATCAAGCCATTGACCCAATCGTCACTCATTTCGGTAAAGGTTTTGAGCTTTGAAGTGTAATTCTGATTCCTCGGAGGTTTTGCGTAAATCCAATCTTCCTGAACATTTTTATGATTAAGCAGAGCGGTGTATTCTTCCACTGTGGGCATCATGTCCTGTCCATTGAAGGTGAAGCAGCAAAAGGCAGGATTCCAGAACTGAAAAATGGCTCGGAGTAGGGGTTGGTTGACCCGAATGTACATCAACTGTGCAATGTCGCCATAACTGTCACAGAACCTATCTTGTAATCTCTGGTCCCATCCTTCCCAGATACTTTGAAGATCCCCTAAGTTGTTCTGTTGAAGACTCACATAGGTGTACCCTGCTATCACGCGCTCACTTGGTAAACTGTCCCCTTGGGCCCTCTGGTTGACTTCTGACCAATGTCTAACTGACAAGTTGAGCTCCTCTTTTCTAAGACACCTTTTTTCCATGGTGAAAGACTTTTTGATCGGGTAAACCACTTGATCCAGTACCTTTATGTAATACGAATGTAATAATGCATGAAAAAATAGCAAAAGGAGACAAGTCAGTACCGGATAGAATTAATAAATACATAAATAAAAAGACGAATAAAATAAGGTAAATAGACAAAACGACCCTATTTATCCATCTAAAACACCTAAGGTTATCCGCATGGCTCTAATAGGGTTTCTATGTTCTCTATATGCAGTGTTGGTGCTAGGAGGTACCCGAATTGTCCTTGTTGTCCTCTACTAAGAGTAGCAAGGCCCCCGATCATCACCCATTATAGGCTCCTTTTAACCGGGTTCAATTCAGGGGGACCCATTCGCTTATGCCTACACGAAGGAACGATATCCTTACGAAAGCATAGGGTACTCGAGCCCCGAAGGTACTTGCTAGGCCTACACGGGAGAACGATATCTCCACGAAAGCATTAGCGTTTTCCCCCCACTTATAAACGGGATTATATGCCAAATTTTAAATGCGTTAAAATAAACGCGCAATTATAACCGAATATTAATTTAATAGTCACTTTAATCCGGAACTTCTAATATTATTAAAACGGTAATTATTTGAAAAAGCTCGACTCTCTTTATTTTGTTAAAAACAAAAAATAGTCCCTAGCGGAGTCGCCATCTGTAGCGATGTCCGTTTCTCGCTAAAAAAGTGTTTTCCAAGTGTTGGTTGTCTTTCGGATATAAAAATATTTATCCGTGGGGGTTTTGAAAAACGCGTTATATTAGAAATTGGAGTCGCCACCGGCCACTTAGGTAGGCCGGACACCATAAAACCAGAGATTTAAAAACTGTTGGGTTCGGGAGTCAGTTACGGATGGGGAAGGATTAGCACCCCCACACCGCCCAAAATTGGTACTTTAATAATTACCGCTTTATTAATATTAAACTTTTCGGATTAAAGTGACGATTAGTTTAAAATTCGGTTATAATTGTGAATAAATTTTAAAGGCCCCGTTATCCGAGAGTAAACGCCCAACCACTATCACTACTCCTGATACTGGCCCCGTTTACGCTCGGATAAAAGGGCACCGCATTGACATTTTATTCCATTATGCAAACTTAGTGAACAAAATATAAAACATGGCAAATAATTTAAATACAATAAATATTAACATAATAGAATACTAATCTAACATAAGTAAAATACCACTCTAAAACATACATACATAAATATTAATCCTACTCGTAAATAAGAACAAATTTAACACATCACAATAACAAGGCATGAATAAATACATACGGGAATGAAGACATATACCACAAGAAGACATACATATTAAAAATAAACATATTGTAACATATATAGAACATAGTATTATGCATGACAAAGAAAACATATTAACTCATATCCTAAAAGCACAGAGAACATGCGATACATGCTAAAACACGAAACAAGTTGTATACGAGCCGACTAACCTATTAATCGAATATGTGCGGTACGATAGATCAAATAAAAGCATAAAAACATAATCACCATAAATTGAACACACATATACATATAAACATGAAAATACGAAACATGTACAAGAGACGTATGAGCAGGCGAAAAGGCTACATCAACCTATACGATCATAATAAGCGAACATGAACATTTAAATATGGAACAGGACTAAAATGAGAAAAAATAAACATAAGAGACAGAAATTAAAAGACAATAATATGCGATTTAGGGATGAAAATGCAAGCTGAACCGAATTTGAAATGACTAAAACTATAATTGGACCAAGGGGCAGGATTGAAGTGAAAATTTCAAAAACACGGTGGGACTGGTGAGGTAATTTCGCCATTTAAAAACTGATTCAATTTAATTCAGGGATTGGATTGCAAGATTTTAGAATATAAGGGGGACTGGAATTTTAAATATCCCATGCGGCGAGACAGAAGTGAAAATATCAAAAACGCGGGGGGGTTTATTTCAGAATTTAACCATTTCACAAAATAAAATACCTATAAAATCCCTTTTTCAGCCCGATCTCAAATTTTTCTCTTTTTTTCCTTAATCAGTTTTATAATAACCTTTCTCCCTATTATTTTCTCTCAACTCACCCTCCCAAACCTGTGATGAACCCAGAAACCAGCGACTTTCCGCCGTCCCTTCCGCCGCTGGCCCCCGCTAGCTGGCACCGGCGAACCAAAAGAAACACCCCAAAACCAACCTCTTTCCAAACCGAACCCGAATATGAACTTAGATTTACACTAAGACTCACCCTTTTGCCTAGATCTAAGAAAATACGAAACGAAAAAAAAATTGTTTATGTTTAACCGAAATGAAACCAAAAGGGACCTCCCACTCCCTTCAGTTCACCATGTTCAGCTTGGGAAAGCTGAAGAGGCTTGTCACTGGTGAGGGGAGATCCATCGACGACGAAGGTAACAAATCTACATCCCTCTCTTTTTATTATTACTTCGTATTTTTTTTGTATGCATGCAAAGAAGTAAGAAAAAAGAAAAGAGCGTTACCACTGAAAACTTTGTGCTTCTTTTTTATTTTTTTCTCTGATTACAACTGGACTGCCTTACAATTACTTGTTTCATACATATATCACTCTCTTTTTGGTTTGGTAGCAAGTACTGTAAAATATTTTAGATCTGAATTGATACTGACATCGCCTCTTTTTTGTGTTTTTCTTTGATATATCTGAACGCGGTGGTTGGAGGCCGGCATGGTGGAAGCATGGTGGCGGTGTGGGGGAGATGTCTTCCGCCAGAGGCATTCTCGGCCGTTGGATCAGATTCGATCTAACGGTCGGGATGGCTTGAAGAATGCGCGGTCCAGATGAAACCTCGATCGGTGAACGGCTCCAGATCGTGACACGTGGGGCTCAGCAGTCAAGGAGTTATAGTGCATGGGACTCACGCCACGTGGGATATCGAAGGGTCCGCGCGTGGATCGAACGCGCGCGTGGCATTTGAACAGTCTGAGCCTGTAGTTCACGCAGCCAGCTAGATATTTTTCCCTCCTTGATCGTGGCCGTTGGATCTACATTTTGATCCAACGGCTCTTGGTTGGCTACGCAAAGACAAAGTGATTAGGGTTAGATATCTGATATATTAGGGTTCTGCTAGGGTTTTGGGCTTGGGCCAACCGGGCCTTGTAATTTATGGGTTTTGTAATAATATGGACACTTAATTTAAGTGGGTTTTTTTTATTATTTTCAGATTTGTCCATATATATTAATAATGATATATTAATATAATAGTAAATGCATACACATACATACTTACGTACACATACATACAATTGTAATGAAATACATTCACACGTAAATACACTTAATAATAATACATACAACACTCATTCGTATACATTCAATAATAACAAGGACATTAATAATATATACATGCAAACATATATAAAGCTACTCATAAATGCACATATACTAACATGCATTATACGATACTCCTAACGTAAATATATGTAATCATGCACTAATATATTAATATGATACTTAGAGATTAGATAAAAATGAGTGTTTACAATTGTGACCGGTTGGAGGGTTTGTATGGATTATCGAAAGCTAAACAAAGTCACTAGGAAAGATCACTTCCCATTACCCTTTATTGATCAAATGCTTGACCGTTGCCTCGGCAATTTAGAGAAAATGTTGGCAAAATGTGAAGAAACTGATGTAGTCCTCAATTGTGAGAAGTGCCATTTTATGGTAGATGAAGGAATAGTTCTCGGCCACAAGATTTCATCCAAGGGAATTGAAGTAGACAAAGCCAAGGTGGACGTGATCGAGAGATTACCCCCACCAAGTTCGGTTAAAGGAATTTGAAGCTTTCTGGGACATGCAGGTTTTTACAGGAGGTTCATTCATAATTTTTCTAAAATCACTAAACCCTTGTGCAGTTTGCTTGAACAGGATAAAGTCTTCGATTTTGATGATTCTTGCACCCAAGCATTCAAAACCCTAAGGGAAAAGCTTGCCTCGGTACCCATTGTCGTTCCACCAGATTGGACGCTACCTTTTGAGCTCATGTGTGATGCAAGTGATTTTGTGGTAGGAGCAGTCCTAGGCCAACGCACAGGTAAGACCTTCCATGTGATATACTACGCTAGTAAAACTCTTAATAGTGCTCAAGTGAATTACACAACAACGGAGAAAGAGTTGCTAGTTGTAGTTTTCACATTTGACAAGTTCCGATCCTATTTGATTGGTACAAAGGTAATTGATCATACGGACCATTCGGCAATCAAATATCTATTTGCTAAAAAGGATGCCAAACCTTATTTGATTCGTTGGATATTACTTTTACAAGAATTTGATATTGAAATTAAGGACAGGAAATGAACAGGAAATCAAGTGGCCGATCACTTATCACGTTTATAACGCAATAGGGAGGAGGACACGGATCTAGAGATATGCGATGCATTCTCGGATGAGCAACTTTTAGTTGCCTCGGCAACCCTTGACGTGCATGCCTCGGTAACCCTCGACGCCTCGGCAACTCTTGATGCCGCAGCAGCCCTTGACGCGCACACCTCAGCAACCATGGATGCACATACCTCGGCAACCCTCGACGCCTTGGCAGCCCTTGATGCGTATGCCTCGGCAACCCTAGACACACACGCCTCGGTAATTTTGGGAGCAGTCACCACGGTAGCACATGTCTCGGCAATACCCTGGTACGCGGATTTAGTTAATTTCCTTGTTTGTGGTATTTTACCTTATGGTCTTACTCACCAAGGGAAGAAGTGATTCCGCCATGATGTGAAGCATTACTTTTGGGACGAGCCTCTTTTGTTTAAACAATGTGCAAATCAGGTTATACGCCGATGTGTCCCTAAAGATGAGCAGCAAAATGTACTCTGGCAACGCCATTCTTCACCCTATGGAGGACATTTTGGAGGAACTCGTACCGCGGCCAAAGTTTTGCAATCCGGTTTGTATTGGCCAACATTGTACAAAGATGCCCAAGACTTTTACAAGCAATGTGATCGTTGCCAGAGGACGGGCACTATCTCTAGACGACATGAGATACCGCTCCAAAACATCATCGAGGTGGAATTGTTCGATGTATGGGGGATTGATTTTATGGGACCTTTCCCATCTTCATTCGGCAACCTTTACATTCTACTTACCGTCGACTACGTGTCTAAATGTGTTGAGGCAGTTGCAGTTCCCAACAACGATTCCAAAACCGTGCAACGATTCTTACAGAAAAACATATTTACACGGTTTGGGATGCCGAGAGCAATTATTAGTGACGAAGGCAAGCATTTTGACAATAGACTTATTGCCAAGATGTTGCAATGCTTCGGCGTATCACACAAGATTGCCACGATGTATCACCCACAAACCAATGGGCAAGCAGAAATTTCCAACCGGGAATTGAAGCGTATACTCGAGAAAGTTGTAAATCCCTCTAGGAAGGATTGGTCATTAAGACTAGATGACGCGCTTTGGGCATACCGCACTGCATTCAAAACACCCTTAGGTATGTCCCCTTTCTGACTTGTCTATGGCAAAACATGCCATCTACCGGTGGAAATCGAACACAAGGCATAATGGGCAATCAAGACAGTGAATATGGATTGGGAAAGTGCCGGACAAAAGCGTTTGTTTGACCTCAACGAGATTAAAGAATTTTGTGCACTCGCCTATAACAATGCATGAATTTACAAGGAGAAAACAAAGCAATGGCATGACAAGAAATTATTGTCGCGGTAATTCACGCCAGGGCAACTAGTTCTCCTATTCAATTCTCGGCTAAAACTTTTCCCGGGAAAGCTGAAATCAAGATGGTCGGGACCATTCGAAGTTGTCAAACCATTCTCCCATGGTGTCGTGATAATCAAGTCCATCACTGACGAACATGAATTCAAAGTTAATGGACAAAGATTGAAGCACTACAACGGTGCCCATATGGAACGTAACAAATAAGTGGTCACCTTAGCAGATGCATGAGCATGCTCTCCTTTCGATACTTTTTTTATTTTTATTATTTTCGATTACTTTTTTTTGAGCTAAATTTTTCTTATTATTTTCGATTATTATTATATTTTTTAGGATAGATTTTCTTTTTTATCTTTTTAAGTTTAAGAATCCCCTTACACATCTTTATTTATTTTCTTTTATTAGTTTATCTTTAATTTTAATCCTTATTTGATTTGTCTTTGAATTGTAGGAAAAGAGCTCAAGATAAAGAGGAATTTTGATCCAAGAAGGAAAACATCTTCAACAAGGAAATTAATGGGCTGAATCTAAGGCTTATATAAAGCCTCCAACTTACCCTAATTAAACCCCTTAGCCGTCACCCTTCCCCTAAACCGAAACCCCCTTTATTTTCTATCCAAAATTAATCCCACCCACCATATTTACTACCTATCTTTTCTATATAACCCATCACCCTTAACTTCCAAGAAACCTATTCCTACTTTTCATCTTGCAACTCTTTAGTTTCTTTTGTTTTCTTTTCTTTGTTTTTACAAAACTCACAACCAAGATCATCCATGGCATCCAAAATTAAATTTTTGGTTCATCCAAGTTCCTCCAAAGAACCAAGATACATGAAGTTTGCTACACTGGTGGTTCAAGAAAGATTTCACTCCAAGTTTGAAAGCCGGAAGATTTACGAAGAATAAGGCTTTGAATACTCCAACTCTCATCAAGATTTTAGCCTTGAACCATTCATCTTCGAGAGGATTGCACATCAAAAGTGGCAAATCTATT
This sequence comes from Hibiscus mutabilis, assembly GCA_019671005.1. Lineage (NCBI taxonomy): Eukaryota > Viridiplantae > Streptophyta > Magnoliopsida > Malvales > Malvaceae > Hibiscus > Hibiscus mutabilis. The sequence continues at coordinate 56,836,907 of CM033715.1, forward strand.
GCAATTAATTAGAACCGGGTAACATCTCATTGGTAAGAGAATTCTATGCTCACTCACCTAACCCGAATAATCCTTATGTTTTTGTTCGTGAAAAGGCCATACTCATAAGCCCTGAAAACATCAACACCTTTTATGGGCTCTACATTGAGAAGGACGAGCATCAAGCCTTTGTTGATCAAATCACGCCCAAGAAACTCAACAAGGTGCTTCAAGAACTCACTCAACCGGGAACTCATTAAAACGACGGTGAATACAAGGGCACGGTAAATCACCTTTGGCTTAAACCCGAGGCAAAACTATGGAATAAGTTTGTTAAAACTTCTTTAATGCCCACCACACACAATACTATCATTGATATACCACGCCTTTTGCTCATACATTCTCTTTTGCATAATCGCATCATTAACATTGGAAAAATTATTTGTGATGAGATTTTTGTATGTAGCTCAAAAGATAAGGGTTCTCTTTTCTTCCCTTGCTTAATTTCTAATCTTTGTAAGGAGATGCATGTCCCAAGTGAGTCCACCGATGAAAAGACCCTACCAAAGTCCAGTTGGAATCAAGCACAAATCCGAAAGCTAATGGGAGAGGCACCAGAAAAATCCTCAAGGCCTCCAATTACCGCAGCAACTCATGTCGCCCCGGTAATCCCTAATGCCCAAGCACCTAACGCCTGAGCAACTCGGCCATCAACCCCAGGACACTTTGAAGCACTCTTGCAACCATTGGCGAGCCACCTAAGGCAAATTGAAGACCGGCAACTAATGTTCATGCGGTACATGAAGGAGCACAACAATGCCATCACCCAAGTCATCCTAGAAAAGTACCCGGACAGTCGTGTGCCGTTCCCAATCTTTCCTGCCGAGATCCTTGCCCCAGCAACCAATGAAGCAGTCAACATGGCAACCGCAACAGATGATGTCGCGGCAACCTACACCGTGCCTGCCCAAGCAGATGCCACGGCAACCAACCCTGAAGATGCCACGGTAACCAAAGCTAAAGACATCCTGACAACCACTGCAAAAGCCAAAGGTAAAGCATCTATGCCCGAATCAACTCGTACGAAATCATTGTCTATTATTCAGATTCGGACGAGTCCTCCATTGCAACCACCGTGTTCAAGCAAAAGAATCAAGACACCGACCAAAAGGAAACTAATTATCCACGACGAAGAACTCTCAGAGTAAGTGCTCGTTTGCATTTTACTTTTCTTTATTTTAATTTGTTGCATGCATTGAGGACAATGCCTCACTCGATTTTGGGGGGATTGTTATTAGTTAGTTACCATGTTTAGTTGCATTAATCTTAAGTGTTGCATTTAGGATACATAAATTGCTTTCCATACCTTTAGTTGGAACAAGAATTGCCTAGATTTGATGAATATCCAATGATGACTTTGCCAATGTACTTAATTGATAGAAATTTTTATTCTAGGATAAACATGGAAACACTTAGAATCTTATTGTGATGCTAAACTTGATAAAACACTGTTGTGGCTTGATTGATTTAAGGAATTCTAGCGAACTTAGGTTGATAGTTAAAAATTTTGGGGATTAGAATAAAAATTGGATGAATACTAGAGGTGCCTGAAATTGGCTCTAGTATGTGCTAAAAATTGATCATTGGAGGTGCCCGAAATTGGCTCTAGTATGCGCTAAAAATTGATCGCTAGAGGTGCCCGAAACCGACTCTAGTTAAAACATGTTAAAAAGAACCCAATGAAGCAATTTGAAACCTCTTGTTTGCATAGAATCCGAAAAATCAACTTGCACACAACTTCGCACACACTCACAAGCATTATAGTTTGATTCCGAGTAACTCCTAAGTTTTTTGAAAAATGAAAAGCCAATCATACTTTGTGTCCCGGTTCTGAGAATTGAAATCAAGTTCAAAGCTAAGTTTGTGAAAATTGAAGTCTTGGCAGGTAATTATTAGTTTGCATTGCTTGAGGACAAGAAATAGTTCGAGTTTGAGGGTGTGATAAGTGTTCAAAAGTACTATTTTTCTTACCCTTTTTACTCATATTATTGTTAGACTTAGGCTCATATTAGTTACATAATTAGTCATTCATTCATTAATCCATGTTTCCTTCCATCGTTGAGCTTGATTTCATAACTTGGTTGTTTTTGTGGGAAAAGATGCTGCTTTGGTGTGTTTTGTGTGTATGTGTAGAATCACTTGCCAAAGCAAGGCTAGAGCTTGTTGCCAGGGCAATGCATGAAGGAGATGTCGAGCTAGTTGCCAGGGCAATGCATGAAGGAGATGCCGAGCCAGTTGCCAGGGCAATTGTCGACAAAGAATAAGGTGATATGGTAGTCAAAATTGATGACTATCCAAGCCCAAGATGACGTGGAGCAAAGCTAAATCCCAAAGGAGTTTGATTTCCATGAAGCGGTTAAATAAGAATTAAATTCCAAGAAGATATGAGAAGTTCTAGAAGGAATTTAATTATAATAAAGAATTATATTCTTTAAAGATAATTTAACTCCAACTTAACTTCCTCCTCAAAGAAGGACTTTGACCTAGCCCTATAAATAAATCACCAAGCCGTCAACTCCAAGGGAGAGAGGAGAGGAATTTCGACAACTCCAATTGGGAGAGTAGAGAGAATTTTCGACAAGCTTCAAGGGGAGATTTCGACAAAGCTCCATCCATTCTTCATCTTTTTCTTTCTTGTTCAATTAGGTTCATACTAGGGATTCTTTATCTTGTGTTTCTTTGGAACCTAGCCATGAACTAAATCTATTTAGCTAAGGTTATTGTGTCTTGTGGTTGTGATAAACTATTGGATTTTGTTTAGGTAATAAGAGTTTGCACTTTCTATTCAAGGTTTATTCATTCTTGGTTCTTATTCTTGTTTGCGAGTGAATTGGGAGAGGATCTCGTAACTTCATCTATTTATCTAATAACGGGAGAGTTAGATTCAAGAAATGAATGAGTATGATCTTTATTCAATCTATTGATGGTGAAGATTAATCCGGCTTAGGAATAAGTTAAGGATTTCAACGGCTAAGAGGGGCGCAAGATTGGTTGTTGTTCACCTTTGATTCACTCAGGGATGTATTATCAAGGCATGCACAAGTAGCTAGAGTTTCGAATTAGGGATAAGAAGAAACCATTGAAGAACGCTCTGCCGAACCTTGAAGCTGTTGCTTAGACGCCCAAGTAGTTGCCCAACTAGTCGCCCAGGCAACCAACGATTAGTTGAAAAGGCAACCCCGTTGTGCAAGTTGCCACGGCAACTGAGTTACCCTTGCACTCTTTTACCAAGACGATCCAATCGGCTATCACACCTCAACTGATGATAACCTGGCCTATCTCTCTCACTTGATCTCATCTATTCTTTTACTTTATTGCTTTCTAGTTTAGTTATTAGTTTAAACTCCTATAATCTTCTACTTGTGTTTTATTTTACTTTTTACAGTGCAAGAGATTAGATTCTTGAAGTGGCACTAATCCCTATGGAGACGATATCTTTTATACTATAACTTTCAACGTGTATACTTGCGCAATTGTGTAGCACTTATTACGCGCAACAGCTAGACTTAGTGTTACCTCACTAAGTACATAACTTGTACTTACCAATCTACTATTCATTCTTCCCATAACAGATTAAAGACATTATCAAGAGGATGTCTTGAGATCGAAGCAACACCTTGAAGCAAGCTTGAAAGTATGATTTCATACTCTCTGTATACTCCTAGTTTGGTGGCACTAGAATTTGTAATAGGTAGCTTTGATCATGCATTTTGATGTGTGTTTAAGACTAGTATATGTAATGTTTTGTTGGGCCTATCTTGTAACCAACTTTGATAACTTTAAGCTATGTATATAAATATGTTTGTATGTATATATAAGCATATGCTGTGCATAATGTGAAATTAATCCAATGAATGTTGAATGTTGTTTCATTCGAACAATAGACTATAATGATATGATCATGCATTTGTTCCTATGGCCATTGATTTGAATCAGTAATGTTGATATTGAAGCCAAGGTATGTTTAAGAATGCATTAACAATGTACAAACCAAGTATGCCATGAAATAGTATGTCTTGATTGAAAAAGAAACAAATGAAATGTGATTAGGGATCACCTTATAGTTCAAATATGTGTATGAATATGTAATAAGAATGTAAGTTGGATGCTTTGTATTGATCATGTTAATTGGTTGAATGAGTAGTATCTTGAGATGCAAGTAAGCTAATTGAAATGAATTAAGTGACCTCCTTGTATTATTCGAATAGAGTACATGAATTTGTAGTAAGAATGAAAGCTGAATCATGTCTAATAGTAACCTATTGCGAAGTTTGTCACACTTGTTAATTGTTGTTGAATGATGTATATGAATTGAATGGATTGGTAATATGATAATGGTAACTTAGGATATAAGTATGAAATGAAACAAATTTGTACCTAAATTAGCATGCTAAGTATGTTGGTTTTGTTTAATGTGGATTGCTTGTATGTTTTGAATGGTTGTGTTTAGGTTACTTACGTTGCAAGTCACGTATATCAAGGTTACTTGTCGACAAGTAACCTATCTTTTGCTTTGTTCTCGCTTTGGTAACACTCCTGAATCGGGTTACGGCTAACCCGGGGATGGGGTGTTACACCAACTGCCTCATAATCAATATTGACTTGCTTAAGAGCCCACAAAGCCTTGTGCTCAAGTTCTACTAGAAAATGACAAAATTTTCCAAAAACAATTGATATGGCGACATTCCCAACGAAGTTTTGTATGCAGGACGTATAGCCCACAATGCATCATCTAAACGAAAGGACCAATCTTTTCTAGTGGTGGTCTCCACTTTTTCCAGAACATTTTTAATTACTCGATTAGATACCTCTGCATGTCCATTAAACTGAGGATGATATGTTGTGGCTAGTTTATGATTTACTCCATAGCGTTCAACACAGCAGCCACCTGGTTGCAGTGGAAATGTTTACCCTGATCATTGATCAATGTTTTTGGTGTTCCAAAGCGAGTGAGTATATGTTTGTGAAAAAACTTCAAGACTATCTTTGCATTATCTTTAGGCACTGCAACGGCTTCTATCTATTTTGACACATAATGAACCGCGACCAAAAAGTATATATTTCCAAAAAAAATATGAAAATGACCCATGAAATCCAATCCCCATACATCGAATAGCTCAATTTCCATTTTTGGCTGTTGCGGCATCTCATTTCTTCTATATATGGATCTGGTGCATTGACATCTATCATAGCATTGAGTGAACTCGTGAGCATCTTTGAACAAAGACATCGAATAAAATCCTGATTGGAGGACTTTCACAGCCGTTCTCATTCCACCTAAATACACTCCATAAAGAGCATTATGACAATGTTGTAGAATAGATTTCATCTCTTACTCAGAGACACAGCGTTGAATGATATTGTCATTACAAACCTTGAACAAGCAAGGCTCATTCCAATGATATTTCGTAGCATCTCTAAGGAATCTAGCCTTTTTTGCCCAGTTACTCCAATAGGAGTCTTTCCACAAACCAAGTAATTCACTATATCAGCGTACCACGGTGTTGCATTCACAATGAAAAGCTTTTCATCAGAAAATGTGTCGATAATTTGCAACTTATTGTCAGCTTCGCTGTCAGCTTCCAACCTTGAAAGGTGATCAACAACTTGATTTTTTGACCCCTTGCGGTCTTTAATTTCAATTTCGAACTCTTGCAGCAATAAGATCCAATAGATTAATCTAGGTTTTGCATTATTCTTTGCGAAGAGGTATCTCTAGGTATAATGATCAGTAAAAACTACAATTTTTGCTCCCACAAGATAAGAACGAAACTTATCAAAAGCAAAAATTACTACTAATAACTATTTCCCAGTAGTAGTATAATTGATTTGAGCTTCAGTTAGAGTCTTACTAGCGTAGTAGATCGCATGAAAAACCTTATCCTTGTGTTGTCCCAAAATCGCGCCCACGACAAAATCACTGGCGTCGCACATAAGTTCAAACGGTTGCTCCCAGTTGGGCGTAACAACGATCGGTGCATTTACAAGCTGTGCTTTAATTTTATTGAATGCATCCAGACATGCATCATCAAAAATGGACTTTCTACCTTGCTCCAACAATAAGCATAGAGGTTCATTGATCTTTAAAAAGTCCCGAATAAATCTTCTATAAAACCCAGCATGACCTAGAAAACTGTGGATACCTTTCACATTAGTTGGAGGTGGCAGTTTTTCAGTTACATCCACTTTGGCACTATCAACTTCAATTCCAGATTTTGATTTTTTTTGGCCTAGCACAATCCCTTTAGAGACCATGGAGTGACATTTTTCAGTTTAGAACAGATTGGTGTCTTCACATCACTACAATACTTTCTCCATACTGTTGAAGCAATGGTCGAAATTATTCCTATGCACCGAAAAATCATCCATGAAGATTTCAAGTAGAGGTGGCAATCAGATCATTCAAATCGGGTTTGAGTCAGGTCACTTCGGGTTGGGTTGATTTTCAGGTCAGGTTGTTTTCAAATTAGGTTTGATTCGGGTCAAATCGGGTTTAATTCAAATTTAGTTTGGGTATCTATTATTTTGGATCGAGTCAGGTAACGAATCAGGTTAATGTTGGATCAATTGATTTTTGGCTCAGGTCAATATCGGATCAGCTAACTTTTTAGGTTGTGTTAATATTGAATCAGTTGCTTTTCGGGTCGGGTCAATATCATATCGATGGGCTTTCAATTTGAGTCAATGTATGAAGATGATCTTTTAAAGGAGAAAAAAAGATATTAAACCATTACACTATTGCTAAAGGTAGTTTTTAATTAGTAATATAATACAAATGAGAATAAAACATACATATTTGAGGAAATTAAATTTAGGTTACTTTTGGTTCGATTGATTTTCAGATCAAGTTTCTTTCGGTTCAAGCTGTTTTTGGTTTTGATTTTTTTTGTTTCAGTTAATTTTGATTTGGGTTGATTTTTGATTTATCTAAATTTAGGTCAATTTTGGTTTATATTAGAGTCAAGTTTAGACCATCATTTTCGGGTCTATATCGGGTCTCAGGTCGGGTAAATCGGTTCGGGTCATGGGTCAAGTTTTCCAGGTTTAATTTCAAGGGAATTTTCAATCATATCAAAGAATATTGCCATCATCTAGCTTTGAAATGTGGCTGGTTCATTCCAAATACCGAAAGGCAAGCGACGGAAAGCAAATGTCTCAAAAAGGTATGTAAAAGTAGTCTTCTCCTAGTCCTCAGGTGCAATAGCAATTTGATTGTAGCCAGAATATCTATCTAAGAAGCAATAATACTCCTTGCACGTAAGTCAGTCTATCATCCGATCAATGAAAAGAAAAGGAAAATGATCTTTCTTTATGGCTGCTTTGAGACGCATGTAGTCCATGCAAATATGCCAACCCATAGGAATGTGAGTTAGAATCAGCTCATTAGCATTATTACCGACTACAGTGATACCACTTTTCTTAGGGACACAACGTACTAGACTCACTCATGCACTATCAGAAATTGCATAGATAATACATGCGTCCAACCATTTAAGGATTTCCTTCATGACCAGTTCCTTCATCTTTTCTTTCAATCTTCTTTGTGGCTCAATGGATTGTTTGTTCTCATCATCCAACTTAATCTTGTTCATACAAAAGGTTGAACTAATGCCCTTTATATTAGTCATTGTCCAAGCAATAGCATGCTTGTGGCACTTAAGAATATATATATATCAACTTAGCTTAGTGTATTGCATCTAGAGTTGCAGAGACAATGACTGGAGTGTTTCTACATCTCCAAGGAATACATGTTTGAGATTAGTTGGCAATGGCTTGAGTTCTAGAGTAGAAGCTCCTTCAATAGACAGTTTAAAAATAGGAATTGACCAGTGAGCTAGATCCAAAAATTCAACTTGCCATTTATGATGAACTGTAGTAGTGAAAACCTCGGCAATGTGGTCACAATTTGGGAGATCTTCTTCTACCATTGTCAGTGCAATATCTTCAGCAACGAGAATACCATGATGATGCGGGTCTTCTTGAATAACATGTTCAAGAATGTCGATATGATGACATTCTTCAGACTTTATGTCCATGTTAGTGTGGAACATCCCAAAAGTAACTTGGTTAATCTCAACCCATATTGTAAGCTCTCCTTTCGATACATCAATGGCTACCTTCCCAATAGCTATGAATGGGCGACCAAGAATTTTAGGTACATATTTGATAACCTTGAAATCGAGAATAATGAAATTAGCTAGGAAAACAAACTTGTCCAGACGAACAAGCACATCTTTTATTTGACCATTTGGATGAGTCAAAGATCTATCAGCCAATTCTAATGTGACTGTAGTGGGCCTTATTTCTCCAATGCCTAACTTTTGAAAAGTAGATAATGGCATTAAATTGATACTAGCCCCCAAATCACAAAAAGCTTTACTAAAATAGTGATTACCAAACGAGCAAGGAATGATGAAGTTGCCTGGATCTTTCATCTTTCTCGGTATAGGGGTGCATATTAACGTACTGCACTCGTCATTAAGCACAATGGTTTCCATTGCATTGAGCTTCTTCTTCTTGGACAGGATATCCTTCATGAACTCTGCATAGTTCAGGATCTGTGTAAGAGCATCAATCAAAGGAATTTAAATTATAAGTTGTTGCAAAGTATCATGAAAGAATTGAAATTGATTGTCCGACTCAGTTTTCTTAAATCTTTGAGGAAAAGGTGGAGAATGATTATCTGACTGCTGAGCCGACACTAGGCATTGTGGTGATAATTTTGGTTGTAAAAGATATGGAACCGAAATAATAACATGAGGTATATTACTCGTCTTTCCATCATTCTCTCCAACCTTTATCGTATGATCAGGTACAGAGGACTCTCCTCGTTCATGAGTAGTTATGGGAACTGGTTGCATCGAGTCAGTAGTTTGTTTGACACTACAAAGAGTAACAGCCTTGCAATGCTCCTTACCCTTGTTCACTGGACTCACAGTGTTGTTAGGTATTGTACTCGGTTGTCTAGAATTCATGTCAGTGGCTAACTATTCCAACTAGGCTTCCAAAGTGCGTATTGATGAAGAGTGACCTTGCACTGTAGATTTGGTGCGAGACAAATGATCAAATCTCTTCAAGAAGAGAAAATGGGTCTGAGATATTTAAGGGGGCATCATGACTCATCTGAGATTGAGTTTGAGATGGAGGTCTATATTGTGATTGCATGTCATACTGTGATTGTTGTGATTGGGAGGCAATGTCATACTGTGATTGTTCTGATTGGGAGGCAATATGTTGTGGTTACATCTGATTCTGTTGTGGCTACAATGTAGTGAGCGGAGAACTGTTTCTGTGAGTAACTTAAATTTCCTTGGCGCACACTAGAATTTTCTAGAAAGGAATTGTTTCTATAGAAAAATACCCCTCACTACTATGCAGGATTAGAGTTACCCCAAGATTGTCGATTAGTTACGTTGTAAGATGTACCCATGTTGTTGCCTTGCATGCTGCTGACATAACTAGCATTTTCTGCATGTTGTGTGCAATCCTCGGAACTATGGTTCCCGCCACAAATTTCATAGCAAAATAAGGGGTAGTTGTTTGTTGAGCTAGCTGGATAAGAGCAACTTCACTTGTCCCTTCCATATTCTTGATTTTGTTCTTCAAAGTAGAAATCTGAGCTTTTAGAGAAGATTGATCATCAAGCTCAAACACTCCCGGTGCAGCCTTGTATGATGCATCCCTTGAGATAGGATATTGTGAATCATTCTAAGCAAATTGCTCCAATACACCAACAGTGACATTGTAGCTGCAACCAAGTAATGGACCATTAGAGGATCCATCCACAAGATGTCTTGTGGTTGTATTCAACCCATTGTAGAAAATTTCAATCTAATTTTCATGTTGAATTCCATGTTTAGGATATTGTCGCAAAAAAGATTTATATATTTCTCGTGTAGTGTGAAGATTCTCATCATCTAACTAATAATAGGCTATAATGCCATTCCTTAGGCGCGAGTTCATTGTCGGTGGATTAAAGCACAAAAAAATTGCATTGCAAGATCATTCCAGGATGTAATAGAGCCGGCAAATAATCCTATGAACCATGTGCGAGATCTACCCTATAATGAATAAGGAAACAATTGCATTCGTAAGGAATCATCAGGAACGTCTTGCTGGCTAAATGAAGCACAAATTAAAAGAAAAGATTGAAGAGGTTCTCGAGCGTCTTCATGTGGTAACCCTGCATACTGCCCATTGGAGTTGAGAATTTCGAACATAACCGGCTTCAACTCAAAGTTCCAAGCCTAAATAGGAGGTCTAACAACTCTAGGTTGCAAATCATCCAACTGGGGAACAACAACCTCGCAGATTGTTATGTTTTGGGCTAGTGGGTATAGTGGTGGGTTTTCTTGAGCATGGAGAATTCCCTCATTGTTGTTTGGTTGTCTGGCCATTCCACTATTTTCGCGAATCATTCTTCTAAAAGTTCTTTCAACTTCTGGATATGGTACGAATAGTGGTGTAGTACCATTTCTGGTCATACAAAACCTAAACAAAGTAATGAAAAGAAAAGGAAAAACAAAAATAATATTATTAGAAACAACTAAAAACTTAAATAAAGAAAACAAAATTAGAAGCAGAAACATAAGACATAATAACGTCATCCCTGATAATCGCTCCAAAACTTGATCGATGTGAAAACGTCACACTATTAGTGCAAGCTACATTATCGATGCAAGAATAGAAACAAGGAAATCTTGATTGAATATTGATCCCCCGAGGATGGTGTATTACGCTTATACTTATGTGACTACAATACAATACTGTATGAGTGGTAGTTGTGGATGTAATGGTGGTTGAAATAACAAGATAAAAATGGAATAAATGATTCAATGTGGTAGCAATAACAAAGTGATATAAAATAGAAAATATGAGAATAAAGCATGGATCTCCTTGGTTCAGCTCGGCAGAAAGATTAAGTACACTTCGAGGGAAAATATGGTTTAATCAATGATGAGGTGGTTAGCTTGAGTATTAGCTTCCATTTAACCTTCAACCATTGACTCAAGGATGTAGATTGGCTTCAACTTTCTTCGTAAGTCGAGACTATAGCCCTTAGAACAAGCGGATCAACTTTCGTTGCACCCAATCAACTTTTGTTGTTAAAACTCGTTAATCTGACCCGTCACTACACCGTCGATGTTAGTGGCTGGTTTAACACTCTCATGCAAAACGTAAATCGGATCCAACAATTAAATCTTAAGAAAAAAGCTAACATGAATATATATATTAAACTAAGAAAATAGATTAAACAAGTTCATGAAGCTCCAAAAAATTAAACCATCGTCAAAATGAGCTTAAAATACAAAGTAAATCTCCAAAAACATCTAAAATAGAAAAGTGTTTAAGAATATAACAATATATTTGCTCGATTCAACACTTGACTCCAAATTTCCTTGGATAGATCTGCCTCACTTCACCTCGGATCTCCAGAAATAAGCTTAAGCTGCCATGAAAGAGGGACAAAACTCGAGGTTGAAGATAATGTGAAAAATGAGAATAGCGTGACTCTCTCTCCTCTAAAATAATCCTTTTATAGGCCACCCAAGGAAGGACACATGTCCTGCAGATTATGTAACACCTTTTCCCGACCCGGTCGAAAACGGGGTCAGAGTACGTTACCGATGAACTAAGTGGGGGTTGATACGATATTTTCATGCGATAAACAATGATATTAGGCTTAACATACAAGAAAAGGCAATACACCCAGGCCATCAATTTACCTCGAGTCAATGATTAGCCAAATAGGACCAATTTACAACATTTACAAGCTTTAGGGACTTAATCATAATTTTCGTATTTTAGTGGACCTTTTCTAAAATTAACCTAACCAAAATGAAATTCATCAATCAAACAGAGAGTGTACAAATTTTCATATTATTTGGAGTTCGTTTGTTCATTCAATTAAGCCTTGCAATAATCAGTGACTAAAATGCAAACCATACAAAACTGTGTTCTTCACCTTTTAACCGATTTAACTGTCACCGTACCGATACCCTTATAGCTGTATCGGTATGCCTTAACCTAATTCTCAAATTTAGATTCAATTGCAATACACCTGTATCGATACGGTTGAAGGCCGTATCGATACTAGTTGACCATGTTGACTTCGTATCGGTACTCCTTGACCCCGTATTGATACCATTTTTGATCCCAAGATGTCGTAGCCAAAACTCGTACCGATACGCCTAGGACGTAACGATACTACCCTTGTTGACCAACATTGACCTGACCAAATATGTAAGGCTGTATCGATACTCCATCCACCGTATCGATACGCCCTGCACTAAGATGACAGATTTTTGCTGGTTTACATTCAATTGACCTATCTATCATGGTCCAAATGTAATGAAACTTTACTAACAAGTTTTAATCAATATAAACTACTAGCATCCCAAATTTCGTGTTAATCTGAATCTGTTTACCATGTGTTTACCATTTGAGCCAAATATGCATATTTTAGTCACTTTTAAGCCATTTCAAAAGGGCCATTAGGGCATTAGGCACTATTACACCACAAGCACATTATACACATATCGAGAGAAATCTATATGACTCTTCTAACTAATTTTCCACCTTGCTAGGAGTTCATAGGTACGATATACATTACTTGAACTTGCTTGTGACTTGTTCAACACGACAACTCCTCCGATCTTCCGACTTGAATCTCTTAACCTGAAAAGGACGAAATGCAATGCATTAGGCATACTTTGCCTAGTGAGGTAGTCAAAAATAGCGCAATGTCATGGAAATGCATCACAATTCATGTCTTTCCAATAACAATGCAATAGATCTATGATAGTAATGCAATGTTCATGTTCAATAAAAAATAGTCCATATCTCATCAATAACCCTTGGATCGATTCCGGATAGTGGATACGCGAATTCCTACGCCTCGCTAAATCAATAAATGGTCTAGTCCCTCCACCTAGCCAATATGACCAATATCACAACACATCCCTCCGCCTCGCCAAATCAATATAGGTCGTAGCCCTAGGACCGTGGTCTACTCGTACATTGAGCTCATGAATTCTATGGCATGCCAATTGTATCCAATGTCCTTCGAATCCAAGGTTCGGTAACAATAGCGATAATTCATGTTCAAAATCAATAGCCATGTTCAATGTTCATAACAATAATCAATATTTCGATGTCTAAGTTCAATGACAATATCAATAGCAATGGCAATGTCCAATGATCACAATGACATCAACGATGATCGATGCTTCATTTGCAATATTTTGATGACAATAACAATGCTAACATCAATGGTCAATGACAATGGATACATAAGTGCTATACCAATGCTATATCGATGCTATGCCAAAATCCTACACTTTTATGGTTCAATGACAATGGCGATGGTAATGACAATAGCAATATTCATTGACGATAACGATACCTATGTCCGGTGTTCAATGGCAATAACGATGACAATGACAATGATCAATACTCGACACGATAGCTTACCAATACTTACCATAATGTCTGATAAGTGATTCGATGCAATAATCCCTAACAACAGGGTTGGCAATGGAAATTTTATTAACAATGAAGTCGGGAAAGGCACCTAGCCTAATCCTGAGACTCTAACTACACTCACCTCGATAATCTGAAGCTTTCAAAGCTCCCAGATAAAAATTCCCTTATTTCTAGCTTTTGTTGGTGACGGTGGATGATCTCTACCAACTTCTTGAGCTAGGCAAAAACAATAGGATTCGATTAGATTCAATAATACGATACCGAAATCAATATAACGATATCAAAATCAATATCGAAGCTCGAAATAGCTGTTAGCTAGAAAACTCCATGGATAGCCAAACCCTAGCTTATGATTAAGCTTGATTTATCCATGAATTTCAATGGTTGATTAAGGGTTATGGCTTACCCGATCACTAACAACGATTCGATAACAATAAATTGAAGAAAAGGCCAGCTTGAAATCAACCAACAATGGTAATGCTTTCTTATGAAGAAGATGGCAACTTGGGGAGGTGCTTGCTTATGAAGTATTCGGTTAAGACTCAAAACTTGGCTATTCACCATGTTTTAATAACAATAGGTTTCCTCATATTGAAGGAAACTTCCCCGGTAATCCCATGTATGGGATTTATAATTGAGGAGGGGCTAATCGCAAGATTAGTCCCTCAACTCTCGGTAGACTATAGTTTTACCCTCAAACTTTTGATTCTTACAATTTAGCCATTAAAAGGTTCCTAATACATTCAATATGGTCCTCAACCATTGACTCGACTCAATTAGAGTCCATTACCGGTACAATTGACCCTATAGTCAACATCAATACATTCAATATTTGGACATTCCAGCTAGGCCGGATTTCGGGTCGTTACAACTTTCCCCCTTTAAGAAAAATTCGTCCTCGAATTTTACCTGAATCGAAGAGGTGAGGATATTGTTTACGCATAGTCTCCTCTGGCTCCCATGTTGCTTCATTAGCGGTATGGCTCTTCCAAAGCACTTTAACCAATGGCATAGTCTTGTTACGAAGCCTCTTGACTTCTTTTGTAAAAATTTGAACTGGTTCTTCCTCAAAAGGATAAGTTGGATTGAATTTCCACACACTCAGGTTCAATAATGTGTGAAGGATCAGAACGATACTTCTGAAGCATGGATACATGAAACACATCATGGATTTTGCTCATTTTTTTAGGGTAACAACAAGCGATAAGCCATAGGGCCAACTTTTTCCGTAACCTCGAAAGGTCCAATAAATCGGGGACTTAGTTTCCCTTTCTTGCCAAACTCAAAACTTTCTTCCATGGTGAAACCTTGAGAAAGGCTTTTTTTTCGACTTCATAATGAATATCCCTACGCTTAAGATCAGCGTTGGCCTTCTACCAGTCAAAAGTTGCTTTCAAACGGTCATGGATAATGGCAACATGTTCCTTAGTTTCTCGAAGTAAATAACGGCCCAACATCTTGCCTTCACCAAGCTCAGGTCAGCATAAGGGAGTTAGACAACGCCTCCTATACAATGCTTCGTAAGGTGCCATCTTGATAGAAGCTTGGTAGCTATTGTTGTAGGCAAATTCAATAGGGGTAAAGATTTCTCCCATGACCCGCCAAAATCGATAATACATGCTCGTAGCATGTCTTCCAAAATCTGTATTACTCTTTCTGATTGGCCATCAGACTGCGGGTGAAAAGCAGTACTAAGATTAACCCTAGTGCCCAGAGCTCCTTGCAATGACTTCTAAAACTGAGATGCAAATCGGGGATCTCGATCGAAAATTATAGATTAAGGTACTCCATGGAGTCGAATGACTTCCTTGATATACAAGTCAGCCAGCTTGGGAAGTTCATAGTCCATTCGAACTGGTAAAAAATATGTTGACTTGGTTAAACGATCCACAATGACTCAAACTCATGATCGTGCTTAGTGGGAGTCAGAGGCAGACCACTAACAAAGTCCATGGTGATCTTCTCGCACTTCCATTGCGGTAGATCAATAGGTTGTAGGAACACGATGTTCACCCTTAACACGCTAACACGTGAGGCACTTGGACACGAACTCAACTATGGCTTGTTTCATTCTCGACCACCAATAAAGCTCCCGTAGGTCCTTATACATCTTTACTGACCCTGAGTGAATGGAAAAAGTGCTCGAATGAGCTTCCTTGAGGATATCAATATGAAGAGATTCATTATCAGGTACACAGACCCGGTTACGAAAGCATAAGAGTCCTTTAGAATTCAATCTAAAATTCAGGTTATCTTGTAGCTTGGGAATGATGACTTGAAGCCTAGAATCATGTCCTTGCAATGCTTGAATTCTCGATAAAATGGTAGATTGAAATTGAAGTTCAGCTACAACGCAACAATGCTTTTTAAGATAAAAGTGGGCATTAATAGCTTGAGGAGCTACAACACAAGGATTTACAATAAGTCGATATACGAATCATCACAATAGACTTGGGAGTCAACAATAGAACTTACCAGGCATAGGTTTGCGGTTGAGTGCATCAGCTACGACATTTGCCTTGCCCGGGTGGTAGTCAGTGACAAGGTCATAGTCCTTGAGGAGTTCCATCCATCTCGTTGTCGAAGATTTAACTCTTTTTGAGTTAGGAGATATTTGAAACTTTTATGATCGGCGAAAAGGTAACATTTCTCCCCGTAGAGATAATGTCTCCAAATCTTCAACGCAAAGACAACTACGGCCAATTCCAAATCGTGAGTGGGATAGTTCATTTCGTGTGGCTTGAGTTGTCTCAATACATATGCAATGACCTTGCCTTCTTGCATCAATACACATCCTAACCCAAGGTGCGATGCATCGCTGTAAACCGTGTAGTCTTTACCGCTCGGGTTGGACTAGGACTGTGCATGGGTTAAAACTTGTTTCAATTGATCGAAGCTTCTTTGTTGCTCCGTAGTCCAAGCAAACGGAGCTTCCTTTCTCAATAACTTAGTCGGAGGGTTGCTATCATAGAAAATCCTTTGACGAATCTCCTATAGTAACCAGCAAGGCCAAGAAAACTTCTTACTTTGCCAATATTCTTCGGTGGTTGCCAATCAAGAATGGATTGAATCTTTTTCGGGTCCACTTGGATGCCCGAGGCCGATACAACGTGCCCAAGGAAGGCAACTTCAGTGAGCCAGAACTCACATTTTGAGAACTTGGCGAATAATCGCTTTTCTAAGGGTTTGAAGCACAATCTGAAGGTGATCATGATGCTCTGTTGTATTCTTGGAATACATTAGGATGTCATCAATGAACACCACCACAAATTTGTTGAGATGGGATCTAAAAATGATTCATTAGGTCCATAAAAGTTGCTGGTGCATTGGTTAGCCCAAATGGCATTACCAAGAATTCATAGTAACCGTATCTCGTACGGAATGCAATTTTAGGCACATCACATTCTTTAACTCTCATTTGGTAATAACCAAACCTTAAATCGATCTTGGAAAACACAATGGCATCTTTGAGTTGATCAAATAGGTCATCAATCCTTGGCAATGGGTATTTGTTCTTGATGGTCACCTTGTTCAACTGCTGGTAATCAATACAAAGTCTCATGGAACCATCTTTCTTCTTCACAAATAGAACCGGAGCTCCCTAAGGCGGGGAACTCGGTTGAATAAAGCCTTTATCAAGAAAATCTTGAATCTAGACCTTCAATTCTTTCAGCTCAACGACTGCCATTCGATAAGGTGCAATAGACACTGGAGTAATTCTAGGTTGTACGTCGATGCCAAATTCAACCTCACAGGTTGGGGGGTAAACTCGGGAGTTTATTAGGGGAAGACATCGAGAAATTCGCACACAGTGTTAACATTCGACAATTGTGGCCCATCCTTAGCTTCAATTGTCCAAGCATACAAGGATGGTTTTCTAGAATTCATCAACATAATGCTCTCCTTGCCAAGGCCTCGGAGATACAATATTCGTTTATTACAATCCACCCATACTTGATGCTCGATAAGCCAATCCAAATCCAAGATCACATCAAACTCAGAGATCAAGAAAGCCAACAAATCGGCCACGGAAGGAATCCCTTAAATCATCACAAGGAAATTCTTACATACAAAGTTTATGGTGACACAATCGCCAAGTGGATTAGTTACAGAGATCTTCAATGCTATAGGTTCACTAGTCATTCTGTGTTTCTTAACCATTTCAGTGCTTATGAAAGAATGAGTAGAGCCAGGGTCAATCAATGCATATAAAGGATGAGAATATAGTTCAATGGTATCTGCAATAACATCAGGCTCATCCTCCTCCTCCCTACTTCTCGCATGATACATCTGAGTAGAAGCCTTGGATTCTTGCTTACTTGGTGCCTTGTCAGAGCCACTAGGTTTCCCTATAGCTCTTGACGAACCTTTCCTTGACCCCTTACCTCAAAAAGACTGGGTAGGGGTTGTAGTACTTACCGGTGTAGCCATAGACTTGGTTGTACCCAAGGGAAAATCACAGATGAAATGACCCTACTTGCCACAATAGAAGCAGGCTCCAGACTGCTTGCGACACTGACCTGCTGGGTGTCGCTTCTGGCAGTAATTGCAAACTGGGTTCTATGCATTTTGATTGGAGCCTCCGGTACTTTCAACTGAGACCATCTGAGGTTTCTCGATATTCCCAAATCAGGAAGGTTGAGAATACACATTTTGCTTCGGGCCTTGATTCTTACTCTTTTTATTCCACCTAGGAGGTTAGGAATCATCCATAAACCTCTTTTCGAACCTGCTAAAACCACCTATCCTTAAGGTCTTCTGTGTAGCTTCAGTGACCTTGACTCGGTTAACAAGATCTTGAAAATCGGTGATCCCCAAAGCTATAAACATTGGGCGTAATTCATCACTAAGCCCAACGATAAACATCATGTATTTGTCTTCTTCCTTCTTAATGTATTCTGCACCATAACGGTAGTACTTGCAGAAATCATGAATGTACTGCTCAACAGGTCGACCACATTGCTTCAAGTGGAGAATGATATTATGCTTTTTCTGCGATATAATACTCGCTAATGTACTTCTTTAAAAATTCTTGAAGGAAGAACTCCCAAGTGACCAATTCTTTAGGAATCAGAAGAGTAGTGGTCTCCCACCACTACAAGGCTTCATCATCTAACAATGCAAGGGCGCACTCCAACTTGTGCTCGTCCGAACACTGTAGTTGTTTGTTCAGGATCCTTAGCGTGTTGTCTAGCAAGTATTCTGCAGTCTCAAGATTATCATCATCTTGTCCGGTGAAGGTGTAGGCTCGGCGTGACGCCAACTTATCAATAGGGCTCGAGTGTACTGGACAACGGGTGGGGTCGGTTTCCCTACCGTCTCGGCCCTCATAGAAGCCATGAATTTCTTGAACATGTCAGCCATGTTCCAATAGTATTCTGCCTGTGCATCAGGCACCACTGGCTCAGCATGCTGAGGTGGGGGATTAGGTGGGTTCGGTGGGTCTTCCCCCCTCACTTCCTCACCATGGGTCGAGGAGACAGTGGCATGCTTGTGAATGTGAGCCTCGTTCGTCTCAGACATAACTATAACATAAAGAGATCAGATTAGTTGACAAGTCACAATTTACACAATGTAAAACTCCTAGGTGGCAAGGTAACACAATAACAATGCAATAAGCTTCGGTTTAGTCCTAGAATCAGCAAAACTCTAGCTCTGATACCACAAATGTAACACCCTATTCTTGGCCTAGTCGAAAATCAGGTCGGAGTATGTTACCGATGAACGAAGCGAAGGTTAATACGATATTTTCATGCGATAAAAATGATATTAGGCTTAACATACAAGAAAAGGCATTACACCCAAGCCATCAATTTACCTCGAGTCAATGATTAGCCAAATAAGACCAATTTACAATATTTACAAGCTTTAGGGACTTAATCATAATTTTAGTATTTTAGTGGACCTTTTCTAAAATTAACCTAACCAAAATGAAACTCATCAATCAAACAGATAGTGTACAAATTTTCATATTATTTGGAGTTCGTTTGTCCATTCAATTAAGCCTTGCAATAATCGGTGACTAAAATGTAAACAATGCAAAATTGTGTTCTTCACCTTTTAACCGATTTAACTATCAACGTGCGATACCCTTATAGCTGTATCGGTATGCCTTAACCTAATTGGCAAATTTAGATTCAATTGCAATACACATGTATCGATACGGTTGAGGCCGATCGATACTAGTTGACCATGTTGACTTCAGATCGATGCGCCTTGCCCCGTATCGATACCATTTTTTTATCCCAAGATGTCGTAGCCAAAACTCATACCGATCGCCTAGGACACATTGATACTCCCTTGTTGACCAATATTGACCTGACCAAATATGTAAGGTGTATCGATACTCCATCCACCGTATTGATACACCCTACACTAAGATGACAGATTTTTGTTGGTTTACATTCAATTGACCTATCTATCATGATCCAAATGTAATGAAACTTTACTAAAAGTTTTAATCAACATAAACTACTAGCATCCCAAATTTTGTGTTAATCCAAATTTGTTTATCGTGTTTTTACCTTTTGAGCCAAATATGCATATTTTAGTCACTTTTAAGCCATTTCAAAAGGACCATTAGGGCATTAGGCACTATTACACCACAAGCACATTATACACATATCGAGAGAACTCTATATGACTCTTCTAACTACTTTTCCACCTTGCTAGGAGTTCATAGGTACGATATACATTACTTGAACTTGCTTGTGACTTGTTCAACACGACAACTCCTCCGATCTTCCGACTTGAATCTCTTAACTTGAAATGGATGAAATGCAATGCATTAGGCATACTTTGCCTTGTGAGGTAGTCAAAAATAGCACAATGTCATGGAAATGCATCACAATTCATGCCTTTCCAATAACAATGCAATAGATTTATGATAGTAATGAAATGTTCATGTTCAATAAAAAATAGTCCATATCTCATCAATAACCCTTGGATTGATTCCGATAATGGATACGCGAATTCCTATGCCTCGCTAAATCATTAAATGGTCTAGTCCCTCCACCTAGCCAATATGACCAATATCACAACACATCCCTCCGCCTCGCCAAATCAATATAGGTCGTAGCCCTAGGACCGTGGTCCATTCGTACACTGAGCTCATGAATTCTATGGCATGCCAATTGTATCCAATATCCTTCGAATCCAAGGTTCGATAACAATAGCGATAATTCATGTTCAAAATCAATAGCCATGTTCAATGTTCATAACAAATAATCAATATTTCGATGTCTAAGTTCAATGACAATAGAAATAGCAATGGCAATGTCCAATGATCACAATGATATCAACGATGATCGATGCTTCATTTGCAATATTTTGATGACAATAACAATGCTAACATCAATGGTCAATGACAATGGCAACATAAGTGCTTTACCAATGCTATATCGATGCTATGCCAATATCCTACACTTTTATGGTTCAATGAAAATGGTTATGGTAATGACAATAGCAATATTCATTGACGATAATGATACCTATGTCCGTGTTCAATGGCAATAACGATGACAATGACAATGATCAATACTCGACATGATAGCTTACCAATACTTACCATAATGTCCGATAAGTGATTCGATGCAATAATCCATAACAACAGGGTTGGCAATGGTAATTTTATTAACAATGAAGTCGGGAAAGGCACCTAGCCTAATCCTGAGACTCTAACTACACTCACCTCGATAATCTGAAGCTTTCAAAGCTCCCAGATAAAAATTCCCTTATTTCTAGCTTTTGTTGGTGACGGTGGATGATCTCTACCAACTTCTTGAGCTAGGCAAAAACAATAGGATTCGATTAGATTCAATAATACGATACAAAAATCAATATAACGATATCAAAATCAATATCGAAGCTTGAAATAGCTATTAGCTAGAAAACTCCATGGATAGCCAAACCCTAGCTTATGATTAAGCTTGATTTATCCATGAATTTCAATGGTTGATTAAGGGTTATGGCTTACCCGATCACTAACAACGATTCGATAACAATAAATCATGAAAAAGAAAAAATCAACCAATAATGAAATCAACCAACAATGGTAATGGTTTCTTATGAAAAAGATGGCAACTTGGGAGGTGCTTGCTTATGAAGTATTCGGTTAAGACTCAAAACTTGGCTATTCACCATGTTTTAATAACAATAGGTTTCCTCATATTGAAGGAAACTTCCCCGGTAATCCCATGTATGGGATTTATAATTGAGGAGGGGCTAATCGCAAGATTAGTCCCTCAACTCTCGGTAGACTATAGTTTTACCCTCAAACTTTTGATTCTTACAATTTAGCCATTAAAAGGTTCCTAATACATTCAATATGGTCCTCAACCATTGACTCGACTCAATTAGAGTCCATTACGATACAATTGACCCTATAGTCAACATCAATACATTCAATATTTGGACATTCCAGCTAGGCCGGATTTCGGGTCGTTACAACTTTCCCCCTTTAAGAAAAATTCGTCCTCGAATTTTACCTGAATCGAAGAGGTGAGGATATTGTTTACGCATAGTCTCCTCTGGCTCCCATGTTGCTTCATTAGCGGTATGGCTCTTCCAAAGCACTTTAACCAATGGCATAGTCTTGTTACGAAGCCTCTTGACTTCTTTTGTAAAAATTTGAACTGGTTCTTCCTCAAAAGGATAAGTTGGATTGAATTTCCACACACTCAGGTTCAATAATGTGTGAAGGATCAGAACGATACTTCTGAAGCATGGATACATGAAACACATCATGGATTTTGCTCATTTTTTAGGGTAACAACAAGCGATAAGCCATAGGGCCAACTTTTTCCGTAACCTCGAAAGGTCCAATAAATCGGGGACTTAGTTTCCCTTTCTTGCCAAACTCAAAACTTTCTTCCATGGTGAAACCTTGAGAAAGGCTTTTTTTTCGACTTCATAATGAATATCCCTACGCTTAAGATCAGCGTTGGCCTTCTACCAGTCAAAAGTTGCTTTCAAACGGTCATGGATAATGGCAACATGTTCCTTAGTTTCTCGAAGTAAATAACGGCCCAACATCTTGCCTTCACCAAGCTCAGGTCAGCATAAGGGAGTTAGACAACGCCTCCTATACAATGCTTCGTAAGGTGCCATCTTGATAGAAGCTTGGTAGCTATTGTTGTAGGCAAATTCAATAGGGGTAAAGATTTCTCCCATGACCCGCCAAAATCGATAATACATGCTCGTAGCATGTCTTCCAAAATCTGTATTACTCTTTCTGATTGGCCATCAGACTGCGGGTGAAAAGCAGTACTAAGATTAACCCTAGTGCCCAGAGCTCCTTGCAATGACTTCTAAAACTGAGATGCAAATCGGGGATCTCGATCGAAAATTATAGATTAAGGTACTCCATGGAGTCGAATGACTTCCTTGATATACAAGTCAGCCAGCTTGGGAAGTTCATAGTCCATTCGAACTGGTAAAAAATATGTTGACTTGGTTAAACGATCCACAATGACTCAAACTGCATCGTGCTTAGTGGGAGTCAGAGGCAGACCACTAACAAAGTCCATGGTGATCTTCTCGCACTTCCATTGCGGTAGATCAATAGGTTGTAGGAACACGATGTTCACCCTTAACACGCTAACACGTGAGGCACTTGGACACGAACTCAACTATGGCTTGTTTCATTCTCGACCACCAATAAAGCTCCCGTAGGTCCTTATACATCTTTACTGACCCTGAGTGAATGGAAAAAGTGCTCGAATGAGCTTCCTTGAGGATATCAATATGAAGAGATTCATTATCGTGTACACAGACCTTGCTTTAAAGCATAAGAGTCCTTTAGAATTCAATCTAAAATTCAGGTTATCTTGTAGCTTGGGAATGATGACTTGAAGCCTAGAATCATGTCCTTGCAATGCTTGAATTCTCGATAAAATGGTAGATTGAAATTGAAGTTCAGCTACAACGCAACAATGCTTTTTAAGATAAAAGTGGGCATTAATAGCTTGAGGAGCTACAACACAAGGATTTACAATAAGTCGATATACGAATCATCACAATAGACTTGGGAGTCAACAATAGAACTTACCAGGCATAGGTTTGCGGTTGAGTGCATCAGCTACGACATTTGCCTTGCCCGGGTGGTAGTCAGTGACAAGGTCATAGTCCTTGAGGAGTTCCATCCATCTCGTTGTCGAAGATTTAACTCTTTTTGAGTTAGGAGATATTTGAAACTTTTATGATCGGCGAAAAGGTAACATTTCTCCCCGTAGAGATAATGTCTCCAAATCTTCAACGCAAAGACAACTACGGCCAATTCCAAATCGTGAGTGGGATAGTTCATTTCGTGTGGCTTGAGTTGTCTCAATACATATGCAATGACCTTGCCTTCTTGCATCAATACACATCCTAACCCAAGGTGCGATGCATCGCTGTAAACCGTGTAGTCTTTACCTGGCTCGGGTTGGACTAGGACTGGTGCATGGGTTAAAACTTGTTTCAATTGATCGAAGCTTCTTTGTTGCTCCGTAGTCCAAGCAAACGGAGCTTCCTTTCTCAATAACTTAGTCAGAGGGGTTGCTATCATAGAAAATCCTTTGACGAATCTCCTATAGTAACCAGCAAGGCCAAGAAAACTTCTTACTTTGCCAATATTCTTCGGTGGTTGCCAATCAAGAATGGATTGAATCTTTTTCGGGTCCACTTGGATGCCCGAGGCCGATACAACGTGCCCAAGGAAGGCAACTTCAGTAAGCCAGAACTCACATTTTGAGAACTTGGCGAATAACTGCTTTTCCCTAAGGGTTTGAAGCACAATACGAAGGTGATCATGATGCTCTGTTGTATTCTTGGAATACATTAGGATGTCATCAATGAACACCACCACAAATTTGTTGAGATGGGATCTAAAAATGATTCATTAGGTCCATAAAAGTTGCTGGTGCATTGGTTAGCCCAAATGGCATTACCAAGAATTCATAGTAACCGTATCTCGTACGGAATGCAATTTTAGGCACATCACATTCTTTAACTCTCATTTGGTAATAACCAAACCTTAAATCGATCTTGGAAAACACAATGGCATCTTTGAGTTGATCAAATAGGTCATCAATCCTTGGCAATGGGTATTTGTTCTTGATGGTCACCTTGTTCAACTGCTGGTAATCAATACAAAGTCTCATGGAACCATCTTTCTTCTTCACAAATAGAACCGGAGCTCCCTAAGGCGGGGAACTCGGTTGAATAAAGCCTTTATCAAGAAAATCTTGAATCTAGACCTTCAATTCTTTCAGCTCAACGACTGCCATTCGATAAGGTGCAATAGACACTGGAGTAATTCTAGGTTGTACGTCGATGCCAAATTCAACCTCACAGGTTGGGGGTAAACTCGGGAGTTTATTAGGGAAGACATCGAGAAATTCGCACACAGTGTTAACATTCGACAATTGTGGCCCATCCTTAGCTTCAATTGTCCAAGCATACAAGGATGGTTTTCTAGAATTCATCAACATAATGCTCTCCTTGCCAAGGCCTCGGAGATACAATATTCGTTTATTACAATCCACCCATACTTGATGCTCAGTAAGCCAATCCAAATCCAGTATCACATCAAACTCGTAGATCAGTAAAGCCAACAAATCGGCCACGGAAGGAATCCCTTAAATCATCACAAGGAAATTCTTACATACAAAGTTTATGGTGACACAATCGCCAAGTGGATTAGTTACAGAGATCTTCAATGCTATAGGTTCACTAGTCATTCTGTGTTTCTTAACCATTTCAGTGCTTATGAAAGAATGAGTAGAGCCAGGGTCAATCAATGCATATAAAGGATGAGAATATAGTTCAATGGTATCTGCAATAACATCAGGCTCATCCTCCTCCTCCCTACTTCTCGCATGATACATCTGAGTAGAAGCCTTGGATTCTTGCTTACTTGGTGCCTTGTCAGAGCCACTAGGTTTCCCTATAGCTCTTGACGAACCTTTCCTTGACCCCTTACCTCAAAAAGACTGGGTAGGGGTTGTAGTACTTACCGGTGTAGCCATAGACTTGGTTGTACCCAAGGGAAAATCACAGATGAAATGACCCTACTTGCCACAATAGAAGCGGGCTCGATCGCTGCTGCGACACTTGACTGGCGGGTGTCGCTTCGCAAGAATTGCAAACTGGGTTCTATGCATTTTGATTGGAGCCTCCGGTACTTTCAACTGAGACCATCTGAGGTTTCTCGATATTCCCAAATCAGGAAGGTTGAGAATACACATTTTGCTTCGGGCCTTGATTCTTACTCTTTTTATTCCACCTAGGAGGTTAGGAATCATCCATAAACCTCTTTTCGAACCTGCTAAAACCACCTATCCTTAAGGTCTTCTGTGTAGCTTCAGTGACCTTGACTCGGTTAACAAGATCTTGAAAATCGGTGATCCCCAAAGCTATAAACATTGGGCGTAATTCATCACTAAGCCCAACGATAAACATCATGTATTTGTCTTCTTCCTTCTTAATGTATTCTGCACCATAACGGTAGTACTTGCAGAAATCATGAATGTACTGCTCAACAGGTCGACCACATTGCTTCAAGTGGAGAATGATATTGCGTTTTTCTGCGATATAATACTCGCTAATGTACTTCTTTAAAAATTCTTGAAGGAAGAACTCCCAAGTGACCAATTCTTTAGGAACTGTAAGAGTAGTGGTCTCCCACCACTACAAGGCTTCATCAGCTAACAATGCAAGGGCGCACTCCAACTTGTGCTCGTCCGAACACTGTAGTTGTTTGTTCAGGATCCTTAGCGTGTTGTCTAGCAAGTATTCTGCAGTCTCAAGATTATCATCATCTTGTCCGGTGAAGGTGTAGGCTCGGCGTGACGCCAACTTATCAATAGGGCTCGAGTGTACTGGACAACGGGTGGGGTCGGTTTCCCTACCGTCTCGGCCCTCATAGAAGCCATGAATTTCTTGAACATGTCAGCCATGTTCCAATAGTATTCTGCTGTGCATCAGCACCACCGCTCAAAGATCTTTGAGGTGGGGATTAGGTGGGTTCGGTGGGTCTTCCCCCTCACTTCTCACCATGGGTCGAGGAGACAAAGTGGCATGCTTGTGAATGTGAGCCTCGTTAAGTCTCGGACATAACTATAACATAAAGAGATCAGTTAGTTGACAAGTCACAATTTACACAATGTAAAACTCCTAGGTGGCAAGGTAACACAATAACAATGCAATAAGCTTCGGTTTAGTCCTAGAATCAAAGAAAACTCTAGCTCGATACCACAAATGTAACACCCTATTCTTGGCCTAGTCGAAAATCAGGTCGGAGTATGTTACCGATGAACGAAGCGAAGGTTAATACGATATTTTCATGCGATAAAAATGATATTAGGCTTAACATACAAGAAAAGGCATTACACCCAAGCCATCAATTTACCTCGAGTCAATGATTAGCCAAATAAGACCAATTTACAATATTTACAAGCTTTAGGGACTTAATCATAATTTTAGTATTTTAGTGGACCTTTTCTAAAATTAACCTAACCAAAATGAAACTCATCAATCAAACAGATAGTGTACAAATTTTCATATTATTCAGAGTTCGCTTGTCCATTCAATTAAGCCTTGCAATAATCAGTGACTAAAATGTAAACAATGCAAAATTGTGTTCTTCACCTTTTAACCGATTTAACTATCAACGTACCGATACCCTTATAGCTGTATCGGTACACCTTAACCTAATTGGCAAAATTAGATTCAATTGCAATACACATGTATCGATACGGTTGAGGGCCGTACTGATACTAGTTGACCATGTTGACTTCGTATCGGTACGCCTTGCCCCGTATCGATACCATTTTTTATTCCAAGATGTCGTAGCCAAAACTCATACCGATACGCCTAGGACACATTGATACTCCCCTTGTTGACCAATATTGACCTGACCAAATATGTAAGGCTGTATCGATACTCTATCCACCGTATTGATACACCCTACACTAAGATGACAGATTTTTGTTGGTTTACATTCGAATTGACCTATCTATCATGATCCAAATGTAATGAAACTTTACTAAAGAGTTTTAATCAACATAAACTACTAGCATACCAAATTTTGTGTTAATCCAAATTTGTTTATCGTGTTTTTACCTTTATGCCAAATATGCATATTTTAGTCACTTTTAAGCCATTTCAAAAGGACCATTAGGGCATTAGGCACTATTACACCACAAGCACATTATACACATATCGAGAGAACTCTATATGACTCTTCTAACTACTTTGCCACCTTGCTAGGAGTTCATAGGTACGATATACATTACTTGAACTTGCTTGTGACTTGTTCAACACGGCAACTCCTCCGATCTTCCGACTTGAATCTCTTAACCTGAAATGGATGAAATGCAATGCATTAGGCATACTTTGCCTTGTGAGGTAGTCAAAATAGCACAATGTCATGGAAATGCATCACAATTCATGCCTTTCCAATAACAATGCAATAGATTTATGATAGTAATGAAATGTTCATGTTCAATAACAAATAGTCCATATCTCATCAATAACCCTTGGATTGATTCCAGATAATGGATACGCGAATTCTTATGCCTCGCCAAATCATTAAATGGTCTAGTCCCTCCGCCTCGCCAATATGACCAATATCACAACACATCCCTCCGCCTCGCCAAATCAATATAGGTCGTAGCCCTAGGACCGTGGTCCATTCGTACACTAAGCTCATGAATTCTATGGCATGCCAATTGTATCCAATATCCCTCGAATCCAAGGTTCGATAACAATAGCGATAATTCATGTTCAAAATCAATAGCCATGTTCAATGTTCATAACAGTAATTAATATTTCGATGTCTAAGTTCAATGACAATAGAAATAGCAATGGCAATGTCCAATGATCACAATGATATCAACGATGATCGATGCTTCATTTGCAATATTTTGATGACAATAACAATGCTAACATCAATGGTCAATGACAATGGCAACATGAGTGCTTTACCAATGCTATATCGATGCTATGCCAATATCCTACCTTTCATAGTTCAATGAAAATGGTTATGGTAATGACAATAGCAATATTCATTGACGATAATGATACCTATGTCTAGTGTACAATAGCAATAACGATGACAATGACAATGATCAGTACTCGACATGATAGCTTACCAATACTTACCATAATGTCCGGTAAGTGATTCGATGCAATAATCCATAACAACAGGGTTGGCAATGGTAATTTTATTAACAAGGAAGTCAGTAAAGGCACCTAGCGTAATCTTGAGACTCTGACTACACTCACCTCGATAATCTGAAGCTTTCAAGGCTCCCAGATAGAAATTCCCTTGTTCCTAGCTTTTGCTGGTGACGGTGGATGATCTCTACCAACTTCTTGAGCTAGGCAAAAACAATAGGATTCGATTAGATTCAATAATACGATACAAAAATCAATATAACGATATCAAAATCAGTATTGAAGCTTGAAATAGCTATTAGCTAGCAAACTCCATGGATAGCCAAACCCTAGCTTATGATTAAGCTTGATTTATCCATGAATTTCAATGGTTGATTAAGGGTTATGGCTTACCCGATCACTAGCAACGATTCGATAACAATATATCATAGAAAAGGAAAGCTTGAAATCAACCAATAATGGTGATGCTTGCTTATGAAGAAGATGACAACTTGGGAGGTGCTTGCTTATGAAAAAGATGACAACTTGGGGAGGTGCTTGCTTATGAAGTATTCGGTTAAGACTCAAAACTTGGGTATTCACCATGTTTTAATAACAATAGGTTTCCTCCTATTAAAGGAAACTTCCTCGGTAATCCCACGTATGGGACTTATAATTGAGAACGAGCTAATCGCAAGATTAGTCCCTCAACTCTCGGTAGACTATAGTTTTACCCTCAAACTTTTAATTCTTACAATTTAGCCATTAAAAGGTTCCTAATACATTCAATATGGTCCTCAACCATTGATTCGACTCAATTAGAGTCTGTTACCGATACAATTAACCCTATAGTCAACATCAATACAATATTTGGACATTCCCGATATAGGTTTCCGATCGCCGGAACCCAATTCTGACTAGGCCAGATTTTGGGGTGTTACAGGTTATTTGCGTGCCCAGCATCGTAGAAAATTTGTTATAATATAATGGATAGCTAGCATATTCGTCCTTATCCTCTAGAAGGCTAGAAAGCTGGCAGATGCAGTGTCGAACTGGTTGTAGTGGTGAAAACCACCTCTGCAAAGACTTAGCAATAGACATGAAAATGCAAAAATGGACGCAATGGACACCAATGTGGGGACAATAAGACCTATAAATCGAGGGAAAATACATGTTCTTTATCAAGGAGCTCCAACATATACTCAATGAGATCGTGGAGCATGTAGATCAATAAGATGGTTCGCTTAAGGATGAGGTGATCACGCTCAAGAAGATCGTGGAGGATCTTGCTTATCAAACTGATGTAGCATCACTCAAGAAGAAGATTGAAAAGCTCAAGAGAGAGTTTCTCGTGTATAAGGCAACTATGGCTAGTGGCATGATCACTAGTGCGCTAAAGACTCAAGTGGATGTCCCAAAACCAAAGGAGCTCAAGGGGACAAGAAATGCAAAAGATGTTGAGAACTTCATGTGGGGATTGGATCATTACTTCAAAGACGGGGGGATTGGATCAGTACTTCAAAGTGGGTATCGTGGAGGATATTGAAAAGGTAAGCATTGCTTCAATTTATTTAACTAATGTTGCTCTTTTATGGTGGCGACGTAGGTGCAAAGATGAAAAGCAAGGGGGCATCGCGAATCGAACTTGGAGTGAATTCCAAGCTGAGTTCAAGGTGCAATTTTACCTTGAGTACACGAAAGATGAAGCGTAATCCAAAATGAGACAACTTAAACATACGGGCAATATTCGAGACTATGTACGAGAGTTGCAACTCCAAATTCTAGAAATGAGCGAAAAGTTTGTACTCTTTGCTTTCCTTTATGGTTTAAAACCCTGGGCCATGATTGAATTGTAGAGGAGACGAGTAACGGAGCTGTCCAAGGCGATAGTTGTATTCGAATCTTTGCCTGAGTACTAGAGGATCGAGTCACCTAATTCAAATCCAAAATCCAATGGCAATGGTTGGGAGGTTGAAACAGAGAAGTCTTCTAATTGCAGTGGTAAGCCATCGAATGAAAAGTCCAACAAGTTCACGAAGCCGAGAATCACGGAGCAATGAAGAGTTTCCATTGTCATGGACCGCACTACATCAATTACTTTTAAACGAAGGCCAAGCTTTCTGCCATCCAAAGAGACAATAGAGCATGAGAAGAGTTCATCAAGCTTGGCTCAATTGTAAACTCTCTTCAATCCAAGAGTGGCCACAGACGTGACAGTTGCAGGTAAGAAGTTGAGTGCCCTAATCAACACGGGTGCATCAGAATTGTTCGTATCCAAGCAAGTTGCCAAAAGACTTAACCTTCGCATGAAGAAGACAAGTGGATGGATAAAAACCGTCAATTCCAAAGAAGAGATAATTGTGGGGATTGCAAAAGGAGTGGATCTTTAGCTTGGAGATTGGAACGGTAAAGCATCCATAAAGGTAATCCCTCTCAATGATTACAATTTTGTAATTGGATTATCATTTCTTGATTTAATTAATGTACTTGTCTTGCCTTATGCCGATTGTTTGTGTATCTTTGACCCACACCAAAAACGCGTCGTACAAGTGAGTTGTGAAGTCGACGTAAAAGCCAAGGTGTTGTCAACAATCTGGTTATCCAAGGAAGTGCACAAGAAGGTTACATCAAAAGATGACGAGTCCATGATGACCATGGAGGTCCCAAGGCATTGGGACAAGTATTGGAAGAGAACAAGGCATGACTCCTTCTAGGTTACCAAAGGCATTGCCACCAAAGAATGAGGTTGAGCACGAGACTGAGCCTCATTTGAATAACGAGCCAGTAGCCAAGGCTCCATAAGGGATGACACCACCAGATTTTGAGGAATGAAAGCAAGTCAAGGCGAGTGAGCTAGAGTTGGTGCTCCCAGATCGCACCATGCCAATCCACACCAAGGCATCAAACTTTGCCATCAAAGAGATGCCAATGCAAGATGAGCATCAAATTGCTTTTGAAAGTTGAAATTTGAGTGAGATCAAGGAACGAGACACCATCCAAGAGAATGAGGTGATTGTGATAGCTAGATGGCAAGAATCTGTTGCTAAGTTTGATGGCTTCACGGTACCTGAGACAAGAAAGGCCAACAACACCGCAGCAAAAACATCAAGCCAAAAGTCTATGATCGGAGCCATCAAACAACACGATGAAGTAGTGCTAGAGAGTATAAAAGAGGGTCCACCCCATAACCCTTCTACCAACAGAACATGTCTTGGGTGCCAACAAGACATGGTGGAGACCAAGAAGTGGAAAGATAAAAAATGCAAGGAGATAGAGTTTGAGGTAAGAGATTTAGTCCTTGCAAAATTGAATCTAATACTTCGTAATTCTTTTATCAACAAGTCGCTTGTGAAACCATATAAGGGACCATACCGAGTCATGGAGCGAGTACACAAGACAGGCTACAAACGAGAGTTACTGTCAAAACTACAATCAGAACATGTTTTTTGCACCAACATGCTCAAGCCATTCTACGAGGATATCGATCACCTGAAGTGGAGCGAGTCAAGCAAAGCACCAGTACGAGTGAAAGCCTTCTATAAGAAGGAGATACGAGACATCCCAACTGACCGAGTGACACGAGGACCAGACCATAGTCCAAGGTACGAATACTTGTTCTTTGGAATAGACTTCCTAAAGTAGAGAGTTGTTGGGAACTTTTTGATGAGCTATGACAGATCGAGGATAAGACAACCAAGTTTCATCACCGAAAAGTGAAAATAACGTCACTAAATCTAGTGGAGGAAAATGTCACAGACCATCGACCCATGACCAAGATGGACGCACACCAAGGGGACCAAACAAGCACACCATGTGCTGCACCAGATCGAAGGGCCAGAGTTTACACCTTCCATGCACACCAAAGGGCCCAAACGAGCACCCTCTATAGTACCTGAGACTATAGAGCCCGAGACAACACCCTCCATGCACACCCAGGGGCCCAGACGAGCACCCTCCAAGTTGCCCAAGATCATGGGGCCCAAATCAACATCCACCATGCTTCTCATAGAGTCTTGGCCAAGTTGTTGGGCCTATGCCTAATCTCCCCAAGAGATGAGTCACCAAGGAAGAAGCCTATCTTATTGACCAAGACACTTTTGGAAAGTATTATTGCCAACATGATAGCAACAATCATGATAGAATACACATGATTGGGGAGTGATTCTTCCCATTTACTTTAGGCAACATTGTAATATATGGATAGAGTTTCCATAGTTAGAGAGCGTAGATCAAGGGACAACCCTTAGCCCTTGGATTGAACTATTCATGATCGTTAGATGTAAGAGGATTCACCTATAAATAGTGGCTCACCCTCAACAATTTCATTCATCCAAAGTTATTCAAAAATTATTTCAACCACTTCTTGAGTAATAGAGAGTTCCTTCATTCTCCATCTTCTTCTACATTGTTCTTTCTTTTGTTTCCTTGCGTTAGTCATTTTACCAAATTTTCCGCTCTTTCTAAGCACTTTCGCTTAGTAGAAAGACTTAAGATCATCGACTAAGGTAGCACAGTTCCGCTAGTCAGACTTTATCCCTTTGACAATGGAGTCATACTCAAACATTCAAAATATAGTATCAATTCAAAGACACAATCATCACAATGCAATCTAACATGATTAGTTCATATTCCACTAGCTAGGAGATTTTCAAAGGTAAACTTACTCGATGCTTTAAGAGTGACTTGCAGCCCCTTAATACGATCTCGGGTACTTACAGAGATTTTTTACATGAAATATACATAAAGAAACAAAGTAAGCTTATATAGCTTAGTGAGATGGTAAACTTAAATATAAATTATATACAATGCTTTGTAAAATATAAAAGGATAATAATCAAAGGGTGACAACAGAACATGTACAACAAATCACTTAAAATCCCATATCATATTCAAACTTTTAAACTCACATGGTTAATCATAAGAGTACTTGAATTTCTTAATTCGCATTGCTTATAAACTCATAATTACAACAAAAATATTTTATTTGTTTTCCCTTGGATCACAAGTATCACTTGGATACACAAATTCCCAACCAACTGTTGCCAATATAACCGAGAATGGTCAAACCCTCCAACTGTCGCCAATGACCAAAACAAAATCCCTCCTACTGTCGTCAAATAGGATTTTAACCATTGGGTCGTAATCCACCCTATAGATGAGCTCAATGAATTCTATGGCATGCTAATTATACCCTAAGTTGACTTGTATCCAAGGTTATCATTTCATTACATAGTTTAATTCAAATGTGAGCTCAAGACTCCTTATACATCATAGATCATAGCTTATTCATAAGTAAGTATAAAGCTCCAAAGTTTACCATACCATAACTTAAATCATAAGTGAGCTTAAATCTTCATATCATATCCTTAAAGTACTTAACATATCATGTATTCAAAGTTCATGACTCGTTAAATCATCTTAGTCCTTAAATTATCATCTCATCTTATTTTATTACTTATCATACATCATTGATCATATAACATGTCTTATCATAGCGCCAAATACCATATCTTATCTTAGCATTATATACCATAGTTTAGGTAAGAATCATATTTCATAGCTTAACATTTAATCATGGTTCATATCTTGTCATGTCATCCAAATTTTCATAGCATGCATAACATATCGTAACATCATATTTCATAGCAATTACATACAAAACAAAAACAAACGAGTTAAGCTTACCAATGTCACTCTTTCCATCAAAGTTTACTCTAATTGAGCTTACACATTAATTCGCACATGTAATACATATAAACTAAGAACAAATGCATCGAGATGGTATCGAACCATTCCCAGGACATAAACTACACTCAACGAACATTATGAGGTTACGGAGCTTTCCAAAATGCTAAATCGAGCTTAAATTTCCTAAACTACCATTGCTAATTTATGACACCATCATTAGCAATTTGCTCGAATATAAAACTAAACAAAATAATCAACAAAATTGGCTTCTAAAAATATATTAAAATCAAAACCCCTAATTTCAAGAAAATCCTTAATCTCAAATCAATTTGGGAGTTTTACTTACACACGGATTCAACCGAAATTGGTTTTACTTCTTCATAGTATCCGCCTCAATAATTCCAATGGTGGTTTCGAATTTTAATTTGGAGCTTCCTAACACCACATATCCCTAAATTTTAGTTTAGGGTTTCAAATCAACTTTCTTGGTTTAACGAACGAAAGGTACCATGTGAAAGCTTACATCGGCTAGGTTTAGAACATGTATTCATCTTTTGAAACAGAAGGCTAAATTGGCATGAATCCTAGAGAGAGAGTTTAGGATTTTAAGCTTTCTCTCTCTAGAAATGAGGTTCGGGAGGTTGAAGATGATTCAAGTCTTTTTTTACTTTCCTATTGCTTTCCAATACAAATCATAATTACACATGTCATAACAAAAATATTTAAAGGATCTCTTGTAATAAAATGACACGCAGATGATTGCTTCTTCAATTTAGAAATGGTTAAATCATGCCTCAAGTCCTTAAATTATTCAAACTTTTTATGCCATCATTGCATTGTCTAATTTGCCTTCAAGTCATCCATCTCTTTCCTTGTTTACATTAAAGCAACATAGTTTCCACTTCGAACTTTGCTCACTAAATATACACTACAAATCACATTTTAGTCCTTAACCATAAAACTTTCAAACCTAAACTTATCGAATCTAAATTTAATCAACCCGAACTTAATGGTCCAAAAACTAAATCCAAATACCGGAAAGTAAATTTAAAGAAATACTAGACCGATTTTATGAGTGTTACAATCATTTTCTATAGTACCAAAGTGGAGTCGTTTTCAGTTGACGACAAGTTTCATGTGCTGGGGAAAGTTACTAGTGACTTTGGGAAAATTTCTTTGCTTTTTGCATTTTGGGACTAAAATAAAATGAATTAAAGTTAGAGGGATTAAAATAAAAAAAAATTCATAAATGACGCAAAATTATTATAATTGTGTAATTATACTGCATTTTGAAATGTGTAATCTTATTGATTTTTTTTAATAGTTTCTACCTAGGAGAGAGGAAGAGAAATTTTGCTCATACTGGGTCTTGAACCCACAACCTAGAGGAAATGGAATGTGTCAACTGAAAGCTTTAACCTATAGGAATTTTGAAATAACATTCAATAGCCCTTAGCATCAAGAAAGTCTTAAAGACTTCCGGCACAACGCGAGAATAAGAATACTTCTACCTAGATCACGTTCAACCGAGTACTTTACTTGATTCCTTATTGGTAGAGGTGTTGACTATGTGTACATAGTTACATTATACCTTGGTTTCTTAGACTGTGGCTTCTCATTGATTCGGATGTAGCCTTAAATTTCGTTGAGTGGAATAAGGATTCCTTCACCACCTAGTACCCAAAAACAGTACATCAAACTACCCATGACTAACAACATCCCCGTTCAAAAAGTGTAACACCCAAAAATCCTTATTTTAAATCCCTAATTTAATTTGAGAATTCCCGATTAAAACCCTAG
Source organism: Hibiscus mutabilis (assembly GCA_019671005.1). NCBI lineage: Eukaryota > Viridiplantae > Streptophyta > Magnoliopsida > Malvales > Malvaceae > Hibiscus > Hibiscus mutabilis. Next base: position 56,873,057 of record CM033715.1, read on the forward strand.
AATTTGGAAATTTAAAATCTAAAACCTTAATTATTCAATTTGGGGATTTGGTTGAGTTTAATCGGAATTAGTGACATATTTGAAAAGATTCAAAGCTTAAAGGCTCTTATGAAAATCATGTTAATGTAAGTACCCTTATCTTGCGATTTAACCTTTTTGTATGGGTATTTAATCATCTTTAACCCACCCTAGCACCCATTTCTTTTTCCCTTTTTCGTTTCATCAGCCGCATACCCCCCATAACTCTCCTTTTCAAGTTTTCTCTCAAGGAAGGCCCACACCCTTGTGTTCGCTAATCAAGCTTCAGCGAGAGCCTATTGTTGTGTGTGTTCAACACCGCACTCATCTTTGTGTTCCCCACGTCCTCGCAAGTCAACCCTGACCACACATCTCCACTTTGTTGTCCATTCTCGTTGGAAATCATTCGAAAACCTTCTAGTTTTCCCATACGCCACCTTTCTCCACCATTCACTATGTCGTCCCTTGTTACAATCGAGTTTGGTGAGCCCTTGTGTAAAGACTTGGAGTTCGTTTTCTCTCTTTTCGTTTTGATGGGCCATGTTTGTGTTTTGAGGTTATGGTTTGGTCAGAGTGACCTTCTAAATCTTGAGTTGAGGTCGTCGACGAGTCGCCGCCACCGCGTTGTTGCGCCACCACCCTTTGGGTTCTGTAAACCCTAAAACCATTTGCAAATGAGTGTATGGTTGATTGGGTTGTGTTGTGTGTGAGTGAGGATTTGGTTGAGCCCAAATCTAGAGGCCCATATCTGCTATGACACCAGTGAGAAGCTCAATATGTGAGAGAGCCCAGAACCATGTGAACCAGAAAAACTGGTTGGACCCAAAGCCGATCAGACCAATAAGCCCTGAACCAAACTAGTGAGTTGACCAGACCAGTTGACCAGCCCAGACCGTTGACCGAATTGGTTTGACCTTGAACCATTTGACCGACCCATTGGCTAGACTCGACCATTTGACTTTTGACCTTAGACCTGTTAACTAGTGGATAGTTGACCAGACAAGACCTTTTGACTAGTTTGACCATTAACCAGTCAAGTCAGTGTTGAGTTTGACTTATTGTTAGAGTTGACTTTGATTTTGACCAAGATTGACTAGAGTTGATTTTTTTGAATAATCTTTTTCGGCGTCCTGAATTCGAATTCGCAGCCTGTTTCGCCTAAATCGTACCCGAAAGCTTGGCTTATCTAATTGCAATTTATTTTGTATTTGGTAAATTTTGAGAATTTGAGTTTGAGATTTGATGTGGTTTAATTTGTGTTTCAGACGACATTTTCTCAGAGAAAGACAAATTGTCACCCCTTTTGCATGTTCGTTCTGATCGTGTGCGTGCATCGAGGCCTTATTTTAAGTAGTAGTTTCTTTTTGAACTAAGTTAGGTGGCATAGTAACTATGTTAGAATATTTTTTTAATATAGAACTTTATCTCGTAGGTTCTAACTCAACTAGACCTAGAGCTAGTTCAGATCTTCAGAGGCGTCATCATCGATGTTAGAGCTTTGGCCACTAGAGGTGTGTTCTCTTTTTGTGTTATATTTATTCTGTGAGTTGTTTTACAACAAGCATGTCTATTTTTGTTTGTGAGGCGACTTCATTGTGATTTGAGATGTCATGCATATTGTGATAAATTGTGTTTTTTATGAGACTATTAGAACTGTGATCCTCGTATTTAGTATGATACAACTGTGATGTGATTCTGTTTTACAAACAATAAATTTTACATGCATGGGATGGGATTGTACGGAGGAAGAAATGGTTTGACCACACTGTGATTGGAGAAATAAAGGGTGAAGGGTTCTGGAGAACTACCTCCACTATGATCGGTTGGCTTTGCCACCACTGTGATTAGAGTATGTAGCTGAGATTTGTGTTTTACTGATAGCATCTTTTCAAACAATATGTTTTACTGTGATTTATATTGCCTTGAGAAAAACTTTTGAAACTGAGATTGTGTTTGTTACACTTTAGAGACACACTGAGCTTAATAGCTCACTCCCCTATAGTTTTTCTTTCAGATACTTTGGCTCTAGGCGTTTTGGTACTCGGAGTGTCTCTTGTATTTTCAGACTTATTTTTACTTCAGTATGAACTTTATCATTTCAGATGTTGGTTATAGTTTTACTATTATTTATATTGGGATTTGATGTATTTTGAACTTTGGACTATCTTGGGATTTGAGTATATTTTTCAGTATGCATGCATAAAAGTTCACATTTAGATATTTTATTTGAATTATCTGATATTAATATTAATGTTGTAATTTTAATAATGTTTTAAGACATTTTTTTATTGAAGATTAAAATGTTTTGTGTTACTTTATTAAAAACTATAATTATTAATGTTAAATTTGAATACTTGAGGGAGAAGTTACGAATGTGACTTCCTCAATTGGGCCGGGTTTAGGGGTTACAAAAGGACCTTTGAATTTACCAATTCTTTCTTTTCTTTAGATCTTCGCTTTCTCCTGAACCTATTGGTGGTGCTGACTTGATCGAAGGTAAGCGTTAGCTCAATCTTTCGACTTGACCTTCCATCTAACGCTCAGGATATTCAAAGAGAAGTGTCGTGGCTCACTACCTTGACTTTGTTTGTGTAGAATTCTTCTTCATTTTGGTGCGGTAAAATTATAGGGACTCAATCCAAAGAAAATTAAAATTATAGAAACCAAAAGGAAAAATTTTCAGAATGCAATAAAAGTACACATATCGAATCTTTTTCAGGATGGAATAGATAGAGTTAAATAGAGAAATCAAAATTTTAAGCCCTGCAAGTTAAAATACATAGAGTTCAAAAAGTTCAATTTTTTTATAAAAGTTGAAAAAATCAAAATTGAAGGCAAAAACAATGCTTTTTTAGGATGAAACAATTATAAGGGGACTACATCCCCTTGTCAGCGTGTAAATATTAAAAAGTTATGTGATTAAAAAATCGCCTCAATCAAAAACACAAGCATAAATTTGTGGTCTTTCAAGGATTTCTAGATAAATGTGATTTTATTTAGGGTAAATTACAGCGTTCGACATTCATTACTCAACTTTTTTCTTACTCGTATTTTAGTCACTGACTTTTAAATTTTAAACTTAATTAGTCAACTATATAACTGCTCATATTTAGGTCACTCGAGCATTAAATCACAAAGAATGTGATGATGTGGCATAATTTATTAATATTTTTAAAATTATGTGGCTTATTTTATTAATATTTATGTCACATAAGATTTAAATGTATGGTAAAAAAAATATAAAAAATGCTCCTAGTCTCACCCCACTCCACTCCACTCCACTCCACTCCCACCCAATTCATACGAAACCAGCATCCACCGAAAACAACCATTTCACTTGAAATTAGCATTTACCCAAGCCAACCATTTCATAAAAAAACATATACTGCATTTAGAATAGAACACATGAAACAAAACAAAGATCAATAAAATATTACAAGAACAAGCAAATAAAAGGGTATAAAAGCATTTTTTTCACCCAATCCTCCTATTTACTCTGCAATAGTTACAAAAAAAATTAAATTTTTCTTCTTCTTTGTTGTGTTTTTTCTTTGCCGGCGGCATTCTTGAGTCATTTTTTCTTTTTGTATATAAATAAAATTTTATCTTTGTTAAGGAATACTTTATTTTTAAGTTCTTATATATTTTTTACTTTATCAGATTCATATCACATTTACTTTTATGGCAGTCCTTCTATCTATTTTTATGGTAGTCTCTTCGTCTATTTTTATAGCAGTTATAGTTTGTTTGTGTGATTGTTTAGCGTTTGAGTGACGAGTATCAAAAACGTTTTTATCAGCGAAGGAGGTCAATCTGTATATGCTTATGATTTCCTTTTGTGGTTGTGCTGATAGTCCAAGAACAAGTAGCGAAAAAATTTACTTTCTTCATAGAGCAGCTCTTTGGTCAAAATAGTTGTTTATTGGATTTTATTCAGAAGTTTATTCAAGTCCTTCTAAAAATAATAGGTTTTGTATTTTAATGTTTTTTACACTCTTAAAATTTTATTGTATTTATTATTACGCATTGTATTTTCAATGTTTGCGGATACTTTTGTAATTTTATTACTTTAAATATAATTCAGTATATTTTAAAAAAATTGTATAAAAGCAAAAGGGCCTAAAATGATTTGATTTATCAGCAACTCATTTCTCTTGCAATCGTGAAATTTAGAAGGAAAAAAACTAAAGCAGATACAGAGTGAGAAAATCTTCCATGTAAAACAAACTTCAGTTTATAAACAACGGAGGTTTTGAACATGTATGAGATGAGCGACCGCACGAGATCCTAATAAAAGAGGGACTCAAGTGAGTTGAATTAGATATTTATATGGGAAACAAAAGATTTTTTGTTTAATAAATTACAAGAAAAAATAAAAAAATGACTATAAAGAGGGTCCATGATATATTTTTTAATAAGATAAAAATATTTTTTAAATATATTATATATCTTTAGGATTATAAGTTAAAGGTCTTCAATAAACAGTATAGTGCTTCGTAAACCTTTAGACCGCCCTATTCATAAACATTGAAATGCCAAAAAAAACTACCATTGTTGAATATGTAACGAAACACATAGATATGAATCTAACGATGTTGAAGTGAGCATGGTCTTGAAATTTGACGAGGAACACAAAAAAAACAATAATAAGAGTTTTGACTAGGCGAATTGAGATTAAGATTGGAGAACAAGAAATTTAATGTTCAACACTAAATTCGTGGACATTGAAATGTTTTCTAGTTAAGTAAACATTATATTTCCGTTGAGGAAGACGAAACGAGTTTGATGGGAGATTTTAGTATTTATTTGTTGCCGTCGATAACGGCCGACATGGTGACTGACCACCGGCGAGTGGTGATTGAAATATGGGTTGCTTTTAATATAGAGAAAAATAAATAGAGGAAGAAATAAAAAAAAAATAAGAGAAGAAAGAAAATAAGAGACAAAAAAAGATTTTTTTTTAATTTTTATAAAAATTTAAAACGACTTCGTTTTAGTGGTTTTGTAGAGTTTCAAAATAATTTTGTTTTGTTGAGCGTCAAACATATGTCATGTCATCACACTGTATGTGATTTAACCATCACGTGACTTAAATTAGAACAATTCAAAAGTTAAGTGATTAAATTAAAAATTTTAACAGAAAAAATGATTGATGAATGGTGTAATTTACCCTTTTATTTATCCAAGAGCGTGAAACCTGCCACAAAATCACATCTCATCCAAAAACCAATTACTGTCGGCTTAATATCAAAATAAGTGCTCAAACTATTATGTTTTTCTTTTTTAAGTTCCTAAATTATTTTTGCCCCTTTTAGGTATTTAAACTATTATTTTTTTGCTCCTTTTAAGGTTAAACTAAGACATCTACTTTGACCAAAAAATGATAGTTTGGAAGCCTAAAAGAGACAAAAATAATAGTATGAGCACTTAAAAGAGACAAAAAATAATTTAGGCAAGTAAAAAGAAAAAATGAGATAGTATGAGCACCTAAAAGAAACAAAAAATAATTTAGGCGCCTAAAAGAGAAAAATAAGATAGTTTGAGCACTTATTTTGGTATTAAGCCATTCCTATCTTTAAAATTCTTTCAAAGTTTTGCACTATACTCATAATTGATAATATCAAAATACTTAAAATAATTTTTAAAATTTCTATTTTAGTCCATGTCATTTCATTTTTTTTTTCATTTTAGTCTCTAAAATGCAAAAAAAAAAAGTGTTCCAATAATTAGGAGAAACACCCAAACCAAAACGTGTGTTTTCCCTTCTTATTTAAACAATGTGTTTCTCCTAGTTTTTTTCTGTAAAAAAATAGGGGAAACAAATTGTTTAAATAAAAAGGGAAAACACATATTGTTATTTGAGTATTTCAGTAAATTTTCATTTTAATCAATTTAATTTTAAATCTTTTCACTTTAGTTCCAAAATACAAAAAAACAAAGAAATTGACCAAAAGTTGTCCACAACTCTCGCACCCTATGACAGTCGTCGTCAATTGAAGGCGACTTCTTTGGTACGGTAAAAAATGACATTTACTTAAATATTTTTTTGGTATGGACTTTTCTATTTTTTAAAAACTGTGATCTTTTCCTAAATAAACTGAAAACTTATAATAGTTTTTTTTTTACTTTAATCATTGATTTTCAATTTACCAACCGACTAATTTAAATTAAAATTTACAGAAATATATTATAAGACAAATTTTTTATCTAATTTTTTTATTCATAATAACAAAATTTGTGATATTGTGTAAGAGATTTAGTGTCTTAGACCAACAGGTGGTTTGTAATTTTTTTTAATAGATGTTTTTATTGTTATTCGGGGTATCCAATTTGTTTATCAAACTCACGGCTTTTCAGACCAAGAAAGGACACTGCAATTGGTCCCGCAGACGGAGTGGACAGGGGAAAATGGTGCTGTTATATGACGACATCAATCACTAATTAAATAATGAATATCGGCCCAACCCAAATTCAAATCCGACCCGATAAATCTACTAACACTATTTTATTGGGTATTGTTCTTCAACGTCATCAACAACCCAACCCATCCATCTTTACAGCTTTTTATTTTGCTTTTATACTCATCTACACGTGGCCACCCATGAATGGACTAGGCAAAATGCAACGTCACATCAATTGTCACCATAACTTGTACCATTCCCCTTTTTATATTATTTCATGTGGTACACCTGTCCGGTGAATGGAACCTTTTTACCCTTTAATTTATGATGACCTTTTTCTGGGAAAAATAAATATACGCCATATTCAACAGGTATCGGGTAAAATTGGTGGGATAATCTAAAAATATATATTTTTAAAATTATTGTGAAAATTAGGTCAATTTCTACAATAAACGAGAGAAATCGCCATATACATATGCTGTTGTACATTGAAAAAGAAAATCGCTATTTGCCCATGGCGTTTTGCATGGGAGATAGAGTTTGAGCAGCTCAACGAGTCAGGCATGCACCAGTGCAGTTTTAATTTACTTGGGAGAGGGCGTCATTTGCACATGGCGATGTCCTGTAGCTCATGCATGCAAATCAGCTTTCACGTAAAAGTTGGTGGCGATGTCCTGTAGCTCATGCATGCAAATCAGCTTTCACGTAAAAGTTGGTCAGGTAATTCTTTTTTACTTAAATGTTTTTTAAATGTTGTATATATATAGGTTATTGAGGAAAAAGTGTGTGTATAGGATTTGAGAGAAAAAATTGATGGAGTTTAAGTTGAAAATTAAGAGAGTTTGAGTTAAAAATTCGAAGTTGGTGAAAATTGTTGAAGTATATTTGTTTGTAAATTTTCTCAATTTCTCATAAGTAAGTAATTTGTTTGTTTAAATCTGTTGTTTTTTTTAAATTAAAGGGGCTTGTAGATTTTGTGTAATTAAAGATATATTCGAATAATAATTATTTTATATTGTTGAAGGATTTAAAGCATATTTACACAGATTCTCGTCTAATCCAGTAGGTTTTTATATTTTTTAAATTGTAATTAGTTTATTATTTGTTTTAATTTTCAATGTTGTTGTTACATATATGTAATTTTTGTATTTACAATTTTAATAAGAAAATTTTAATCTATGCTTATGACTGTTTTGTTAATATGTAGATAGAATGAGTTCATCAACATATTGTGACACTGAAAACATAGTTGGTCGTTGGGGCAAATCGCTTGATGATTTCAGTGAGGATGAAGAAAACATTGTGCTTATTACGAAAGATGATGACGTGCACTTACTCGATGCTAATGATGTTGAGGTTGTTATGACATATGCGACTAAGGGTAATGGTATGGATATTGAAGATGATGTTTGGGTCGCGGCTGTTGCTAGGCTTAGGCTGGGAAATGAGCAGCCAGTTTTGGGTTATGTTGAACCAAAGCCCGAGCAACCGGAACCCAGTTATCCAACTTATGAACCTCCAACCCGCGTGTATGAGGTGGACTATACTGCAATGCGAGATTCGGAACATGAAGCCCGCGTATTTGGTTCTTCATCATCTTCCAACTATGGGGAATTGATACTAAAGGCTCAATTCGAAACAAAAAAAAAATATGCCCAGTTGGCAGTTAAGGAGTAATGCATCAAACGTCATACGAGATCATGTATTGCTAAGTCTAATACGCAAACCTATTTGTGCAAGGTGTATTAACTAGAAGAGCAAATTTCCTTGATGGGTAAGAATTTCATACAAGAAGATGAGTCAGATTTGGGAGGTGACACGATTTATTGAGCAGCACATGTGTTCAAATATATCATTATCACAAGACCACATTAATTTAGACTCCGATCTAATATGTGCCTACACTAGGTTATTGGTTGAAAAGGAACCAAGGATTTTGATTGCAGTGTTAGTAGCATCCATTCGGAATTAGCTTGCATATATTCCATCTTACTACAAAGCATGGATGGCAAAGCAAAAGGCGATGATGCAGGTGTATGGAGATTGGGATAAATCGTATAATAAGCTACCAACACTTATACGAGCAATGCAAAAATTCATCCCATGAACCATTGTAGAGTACAAAACAATGTTGGCGTACATCTTACGAGGTGAATTAATTCCTAGTAAAAGGATATTCAGTAAGTTGTTCTGGCATTCAAGGCGTGCATTGAAGGGTTCCCACTCTGCAAACGCATGATTCAAGTTTATGGTACCTGGCAGTATGAGAAGTACGGTCATATATTACTCGTGGTTGTTGCACAAGATGGAGATAGTAATATATTCCCAATTGCCTTTGCCATAGTTGAAAATGAATATGTCGATGGATGGGAATTCTTTTTGATGCATTTACGCAACCATGTAGCAAAAAAAAGACGGGGTTTTTATGATTTTTGATAAAAAGACTGTGCTCTTATCAGTAATTAACAAACTGGAAAGTTTATAGACTACTCTACATGCATATCCAGCATATTATGTACGACATATTGCGACAAATGCAAAAATTAGTTTCGGAAACAATGAGATCCAAAGAGAGATTTTACACGCAGGTAAATTGTTACTCATTGTTTATAAAAATTATTCATTGTGATGTATTCTTATTTGATTTAACTAGCTATTTTTTTAAATAGGGTATGAACTAGTTCAGCCCAAATTTAACCCAAAGATAAGAAGGTTGAAGCGGCACGACGGACGTGTATTTAAGTTTACAAATGACATCCCCAAGAAAATATGGTCACAAGCCTATGATAAAGGGCGATGTTACGGCCATATGAAAACAATACTAAGGCTATAAACTCGGTGCTTAAAGGAACATGCCATCTCCCAATTGCAAGTATTGTGTGAGAGACCTACTTTAGATTAGGTAAAGTTTGGTCCGACAAAGGGCAAGAAGTTAATTCCCGGAAAAATAGCAAACTAAATTGGTCTGAAACCCTACAAAATAGAATGATCGGTCTTCAAGCCGAAGCAACCGCTATGAGAGTCATAACATTTGACCCAAGTGGTGCAGAATTTATTGTCGAAGCTATGGTTCAAGGCGAGCAAATAATGTTTGATGTAAACCTTCATCGGATATGGTGTGATTGTGGTCAATTTCAAGCATTTAGATACCCTTGCTCTCACGCACACGCCGCATGTATGCATATTAATATGGACCCTTATAAGTTTGTGGACCCGTGTTATAACTTGTAGACTATGGCAAATATATACAGAATTAAGTTCAACATGATCTCGAACCAAGATTATTGGCTTGTAGAGCCAATATACGAAGAATGGTTACCAAATCTAGAGTTTCGTAGAAAGTTGAATGGTCAACCAGCATCCACTCGGATTCATACGAATATGGATGATCCGGATGAAAGAGATGGGGAGTTCTAATTAAGCATTGTACTCTTTGCGGGGCACCATGTCACACCATAAACAAGTGTCCGAACAAATCCAATCTTTCCAACTATCGTGCTGGACCATCAACCTAAATTTTGTGTTACTGTAAATTCGTCATGTAGACTTAATATGACGAAATTGGAATTTGAATTCGAATATGAATTTGAAGTATTTTTTATTTCTAAAGTTCTAATATATTAGATATTAGATCAAAATTGAATGTCGAATTCAAATATCGAAATTGATAATGTAAAATTGGTGATGCGTTTTATTTTTTTTAAAATTGAGGTTGTTTTTTAAATTTTTTTAAATTACAATTGATCGATTCCATTTTTTATATTGCATAAAATTAAAGAAATTAAAATAAAATAAAGTAGTAAATTTTGTGTTTGAATTGGAATTGGAATTTGAGTTTGAATTAGAATTGGAATGGGAATGGAATTAGAATTGGAATTGGAATTTTAATTTGAACTTAAAAATCAAATTTAAATATCGAAAGAAATAGGAGTAATATAAATAAAATAAGATTAATTAAATCAAAATACTAAATAAACCAAAACAAACAAACAAACAAACAATATTGTCAAATTAAAAATATATTACAAATAAATAAAATTTACTTATTTCTTATTTCTGCCTCCTCCTCGGTAATTCTTACCGGTGTAAGGATGATGTTTGATCGTACCGTTTATGGGGTTGAACCACTCTTCGTGGTTGATCCGGAGTCTACTCATCGTGGAAAAATTAATCATCCATTATTTGCATAGAAGGTGGTGTACCATACATATCTTTTAGATGAAATGATGAGCTGCTAATGATCGTAGTCGACAATAAAGATGTCATACTACCAACACCTATGCCTTCCTCATATATAGAAGTTGAGGATACTGAAATTGTGGTATGTATCCTCCATCATCATTGTAAACTGGCTGAGAAGATGAGCTGCCACCAAATGGAAAATTGATTGATGATTGCTTTAGAACATTACCAAATCCAAATGTTTGATGAAATGATGAGCTGTCTCCAAATGATGGTTGAGAGGGATTGCACCGGAGAACACGAAAAATGTCAACTCGTAGAACAATCCAAGTTTGGTTCGTCTGTTGGTTCTTGAGAGCTCTGACCAAACTCAGATGACAAGTGTACGTGTTTTGAGCACCACGAATCTTCAAGCCATTTATTTGCAGCTTTGAGAGATACTAAGAACAGTTTTCCATTTTCTGAAAACCATGAATAGTACCCTGTATTAAATTCAAAATCACTAGCTTCAATTGGACTTAAATCATCTGCCCACCATGTATATATTTCCTCCTACCGCGAAATGAAATTGACTTGCTTCACATCCAATTCTCATCAAATCTACCTCTATGAACACTATGAATATGTTCATTAGTAGGTGGAGCTCTAGGAATGAGTTGATGAAAGCTGAATTGCCGCAACAATCAACAATAGAAAAATGGATCAAAGGCACAATTGCACCCTAGAATGTTTTACATTTGAGTTCTGGTATGCAAGCATTGATTGTTGGATTCGCGTACGGCACCCAAATAAACTGTAAAACACAAATATTAATATACATACACACACAAACAGATTACTTTCAAAAATACAGTCAGAAAATAAATTTTAAAAAATATTATGATACCTGATTTTTCCTATTGTTTGGATATTTAGTCTTATATCGCTAATATTGTTGTGCACCACCCCTGCATTCTTCAACTTATGTCTCTATCTGCAAAGATATTGAACTTATATTTCTAAGTCATTATAGATAAATATTAGATCAATAAAATAGCCATATACAACTGTAATCACAATATTACCTTCCAGCAAGCGGAAACTACATAGGTACGGGTGGTTCCACAATGGGCATTAGATAAAGCAGCCTGTACCACGACTACAATAAGAATTGGCATCCACCCATATCTGAATTTTTCTTCTCGACATTCATAATTGTAGCCTTGCACATTTCATGGTACAAAAATGTCAATATTGCAGATCTCCAGCTATATTCACCAGCTGTGTTAAAATCAGCCAACATCGGCAGATATTATGTGTGAACCATATTACTAAATGTATCTGACATCAATATCCCACCAATGATTTGCAGTATATATGCTCGAGTTGCATACAGAAGTTCTTGGTGAGTAGATCCATTTATTACAATGAATTTATTCTATAACCATGAAATTCTCAGATGTAGACCATTCACACATGCATCAGGAGGAATTTTGCCGAGGTACTACCTATAAATCTCAAATACATTATAGTTTTTAACCAACAGATTCCCATTTATTGGGACACCAAGCTGTATTGCTACATCCTCAGAGTTATTATACATTCGCCAAATGGAAAATGAAATGTGTCAATCTTTGGTCTCCACCGTTCAATCAATCTAGTAATCAACCCGGGGATAATCTTAAATCCACAGAGAAATGAAGCATTTAAAAATCGGCATGTTGTAAGTAATAAACTATGCGGTCAGAAGGTTCATTGATCTTCACTCCTCGACGGCGGATGGTATGCTCCACACCCTATAATTAATTAGTTTATTATAATAAATTATTTCGTTCTACACATGACATAATACATTTTAAATTACTTGCTTGCTCTTCATGAATATGAGATGAAATGTGCCCATAGTCACGGTACAACAAAACTCCTCCAAATTCCATTTTTAAACAAATCTGCAAAACAATTATCATTCGAATATATATACAACCAAAATATATATTAACTTCAAAAAATTTCATCTATACAAATATATCTTTAAAAAATACAAAAACTTACCGAGTTAGACAAAAAACCGTGTAAATGTGCTATTCCTTCAACAATAAAAAGTAATTATCATTCGAATATATCTTCAATCACACAAAAAAATCTACAAAACCCTTCTAATTAAAAAAACAATAGATTAATTAAAAAACAAATTAATTACTAACTTCTGAGAAACCAAGAAGATCTACAAACAAATATACTTCAAAAATCTTCAACTCTTCAAATATATCTTCAAAAAATATCACTCAGATTTTTTAACTCAAACCCTCTCAAAATTTTTTCTCAACCCTTATACACTAATCTTTTTCTCTATATCCTATATATATATATATAACATTTACACACACAAAAATAAATGACTGGACCAGCTTTCACGTGAAAGCTGGTGTGTGCATGCATGGCACACAGTACAACACCACCTAGAGGTGGCATTCTGCAAAAGTTGATAAAAGCTTCGATCAGCTTTAATCGGAGCTGATAAAAGCTGCATTGGTGCATGTCTAGCTCACTGAGCCGCTCAGACTCTATCTCATATGCAAAACGTCATGTGCAAATGGCGATTTCTTTTTCAATGCACAACACCATGTGCACATGGCGATTTCCCCCCGTTTACTGTAGAAACATGCCTAGTTTCCAAAATATGGGTTCAACTATCCTATAATCCAAAATATATATTTTAGATTATCCCACCTATTTTGCCGTACTGATAACTCTTTAAAGAGCATGTATTTCCCTTAATTTATATGTTTAATTCTCCCCAGATTAATATTTATTGCATTCATTTATACATTTTCATGTCTATTTCTGTATTTTTTCTAACTTAGTTCCAGCGGCTCGTGTTTTGTATATTTTTGTCTATTTTGTCTCGTTGTCGCTACATTACTAATGTTCCTGCAGAGGAAGTTTTCACCACTGCAGCTAGTTCGACACTGCATCTACCAGCTGTCCAGTCTGCTTAAGGATAAGGACGACCCTGCCAGCTGTCCAGTTTGTTATATAAATTCTGTACGGCTCTAGGTACGTAAATAATCTACAAGACATGTGTCCTTCCTTGGGTGGCCTATAAAAGGAATATTTTGGAGGAGAAAGAGAGTTACGATATTCCTATTTTTTCATATCATCTTCAACCTCTGAGCTTTCTCCTTCCATCCATGGCGGCTTAAGTTTGTTTCTAGAGATCCGAGGTGAAGTGAGGCAGATCTATCCAAGGAAATGAGAGGTTAAGTGCTGAATTGAGGAAATATATTGCTACCTTCTTAAACTCTTCTCTATTTTTGATATTTTTGGAGATTTACTTTGTATTTGTGCTTATCTTGATGATGGTATAATTTTCTGGAGCTTTATGAACTTGTTTAAACTATTTCTTTAGTTTAATATATATTTGTGTTAATTTTTTCTTAAACTTTAATTATTGGATCTGATTTATGTTTTGCATGAGAGTGCTAAACTAGCCACTGACATCGACGGATGCAGCGACAAGTCAGATTAATGAGTTTTACAACGAAAGCTGGTTTGATGCAACGAAAGTTGGTCCACTTGTTTAAAAGGCTATAATCTTGACTTACAACGAAAGTTGAAGCCAATCTACATCTCTGAGTCAATGGTTAAAGGTTAAATGGAAGCTAATACTCGAGCTGACCACCTTATTGTTGATTAAACCATATTTTCCCTTGAAGTGTTCTTGATCTTTCTGCCGAGCTGAACCAAGGAGATCCAGGCTTTATTCTCATATTTCTCTATCTTTTATTACACTCGGTTATTGCTACCACAATTAATCATTTATTCATATTTTATCATGTTATTGCAACCATTATTGCACCCACAACTACCACTCTTACAATATTGTATTGTAGTTACATAAGCATAAGCGTAATACACAATCCTCGTGGGATCGATATTTAAACAAGATTTCTTTGTTTCTATTCTTGCATCGATAGTGTAGCTTGTACTAATAGTGTGATGTTTTCACACCGATCAAGTATAAGTTTTCGGCTTTATCATTTGTATATCATTTGTTTTGTTATCTTGATTATTTTGAACTGAGTCGTGTCGTACATTTAATTTTGATGGGTGAATCTCTTAATGAGAATTTTCTATATACACAAGCCTTCAAGTTAGAGACATGCTTAAGCAATACTAAGCCGCTTACCACTTGGACTAACACCGTTACTTATCTGTATATTAATTTTTAATTACATTTTAAGATTTTTATTTTTTACTCAAATAAGATTATTTATTGAAATTGTATTCTTTGATTAAAATCATGAAAACTTTCGGTTGATTGAACACGTTTTTACTTACGTGTCAGTAACATGAAAAGATGCAATTAAGGAAGTAAGCTTTTGTTGATAGCACATAGAGATCAAAATGAAAAAAAAAAAAGTAAATAGAGATCAAAATTTTTCGTGTGTCGTTTTAGCTTGTTATTTATATGTTTTATGGCACGCTAATATTTGAGGTGTTAGTACCATTGTGCATGTTCTACTTATGCAACTTGTAGCGGATCTAAGCTATTCACCGTAAGCATTATAATATTAAGCCATTATTCTAAATTTTATAAACAACGAAAAATTCAAAGAAAGAAATAGCACTTTTTTTGAACAAGCAACACGACGACATTTATTAAACAAACAAACAAAATACAACAAAGCACAGACAATACAGGGAGAAGAGAGAAGAAATCATGAACAAGAAACTGCAAATAAACACAAACAAAACTCACCATGAGCAACAAAATAGATCTACAGAATAACAACAGGAAAACACAAGAACATAAAACAACAAACATGCACAAAAACACAGGACCAAACGAGAGAGTCCCAGGACAACCGAAAACATCGAAGCAAAGTAGAGCCAGCAAATGCATCTTCAACCACATGACGATTGGGGGTTACCGATGACAGAACCTGTGGAGTAATGTAGCAAGATCGGACATCAAACGGACATCGTGCCAAAAATCAGGGATCTTTGATGCATGATGAACCAAGAAGAAGGCAGTTTAGGAACCAAGCCAACGAGTTATCATCGGAAGGGCACTAGACCATTTGCTGAAAGAGGAAATTCGAAGAAAAGCATAAGAAAAAAGAGGAGAAGACCATCGCAACCTCCACGACCTCCAACCAAAATCGGAAGACCTTCAACTTCATCGCAAGACGGCGGGAGCGTGAGAGCCATAGGCGACGAAAAGAAAATCCAGCGAACGGTCCAAAAAAACTCGACGAACCGACAACAAGAACAAAAAAAAAGAAAGAAAAATCGAGAGAAAAAAGAAAGACGAAAGAAATGAAAAAGGGAACGATAATTCCGACGGCAATCGACAAAGTTAGAGTCATAAAAAAAAACGAGACCTCGAGAGTTAAAAACGAGAGAAAAAGGAGAGGTTTGTAAAAACGAGAGAGAAAAGTGTTTTTTAGTTCAGTGGGTTCTTGGAACATCAAAAAGAGCACTTATTTTTAAAGATTTCATACACTTTTATTTTAATTTCATTTTCATTAGTTTTTTTTTACTCCCCTTTGTTTCTTTTTCAAATATATTTTTACTTTGTTTCTAGATTCTCTGACCATCAAAGCGGATGATATATATGTTTTTTTTTTCTATCTTCAATAAAAGTTATTGTTTTATTTTAAAATATAATTATATTTCAAAAATAACATAAAAGCCCAAAGTTTCAACTGAATTTAAAGAAACATGCCATTATTATACCTTTAAATTAGTTTATTACTAGTATTTCAATTTCATCAAACTTGGATCTAAACCAAACAAACTCTCAACTTTTTTTTGAACGTCAAACAAACCATCTCAACTGAATCATAAGCCACAATAATTTTTCATTTCTAAATTAACAATAAGAATAGATTCTTTAAAAAAAAAGAAGTAAAGATGGAATATTAAATACTATAGATTTGATCCAACATGAAGAATCCGAGGAGAGAAATTATGCTCTTCATCCCCAGTTCTCGTCAAGATTTCGACCCACTCTTTACTCCCTCTTTTAAACTTTTTTCCCTTTCTGGTATCGGGCATAGATCTCCACAACTTGCTTCAAGCTTCAGGTCGAAAAATGTTTACAATAGTTAATTTAATTTAGATCCAATCGGCCAAACTCAAACTCTGATAATCTTGGCTGCTTTAACCACGGGATTTTCTCTGGCGATGGCCTTGCGACCCGCTGTCTTGTAGTCATAGCTACAATCGTGTCGATCCGTGTACCGATGATCCGAACAGAAAAGCTCCCCGCATCGACACCTGAACCCGGTCAACCCGACGCGTTTTCTGCAACCCGAACATCTATTCACCGACTTCCTTTCCGCGGGATCGTTTCCTGAGCGATTTGATGCCGTCATCGGACGACTCGTCGTCGTTGCAGCTGTTGTAGGCGGAGTAGAATCGGATCGGCTGTCCCGTGAACCAGATGGTGTAGATCTGGAGGACAGATCGTCGGGGAATTTGAGACTCGAGACTCCAGCGACACTCGCATCACCGGTGGCGGAAGGAGCAGCGGCGGTTGTGTTGGAAGAGGAGGAAGTGGCGGCGGATGTGGCGGTAAAACATTTCTGGCACATATTGTTGGTGGCTGGATTCCCCGTAACCCCACAATTGTTAACGCATAGCGTTAAGGTTTCGGGGACTTTGAAATCGGTCTCTTCTTTTTCGGTTCGCTGAGCCATATATGGCCGTGTGGTTGAGTCCGGAGAAGGAAGTAAAACAAGGAATTGAAGGGGAGGAAACGGAGGAAGAAATTGTTGAGTGGTTTAAAGGGAGAGAAAATTAAGGGAAGAGAGGGGATATGAAGGGATCCAGAGAGGTCGGTCAGTAATGGCGACGGAATATGGGCCTCATTGAGACGCGTATGAAACTAACATTTTGTTTGTTTATTTATTTATTTCCCGTCATTTGCTATCCCTATTTTACGAAATTAACCTCCTTACTTTCGTCAATTTCAACTTTCTTCCCCTCTCTCTCTCTCTCCTCCTGACGTGTTTATTCGTCATTGTAATGGATATGTATTAATATTATTCTTAGGGTTAATTATGTAAATAGAACCCTATTTATTCCCGATTACTATTTTGGTATTTTACTTTTTTTTGACAAAATAATCTTTAACATTAAAAAATTAACGACATGCTGATAAGAAGATAAAAAATAACACATAGTAGACTGTTACGTTATTTTTTTCTCTTAATCAGCATATCACGTCTGCTAAAATTATAAAAAACACCCGTGGCATGTTGTTTAGAAATGAAAATAATAATGTGGTAGCCTGACACGTGTTCTTTTCTCTCTCTTAATTAATATGTTTTTAATTTTTTAACGATAGAATATCAAAATAAAAATAAAAAATAATGTTAAGTATTATTTTATTAAAAAATATAATTAAGGTACTAAAATAATTACGCAAAAATATGTGGGTAGTACTTACGTAGGTAACTCTTATTTATTATTATATGGAATGCGCTGCTAAAGCTTATTTTATTCTCGTGGGACGCGGTTTAAAGTTTCAACTATACTGATAAAAATACATGGTTAAACACTTGAACTACAACATGAGCCACTGAACTTTAAAGTCAGTCTCGTTTTGATTACTAAACTATTAGGTTTCAAATTTGCCACTAATCTACTCAAATTATTATTATTTAATTATCGGACTGTTAAATTATTAATAGTTGGATGCCATGGAAAAGCATCACTCTCTGGCGTTTTTCTCGACCATCCTAGAATCGACAAACAAGTATAGGCGTCTTCTATTGCTTTATCGATATAGTTTTTTTTTAAAACCTCTATAATACTCATGAAATTAAAATAAAATTTATCATTTTTTTAATTTAACGGTTTAAAAGACTTTCTCGAATTTAAGAACTTTGGAATATTTGCTTGAAAATTTAAATAGCGAAAAATATTCATTTGAGTGACGATTGATCAATGATAACGATCAAATGAGTTGACGGTTTTGTAAAAAATGAAAGATAAAGATCACATCACTATGCCATTAATGATTTGATGAATTAGTGACACAAAAGCAATTTGAAAATTTTAGTGGCAAAATTGAAACTATTTTATAGATCAATGACAAAAGCGATTCATGGTCTAAAGTTTAATGATTAATGGTGTAATTTATCCAAAATAAATTTGAGGTTTTAAACTTTAAAATTAGGGTAAACTCCATAAATAATCATCGAACTTTTAGGACCCTTTTATTTTGGTCACTGAACTTTTAAAATTTGAGTTATAGTCATCAAACTTTTAGTTCGTTTTCAGTATGGTCTCTCTCATTAGAAGTTGATGTTAGGTTTCCTTTTTCCTGAATAAAATAATAGGTAAACTACACCATTCATCAACCAACTTTCTTCTGACTCCTATTTTGGTTACTAAAATTTAAAATTTTTCAATTTAATAACTCAACTTACAAATTGTTCTTATTTTGGTCACTCTCGAATGACAAGGTTATACAAATTGAAAAAATCGATTAATCCTTAATAATATTTTGGTTAATTGGTAAATTCAGATTATTCAATTCTTGATCTTATATTGTACCAATTAAATCAGATAATTAATTGACCAATTAATCAAAATATTTGATTCAGGCAATTAATTTTTCACTTCGCTTATTAACATATCAAATATGATAATATAATAAAATTTAATAATTGCTCGGTTGTGAGAAGTGTACAAACAACTAGAAAGTAAAAAATTGAGAGTTCACACCTAGTAATCCTACTCAAAGTCAAAATGTCTTAAAAAAATCAGAAGGGTATCAAAATCACTAGAATATAAGATATTTTAATGCATAAAAGTTACAAATTTTGTAAATAGCTGATCATAACGAGTCAATTTTGCTTAAAACAATGAACCGTAATCGAATCAAAATAATTTGTTTAAGAAAATCTGTATCAGAATTAGGTTTGGTTAATCATTAAAAAATATTTTGATTAACTGGTAAATTCAGATTATTCAATTTTTAATCTTATATTGTACCAATTAAATCAGATAATCGAATAACCAGTTAACTGAAATATTTGATTTGAGTAATGATTTTTTTACTTTGCTTGTTAAAATATCAATGATAAATTTAATAATTATCCGATTGTAATAAAAGTATAAAACAACTAGAAAGTCAAAAATTTAGAGATCACACCAAGTAATGCTACCCATAGCCAAAATATCTTTAAAAAACCATAAGGGTACTAAAATCACTAGACTATAGGATATTTTTAATGCATAAAATAAATTTATATTTATTGTATATAACTTATCAAATCAGTTAATCAATTTTGTTTAAAACTGTAAATCGTAACTGAATCAAAATAATTTATTTAAAAAAATTTGTATCGAAATAAAAATTTTGAATTTTTATAACCATGTCATTCGAGAGTGACCAAAATAGGAACAATTTGAAAGTTGAGTTATTAGATTGAAAAATTTTAAACTCTAGTAACCAAAATAGGACTGAGAAGAAAGTTGAGTGATGCATAGTGTAATTTACCCATTACTTTATTCTAGAAAAATAAAACATAATGTCAACTTCTAACGAGAGGACCATCTTGAAAAAGAACTAAAAGTTTGGTGACTATAACACAAGTTTTAAAAGTTCGGTGACTGTAACACAAGTTTTAAAAGTTCGATAGCTAAAATAAAAATGCCCTAAAAATTCAGTGACCGTTTATATAGTTTACCCTTAAAATTAATATTGTATGAATAAAATGTTTCTATCACGGAAAAAATCCTCTGACTCTGTGCTTTTTTTATGCTCTAATACTAAAAAAAATTAAATTCTAAGCCTTAACCCTAAATTCTAAACCATAAACCTTAAAAAGTACACCATAAACCTAATTCTTTAAACCATAACCTTAAACCTTAATTCTAAACCCTAAATTTAATTTTTTTATTGTAAGAGCATAAATAGGGTCATCAAAAACAAACAAAAGGTTTCTATTCTTCTATCACCCTAGTCATTAGCTAAAGCATTAAGTGCCAACTTATATATCACACAAATAATTTTAAAAATATGGATCAGAATATAAACACATATAACTAATTTATAAATAATTTGGATATGACACATTAAAAATAGTTCTTTAAAATTTTATTGACAATGTCTTTTTAACATGTTAAAAATATACAATCTATACCATAGACACATATGTTTCAACTAACGGAAGAACCTAAGTGGTATGATATTAATACTTTCGCGATTCAATTTAAACATTTTAGAATTCAGAGATTAATTAAAAACTTGATCTACGTACTTTAAATAGGTTCAATGTAAGAGTTAAATTGGCATTTAATTGCTAAATAAATTAAAATAACGAAAGAACTTAAGTGGTATAATATTAATACTTTCACGATTAAATTAAAAGATTTTTAAATTTAGAGATAAGTTTTAAATTCAATAATAATGTGATCCACATGTTTTAAACATGCTAAGTGTCAAGTTAAATTAATAGTTAATTCTTTAAACAATCTCTAAAAAAAGTAGTAAAACTTTCAGTTGATGTTATCTTTCCTTTATGAGCATAATTCAATTTAAATATTTTATAATTTATAGATTAATTTAAAATTCAATAATAATTTGAAGAAGGAAAAAATTCAACCATATAATATAGATTTAGCGGCGAAAACCCCTCAACGTTTGTCAGTATTTTCGATTTTCTTTGATTTTTTTTTTAAATTTAAACCATGATGTTTCAAATTGTTTTCAAACGAGCCCTTTTTGAACGATCAACATTTTTACTGATGTGGAACGAAAATAATAAGGGCACAATTGAAAAAAAATAGATAAGCTCTTCGTGGATAATCAACTTTTTCTTCTGATGTGGCCGATAATGTTAAGGGTACAATTGAAAAAACAAACAAATGTTTGACTTTTTTGCTATTGTGTCTTTTTATTTTAATTTATAATTTTATTTTGAATGCGTAAGTTTATTTTATAATTTTATTTGTTTATACAAAAATAATATCATTTAAATAATTATAAAATATGAAAAATGTAATTAAAATAAAATTTAAACTAAAAGAAATATGAGATTATAAATTTAAAAAATTATGTATCATATTTTAATATTATTTCAATTTTAATTATCTTGATAATAAATATTTTGATTTTTATTGAACTTACAATTGATTACTGATTAGGATGTAACGTGCTATGCACAACTAATTAATACTAGATTTCGTTACACTCACGATATGAATGATTATATATAAAAACATATTTAAAAAAGTATTCAAAGAATGATCACAAGTAAAGCAGTAAGGTGTTTGTATATAGATATACTTTTAACAACCCAATTTTTGGGTTAATAAATTGGGCCTTGGATTCAGGTTTAGATCTTTTAAGTTAGTAAATTAATTTGGGAGAATTAAGGTTAAAGCTCGATTTAAGGAAATTAAGGACTTAATTGAATAAGAGATATAATTGGGTGCCTAAAGTGGGATCAAGGAAGGAGATAAGTGTTCAATAATTGGTTTATCCATTTTTTTGAGAAGTGTGATATTTTTGAATTATAGTGGTTGGTCGGTGTGTGGTGGGCGGAGAGAAAAAATCATAAAAATATAAAGGAGAGAGAGAGCAATGAAAAAGTGGGTTTTAGAAAGAGTGGGAGAGGTTTTGCTCCGATTTAAGGGATTTTTGGCCACTGTGAAGGCTCACTATCACCACCATTGTCTCCAGCGTGCTGAGACGAGTTGGCTGTTGGTCTCTGAGTCGTCGCTGCCACTCTCCGTGTGAGGGAAATAAAGATTTGGAAGCTTGAAAAAGCATGGATTCGTTGCGAATCATTGAGAAATACCACCACAGCCGTGACCAGAGGCTGAAAAACAGTCGACCTAGAGTTCGTCATAGCCGTCCAGCCACTAAAGGCCGCCACCACTGTCCGCTGCCATCGGCATTGACCATTAAGCAGTGGTTTTTATGCGTTTTGAGTTCGTTGGTACAGCTTTTTTGCAAAAATTGAACATGATAAGATATTTTTACGCGTTTTATTCCCTAAAGTAGTCTAATAATGTGATTTTGCTTATGGAGTCGTGTTTGTTTTATCCAAGGGTTATGTGGACTCGAATATTGGATTTAAAGAGATGATTGAAGAAGGTTGGATGAGGATTTATCGCTTTGGCTTAAGGTTAGTACACCTCGAACTCTGAATGCTTCATGAGCATTATAAATATAATTGCCTTGCGTGTTAGTGGTTGCAAAATAGGTAGATGAGAAATAAGCATGTGTAGTGACCAGTATGAAACTTGATAATTATGAGATTGTTAGGATGATCAATTGATGAAGTGGTGGGTGAATTGACAATTTAAAAAATAAGTGGAAGCAAATTGGAAAGATAAAAAATTAGGACACAAAAGATTTATAGTGGTTCAACCTTCTAACAGGGTTTACATCTACTACCTTAGCTTCCCACTAGGGATTTACCCAAATTCACTAAAAACTTTTTCCATTTTCTAGGCTCAAAAAGAAACCTTTACACACTCAAAGCTTCTACCCCAAAGCTTTGAGTAAACACTCTTTTACAAGAAAAGAAATAGCAAACTAAGAAATCCTCCCAAGGTAAATGTTTGCCCAATTACAAAGCTCACTCAAACCCAAAAACTTGAACCAAAAGATTACAATTTAGCTCTTTCAAGTGGGTTACAAGAATTTGAATGCTTTGGAGACTAGTTTATAAACCCCTCATTGATTTCTAACCATTTGGGTGGTTGAGATATTGAATAGAACCGTTGGGCTGCATTTTTTCTACAATAAATACTGTCTGCCAACAGTTGGTATCGGTACACGGGCTACCGTACCAGTACCTTCCAAAATAGGAAATAGCCATTGTAGAAAAAGGTATCAGTAAGCGAAAGGCCATATTAATACGGAGAGTTGATTTTACAAAGGCATACCGGTACAGTCCATACCGTATCAATACTGGTCTTGCTCACTGCAATTCTAATAACTCGTGTAGCAAAACTCGTATCGATACGCCTATAAGGATATCGGTACGCTATAACAGATTTTCAAAGTTATGGTTCCAATAAAC
The DNA here is from genome assembly GCA_019671005.1 of Hibiscus mutabilis. Taxonomy (NCBI): domain Eukaryota; kingdom Viridiplantae; phylum Streptophyta; class Magnoliopsida; order Malvales; family Malvaceae; genus Hibiscus; species Hibiscus mutabilis. The sequence continues at coordinate 56,896,695 of CM033715.1, forward strand.
TGACAAGGCAACGGTCAAATATTAAATGCAAAATATTTGAAAAATTTAAACACCCCGTATCAGTACGTAAAAAGTCGTACCGATACTCAAAGTAAAATTTGTTTCCAGGTTGAATGGTGTACCGATACGACTATATGCGTATCGGTACTCAATAGCCATTAAATATAAAACGATTTCCAATAGCTAAAACCCATATTGATACGGCCAAGTGTGTATCGATATAACTAGACCAAATTTGGCTATTTAAGTACAAAAACACTTGGAAAATATTTGTAGTTTTAGTTTTTGACTTAGAAACAATTTGAAGTTCGAATCCTTGTCATTTTGTGAGACTTTTTGAGTACTTAAAAATTTATCTAATTTTACAAATTGGTCCTTGAAATCCTTGTTATATCAAAATCAAATATTAGTTTTACAATCTTCATTTTTTGATATAACAAAACCAAAGTAAATTTTTAAGTCTTTTGAAAAATACCCCATTTCTTTAAGGTTAAAAGGCAGTTTATTTTGAAAACCTTTTAAAAATTTAATCTCAATTCTTCTCCCATTTTTGTTAGATCAAAATAAATAGGGCAAATATATGCAAGATATAAAGCAATAAATAACTCAAAGCATAATTAAACAACATAGATATTATTGAATTCAAAGCAACATTACAATATCTAACTTAAAACTTAAAAACATAATCCAAAGCAAATGACAAGAAGTAATAGGAATTCAAATAAAGAACAACGGTGCATAAACCCAAATCATAATATGGTATGATATGCAAAAGCTTAAGGAGCATCATCGTTTCCATTATCCTCGTCTGCATCTTTCTCATGATCATCACGAAGAGCATGACCATGCCATTCTCCATGAAACGCGGTAAGGGTCATGTCCATTGAAGCTTGACGATTCTCTATGGAAGTAACTCTAGCTTCTAAAGAAGTGAAACGAGTATCCAAAGAAGCAAAGCTAGAATCCAACCTTGCATCCAAAGTGGCAAACTTCCTATCAAGATAGACCATGAGAGCATGAAGGGAAGGTTGAGCAACTGGAGCCAATGGATCAACTGGAGCCGCCAGAACATTCTCTACGGGATCAGGTTGTGCATCACAAGGGAGATCTACAATACAAATCCATTCTCCATTGTAGATGATGAACTTTACATACTGGAGAGAGTGATCATCAATAGGGTCGGTGAGAGGTGAAGCAAGATCATAAGAGCAATCGATATCAAGCTCGTGGAACATATAGCTCAAGGCGGTGCCATAGGTAAAGGATGTGACAAGAGAGGTGTAGAAGTTTTGGACAAGGTACACTAATTCGGCAAACATAATTTGAGCTAGATTTGGACGTATACCCTCACGAAAATAATAGAGCCAAAAATCATCAACTTGACGAACCGTTGATCACTTACCACCGGATGGCCGAAACCACCAAGTGATAAGAAGTGAAGGAAACACTCATGGGCATCTAATACGATTTCAGAGCCACTATAGAGTTGAGGAAAAACATTTTCATCATCTAAACCCGTATCATCCATCCTCAAAAGATCGACTATAATTTTAGAATCAAGACGAAAAGTTTTTCCCATAAGATAAGACCCGAGTGCTATAACCTCAGTTTTTTCTTGATTGTAAACACACCAGGCAATAGAGTAAAAGATAAGGACAAGGTTTTTATAAAGAATGTCGGGTATACTTAAAAAAGGCATGAACTTCCATTTCCTTAATAAATCAAGATAACGAAAATTAAATTCATCGAAAGTTAAAAAGTGTATGGAAACAACATGTTCACGATGAATTCTAAAGTTTTGAAAATGTTTAAAATGATCTAAAACATTTGGATTTCCCGGTTCATTAAAACATTAACGATAAATTTGGTTAAGGTTTGGTTTTGTACCATTTTTTTCGGGATTAGATTCTGTAGGATTAGGATTGGAAGAGCTAGATGCGATCTCATTTCTTGCTCTTTTCTTAGGACCCATAATAAAAATCTAAAAATTTCAAACCACAAAAGCAATGTATGCATAAACATCACATTCAATCCAATAAATCAATACAATGATCAAGGTGTTGTGAAAAATATATTTTGTATAGTTTAAAAATCATATACAAGTAAAAGAAAAAATTTGGTGAAAATAAATTTGAAAACAGTAAAGAAAAATATACGAGTATAAATTTATATTCGAACAAAAAAAATCAGTTTTGAAAGAACTTTTGTAAAATCTTGGAAAATAGTGTTATATACATATTAGATTAATAAGTTTGAAACATAAAAAAATTTATAAATACGAAAGAAATTGAAAAATAAAGAAAATAGAGTTTATACCTTGAGAATTGATGAATGGATGAATGAATGGATGATTTGCACAAAGCTTGATGATGATCACTTGTGTTTAATGTTAAAACCAAAATCCCCAAAGAAATTTTGATGATTTGTGAGAAAAACAAAGGATTTGAAGGGTGTAAATAGGTGAAAACTGACCTAGGGTTAGCAAAAAGTAGTATTTGAGTTAAATTAGGAAAACCTCATTTTAATGTCTCATTTAAAGCTCTATGGCCACGCGTACCGATACGCAATATTGTGTATTGAAATTGCATACTAGTACATGTTTTAACCATATTGATCCTTGATTCGTACTGGTACAGGTTCACATGTACCGAAATGCTGCCATTGATACCCGTATCAATGCTGATACCCCGTATCGATACCCCTTGACCAAAAATGAATGCAAACTCTAGCAACAAGAAAAGATGCATAAAGGAGCAAAATCACACAAGCAAGGAAATCAACCAAATTCAAGCAACTTTTAAACACCAAAAAGGCTTTAAGGTTCAAAAAGGCTAGTACGCCCTAACTTTCTCCTAAGAGACCAAAAACGCTTTTTGGCTAAAGGTTTGGTAAAGATGTCCGCTAATTGGTTCAAGGTGTCTACATATTCTAGAACTACATCATTTTCAAGACATGATTTATAATGAAATGATGTCTTATCTCTATGTGTTTGGTTTTAGAGTGTTGGATGAGATTCTTAGTGAGACAAATGGCACACACTTTAGAGGGATGATACCTACATCAATTTCATAATCTAAAAGTTGTTGCTTCATCCAAAGGACTTGAGCATAACAACTTTCGGCCAAAATGTATTCCGTCTCGGTGATAGATAATGCCACACTATTTTGCTTCTTAAAAAACCATAATATGAGCATACTACCTAGGAATTAACATGTATTGAAGATAATCTTTCTATCTATCTTACAACCTCCATAATCCGCATCCGAATATGCATGCAAATTAAAGGAAAAGTCTCTAGGATACCAAAGACCTAAACAAGGTTTGTCTCTAAGGTATCTAAAGATTATCTTAACAGCTTGTAGGTGTGATTCTCTAGGACTAGCTTGAAATCTAGCACACAAGCAAACAATAAACATAATATCCAGTCTACTTGCTGTAAGATAAAGCAAAGATCTTATTATTGATCTATAATGCTTTAAATCAACACACTTACCTCCTTCATGTTTGTCAAGCTTTGTAGAAGAGCTCATTGATATGACTTGAGGTTTCACATTCTCCAAGCCAAACTTCTTGAGCATGTCTTTGATATACTTAGCTTGATTAATGAAGATATTATCCTTCCTTTGTTTGATTTGGAGTCCCAAAAAGAATGAGAGCTCCCCCATCATGCTCATCTCAAACTCACCTTGCATTAACTTAACAAAATCTTGGCAAATCAATTCATTAGTAGAACCAAATATAATATCATCAACATAAATTTGTACTACTAAGATGTATTTGCCTTTTCTTTTAATAAAAAGTGTAGTATCCACATTTCTTTTGTCAAAACCTTTTTAAATCAAAAAAATTGATAGTCATTCATACCAAGCTCTAAGAGCTTGTTTCAAACCATATAAAGATTTTGAAAGTTTGAAAACATGGTTTAGAAATTTTGGATCTTCAAAATCGGGTGGTTGTTCTACATACACTTATTTATTTATAAAACCATTTAGAAAAACACTTTTCACATCCATTTGAAAAAGGTTGAATTCATGACAACATGCAAATGCAAGCAACATCCTAATAACTTTCATTCTAGCTACGGAAGCATAGGTTTATCAAAATCGATTCCTTCTTCTTGAGTGTAACCTTGAGTAGCAAGTCTAGCCATGTTTCTCACTATGTTACCACTCTCATCTAGTTTGTTTCTAAAAACCTATTTAGTTCCTATGGTAGATTTATTATTAAGTCTATCAACTAATGTCCATACTTTACTTCTCTTGAATTGATTTAACTCTTTTTGCATAGCAAATATCCAATAATCATCATTTAATGCTTCTTTGATATTTTTAGGCTCTATGCATGAGATAAATACAACAAAATTACAAGTATTTCTAAGAGAAGATCTAATGGTTACCCATTTGGATGGATCACCCAAAATCTCACCACCTTTGACATAGTTGAACTCCCTTGGGTAGGTCACCTCCTTTTCCCTCTAGAGTCATGTCCTTCAAGGCTTCTAGAGGTAGATCTTGTGCTTCCTCTTTAGTTGGAACTTCATCCAACTTTGATGATTTTCCTCCACCGTCATTGGCATCACAAATTCCTACATCACCATCATCACAAGAATCATTCCTCGGAAGGATGTTATCATCGAAAACCACATGAATAGACTCTTCAACTACTAAAGTTCTTTTGTTAAATACATGATATGCTTTAGAGTTTAAAGAGCAACCTAGAAAAATAGCTTCATCACTTTTTTCATCAAATTTGCCTAAATTATCTTTTCCATTGTTTAAAACATAACATTTACAACCAAATGGATGGAAGTAGCTAATGCTAGGCTTTTTATTTTTCATAAGCTCATAAGGTGTTTTCTTTAAAATATGTATAATCATTACTCTATTGACAATGTAGCAAGCTGTATTTGTGGCTTCCGCCCAAAAATACTTAGGCAAATTATTTTCACAAAGTATGGTTCTAGTCATTTCTTTTAAAGTTTGATTTTTCCTCTCAACAACCCTATTTTGTTGAGGTGTGCGAGGAGTGGAAAAATTGTGGCTAATACCACTTGAGTTATAAAACTTTTCAAAACCTATATTTTGAAATTCGGTTCTATGATCACTCCTAATGTGAGAAATAAAGTGACCAACATTGTTTTGATTAACTTTTGAAAATGTGATGAATTTTTCTAAAGCCTCATCCTTGGTACTTAAAAATAGAATCCAAGTATATCTAGAATAGTCATCGACTAAAACAAATGCATATGATTTTTCACCCAAACTCATTGTTCTAATAGGGCCAAAAAGATCTATGTGGATCAATTGTAAAACTCTACTTGTAGAAATATCATTACAGGTTTGAAAGAAACTCTTTTATGTTTGTCTTTAGCATAAGCATCACAAATTTTATCATATGAAAACTTTATTTTTGGCAAACCTCTTATAAGATCATTTGAAATATTTTTTTCCAAAACATTCATGCTTGCTTGCCCTAGTTTTCTATGCCATAACCATGAATCATGCTCATCTTTTGCAACAAAACATGCATTGGAAATATGAATGTCATGTAAATGCACCATATAAATGTTTCCTATGCGATTACCAATAAGCACAATTTTGTTAGTTTCAATGTTGATAAATTTGCAACCATTTAAATCAAAAAGCACATTAAAACCTTTATCACAAAGTTGGCTTATTCTCAAAAGATTATGCTTAAGAATGTTAACATATAAGACATTATCAATTAGGATAAAATAGTGATTACCAATGGAACCAATTCCTTCAATGTGGCCTTTGGAGTTGTCACCAAAAGTCACTACTCCTCCACTCTTTGGTTTTAGCTTTAAGAATTGACTTTTGTCATCGGTCATGTGTCTCGAGCATCCACTATCAAGGTACCACGAATTTGCACTTGAAGCTTTGGCCTTGTAGCAATGCCCCCTACAAACAAAGAATTACGTCTTGATTTTGGGTATCCAAATCGTTTTGGGTCCATGAGTATTAGCTCTCAAAATATTGGTTCCCTTAGGAATCCAAGAAGCAATAGCATTAATGTCATTAGAAGTGGCAACTTCCTTAGGTACACGATTGGGGGTCGTATCAGTATGGGTCGATCTGTGCCGGTACTTGTGGAAAATTAGGATTTCTAGTGAGCAATGCTAGTATCGATACGCGTGCGGGTAACCAGTAGCCAAGGCTACCATACTGATACTCGTATTCGAGTACCAGTACCAACTAGACTGAATGATCTATAATGCCAGTTAAAGATGAAAATCGATGCATAATATTAATGAATTGATTTATGCCTTAATTAATAAGATAATGCAAATTAATGAGATAATTAATGAGGACGATTAATGTACACTTCCATAATGTATTAACAATTTGGTAAACTTAATTTGGTGATTTGATAATTGATAGAAAGCATAGAGTTATGGTAATCGTGCCAATGTTGTGTGTTGTATGAATACCTTGTATGGTTGAGTCACTTTGTGTAGTGGGATCTAGATACCTAGAGAGTGTATTATAACACCATGAGATGAAACACTGAATGTATGATCCCGAGGCTGTGTGACACCAAGCCTCATTTGATGATACTCGAGGAGAGATACCGAGTATGAGTGTACGTTTCCGAGGCTGTGTGACACTGGCCCTCACTCAGAGTGTATGTTCTCGAGGTTGTGTGATACCGGGCCTCACTCTAGGTTTGTGGTTATGACTTTGTGTGCTTTTGCTCAAATGATCTAGTGAGATCCTGAGTATGGTTGGGCCTTGTGTGCCATGTTTGATGTTTTCATGATGAGAGCATGCGTTTAAGTGACTAGTAGTAGCGCCACATGTTTATTTATCTTTTTTTATTGCTCGTACTAGCTTTGCATGCTTATGTTTTATGATTAGCATGAAGTATAGTAGAGTAGATGTGTACCACTGAGTTTTGTAAGCTCAACGCTTGCAATCGTTGTTTCGTACGTATGTTGGTAGATTGATTGGGAGCTCAAGGAGCACAATCGGTTTGGATTCCAACAAGCGGTGATTGTCAGGGTACGATACTTGTATTTAGTGGGTCGTGTATTCATGGGACCTTAGATGGTCGAGTCTGTAACTCTTATTTTGGAATTGTATTAACTAAGTCGAATATTCAAATGTTTTAAATTAAATTAAAGCTTCTTTGTAACGATTTAATCATTTATCTATATTTTTAACTGTTGGATTTAAATGTTTTTGGAAAATATTTTATTTGAGCTAAACCAAGTTGAAAAAGTTTATGGTAGTAGTTTGGGCTTATGGCCCAAATGTGACATCCGGGTTTAGGGTGTTACAATACTATTCTTGTGTTGGGACGTTAATAGTGTTTTTTATTAAGTAGAAAGATGTTACATTTTTAAGGCAAATGTCGAGATTCAAACCCAAATAAAAGTGAGACAACATGAACATACTTGAACACTCAGCCAATTAGTGAATTTCATTAATAGTATTTTTTAAATGTTTTATTAAAAAGATGATAAAATTATAATTAAGGGTGAAAAAGACACTATGACAAAAAAGTCATCAATGTTTGCTTATTTTTTTAATTGCATCTTTAATATTATTATATCACATCAATAAAAATGTTGATCAATAATTGACTGTAAGTTAACATAAAAAATAACTTATTTGAAAAGAACTTTGGTATAATATGTAATGTTGGTATAGTACCAATATAACATGTTTCTTTTGTTATTGTTGGGAAATGCACGATGCCTATCGAGATTGTTGAATAGACGCCAACAATCATATTCCGTCAAATTTGCCTCATATAATATGTTGGTATAATATTTGAACTCTTTGTTTCAAAGATCAAATCAAACCTTGAAAATATACAAAAGAGAGGATACATATAAAATTTTGGTATCTAATTTTGTCATTTTATGTGTAACATGGCATCTAATTTTTTTGGGTGCTATTAGATACCTAAAGTTTTTTAATGGTGTAATTAGGTACTTAATTTTTTTTAATGGTGCAAATAGATACCTACTTTTGTTGGTTCAATTAGGTACATAAATGTTTTCTTTAGGCCAGTGAACGAACACGAATGAGGATATGTTCATGTTCGTTTGTTTAATTTTAACCGAACAAATGAATGAACACGAACAACTAAACAAACATAATTTCTTGTTTGTGTTTGTTTGTTAAAATAATAAATGAACATAAACGAACGCGAACGAACATTGAGTATTGTTTAATTTTTTCTTTTTACTTTATATTTTCAATATATGTTTTTAATTTTTTTTAAATATAATACTTTTTTGTTATTAAAAATAATAAATATAAATGGATATATGTGAATAAATTTAAACGGACATAAACGAACGGATTATTAAACGTTCATAAAACATAAATGAATGAACAAACCTTTTGTTCGTGTTCGTTTATTTATTTAAACGGACAGAAAATTTTGTTCATGTTCGTTCGTCTAATAAATAAACGAACATAAACGAACTTCTCGCCAAATGGTTCACGAATGGTTCGCTGAACGTTTGGTTCGTTTATAGCCCTAGTTTTCTTTGGTGCAATTAGGTATGTGAATTTTTTTCTTTGGTGCAATTTAGGTACGTAATTTTTTTTAATTACACATGTTTAATTCTAATTGTTTTATACGTATAACTTTAACGCTGTTTAATTAAAGGCACAACATATGTTACAAATTCAAAAGTTAGATGCTAAAATTCTAAGTTTGAACATATAGTTAAAAAATTATGTTAGGTACTTAATTGTACCAAATAAAAAAATTAGGTGTCTAATTGCACACAAAAATGTTACCACATTACATATAAATGACAAAGTTGGTTAAACGGATTTTTAATAAATTTATATTTTTTACAATTTTCATTTTATAATTTATACGATTTTAATAACTAAAATATATATTTTAATTTTTAATATTTTATAAATTTTAGAGTAATCTACATTGGAGGTCCCTTTTGTTTGGGGCATGTTCTGTTTTGGTCACTCGACTTGAAAAAAAAGATTAAAATGACCATTTTATATTTTTGATCGTTACTGTTTTGGTCACCCACCGTTAACCTCCATTAATAAAAAATGTTAATTTTAATTTTGACTCCTATACTTTTGAAAGTTTCTTTTTATACCCCTTTCAAACAAAAAACCTATAAATCCCAACCCTTCATCCACAGATGTCGCCACCTTCAGTTGCAACCATCTGTCGCCTGTTGTTATCATCGTCAGTCGTTGTCCTGCCATCAACCTTTTGTCCAAACCCTAACCCCAATCCTCTTTATTGCAACATGCATAATTGAAATCGTTGCCCAAACCCAATCTTTTCCCTAATTGTTTCCCCTTGACACAGTTGAAATCACCGACCAACCACAAGATTTACGACCATCGACCACCTAAATCAAACCACCATTGCCCCTCTTGACACAAACCCGAACACAACATACTTTGAAACGAACTCCATCGGACGGCTAACAACGACAAATCGAGCGATTTAGGTCTGGGTTTTCATTTGAGATATTGCAGTTTTAAGGGGTTTTTAAGAAATACAAACCATGAAGAAGAAGGGGGAAAGAAAGCTTTCGTTCGTTGGTCTTAGTTTATCGGAAAAGGATGGACGACGTTTGAGGGTTGTTCAAAGCCTACAGCAAGATAAATGACAGCGACGACAAGATGGACGACGACGAAGACAACAAGTGTACGGTTTGAGTTAGAGGAGAAGAAGAGATTTTTTAGGTTTTTGTTTGAAATGGGTGAAAAAAAACTTTCAAAAGTTTATGGGTCAAAATTAAAATTAATATTTTTTATTACTGAAGATTAACGCTCAGGTGACCAAAACAGTAACGGTCAAAAACATAAGTGGCCATTTTAATCTGTCTTTTTAAAAAAATTGAGTGACCAAAACAGAACACAACTCAAACAAAAGGGATGTCTGTATAGATTACCCTAACTTTTATATATATATATATAATGACAAAATAACTAATGTAAGCATCGATAAAAAGGGAAAAATGGTTGACAACTTAATGGATTCATTACTTTGTTTTTTCAGCTGATTCAATTTTACATAAAATTAGAAGTTAAAACGAAGAAAAAATAAGTTCTAAAATATATATTTTTTTAAATTTAAGGATAGACAATGTTATTACACAAAAAATATAGGGAACAAGTAGTAATATAATATTATTATTGTGAGTGGGTAATGCATAAAGTAGTAGTAGAAGTGGGGCAAGCCATCACATGTTTGCTTGGAGGTATTATTTAGTTGTGGGGCAGGCGCGGGGGGAGTAAAAGAAAAAAGAAAGGGGAGGGTATAATGGGAAACGTAGGGAGAAAAGTCGCAGCCTACAGGCCACACAGGCTGGGCAACGGTGACCAACATTTATTGTATTCTAATTCTAAATTGTAAATTTCGAAGAGTAATACTATTATAGGATGATGGGCTTTTTCTTAAGATTAACCGCCCAAATCTGGCGTGCTGCGGCTGCGGCTGCCCTGCCCCCACCATTCCTTTTCCATCACCTCGCTTCCTCTTTTCCCTTCTTGCCTTCGGCATATACGTGTGCATACATCTCTATATACATACACGTATGTATTGGGGAAATGACCCAAATATAGTTCTCCAATTTTTTTCCTGCGGTCCCTTCGAGTCTATTTTTAAATCTATGGTGAATTATTGTTCATGGTAGAAGTCGGATTGCTTTCCATTCGAATTTGAACAGTATTTTAAAAAAAAAAAATCCAACTGAAGTCTGATTTTAGCTTGAAGACGGATTAAACACCATCCGACTTTGAACAGTGTTCATTACTTTTACTGTTCAAAGACAGATTATAAGCAGTCCGATTTCAATTGTTTTATCTGAACATGAAAAAAATACTGTTCAAAGACAGATTGAAAGCAATCCGACTTCTAATTTGCTACAGTAAACGTCTATAAATTTGGAAATAAACTTGAAAGGGCCATATTGTTGGAAAAAAAATTTGAAGAACCTTATTTGGAGAATTTTGCCCGTATGTATTGTTCATAAGCCCAAAAGGATGGCCCCCGCTTTTGTCTCCGTAGTAAGAATACTGATTTGAAATGGTAAAGTATAATTTACCTAAAAGGCGAAGAAGTCGATTCATAATTATTTCATAAAATTTTATATGTTGTATACAAATCAAAGAGGAAATAAAAGAATGAAGTGGAGGTTAGAGCCCTTCCCGAAACGTGAATAGCTCCGTCACTGGCGGCCGAGTTGAGGGTAAGAGACTCAGTCAAGGGTAAACTCAAAGGAGTTTCTGTGGATACTCAGTCAAGGGTAAACTCAAAGTGTTTTCCACATATGGTTTTAGCTATTCTCGGTGATATTCTATCTTGCATTAGTTGTAGTATGCTTAGCATTCAGTCCATTGCAAGAGTGCCAAATCCAATGACAACACTGATCAAATCTATGGCAGGAGCTGCTGGATGTGTGTTTCACAGACTTGGCCCTGGAATGTATATCACCTCCCTTGAACTATTTAGGAATATAGCAATCTTCCAAAATTATTTATCGAAATAGCATCCAAAACTGACAAAGCTTTAAAAAACACATCTTTCAGAACACGCTTTTTCAATACTAGGTTTTCTTTGTGGTTATGCAGCTCTCAATCCAGTTTTTTTCATTCACAACGCCAAAATTCGAATCTGACATTGTCCTCCTAGACCAATCGACCGATTGTTGGTAGATTTGGGTGCTATTTTGATCATATTAGACCAGTTGGTTAGTTGCAGTAAAATGAGTAAAGTAAATCATCATCTCCAACCGGCAATAAGGAATTCAAAGCTTTATAGTTAATCCAGTATATGAAAACAACATTCTTATTAGCATATGTAATAGGCATTGTTTATTGTTGCCAACCAACAGAGCAATCATCCTATTCCTGGGTAATACATGACACATTTAATAGAAACAGAACCAGAAACAAGAAACTCAAACCTGAAAACTTTCGAAAGGTCACTTAGACAACACGCTGAACAACAACCCGATCGCCGCCCCTGCAATGCACAAGAAAGACACAACACGGAGCCGAACAAACAGAACATTCAAGCTTTTAGCAACCTGAAGAGTAAGAGTCAGAATCTGCAGCCTACCTCGCTCCTCCATCATCTTCAAGAAGTACATAGGCTTCACCGATTGCCGCAACATAAACGCCAGCGTAAAAGGGAACCCAAATGCCATGACGCTTTGGATGGTAACCTCACTTAATGGGTGTGCTCCAGAACCATGAGCATAGGAAATCCACGCTCCAAGACCAAGGTGGAGCAGACCCAGAAGAGCCACTGCTTTGCTGAGTCCATATATGTTCTTCATCATTGTTTCAAGAACCTCTCTCGTCTCATTAGCCAATGCTGATAGATCACGCTCCACGGTTGGTCCCTCGATTTCTTGATGCTTGAAATCAGGGTTTTGACTCGGGTGGGATTCACTGCTACTTCTGTCTGGTTTCTCATTGTCAGGTTTTGGGGTAGGGCTAGAAGGAGTTGTTGAAAGATATCTAGGACTTGTACTAGCGTATGAAGTTCTAGGGATGAAATCCAAATTCAAATCAGCTTTCAAGGGTTTAGGACAAAGCAGTGTATCTTGGATTCGTCCAATCGAAGAACAATTGAAGCTGGGTGCTTTGGATTTGGTATAATAGCTTGATGAGAATGATGTACTAGAATAGAGATGAGAAGTGATTTGGTGTAGGGTCGATAGAGAGGGTAAGGGATGGGAATGAAGACTAGGGTTGAAGGGATTGCGGCGGACGGGGAGTTTCGATATTAAAGTACGACTACGGGAGATCATCGTTGCAATTCAAATTCACAGGTGATTGGAGCAGAGACCGAGGAAGTTTTACGAATCTGGGAATCAGAATCGCTGCAATTTGTTTGCAGTCGCTCTAGGCAAAATGGCAACGGAATGGTTAAAGGGTAAACTATATAATTAGTCATCCAATTTTTAAAGAGCTTGCAATTTAATCAATCAACTTTTTTTTTTAAAAAAAATCATTAATCTTTTAATTTATTTTCATTAAAATCACCCTCGTTAACTATACTAAAAAAATACTGATATAAAAAAATTGTTGACGTGGCTTCTAACTTTCCTTCTTCTTCTCTCTGTTTCCTCCTCTATAGCTGAATCTTCTTCAACTTTTCATTTTCAATCCTTACTTCTATTTATTTATTATATCATTGAACTTGGACTGTTAATCTTTGAAACTTGGAATCAGGAAAAATCATGGGTTCCAGGAACTCGTTAGGAATTTGTGTGGAAAAAAACTCAAAGATAACATAAAATAACCATACAAAAGTGATGAGATTTAATATAGTTCGGCTTTGCCTACCTCTATGGGTTAGAAAAATAAATAATTCATTATCAACGCAGAGAACACAAGGAGCAAAAATACATGAAATCTCATGTAATAACATAACTCGATATCTATACAAAGTACTCTTTTCAACGTCCCTACAAGATCCATCTCTGCAACATAATATTATAGTTAGAGAGATCCTAAAAATAGTTACATTTATCCAACGTAATTTTCTCATAATTTTAAAAGTTAAGATCAACTGTATATTTATTGAGCTAAATACTTAGCCACCAAGAAACCTTAGCACATAAGACTACTTGCCTAATATAAATACTTAGTATTAAATAAACCTCATTATCATTCTTCCACCACTAGAATTACATTAATATCGAACAGAAGTTAGCAAGCCTGGAGGTTTGAACACCTATTTTGGCAGTAGATTACAAGAAATGATTGAACAGTATGAGCAAAAAAATAATCCCGCGAGCACCAGTGCTACTGGAAGTGGTAATGATGGTGAAGATACAATGTAAATCAGGATGATGAGCAATGGAATTTGTACATCAAAGGGGAGGAAAATTAGAGGGATTCATTTCGTTTTTTTTAAGATAAGAAACTTAAGATTTAAAAAAGAATTTTATTGTATTGAAGTAGAATAATTATAGTATAAGGTATTGGGAGCTTGTGTATGTAATCATACTCAAAAGCTAATGTGTACACAGAATTCTTCAGCACATTACAAATACAGGATCAAAGCATAGAAACCCTGAATATTTCCACAAACAACAGTGCTGCTGCTGCTGCTGCTCCCTTTTCCCGTTTCATCTATATATCTCTGCCGGAGAGACGAGACCCAATATACAGCTCCAAGCGTCCCACTTGATTAAGGGAAACATGCAGCACTTTTCACTGCCACTCACATCCTTATTCGAATCAATCACCAATTGCTACTACATACAGTCCATTCCCATTCCTTGCTTTCAACATATATTTATACTTATCCATCCATCATTATAAGATATAGATTGCACTTTATATTGCATAACCCCACACCCCCCCATGATTCCAAGCTTGGTTTCTCTTATCAACAATCCTGCATTTTGTTAAGAATTGATGTTTTACTAACTCGTAGATAGCAGAGACGTACAATTACGACATAGAATTACCCATGCCCCCCTCCCCAAAGATTAGTTTGTGATACAGACCTTTTGATATGGAGAGCAACAGTAAAAACTGAAGAGATATCCTGCATTATTTAGATATCCTGCATGCACGGTAAGTATTTCGGAATAAGATCAAAACATCTTGGAGATGTATACTGCAATACTGGAGAAAAACTGGAAAATGCGCAATTATCAATCAGATGATAACTGCATTAGAATGATCAATACCTAGCCGTCTACTTAAAACAATAACCAGACTAACAGATGAACTCACACTCTAGTGTTGCAAACATTCACCTAATGTGCATAGTCACTAAGAATGTCGGACAACCTACAAAAACCTCAATGTTGTAAGCAAGAATGGAAAGAGAAAACTACTAACAAATGAGAGCAGAAATTGCTTTAGTTCCACAAGCGCAGTCCTCAAAAAAGTACAAAATAGGAACAAAGAATACCTAATATTTTTAGTTACGATGGTCTGCCCATCTTCAGCTCCAAGATGACGTAAAGCCACTTCCTCCAACTGACCATTTCGATATGCATGCTACAAAAACAGAACATAACAATAAAAATGATATAAGAACAGCTAGAACAGAACACTAAAGATGCAAGGCTGAAAATGGAACAGACAATCTCCAATCATATTTGGATGACATGTATTGCAAACAAGGATATGCTAAAAGAAAAAATATGCTATTTTTGAAGTACGCCATTTGAATAATATGACTTCATACAACCACCAATTTTATCGAAAGAAAATTTATTTAACCAGAAAAGCTTGGCTTGTGTTTTTGGGTAATTTTCCCAAAAACATAAAAAAACCTTTTGAACATTCACATGCACGACTAGGAGGCATGAGTAATAAATCCTCTAGAGAACAGTTATATAAACTTCAGGGTTTAAACCAAGGCAAACCTGTACACATTAATATTCATAACATCAAAGCCCTCGCAATAATTTAAACCATCAAGAAAAACAATTTAAACTCTAGTAACTTGATTCCAATCACAATTAACAATGTCTCAAGTCTTACATGAGACAATTTATAATGATCAAGTTAAAAAACACACCAAGATCAATTTTCTCCTAGTTGAAAAAGGTGGCATCATATCAAAGACCGTCTTTTCAAAATTCCAACAGAACATAACAAATAAACCTAGGAACTTGATAAAGAATATACTCATCATTGCTTGAGGAGTCAATTGGTTTAAAACCTAGCTGCATTGATAACAGGGCCTCTCCAAAGATTTTAAAACATTGTTTTGAAAATCTTCAGTCTAACGAATAATTATTTCATCTTCTGCAATTAAGTGTCTGAAGAAGACATCAATTGTTGAGGTTGTCAAATGTTCGAGTTACAAACAAATTTATTTTCCTAAACCGGTCTCTCCAAATAAAAGTCCATCTGTTAGATATAATAGTTGAGGTTCAGCAAAGAACCAGCTAAATCATCATGCAACCATAGTGAAAACATGAGCGAAAAGGGTGAGAAATCACCACAAAAAACAAGATAGGGAAAATGGAGAAGCAGAGAATGCTAATATAAATCCACAACTAAACAGCTTTGAGTTGATAAGATCCAAAAAAAATGGACATTTAAGTACTGAGAAAGGAAATTTATAGGTTTTGCAGTGAGTTAAAGAATGAATAGAAAATCATTTACCTTGTAAAAACAACTGTTCCCAAAAGGACAGTTCCCATTTCCGAAGTTGAAGTGCTTGCAATTTATTGACCTGCACAGGTGAAGAGACAATAGAAAGAAAAGATTTACTAGTAAGAAAAGCAAAATTTCCATACAAATCCTAAGTTCAGCATTTTCTCATATGTTATGTAGGTATACAAGCCTGAAACTCAGATTTGTTACACGAAAATGACTTGTGCTAATCACATTATAAAAACATTTTACAATGTAGTTTCTTTTTAAAAATCCAACTGATTCCATCTTCCTTTAAGTATGTAGTGGAAATCAGATGATCTGATTCACCCCTTCATTAAATAGATTTTTACAGATTATGCAAACAATCCATCAATTATGTATATACATACTTTAGACAACTTTCAACTTAAAATCATAATGCATGTCAGCAGGAAGTATAAGAAGCATCATAATCGCAGTGACATTACCTCAATTTTGCCTTGTAGCCATCAACAATTCGCTGTTTTTTGTCCGGTGTCCAATACCAAATGACACTTGGAATGACAAAATATGATAGCTTGCGGCAGATTGGGCAAGCCCTCAAGGCAGTATTGACATCCATTCCAGAGGAAGTAGAACTGCTACGCCAATTTCTAATGCAAGTTATGCAGAATGAATGATCACATTCCGAAAGAATTCCAAACTTACGCTCAGCTGCTGTGGGCTTTGAGAGAACACGATCCAGGCACACACTACATTCTATTTCTTGACTCAGTTTCAATGCATCAAGGTATTTTTGCTTCTTCTTGCACATTTTTATATGTTCCTCCCTTTCTTCAGGTCTAAAAGGATGCAAACAATGCTTTTCACAGGTGGGATACAAGTCTCCATGAAAATGAGGACATTTTTCTCCACGGGGGCAGTTACCAGCTGCGGCAAACGAGCAGATAGGTTGCTCAACTGGATTATCGCTCCTAGGCTCAACAGTTGCGCCATTATCCGATAGATCCTGAGGCGCAGATTCCAAATTCCCTTCTTGTTTGGAGGGAGCAACGAAAGCTCTATTGGAATCAGGGAACTTGGTAGAAGCAGCCGAAGATACAACCAACCCAACAGATGCAGATTTTGAAGGAGGTAAAGGTACAGAATCAGGTGCTGTCGACGAAGATGAAGCCGATGCATCTGATTGCGAAGCCTTGACATGTTCATATCTGCACCTACTACCATAAAAGCAGTTTCCTTTCTGATAGTATGTGCATATCTGCAATGACCAAGTAAGAAACGATAATAAGGTAACCAAAAAAGTATAATCAATAGGTAAATTCAAATAATAACAATAAGAAGAAGAATGAAACAGGGGAAGGGAAGGGAAACTTCATACAGTATTGGGAGGATGCTTCCAATGATGAGAAAATTCACAATGCTCCCCCCCTTTGAGGCATGCTCCATGAGCAAAGAACTTGCAAAGAACTCTGGAATCATATGAAAATTAAAAGTTAAAAAAACTGCAGCTTAATGGAAGCCGGGATTGGAGTATTGGCGGGGCAACCAAATTAGGTTAATTAAAATTCAAACACGAAAGAACCTAGCTAATCAAACAGTTAATTTTGGGGCTTCATTCATACAAGGAAGCTGAGAAAACAAACAACCAAACATTTTTCCAACATTTCATTCAAAATCTGGCAATGTTATCCCAGCAGATAAACATGAAAGCGGAAAACCCAAAGGATAAAGGAAACTGAGGCAGAAAACAGGGAATTGACAGATAAGATGATCACCTTTTAGGCATGGAGAATGGCGATTGATTCAGAGAAAGCTGTGAAATCAAAATTATAAAAAAGGAAGCGGGGGCCGAGGGTGGAATTGAAAGATGGCTGGGAAGAAAAGAAAAAGGACAAAAAAAAAAAAGAAAAGAAAAAGAAAAGAAAAGAAAAGAAAGAGGGGATCAGCGAAATTGAAGGCGACTCTGGGTTTTTGTAACCAATCAACCGATCAACGTTTTGCACATTATCCTTACATTAAAAAAAACAAAGGCGGTGAGTTGGTTTTCCGTACAAGACAGGAGTCAAACCGTCAAAAAGCCCTTGCTTCTGTAATAAAGGAAAGGGTAAACTATATAAGTAACCATCGAATTAATTGAATATTTTTATTTTGACCACCGAATTAATGAATTTATCAATCAGGTTATTAAATTTATTTATTTTAATCACTGCCGTTAAAAAATTGCTAGAGAGGTATCGTGACAAATAAAAAAAATTTGTAAAATTATATATTTAGTCTATATTATTTATTTATTAAATTAATTTAATTATAATTTTATTTGAAGTAAATAAAATTAATTAATTAGTTAGATGATGACACATGTCCTATCTATTTTTTAATTTTTAAAATTGGAACGAATTGCACCTGTGGAAATTTGATCCCATACCAAACACATGAAAAACTAATGCTCAAACCACTAAGCCAACTTCATTGGTGTGATACAAAATACTAACATATTTTATTAAATAATTACTTTGTTGGTGAAAATTAAAGAATATAAAGGGGAATTAAAGGGATTCGAACTCAGGACTAATTGTACAAAACTAAAATGCAAAACCAATAAATGAACCTTATAGCTTAAGAAAATGTGACTATATATAATATATGAATTGAGCTAAATTTCTTTTCTTTTAAATCGAATATTTAATATTTTAATAAATATTCGATTTAATTTAAATATGAAAAAGGAAAAATATTCAAATATTTTAAATCAATTTTTTATTTTAAATTGAATATTTTTAAAATTGAATATTTAATATTTTCATATTTAAATCACATCGAATATTTAATAACTACTTTAAATATTCGATTTAATGTAAAAATATTCGATTTAAAAGAAAAAAAATTGATTTAAAATATTCGAATATTTTTTTCTTTTTCATATTTAAATTAAATCGAATATTTATTAAAATATTAAATATTCGATTTAAAAGAAAAGAAATTTGATTAAAAATATTTGAATATTTGGTGGTTTGTGTGATTTTACACCTTCCAAGCGATTTAGGTTCTAGTCATCTTTCAACCATTTTTACTTTTTTTTCTTAACTTTTACTGCAGTATAAGATATGTATATACAAGGGTGCATTTTATATTATTAAGAGTAGGTTGATGCAGTGGTAAAGGTGTGTTTAACACCCTTATGTTTCGGGTTCAATTTTGCTCAAGGTTGTTTGTACTCTTTAATTCCCCTTTATACTCTTTAGTTTTCACCAACAAAGTAATCCTTTAATAAAAATATGTGGTAAAATACCTAAATCATCACTCAACTTTGCTCTTAGACCTATTTTGATCACTGAACTTTAAAAACGATCAATTTACTCATTAAACTTTATTTTTTGACCTATTTTGGTCACTTTAAATTATTTTATTAATATTTAGATATGACTTGACATATTTTATTATTATTAAATATAAAAATTAATTTAAAATAAAAATATATTTATTATTATTAAATTAAAAAGAAATTTAAAATAAAACCCCCAAATCCCCCAACACTCAAAACATCAAACCACTTTCACCCTCACCGGCCATTCACTCATTCGTCGGCGTTACCCTCACCGGCCACCCACTCATTCGTAGCCTTACCCTCACCGACCACCCACCCCTTCGCCGGCCTGCCTTCTGTCCATAATCTCCATGCCTGCAGCAAAGAAAGATTTAAATGGGAATGACCAACTCTGCAATGGCTAAAGAGAAAACAAGCCGGAACGTATCAGCCATGTACGTGTTGGGTGATTCTTCAGTGGATTGTGGAGCCAACACTAGTTTCTAATGCCATGTAGTTTGTGGAAGTTACATAGGTGGCTAGCAATCAGCATAGAAAAGAAACTTAAACATACTTGGGAAACCATTGATCATGTCTCTCAGATTGTGTATCTAAGAAAGATGAGGATAGCTTCAATTACCAAGCTTTTTATAACCCGACCTTTGGATCGGCTGCTACTCGTAAAGGCTTGAAAGGCAACGTTGTCAGTCTCATATTTGCCACACAAGACACTAGTTCAGTTTTCACCTGGTTCTTCTCTAGTGTCGCCAAGCATCCGTCCGTTGAAGCTAAAATCATGCAGCATTGTGCGAAACATTGAATGTACCCATCAGGGGGCCAGTGCTGTCGTGAACAGCTGTTGAAGCCGACACACTCCCTAGCAGCAATATAATCGATCTTGACACAGATGTCATGATCGCAGCACACATGATGGGAAGGACGAGATCAGTTCGGGGAGATGATTGCCATGAATTCAAGCCACTGAAAGATGAGATCAGGCATGGAGATTATGGACAGAAGGCAAGCCGGCGAATGGGTGGATGACCGGTGAAGGTAACGTCGGTGAAGGGGTGGGTGGCGGTGAGGTTGAAAGTGGTTTGAGATTTTGAGTGTTTGGGGATTTAGGGGTTTATTTTAAATTTCTTTTTTGTTTAATAATAATAAATATAATTTAGTTTTTATTTTAAATTAATTTTTATATTTAATAATAATATATGCCAAGTTATACTCAAATATTAATAAAATAATTTAAAAGGATTAAAATAGGTCAAAAAAGTAAAGTTTAGTGAATAAATTGATCGTTTTTAAAGTTTAGTGACCAAAATAGGTCTGGGAGCAAAGTTGAGTGATGGTTTAAGTATTTTACCTTAAAATATGTTAGTATTTTATATCACACTAGTAAAGTTGGCTTAGTGGTTTGAGCATTGGCCTTATATGCATTTGGCATGGGTACAATTCCCCACAGGTGCAATTTATGCCAATTTTATTTTCTCCCATTCTTTACGGCCAATCAGATGGTGCTGGCTGGTTGATTAAATCTATTAAATTAAAACTTAAAAAAATAGATAGGACACGTGTCATTATTTAATTGGTTGATTAATTTTATTTAATTAAAATAAAATTATAATTAAATTGATTTAATAAGTAAATAGTAGGGACTAAATGTATAATTTTATAAATTTTCGTTAACTGTCATGTCACCCATCCGTCCGTTTTTAACGGCGGTGGTCAAAATATGTCAATTTAATAAGTTCGGTGGTCTAATTGACGAGTTCATTAGTTCGGTGGTCAAAATAAGAATTCCAATTAGTTCGGTGGTCACTGGTGTAGTTTACCCTAACAGAAATCACCCTCTTCCTCCTTTCCTAGATTTATGCTTTCTGCTCCTTGTACTATATTCAATTCCCAGATTTAGTCCTTATAATTTAATTTAACATAATTTGATCCTTCTGATGTTATTATGCACTTATCCGAATCACTAATACCATTAAATATTCTCTTTTTTCTGGTTAATATTTAATTTAAAAGGAAAAAAATCTGAATTAAGAGATTAAAAATAAGTTAATAAAAAACAACTATTTTAATAACCATAATTCCATTTTCTTAAAATGACATAAAAATTTGAATTTTAAAATTTTCTTTCTTAAATATAACCGTTACCAATGAAATATTTTAATATTATTAATGATTTGAATTAAGGCATACCATTAATAACCATTACAAAAATAAATTAGATGAAATTAAAATAGAAAATATTATAAAAAACAAACGAAAACCAAAATTTAATGTTTTCACGTAATAACCCTCGTAATAGTTTACTTAAAAGTTAAACAAGACACATACAATAGAATAATCAATGATCTTGGAATATCAAATCTCATCATCATCATCATCATAATAATAATAATAATAATAATAATAATAATAATTGAGATCCACTAATTGACCTAATAACTAAAGATGTTAATATTAGCTTATTTTAAATGAGTTCGAATCTAATATAAAAATATAATATTGAATCAAAAATAAAAAAGAAAAAAGTCCAAATTATTATTCTGTAATCACTTAAATATTTAAATTTGTAACGTACTATTATATCATTGATCGAAAGATTTTTAAATTGAGATAATGCTTGAACTTAAAACAGATATAAAATATTAATTTAAATACATATTTTAAAAAAATAAGTATTAAAAAAATATAATTTAAGTACTTTGTTAGTTTAAACCTAATAATGATAACAGCGATGTTGACACGTACCATACAATATATAACATATAACTTTTTTTAGCAAAATACAAAACATATATGAGCAAATTTAGCTACTGACGTATTGTGATAACTGATGACATTGAAATGAATGAGTTGCAAGATTTCATGGCTCGACCAACAAGATTCAAAGACCAAAAAACGGACAGCTTTTAGACGTTATTTTATTTAGGGATAATTACGTATTTAGCACCTATTCTCGCTAGTGGCGAATGCAAGGTATGTCAGGTAGGCATGGGTCCACCCTTAATTTTTTAAATTTTATACACTTGACTTTAAATTTTTAGATTTTTATGAATTAGTCTTTTAATTTTTTTAATCTTAATATGTTGTGCTCACCTTAAAATTTTAAGATATTATGTGTGCTTACCCTAAATTTTTTTTGAACCCACCATTATTCCCGCATTATTGGTTTAGTACCTCACCTATTTTTTGGCAAAATAGTAGCGAACGTTACGTTTTGTTTCTATTTTAGTACTTGAAGTTAAAAAATTAACTACGTGTTGACTAGGAAAAAGAAAATCACATGTGAAAAGCTGCCACGTCATTTTCTCTCTCCTAGTTAACATGTCAACGTGTGCATTTTTATTATTTTAGTCGACATAACATGCTGGCTAGGAGAGAGAAAATGACGTGCAATCATGTGTGATTTTCTTTCTCCTAGTAAGTCTGGCGTTAATTTTTTAACGACGAGGTACCAAAATAAAAACAAAACGTAACATTAGGTACCATTTTCCAAAAAAAGGTGAAATACTAAAATAGTAACGCGAGAATATGTGGAGTACTAAATATGTAGTTATCCCTTTTATTTATGTTTTTTTACGGAAGTTATTTTATTTATGTTATATACATATGTCATAAATGTATATTATACGTAACAACTTCCTCGTGCCACGACAGGATTTTGATATTTAAACGTGTTACGAAATATACGAGAATTAGAATAGCAAATAACAAATACATAATAAAATAGACCTAGAAGAAAAAAACCTATGAATAAATGAAATAAAAGTATTATAATGTTAAAATTAGAAGAGGAATATGTTCGTGCGGTTCACATAAGTTTATATGATTCACACAGTTTCACCATAAACTCCTACTTTTTTTCTAATTTTCTTCTTCAACAAGCGAGTCGTATCACAAACTTCCGATTACTAGGAATGGGAAAATAGAATATGTCTGTACATTCTCCAATGAATTATTTATCACGACGGCACCACCTTAGTTGGGACTACGGTTGCCAAACCCACTGTGCTTGAGGCTGTCGGGGCTGATTTAGAGGCGAATCCGAATGAGGATGGCTTGAACGAGGAAACAGTTATGTCCGAGGATGGCTCGAATGATGATGTTAAGGACAATGCCCCTACCAATCCTGCTTATGAGAATGACGTGACTGAGGGCCCCAAGGTTGCTGAACCCATTGTGCAATCTGCAACCAGGCTGGCTGGCCATGATGCGCATAATGTGACCGAGTTAGTCGAAACTGTTGTTGCTGTCATTGGGACCGAGCCTGCTAGAACTGAGACTGTTAAGCCTACTACCGCTTCCGAGCCTGTTGTGCCGGGTGTTGAGACCAAGTTGCTTGAGAATGCAATATTTGTCGTTGGAACCGACGCGGATAGCAGGACTGTTGCCCAGTTTGTTACCGACACTGCTCCGTTTATTTTGGGCCCAGAAGGATCCGTTATCTCACCTATTTTTGTGTCATGCTATGTGTTCAAGAAAGGTACTATTTTGTCGATTGGGAGGAGCTCTACTGGACTTGAGCCGAAGATTGCCTCGGCCCGTCAGCGTGAGATTGTTCCTTCTCTATCGTCGCCTATTCCTTTGGACTTTGAAACTTGGTTAGCTACTTAACCAAAGTTTTCCCCCATCTCCAGTCGTACTAGGCATGAGTCGGCTTCACGTATCCCTAAGAGGAGGATATCTTTTACCGAGGCGCTCAAAGCCAAGCGGCTTCGACCATCTTTTTATCGGCACTGAAGGTTTCATTTTCCTCTCCGGCTACTCTAAAGGCTACTTCGACTTCAAAAGCTGGGATGAGCAGCGTTACCAACTCTCCAGCGGAGGTTTCTAGGCAACCCTGCCGAGAGAAATGAGGATTTTATGTTGGAACTACCGCGGGCTTGGGAAACCTTAAGCGGTTCGCTCATTTGGGCAGTTATTGCTCGCAAGCTCCCATAAGTTATTTTTATTTGTGAAACTCGTTCGAAAAAACATAGTAGTGATAGGATTAGGTATGCTTTAAATATGGATGGTTGTATCACTGTTGATAGCGACCATGGTTGCATTGGTTTGATGTTACTTTGGAATAATGAAGTTACAGTAGATTTGCTTTCGTACTCTTGCCTTCATATTGATGTTGTTATCCATTCAAATTCGGAACAATTCCATTTCACCAGCATTCATGGATGTTTTTGAAAATAATATGAAACATAAGACGTAGGAACTGATTGATCGCTTACGATCCGCTTCGCCTTTTTCTTGGCTCGTTGGAGGGGACCTCAACGAGATTCTCTCGAATAATGAGAAACAATGAGGCGTTGTAAAGTTCGTAACATTCTTGACGATTTTCGAGATTGTCTTTCTCGAAATCAGCTCTTTGATTGCAAGCATACGAAGGGGTGGTTCACATGGACCAAGTCCGGCCCATGTGCTTCCCCTATTCGTGAACGCCTTGACAAGTTCATTGCTAATAGAGATTGGCTCTTCTTTTATCCAAACTTTTGAGCTTTTTCAGAATGTAATACGGACTTCGACCATTGTCTTATTCTTATGGACACTACTTAGAGCTGTGTGCGCGGGAAGATCACTTCTGTTTTGAAAATTGTTATGCCCATGAGGAGGCATGTGTCGCAACAGTACATGACGCCTGGTTGAATACTGTCAGCTCAGTTCTTGACAAGATTTGCAGAGAGAGACACAACTTATCAGCGTATTCGAGATTTGCAGGACCAGATAAACTCTTGTCTACACCACCATCTTTTTGACACCGACATGAATATTTTTCTGGCTACTAAAGGCAAACTCAAACATCTTCTTGATAAGGAAGATGCGTATTGGGCTCTAAGGTCCAGAGTATCCTGGCTCTCTCAGGGAGACATGAGTACCTCGTACTTTCATGCTCAGAACACGAGCAGGCAAAAGAAAAATTGTATTAAAGGCTTGTTCGAGCAAAATGATGTTTGGCAAGAAGGTATTAAGGATATTTTAGCAATGGTTACGGATTACTTTCGGACTCTTTTTGCTTTTACCTCTCCGGTAATTGACCCCTTGCTCTCAATAATATTGTTCCAACCATTTCTGAGAAAATAAATGCTTCTTTGACCAGAGATTTTACCGCAGAAGTTGTTTTTACTTTTAAGAATATCAACCCCAAAAAAACATTGGGTATTGATAGCCTCTCGAGCAATTTCTTTCGGCAGCATTGGGATACAGTTGGCTCAGACGTGGTCAATCTCTATCTTAATCTCCTCCGAGGCACTGCGGATATGGCTACTGTTAAAAAGATAGTTTTGGTCCCCATTCCTAAAGTGGTCGAACCCACCAACATGAAGCAATTGTGCTCTATTAGTTTGTGCATGATCATTTACAAGATTGTTGCCAAAGTGCTTGTGAATCGTATGAACCTCGCTCTTCCTTATTGCATCAGTGAAAACCAAGCAGCTTTCATAAAAGGCCAAAGTATTTCTGATAATATCCTCGTAGCCCATGAACTTGCGCATTCTCCTCATTCACCAAAGACGGGTTCTAATAAAAGCGTTGCCCTTAAATTAGATATGGAGAAAGCCTTTGATCGTGTTGAGTGGCCCTCTCTCCAGAGTGTCATGTTGAAGATGGGCTTTACACCTTCGTGGATGGACATTATCATGCGTTGTATTTCAACCATCTCCTTTACTGCTTGGGTTAACAACTCTTTTTCTCCAACCTTTCCTCCTCAGCGTCTTTTGCGGTAGGGGGACATTTTTCTCCTTTTCTGTTTCTTATTTGCACTCAAGGCCTCTCGGCCACTCTTAGGCTGAGCAACGTGTGGGGCGCCTCAAAGGCTTATATGCTAGCTGCTACGGTCCCCGTGTGAATTACCTTCTTTATGCTGATAACAACATGATTTTCATGCGAAATAGTGTTGCGGAGGCTAATAGACTCAAAGAGATCCTTCTGACCTATGCCTCATCATCGGGACAACGTATCAACTTTGAGAAGTCTACAATTTTCTTTAGCCCTCAAACCCCTCCAGAACTCAAGCAAGCTATTCATTATATTCTTGCAGTTCACGGAGTTGATGACCCAGGTATTCTCTGCTAGTGGGCCGGAACAAATCTGAGGCCCTTGGCTATGTTTGAGACAAAGTAGGCTCCCGTGTTACTAGTTGGACCAAGAATTTGCTTTCTTTTAGTGGGAGAGAAGTTTTCATTAAGTTTGTCACTTAGTCTTTGCCTCAATACATCATGTCTCACTACCTTCTCCCTCAGAATCTAGTGGATGATATGACCAAATCCATGAGACGCTACTGGTGGTCAAGTCATAGCAGTAAGCGTGGCTGACCTTTTGTTGCCTGGAACTCCATCTATACCCCTAAGAGTGCTGGCGACATCGGGTTTAGAGATATGCATAATTTCAATATTGCTTTATTGGTTAAGCAAGTCTGGCGTATGGTTATTGAGCCCGACTCTCTTTTTTCTTGAGTCTTCAAGGTGAAATATTTCTATTCGGGCAATATCTTGGACGCAGAGCCTAATAGACATTCTTCTTTTACATGGAAGGGTATCCATCATGCCATGCAAAGCTTATACCCGAGTTTCTTTTAGAAGTTTGGGATTAATAGTAATGTTCGCATGCATGCAGACTGATGGGGTAGAGCAACAGCTATCAATCTCTTAGAGAATTATATGGACAATTCTGAGCTGCCTATCCGATGATGTGACTTTAGAGTTCGAGGGCAACCATTGTGGGATGAACTTAAAGTGCACCAAGTCTTGCAACCAGAAGATGCACATTTGATCTTCTGCATATCCATCTCTAATGTCTCTCGTGATACTGTTCTTTGGAGTAACCACGATTCAGGTACTTATTCGGTTAAATCTGGTTATACATTATTGCAATGACCTCCCCCTTTTGTGCCCAGGCCTCCTCAAATTTGGAAGATTATATCCAAACTACCTATTATTCCCAAAGTTCAAACTTTTGGATGGCGTATTGGACATGATGCACTTCCCATCGAAAGTAGGTTGTGTGCTGCCAACTTAGACCCATGTATTTTTCCCATCTGTCTCCAAGCTCCGAAAACTGTCATGCTTGCCCTGTGAGACTATCCATCCGCGACTGAGACTCTTTGCTTTGCAGGGATGCCTGCTAGCCTTATTCGCAGCAATGCCTCTTCCACCATTTCTTGGCTTAGTGATGTTGGTTCCTTGCTTTCCGTAGACTCTTTTGCTCTTCTGTTCATAGTGCTTTGGAACCTCTGGAGCTGACAAAATGACTGGGTCCATGAAGAATGGCTGCAGCCCCTAGCTCATGGTTATCAATTCTCAGATTTTAATTCGAGACTATTCGAAGGCTATGGTTACACGCTCCCCTGCCTCTCAAAGTTCTTAGATGACACTCGCTGATCCTCGGTGGCAAGCTCCCTCATTTGGTGCCATCAAAATCAACACCGATGGTGCCTTCGATCCTACCCATGGTACCGCTTCTATTGGTGCCATTGCTCGTGATAACCGTGGTAGGGTTTTGGGTGGCCTTGCTCAACACACCGCTAGCTGCACCGACTCAGGCCTGGCTGAGGCCCATGCTATCACTGTTGGCTTATAGTTTGCTCATGATAAGACTTGAACTCGTGTTATTCTTGAGACGGACTCAACCATGATCGTCAACAGGTTAAATAGGCCTTACGGTGACTTATCTATCCTCAACTCTCACCTGGAACAGGCTCAGCTCCTGTTCAATGTGCACAAAGATTTTAGAGTTACTTTTGTACCTAGGTTTGCTAATATTGTAGCTCACTCGCTGGCCACTTGGGCCCTTAACTCTGTTCGTCTGTATTTTTTGATTCGGTTTGTCCCGAGAATATTTCTTCCTTTGTACGTGATGATTCTTCATCCTCTTATATCAATACATCCCAGGCACTCTTTTCCCCTTAGGTGGTCACTCCCAGTTTGGTTCTACTTTAGAGGGTTTTTTTATGAGGCCTATATTTTCATTCAAAAAAACAAATACTATACAAAGACAAAGCTAATAATCAATCCATATACACTATGGCTTCCATTTCCACTTAGCTACACGTATCAGACAATTTATCCAAGACATGCTTTATACTTATCAAATATCTCCTAAATATGTCAATTTACTACAAATATACATCACAATCATCGTAATTACACACACTTGTAATTCACATAAAATAGGGTAAACTATTTGGGTGACCACTCAACTATTGGGTCTGACCTATTTTGACTACCGAACTATACAAATTTAAAATTCAACCACCAACTATATAATTGGACCAATTTTGACCATCAACTGTTAAAATCTAGCGAGGAGGTGACGTGGCAGTTAAAGTAAATTTGTATAATTACACATTTATCCCTATTAGTTACATATTATATCAATTTGGTTATAATTTAAATTTAATTAAATAAAATTAATCAACCAATCGGATGAAGACACGTACCATCACCCAATTAGATGAATTTATTTTTATTTTTAATATAGCACCACCTGATTGGAGGAAAACTAAAAAGATATGAGTGTGCTTGGCATAGGTTGAATCTAGGATCTCTTGGGTAAAATACCCAAGCCATTATCACTTCACCAACCTATTAATATTAATACAAATTGCACCCTTTTATATATATGGGCTTCTCTTCCTTGCATATGGTACTATCTTCTTATACCGAACAAGTTTATTGGTTTCTTGGGAGTTTTCAATTGAGTCCCATTGTGTTTTCTTTTATCATTTAGACTTATGTATGTATTTTTAAAGCCTTCATAGCTCATAGGGTTCTGCAAACACCAAAGTCGTATTCTTTTTATTGATCTCTGGGGATTTTAGAGAGACCCCGTTTCAGTCCTTTAGGGTGGCCATGTGCCACCTTAAAATATCTATTTGTGGTTCTAATTTATACTCTTCATACTTTCTCCACTCCAGTATTTGGCTATCGAAAATGTGCCAAGTGTTGTGGCCATCCCCTCACATGGTGTTACAACCGAGTTCCGGGGCCACAATCGAGTCACTTCTACCATGCCCCATTTTCAAGCACATCAATGTTTTAGGAAGAAGAGTCTTTGTTTTCAATTATTTCTTTAGTTAGGAAAAAGTGTCCTCGTTTCAAATAATAGAATGTTTACTCGGGTCATTTCTATTATGTTTTTTTCATATATATGTAGGGGGTGGACAAATGCGTTTTGGGCTGATCCACTTGGTAAAGGTATGTATCCTACACACCATCGAGGCGGCCCCTACCACCCAAGTCGATGGTGTGGGTGAGTTTTCTAATGTAACCGATGTTTCTTTTTTTCTAATAAAATAAAACCGTTCTTTTTTTTCCTACGGGGAAGCTGGGGGTCGACTGTGTGCATCCGCTATGCCCCACGGTTTCGCCAATGGCTTGAAGAATGGTTTTGTGGTGCGAGACTAATGTGTTGCTTGCTTATTTTGAGCAGATCAATCGAGGGAAAAAGGCTGACTTGATCGGGAAGAGTCATTTTCAAGTGCCGCACGACTTAGCGACCGAGTGAACTAAAGGCTAAGGCCGTGACACGTGGTATCCGAGCAAGGTTGTAGCACTCAATTTCGGGTGGTGTTGCCTGTTCATTGCGGTGAAAAGCACAGAGGTGCGTAATCAATAGCACAAAGGTGCTTTTTAATTGTGGCACAGTGGTGCTCAATTTTTTTATTCAAGCACAGCGGTGCTTTCTTGTTGCTAGTGCACAGCGGTGCCTAGTTTTTATTGGGAAAGCACAAAGTGGTGCTTATTCCCTCTTGATGCACAAAGGTGTGCTCTCTTGCTTCTTGTGCACAAAGTGGTGCCGAGTTTTTTTGAGTGGGAAAGCACGGTGGTGCTTACTCCTCTTGAAGCACAAGGTGGTCTGAGTTATTAATAGGCATTGTGGTGCTTATTATTCTTCCCGCGAGAACTAGTGTGGTGGGAGTCAACCCAAGGATGGTGACTACGCGTAGAATCGGGGCCAAGAGCCGTCCCGAGAACGAGGTGCCCGGTGGGCGCGGTACTTCGCGCAACATGGCGCTAGAGTGCCTGCACAAGGGGGTAGGACCATAGACCCCGATAGGTATGAGGAGCTAGAAGTCATGCGGTGGCGGCCCCGAGGGCTTATGTGGTGACCAAAGAACGAGTTCGAGCAATTGAAGTTTCTCATCGTGAGTTGGCTCACATGGTGAAACACCTCACCGATGAGACAAAGGAGGCAATGAGTACTCAAGTTTGAGATAGAGGAGCTTAAGGCTCAAATTAATTTGATTGAAGTGGCTGTGGGAAATCAAAGTGACCATGGAAAGGGGCCAGAGGAATAGGGTCCCAGCCTCTCAGTATGAGGGGAATAGGGATGCCAAAGAGCTTGAAAATTTCCTATTTGATATTGAACAATACTTTCGGGCTACTCGCACCTCTATAGAAGAAGACGAGGTCTTGATGGCTTCTATGTACTTGTCAGGGGATGCCAAATTGTGGTGGAGGTCCAAGTTCACAAATGGCGTGTGTTCCATTAAAAGTTGGGACGAGTTGAAACAAGAATTAATAGCTACCTTCTTTCCGGAGAATGTGGAGTATAATGCTCGGAAGAAGTTGAGGGATTTGACCCATACTGGGACTATTCGTGATTATGTGAGAGAGTTTGCGACATTGATGCTGGATATTAAGGACATGTCAGAGAAAGACAAGATGTTTGCTTTCCTTGAGGGCCTAAAGCCATGGCCTAGAACCGAGATTCAAAGACAACGAGTGCGGGATGTAGTCGCCGCCATGGCATTTGCCGAAGCGGCTTAACGATTACAATGATGGCTCAAACAAACGCAAGGCCCCAACTAGTGGGAGCAATAACCATGCAGGTAATGGGAGTAAGATGGCTAGAGGGGAGAGGCCGATAACTTGGGGGGAGCGGAGAGGACTTCCAAACAAGGAGCCAAAGAGAATAGGGGGAATGGTGGCTTTACGCCGAGGAATGGGCCAAATAGGCTACCCCTAGCATGCTTCTTGTGTAAGGGCCTCATCAGCGTGGCTGAGTGCCCACATAGGGGTGCATTGAGTGCTTTGGAACTTTCACGGCTGGGGACACACTCCCTAACCCACCTACAGAGAATAGTGAGACCGATCTGGCCAGATTGGGTCTATTCGTTTTTACGAGTGCATTACAATCGCAATTGGACAACATAAAGAAAGAACCGGAAAGGGCTTGATGTACGTGGACTTGGTGATAAATGGGAAGACGACTAGGGCTCTTGTTGACACAGAGCAACATATACTTTTATCTCACCCGAGGAAGTCAACATATGCGGTTTAACAATTACTAGAGATGTGGGACGATGAAAGCGATTAATTCTGTGTCGCGAAAATTTGTGGAAGTGTTAAGAGGGTGAAGGCCAAGCTTGGGTCCCGGGAGGGAAGCGTGGATCTCACAAGTTTCCCCTATGGACGATTTTGATGTTGTGTTGGGACCGGATTTTATGACAAAAGCCCGTGCCATCCCGTCCTCGCCGCGAGCTGCCTATTGTTTCTAGGGGATTGCCCGGGGTGGTACCCGCTACCATTCTACCAAGAAGCGGAAAGATGTTGTCGACAATACAATTTAAGAAAGGGGTGAAGAAGGGGGAACCTTCTTTTGTCATATTACCTATCCTACATGGGGAGTCAACCCTTGAAGGGGTACCAAATGGGATTTTGAGAGTGTTGGAGGACTATAAAGATGTCATGCCAGTCGGTTGCGGAAGGGCTCCCTCCTCGAAGGACGGTGGATCATGAGATTGAACTGTCCCCGGTGCCAAACCTCCCGCGAGATGCCCGTACAGTATGTCCCCTCTAGAATTAGCTGAATTGAGGAAACAACTCGATGAACTGTTAAAAATCGGGTTTATTCGACCGCCTAAAAGCGCCATTTGGGGCGCCCGTGTTGTTCCGAAGAAACATGATGGGAGCTCGAGATTGTGTGTGGACTATAGAGCCACGAACAAAGTGACTGTCCGAACAAGTATCCCATCCCCTTAGTTTTCGGACTTGTTCGACCAGCTAAGTGGCGCGAAATATTTTACAAAGCTGGATCTTCGATCGGGTATCATCGTAAGAG
The DNA here is from genome assembly GCA_019671005.1 of Hibiscus mutabilis. Lineage (NCBI taxonomy): Eukaryota > Viridiplantae > Streptophyta > Magnoliopsida > Malvales > Malvaceae > Hibiscus > Hibiscus mutabilis. Next base: position 56,929,155 of record CM033715.1, read on the forward strand.
TGGCGAGGAGATGAACCAAGACAACTTGTGTTACTCGATATGGGGCATTTGAGTTTCTTGTGATGCCATTTGGGCTAACTAATGCGCCTGCAACCTTTTGCACCCGATGAACCGAGTGTTCCATGATTTTCTGGACAAGTTTGTGGTGATATACTTGGATGATATAATGGTATATAGTTCCTCTTTGATGATCATGAAAACCATTTGCGGTTAGTGTTGCGACTCGAGATAATCAGCTATTTGTTAAAAGGGAGAAATGTGCTTTTGCCCAAACTCAAATTAAGTTCCTAGGACACCTCGTTGGGGGGACATGTTCGAATGATGAGGAAAAAGTGAAGGCAATCCAAGAATGGCCGACTCCAAAGAGTGTCGGTGAGCTCGAGATCATTCTTGGGATTAGCTAACTATTATAGACGGTTTGTCGAAGGCTCTCTCGGAGGACAACTATACTTACCAATTTGTTAAAGAAAGGTGAGAAGTGGGTCCGGTCTAAAAGTGTCAAGATGCTTTTGAGGAAATAAAAGTCATGTGATGAACGACCCAGTCCTAGTATTACTGGACATTGAGAAACCAATGGAAGTTGAAACTGATGCATCTGACTTTGCCATAGGGGGAGTACTCATGCAGGGTGGTCACCCTGTGGCCTTTGAGAGTCGGAAGTTGAGTGGTGCCGAGACGAGATATGCAACTCAGGAAAAGGAACTTCTAGCTGTGATCCATTGTCTCAGGGCTTGGAGGCATTATTTGTTGGGCTCAAAGTTTGTTGTTAAAACAGACAACACAACTGCTAGTCATATCCTGACACAACCAAAACTATCGGCAAGGCAAGCAAGATGGCAAGAGCGCTTAGCGGAGTTTGATTTCAGTTTTGAGCATAAAGCTGGGAAGAAGAATCAGGTAGCTGATGCGTTGAGTCGAAGGGCCGATCCGCAACCCTTAGATTAATTGCTCCTATGTCGCTAGTAGGGTGACGAATGACATTCGGGAACTCATAATGGAGAATATGGGAAAGGATCCGCAGATGATGGCAATATTGAGGATGGTGGAAAGTGGCCAATCAAAGACCTTTTGGGTAGAGAATGGGATCCTAATGACGAAAGGTCCGCGTATGTATGTCCCGAGAGCAGAGAACTTAGACGAAACTACTACGCGAATGCCATGACACTCCTGGGCAGTCACCAAGGTTGGCGGCCTACTCGCCCCCTGTTGGAACAAGGATATTATTGGCCGCATATGCGACAGGATATTATGGACTATACCAAGACTTGCCTTATTTGCCAGCAAGACAAAGTGGATCGACAAAAGACTGCAGGATTGTTGGAGCCATTGTCGCTGCCAAAGACGACCTTGGGAGAGCATTTCACTCGACTTCATAGTGAACTTGCCTCGGGTGGGGATCTTGGAGCTGCCATTGTGGTGGTGGATCGGTTCTCAAAATATGCTACATTTATCCCTTCCCCAAATATTGTTCGGCGGAGGAGACAGCTCGATTAGTCTTTAAACATGTTGTAAAGTATTGGGGTGTCCCACAAGATATCGTTAGTGACAGGGGATGGTCGGTTCACTTTGGAAATTCTGGAGAGAGTTATTCAAGATGTTGGTATCCAAACTGAATTTGTCGTCAAGTTATCATCCCAGACGGATGGGCGAGACGGAGCGCTTTAATGGATTGTTAGAAGAGTACTTAAGGCATTTTATCCAGGCCAACCAAAAAATTGGCCTTTTTGTTGGATGTGGCACAACTTTGTTTTAATTCACAAAAGAGTTCTCGCTACTAATAAAAGCCCCTTTGAAATTGTGACAGTCAAAGAGTCACGGCTTCCACACACCACTATAGAGTCATACAAAGGAAAGTGTCCCCAGCTTTTAATTTCTCAAAGGAATGGCGCCAAAATACAGAGATTGCTCAGGCTTATCTAGTGAAAGCTGCAAAACATATGAAGAAGTGGGCGGATCGTGGCGAAGGGACTAGCGATTCAAAGTTGGCGATCTAGTGCTTGTGAAGCTAATGTCGAAAGATTGCGGTTCTTACGGAATAGAGATCGGCGATTGGTGCGAAAGTATGAAGGACCAATACCGATTGTAGCCAAAGTTGGAAATAACTCATACAAGATCAAGCCGCCCTCATGGATGAAAGTTCACCTGTGTTCCATGTGAGCAATTTGAAGCCTTTTCATGCGAGCCCTCGATATTAGCCGAGGGACAGAGTGATCGTGGGCCCCATCTGTACCAAACCCCCATCGAACGCCGAGTTGAGGAGATCCTTGCTGATAGGTTTGTTACGGTGTCCAAGAAGAAGCCTGCTCGTGAGTACATGGTCAAGTGGGAAGGTCTCGGGCCGAAGAGACAAGTTGGGAGAGAGATCATGACCTAAAGACGTTAAAGCGAAAAAATCGAGGAGTTCCTTGCAGCTCGACCAACGAGGGCGTCGACAAGTTAGGTGGGGAGGATGTTGTGGCCATCCCCTCACATGGTGTTACAAACCGAGTTCCGGGGCCACAACCGAGTCACTTCTACCATGCCCCATTTTCAAGCACATCAATGTTTTAGGAAGAAGAGTCTTTGTTTTCAATTATTTCTTTAGTTAGGAAAAAGTGTCCTCGTTTCAAACAATAGAATGTTTACTCGGGTCATTTCTATTATGTTTTTTTCGCATATATGTAGGGGGGACAATCAGAGTTTGGGCTGATCCACTGGTAAAGGTATGTATCCTACACACCATCGAGGCGGCCCTACCGCCCAAGTCGATGGTGTGGGTGAGTTTTCTAATGTAACCGATGTTTCTTTTTTTTCTAATAAAATAAAAACCGTTCTTTTTTCCTACGGGAAGTCGGGGTCGATCGTGTGCATCCGCTATGCCCCACGGTTTCGCCAATGGCTTGAAGAATGGTTTTGTGGCGCGAGACTAATGTGTTGCTTGCTTATTTTGAGCAGATCAATCGAGGGAAAAAGGCTGACTTGATCGGGAAGAGTCCTTTTCAAGTGCCGCACGGCTTAGCGACCGAGTGAACTAAAGGCTAAGGCCGTGACACCAAGCAGGTTGCCTAACCCATGTGTAGATCTGAACTATCTATTTGTTCGCATAGATTTTGATGATGTTGGAGAAAATGCACCTGCTCTATGCCTCTTAAAAAGTTGTCCAAATCTCCAAGAACTGGAAAAGTTGGTGAGTTTTTCTTTATTTCCTGGCTTAGGTTCCTATGATGATGTACGTCGTAAAATAGCCGGCTTTTATATCACATCAATGTTTTTAGCTAAACTTCTAAACTAAAAAGGTTAATGCATGTTAAAATTCCTGGTATTGGAAGTCGGTTAGCTGTTGTAAACATCTGATGCTTTACTTAGGCTCGTCTAGAGGAGCAAACATCTGCGGAAAGATCCAATAACTTTTGGGAAGATGATCACTAGAGCTCATTGTTTGGCCATTTGAGACTGGTAACAGTATCAGACATCTCTGGTGCGAGGAAGAGGAGCGCATATATATAAAAGGGTGCAATTTGTATTATTATGAATATGTTGGTGCATTGGTAATGGCTTGGGGGGTTTTTTACCCGAGAGATCCTAGGTTCAACCCACGCTAGGTACACTCATATCTCTATAATTTTCCTTTAACCAAGTGATGACATATGTCACCACCTGATTAGAGGAAAATAAATATATTAAATAATAAATAAACTATACTAAAAATAAGAATAAATCCATTTAATCGGGTGATGGCACATGTCGTCATCTGATTGGTTGATTAATTTTATTTAATTAAATTTAAATTATGACCAAATTGATATAATATGTAACTAATAGGAACCAAATGTGTAATTATATAAATTTACTTTAACTGCCACGTCACCTATCCGTTAGTGGTTAAAATAGGTCCAATTAAATAGTTGAGTGGTCAAATTTTAAATTTTTGTAGTTCGGTGGTCAAAATAAGTCAGACTCAATAATTAGGTGGTCACCCAGGTAGTTTACCCCATAAAATATTATACCAAGATGCCAAATACAAAAGTATATAAACACATATTCAAAATAATCATAATTAGATGACACCATTCTAGGAGTTTCAGAACAAAAGAAATTTACATCGATATCTGTTGAAAATGACTTGTGACCTCTAGAATGTAATCCAGAAATGATTTACAAAAATGAACTCCTACAAATATAGTGAAAAAACGAAGTGAGCTTCAAGAAACTTAGAAAGTAGTTGAGACACGTACGAAACCTATAATAGCAAAATTAGTCAATGAATCGATAGATAAAAAACTAAGCATGGTAACACATAGTCATGTCATACCTTTCATAGTAAACACATAGATGCAAAATTTCACATGCTTAGCTTGTCACTTACATATATTTTTCATTTTAGCCTAATGATTTATTATCTCACCTCTCACCAAGTATCAAGACATATAGTTGTTGATCATCTCAAAATAAACCTAAAATGCAAAGTTCATCTTTAAGGGTTTTTAATTAATTTTCTTTTATTTGTTTAAGGGTCATATGTTTCGATAGCTAGTACTTTTATTTCACAATAGATTCATAGCGCATCCAGAAAGTTTGGTTAAAATATCATGTAATTTGAAACTTTTCATGACATAACTCATGAATTGTGATGAATTTATTATATTTCCTACGTGTTGTAGCTTATGTGTTAAACAATAAGTTCCTCATAGGGAGCCTTTCGTTGTACGAATAAAACTATAATAATCGATTGCTTTCTTCAAGAGGTCATAGATTGCTTTATCTAAAGTACGTGGAATGTCTGATATTTGTATTTGAGGGTTGTTTGCAACATCATTTCTTTAAGCAATTTCGTGATCATTTTGCACAACTAGTTCTGAAGGGATCGTTGGGTGTAGAAGTGACGTTCAACCGCTTGAGTTTGGAACAAAATACAATTCTTGTGGCCGAATTTTCTGAGGAAGAGGCTCATCGAGTTATATGGGGCAGTGATGGACCGAAGGTGTCAGGACCTGACGAATTCAATTTTGAGTTCTTTAAGAAGTGTTGGTCGTTTTTTAAAGAGGATGTTATGAATGTTTTCACTGCGTTTCATGAGACGAGCAAATTACAAAAAGGTATGAATTCTACGTTTGTAGCGTTGATTCCAAAGTCTGACAAAAATATTAGCAGCAAGGTTCCAAAAGGTGATGGGTCAAATTATAAGTGATTCATAGATTGATTTTGTTTGGGGTCGCCAAATAGTGGACGAAATCATGTTGGTGAACGATGTTATCCATTCATTGAACCATAAGGAATTCAACGAGGGAGGGTTATTTCGAAGATTGATTTCATGAAGGCGTACAATTGTTTAAACTATGATTTCTTAGATCAAATTCTTGGTCGGATAGGGTGTGATGACATTTGGATAGGGTGGATTTGTGAATGTGTTAGGACTACTCGGTTGTCTATTTTGGTTAATGGTTTTCTGACAAAAGAATTTCCAATGCATCGAGGTGTTCGTCAAGGTGATCCATTGTCGCCCCTATTGTTCCTTCGGGTGGTCGAGGCACTAACGGTTGCAAACAATTTCTCAATCTCATACTTACGATTTGCAGATGACACGATCATCTTCCTACATGGTGATGTGGCCTATGCTCATAATTTGAAGAGCATTTTGACGTGCTTTGAATACTGTTCTGAGTTGCAAATAAATTATCTCAAATCTTCATTATTTGATGTGAATGTTGATCAGTCTATTGTGGATGATATGGCGAGGGAAATGGGTTGTTCATGTGGACAATTACTTTTCACTTATCTTGGGATGACGATTGTCATCAATTCGAAAAGTAGTGAAATATGGGAACCTTTGTCTAAAAGGGCACGTTTGTGGCTGGCGGTTGGAAAAGACAGTCGCTATCCTTTGTTGCACGATTACGATTGATTAACTCAAAATTGTCATCGTTGCCAATCTATTACATGGGTGTGTTCTTGATGCGCAAGGGTTGGTGACTAAAATTGATAGAACATGACGAGAGTTTCTTTGGGGGTGATGTAACGACCCGATTTCTCGGGTTAGTGAATCGGGTCTCGGGCCTGGGTTTTGAAGCTTTATCCTGGAATTTAAGTAAGTAAGGACTTTTAGGTTTGGGCCCATTATTTTGGAGAAGAGGGTTTTGAATTTTAAATATGTGTGTCGGTGGAAAAAAGGGGGAGATATTATGGAGGATAGAGAAAAATGAAAAAGTGGATAAAGGACAGAGAAAGAAGAAGAAACGAGAGAAAGTAAGGGGGAGAGTTTTAATCTCTAATCTACAGATATTGGGCCATCTGTTGTCGATATCTCCACCGCCATTGTGTTCATCTCGTCGAGACGAGTTCACTGGTACTAGCGATACCACCATCAGAGTCGTCGTCAGAGAGGGTAAGAGAGAGAAAGTTTTAGGTTGTTGAGTTGAGGGGGTTAAAGTGCTCGAATCGAGAAACGGAAGCCATCATCACATTCACCAGCTCGAGAACAGTCGACCGGTGAAGTTTGGTCGCAGAAAGCCACTGAAATTTGGTGCACGCGCCGCCGACCGTGAGTGGGCTTAGTTTTGGGCGGTTGGAGCCATCTAAACCGAGCCGAGCCGCCGAGCTGTTGACCCTGAGATGAGCCACGTTGACAAGCCACTGACCGTTGACCGGGTGTTGACCGTTGACTTTTTTCACATGGGTTAACTTTTTCTAGGGGACCCTACCCAAGGGTTTCTCGATGTTCTGAGTCTGTTGGTGCAGTTTGTTTTGCCAAAGTCAAACCCGATAAGTTGTTTTTTTGCATTTGACCCTTGGAATTCATTAAAGTATGTGATTAAGAGATACTTATGGTATTAATTGATATATGGGGATTATTCGGGATCAGATATCAAATCAAGTAGCGTAATATCGTAATTCAAAGAAATAATATGAATCTATGAATAGGGTATCGGTACGAGCTTGGGCCGTACTTGTACGCGGTTGGGGTTTCGTATTGGTATGGGTCGACCCATACCGGTACTTATGGGAATTTGGGATTTCTAGTAACTTATTTTAGTATCTATACTCGTGTGAGTACTGGTGCATAGGGTACCACATCGATACTCGTATTCGAGTATCGATACCCACAGAACGAAATAATTTATAATGCTAATAAAATATGAGAATTTATATGGGATGGTAATGAGATAATATGAGTTAATAAGTATAATAACTGAGGGAGATTAATGTACACTTTCATAATATATTAACAAGTTGGTAAACCAAAATGGATGGCTTGATAATTGATAGAACCATAGAGTTGGTAATCATGTAATGTTCTGTGTTGTATGGTGATCGTGTCAATGCTGTGTGCGGTTTGAACACTTCTGTGGTTGAGTCACCGTTGATTGATGAGATTCGGATACCCAGAGAAAGAGTGTTACAATATCATGGTTAGAGTTGTTGAATGTACGTTCCTGACGCTGTGTGACACTGGGCCTCATTCGATGATACTCGAGGAGAGATACCGAGTATGGGTGTACGTTCATGAGGCTTTGTAACACTAGGCCTCACCCAAATAGAGTGTATGTTTCCAAGGCTGTGTGACACTGGGCCCCACTCAAAGTATACGTTCTCTAGGCTGTGTGACATCGGGCCTCACTCCAGGTTTGTGATGATGACATTGTGTGTTTCGCTCAAATGATCCAGTGGGATCCCGAGTATGGTTAGGCCTTGTGGGCCATGTATGATGTTTTGCTGTGTTGAGAGCATGTGTTTAGGTGACTAGTGGTAGTGCCACACGTTTATTTATCTTCCTTTATTGCTCGTACTAGCTTGCATGCTTATGTTTATGATTAGCATGAAGTATAGTAGAGTAGATGTGTACCACTGAGCTTTGTAAGCTCAACGTTCATAATCGTTGTTTTCGTGCGTAGGTTGATCATTGGATCGTGGGTTTGAGGAGAACTATTAGTGCGAGATTCTAGCACGTGAAGGTTTTTAGAGTACGATACTTGTGTTTAGTGGGCTATGTATTCATAGGACCTTATGTGGTTGAGTCTGTAATCTTTACTTTTGAATTGTATTAATCAAGTCAAGTATTTAAATGTTTTAAATTAAAGTGGAGCTCCTTTGTATCTATTTAAATGATTTATCTACATTTTCAATTGTTGAGTTTAAATGCTTTTAAAAATAGCTTGTTTGGGCTAAACCCACTTTGCAAATTTTATGGTTTTAGTTTGGGCTCGAGGCCTAAATTGTGACATCCGGGTTGGAGGTGTTACAACAGTGGTATCAGAGTCTAGGTTTAGCCGGTTCAAGGAAACCCCGGGGTGGTATATGTTTTTTAGTAAGGTGTCTAGTGAATACAAGCCCTTAAATTAAGTTTGTACTTTTTAAGACTAGAATCTTGATGGTGCGTCCAATGTTGCGACGCTAAGATGGTTACGATCGTGGCCCAGGATGGCCGAGTCAAGTGTTGAGCTGCTCATGGGAGTGATTTTGAGGCCCAGGTCACCCCGAATTGTAGAGATACAAATTGGTTAAATGATGCCGGAGTCGAGGATGTGTCCTCCCACTACCTGAATGTTGTCTTTGTACATGTTGTAGACGTTCTGAAGTCTTCGAATACGTTATGAGAGTTTGTGACAAAGAATATTCATCGTTGCACGTGAATAACGTTTGTCTTGCGTATATGGATAAACCACTCTCAAAATTGGTCAGTGGAAGCACGTTGGTTGAAGAACCCTTTGTTTACTCAAAAAGAGAGTCTTGTTGATACTTGGGAAGTATCATTGCCTCCTTAAAGGCTTTTCTCGAAGATAGTGGATTCAGGATCCATTAGTTCGTTAGAGTGTGACTGAAGTTAGACGTTCTACCGGTTTGATAGAGCTATCTTCTTGAGAGTTTTTACACCTTGGAAATTGATTTGGTTAATCTAGTGCGATGCTAGTCAATAATGGTGAGAGTTGTGCTCGAGGCTTTGAGACCTCGAGGAAACCCAACCCTTGGTAATTAGAATGTTGAACTATCATCTTTCTACCATGGTTTTTGTAGTGGTCATTTTGAGAATAGCATGATGGGATTGTGAGGCATGTTTGACCGTTCGATAGATGCTAATGTGTGCAATTCGATGTGTAGGAGCTTTGAGACAGTCAGAGTGTTTGTTTATGTTTCTTGGAGGAGTATTCAAGACTTCCTCCCTGTCAAGGAATTGAGTGGATATTGAGGTAAGGTCGAGTTGGATGTGAGTTCCTATTGCTTTTCTTAGAGGATACCAACCCAGTTGAGAGAGTCAGAGATTCAGTTGCGAAGGTGCAACTCAAACAAGGTTTTTTTTGTCTGAGTGTTTCGCCCTAGGGAGAGTTAGGCTTGTTCGCTAGTAAGAAGTTGGTTCGTTGAGGTGAAGTTGAAACCGTTGATAGCTTTGTAAGTGTTAATGGAATACTGTTACTTGTCTCTTAGGGTGGATGACTCGTTTAACCGACTATTAAGTACCTGTGTGTGTTTCTGGGATTTGGTTTGAGAATAAGATGTTTACAATAAAGTGTTGGAGACTAGTAAATTCGAAATGAATTATGAAATGGGGGTTTCTCTCTTTAGAGCATGTCGTGGTAATGTTTGATGTTTATTGTGATGTTTGGGGTGTTTCAGCGATGATAGAATGGGGGTCTCCGTGTTGTGTCTCGAATGTAAGTTGATGCTGTGCATGACACGTGTAAATGTATAAGGAATATGGAAATATGAGCATTGTTAAGATAATTACCCAAATGACCTTGTGTGTGTAAGAGAGATTAGTACCGTGTGATCAGTTAAGGAAGCAAGGGTTTGAGACTTCATAAATGCTTTGCTTGTATCACAATTTCATTAGAATAAGCTAATGAACATTGGTGGAAATTTGAGTTGCGTGAGACCGTTTTGCTGTGTCTGTGGTGCTAGCTTGATTGAAGTTAAGTAAGATTTTGAGATCTTCGTGAATGTTGTTGTTTTTGTCAAGGATATATTTTGTGCAAGAAGAAGGAATGATGTGCGTACCATGATAGTGTGAAATTTGGGTACTTGATCTTTAAGAAATTTGAAGAGTTAGACAACGACGTGGGTCAAAGTAGTTGAGAACTGTTGATCGTGTGGTCAATCATCACCTTAGTAAGTGAACTTGATAATGTGATGGATTGTACGAAGTTAGTTTGGGTTAGAGTATCATGCTGCCTGTGTGGGGCGATCTAGGATTAACATCGAGGGCTGTGTGATGGAGTATCGATACTAGCTTTATGCGGTACCGATACTTGTTTCTTTTGGTGTGGGTACTGATCGGCCAGTGTCAATACCCATGTGGTTTAATACTTAAGCTTCGTGTCGAGGATTAGTTAGTTTTGGAAGACGTGATAAGTATCTATTGTTTATATTAAGTGGGCTCAGTGTTATGGTTGAATTTTAGGTTAGATGGTTTTTGATGGACTTTGAGATTTTGTTGTGGGTGTTTTAGAGAAAGACATGTCAAGGGAAGAGATTCCTCTTATATAGTACAGTGGTCGGCATATGGTGAATTTTGAGAGTGACAGTTTGTACCAAGTTTTTGCCATGTGTTTTGAGAGACATTATGGAGTCGTGCGTTTGGGATTATAATAATTGTCGACTTGCCATCGTTTGGGAGTCAAACATTGAATTTCTCAGAGTTGTTGTAATGCTTCGATATTCATCACTGGGAGCTATATAGATGACTGTGGACCTTGCAAAGGATTTATGAGTGCATAATTTCGTTGAGATTACGTTGAGTAATGATATAGTCCTGGTGGGTACGGTTTGATATTTTCGGCAAAGGTGAGATCCAGATAGAAAGTTTGCTTGGTTTGTTTGTGGGTTTGTTTGTATGAAACTATGGTGGGTATATGCTATCTTTTGGTACAATATTCGAGGTTTATGATGGAACCTTATCCCTTGGTGGGATTTTTATACGATGACAGATCCGAGTGATGGTACGGATGACGTATTTTTCTGAACACGTTATAATTGAGAGTGTAAGATTCTTGCATGAATTGAGTTTATGAAATATGTTTTAGTTACTGATATGAGTTATCATGCCAAGTTTAAGGTAAGAGCTTATGGTGAGTTAAGACGCCGTTCATTTTTGGAAGTCTTACAAGCAATGTTTTTGATAAAGGATGCCATCAGGGTTAGAATCTACTTTAAGGGGTCAACACGAGGAGAACCGTTTGATTTTGGTTGCACTAGCTCTTTGATCTCATGTTTTTCAAATCATACGAAGTTGTGGAAGAATTTTGTTGTGCAACAACCTTTTTGGGTTCTACAGTATAAGTTAAGTTTCGTTGATGACGTTTTCATGTGCTAATTTTGTTGGGGTACCGTTGGGTTTTGCTTGTCGTCTATAATGTACTGAGCGAATATGGATTCCTTCTAAAAGAAAGAATTAGTTAAGAGTATGTTTGTATCGTTAGAAGTGAAGGGTTTGAATTAACAAGTATTGTGAGAGATCAGAGTAGAGCATCGAGATATGTTTGAGAACGTTGGAGAGTTGTAAAGTTTTAGCATATTCTCTGGTTTACTGATATAAATCTTGAGGACAAAATTTTCTTTAAGGAGTGGAGAGTTGTAACGACTCAATTTCTCGAGTTACTAAATCGGGTCTCAGTCCCAGGTTACGAGGCTTCATCTTGGAAGTTTAAGTGAGTAAGGGCTTTTAGGTTTGGGCCCATTATCTTAGAGAATAGGGTTTTGAATTTTAAATATGTGTGTTGGTGGAAAAGGGGAGATATTATGGAGGATAGAGAAAAATGAAAAAGTGGATAAAGGAGAGAGAGAGAGAAGAAATGATAGAAAGTAAGAGGAGAGTTTTAATCTCTGATCTATAGAGATCGGGCCGTCCGTTGTCGACACCTACATCACCATTATGTTCATATTGTCGAGACTAGTTCACTGGTACCAGTGGCACCAACATCAGAGTCGTCATAGGGGGTAAGAGAGAGTAAGCTTTGGGTTGTTGAGTTGAGGGTTAGAGTGCTTGAATCGAAAAACAGAGACCACCATCACTAGCTCGAGAGGAGTCAGCCGATGAATTTTGGTCGCCAGAAGCCACCGCACGCGCCGACGACCGTGAGTGGGTTTTGTTTTGGGCGATTGGAGCTATCTAAGCTAAGCCAAGTTGGAGCTGAGCCGCCGAGCCGCTTTGACTAGCCGTTGACCCTGAGCCTAGCTGTGTTGACGAGCCGTTAACTGGGCACTGAATGTTGATTGTTGACCGGGCGTTGACTATTACAGTCTGTTTTGCAAAATTTGAACCGGGTAAGCTTTTTTACGCATTTGACCCTTGGAATTCATTAAAGTATGTGGTTAAGAGATACTTATAGTATTAATTGATATACGAAGATTATTCAGAATCGGATATCGGATCAAGTGGAATATTCGGGAAGTTTAGATGAGGATTTTAGCAATATCGACTTAAGGTAGTACACCTCGAACTCTGAAATGCTTCATGAGCATCATAAGTGTAATTGCTTTTCTTGTTAGTGTTCGAAAAATAGGTAGATGATGAATAAGCATGCTGTGAGGATGTTATCATGAGACTTGATATATTTATGAGATTCATGATTATATTGCGAATATGACGAGACTCATAGAGATTTTAGAGACCGGTTAGGGTCGTTTGAGATGCTCGTATGATTATTTGATGATTGATTGATTGGTTAATTAATTGTGGTGCTTTGTATGCTTGTTCAAATGGATTGACGTGATTAGATGGAAATCATGCTTAAGGGATAATACCGATAAATACTCGATTAAATGATTATGGAGCCATTAATTAATATTAATTGGGTGAATGCGTTAGTAAACAAACCCTAATGACTTTCATAAGCTTTAAGGATCAAGTGAAGTGGGGTAATAATGTAATTTAATGAAATGACACGAACCCATGAATAGGGTATCAGTACGAGCTTGGGCTGTACTAGTACGCGATTCGGTTTCGTATGAGTGCGGGTCAACCCGTACCAGTACTTGTGGGAATTTGGGATTTCTAGTAAGCTATTTTAGTATCTATATGCGTGTGACTACTAGTACCCGGGGTATCGCATTGATACTCATATTCGAGCACCGGTACCCACTGAATTAAATAATTGATAATGCTAATAAAAGATGAGAATTTACGTAGGATAATAATAAGATAATATGGGTTAATAAATATAATAAATGGGGACAATTAATGTACACTTTCATAATATATTAACAAGTTGCTAAACGAAATGGATGGCTTGATAATTGATAGAAACCATAAAGTTGGTAATCATGTAATGTTGTGTGCTGTATGGTGGTCGTGTCAACGCTGTGTGTGGTTTGGACACTTGTGTGGTTGAGTCGTCGTTGATTAATGAGATCAGGATACCCAGAGAAAAAGTGGTGCAACATCATGGTTAGTGACACCGGGCCTCATTTGATGATACACGAGGAGAGATGCCAAGTATGGGTGTACGTTTTTGAGGCTGTGTGACACTGGGCTTCACCCAGAGAGAGAGTGTACATTCCCAAGGCTGTGTGACATTAGGCCTCACTCTAGGTTTGTGATGATGACATTGTATGTTTCGCTCGGATGATTCGGTGGGATCCCGAGTATGGTTGGGCCTTGTGGGCCATGTATGATGTTTTGTTGTGTTGAGAGCATGTGTTTATGCGACTAGTGGTAACCTACATGTTTATTTATCTTCCCTTACTGCTAGTACTAGCTTGCATGCTTATGTTTATGATTAACATGAAGTATAGTATAGTAGACGTGTACCACTAAGCTTTGTAAGCTCAATGCTCAGAATTGTTGTTTCTGATCATAGGTTGATATCAGATTATGGTTTTGAGGAGCACTATTAGTACGAGATTCCAGCATGTAGAGGTTTTTAGAGTACGATACTTGTGTTTAGTGGGCTATGTATTCATAGGACCTTACGTGGTTGAGTCTGTAATCCTTACTTTTAAAATTGTTTTAAACAAGTTAATTATTTAAATGTTTTAAATTAAAATGGAGCTCCTTTGTATCTATTTAAATGATTTATTTATATTTTCAAATGTTGACTTTAAATGATTTTAAGAAATAACTTGTTTGGGCTAAACCTAGTTTGAGAATTTTATGGTTTTAGTTTGGGCTTGAGGCCCAGATTATGACATCCAGGTCGGGGGTGTTACAACAGTGGCATCAGATCATATGTTTAGCCGATTCTAGGAAACCTCGAGGTGGTATATGTTTTTTTGTAAGGTGTCTAGTGAATACAAACCCTTAATTAAGTTCATACTCCTTAAGCAGAGTGAGTTTGAATGTGGTATGTTGGCTAAAAGCGATTGTGGGGTTTAAGGGTGGTTGATTTGAGGAAGTGTAATTTAGCTTTATTAGCTAAGTGGTCATGGTGTTACGCTTCAGAGGAAGGCTCTCTCTGGCGTGCGTTAATAATTGCAAAATATGGGGAACAAGTGTTGCAATGGCGGTTTAACTTTAAAGGAAGATGGAAGATATCGGTTTTATGGCGCCATATCGTGGAGGTTCAAGAATCCGAAGGTATTAAACAATTTATGGGAACTGATTAGTTTTGTTGGATTGTTGGACAGGGATCTCGTGTTCTTTTTTGGCATGATATTTTGTTCTCAGACGTGCCTTTATGTTCCTTATTTTCGAGAGTTTATCACTTAGCTATGGATAAAATTAATGCTAGTGAATGGGTACACAATTAATGGTTCTTTTAGACATATGTGTGTCGGTGAATCTACCTCATAAAATAAGTATTGGAGACTTAACTTCGATGGCACCTCCAATGCCATAGGCAAAGGAATTGGGGCAGTATTGATCTCTCCAGAGGGGGATCACTACCCCTTTGCCAATAAGCTTGATTTTGACTGTACAAACAACATAGCAGAATATGAAGCATGCGTCATGGGGATTCGAGCTACCATTGATTGCAAGATTAAATTGTTAAAAGTATATGGGGTCTCCATGCTCATGATTTATGAACTCCGAGGAGAATGGGGGACTTGGGATTCCAAGTTGATGGATTATCGAAATCTCATCCTAGACTTGATTAAAGAGTTCTACGAGATAACCTTCCACTATCTTCCACGAGAAGGCAACCAAATGCCAGATGCCTTGGCTACTCTATCCTCGTTGATTAAAATCAACAAGCAGTCTGATTTGAGGCCCATACAAATGAGTATATACCAGTCTCCTGCCTATTGCTACAACATTGAAGAAGGTGAGCAAGACGAACATCCTTGGTATCACTATTGCGTGTTGTGATGTATTATAAATGATACACAAATAGTGCAAGTATACATATCAAACAAGTAATACAGTAATGAATGAGTATCGTCTCCACAAGGATTGAAGGCCAAACTAGCTTAGTCAAAACACACAGACAAGAATTGAAAATAAATGCAATAGCAATAAGAAACATGATTAGAAATAATGTAGGAATCAACTGTAATGAATTCTTATCCGAAATAAAGATACTTCAAACGCCCTCTAACGTGTACGGAGCCCTCTAATGGGATGACAGTCTGAGCTTGCTAAGGACCTCTATGTCTAAGCTAAAAGAATGTCTCGAACCTCTTTGCCCACAACATGCTCGACAGAGCTTACCAAGATGTCTTTGCACTATCTATAGCAAGAAACTTGATAGGAAGAATGCTATGGTAATTCCTCTCAGCGTAAACGCTAACATACAACTATCCTTTAAGTTATACTCTTTTTAGCCGTTAAAACTCTATCCTTATCTCTAAGGTGAGTTAGGGTTTTGCTTCTCAGCATCAAACCCCATTGTCCACGTAGATCTAAGCCTAACTCTCTCGAATGTTAAGCTATCAAAAACCTAAGCAAAGGCTAACTCTCGAAAGCTCTTACAAGCTTAAGGCATAAAAGAACAATGGACAAAGCATGAAAGGAACAAGAAAGCAACAAAACATTCATTCAAACTTGAAACATAAAAACCATAACAAGCCCAAGCCACTTAAAATCAGGTCATGGTGGGCAAATATCATCCACAATCATTCGTTTAAAACAACCCATCTAAATAATAGGAAATGAAACAACAAAAGCAAATAAAGGAAGGGAAAAAATCCAAAGCCGCCTTGGAATGTCGTGAACCACTCTAAGCCCGCTGCTTCTCTCAAAGGCCAGCGAGAACACCCCTTGGAGCTTCAACAATGGAGGACACCACGATGAAGAAGATGAAGAAAGGGCAGCCGCCTTTTGTCTCTCTTTCTTAGCTCACCAAGTAACTTTTTTGGCTCTCCTTTTAACGTGGGTGTCTTTTTCTTTTTATAGTGGGGCTCCTAGGGTTTTGTGCCCTTAATTCCAAGAGAATATTCCCTTCACATGTAGGGACACAGCTGGCTGGCAGGTTCACGTATGGGGCTGCAAAATATCTTCAGTTCGTTGTCCTCTAGTGGGCCCAGAAATGCTATCCAAAATGCTAAGGCATTTTTTCTTTTCTCCTACACTTCTCCTCATTTCCCTGCACATCACCACAATAAGAAACAACCTTTCCAAGTAGCACCATTCTTATAAATAAACAAAGATAGCCATACAAATAACACCAAATTCAACTACATGAGCTTAATGCAACTATATGCTATGAAACAAGATGAAATGGGCTTGATTTCATACAATAACTTGAGTAAAGAGGCACGGAATTTTATCCTTTTACAAGGTTAACACCCCCCAAACTTAAGCCATTGATTTCCCTCAAGCAATGAATAGAAATAAACAGAAAAATGCTACGACATTAAATCAATTCAAGACAGAGCTATGGCAAAATTTCAGTCCTCACAAAATAAAGGCTTCAACATGCTAGACAGTTCTGAGATTTTAAGAACTTTTCCTTTAGGCCAAGACCCTTTTAATGTTTTTGTCTAATTACACCCACTCTATGCTTAAGAACATTAGAAATTTTTAGCTAAGTTCTCTAGTTTGCCCTAGCTTTTCTTAATCCAATTAAGCACAAACTACTCCCATATCTAGTTTTTTTATTTACCTTGAAGGGTGTCAGCTTATTACAACTACCGTCCCTAACTCTAGATGAGTATGGAGTAAACATCTCACCCCCTAGCTGGTAAGTAGAGTAATCCCGTGACAACTTTCATTCACTCATATGATGTTGTTGCCATTTATTTTAAATATAGCAACCGGGCAGTACAACACATAGAGGAGTGTCCCTCTTTAGCTATGCTTCAACATTTATTCATATCTCAACATAAACAAAAAGGGAGCTAATTAAGCCTTTAAGCTTTCATTTTTCTTTCATGTTCACTCTTCATTCAAACTAAGGCATGTGAGAGTTCTTTTCACCAAAAATTATCTAACAACCATAAGCATGAAGAGCACGCAATCAAGTAACAAATACATCATAAAGAATTAGGTCCTATAGGCAATTCTACCAATCTCACGGGTCACAAATATTCAATCAATTCACAGCAATGAAATTTTAAGTTTTCATCATCGGACATCATAAACTTACTCATAAAACTATCTTTTAACTAATAAAATGCCATAGCAATATTCTATTCATCACTAAATGCTAATGCAAATGATCAACTACGAACACCAACACCCCCAAACTTAAAGGATGCAATGTCCTCAATGCATGAGAATAAAATGCCATAGCAATATTCTATTTTGGTGTTTTTGGTTTGACTACTTGGTGCTTGATTCTCTTCGCCTTCTTGAGATCCGTGATGGGCGCCTCGGCCATATCTTGATGGTTGGTTGGTTGTCTGGATCCTCATGAGTCGGTTGTTCATCAATAGCTTCATCATCATCATCATCAGAAGGGGCATTCCACGCACGCCCTGTCGTTTGCTTGAGGCAACTCCTTGCTTTTGTTGTAGCATCTGGAGTTCGGGCAGGTGGGGGCGCAGGAGCATCTTCAGCTATCTCTTTGTTCTTACTGTCAATATTGACAGGATCATCTGCAGGTGGTTTTGGTGGTGGCAGGGTACTTATGGGAGCTTTTTCTTTCTTTTGCCTCGTTGTTCAAGGGCTTTGTCTGACGATTACAGTGGTTGTTACTTCTGGAGCAGGTGTTGGAGTCGGAGAAGGGTCTCTTCGCGGAACATGTGGTGGTCTTTGAAGTGCAGTTGCTTTCGAAGATGGTGCGACTTGCGGGGCTGGTTTGTCCTTCTTGGGCACGAGCACTGTATCTTTTTCCTTGACATACTCGAAATAAGTTGTCAAGCTGCCCTTTATCTCATCCATCTCCTCTTGCATGCGCTTAGTAGAAGCGACCAGGGCTGCGATTCTTGCTGCAGCAATGGTTCTGGCCCCATCTTCCAATGTTTCTGCTGGAGCATCCTCATCAAATCCCCTCAGCCTAGGGATGTGGTCCGGGGTTAACGCACCATTGCCCTTCTCTATCTCATCCTCCTCAAAATCCTCAAAAACTTGCTGAGATTAGGGAAGATGACAGGGCTAGACTTTCGCTTTAGACATGAAAAGACTTCATTGACGATAAGTTTTCCTACATCTATTGGTCAGTCGTTCAGGATGGAGTTTAGCATCAACAGCCTGGTGATGTGCACCGTAGCGGTATGGGAAGTGAGCATTAAGCGCGTCTTTAGGAAGTGATTCACACTTTAGCCTCAAGCTTGATGTGACCTCTTTTAATGGCCCTGGTTGCCAGATCTAACTCTTTATCGCTAAAGCATAGGTCTTCCAAGACCTCTTTATGCGTCTGAGAATCGACAGTGTCTGCAAAGGAAGAATGTTGGTCCATCACATTCTTTAGCTCATAAAATTTGTTGATCGTGGCGGCAGTGAACTTAATCTGGTCTCCTCACATGTAGACGACAGAATGAGTAGGGATCATTAGATGGGCATAAAACTCACTAACCAAGGACATCGAGATATCGCCTAAGTGTTTGACAAAAGTTCCTCAGTCGTGTTTGGCAATGATGTCCATGATTTCCTTGTCAAAGGATCTCTCCCCCTTCGAGGGGAATTTCAGACCTTGCTCTGGAAAAACTTTTCGATCCTTGATTAGTTGAAAGCATTCTTTTGCGCCATTGTAAAAAAAAATTGGATTTTAACAGTGGGTCTGGCTTGGGCACTACTGGAGACGCTGATAACATTCTTACAACGGGCCATTCTTGCGAGATGAATTAGAGAATTTAGGAGCATACAAGGTTTTCTTTTGGGGAATGTCTTACAGACTGGTGAAGGAGATGAAGAAGTTGGGGGTTAAGAAAATAAAATGGAATAAGATGAAGTGATGGGAAGTTTAAGTGTAGAGTAACTGCTACATGTAATGAGGGAGAGAATGTGAGGTTAGAGGTTTTGAGTTGTGGGAAGAGAGAAGATGTGATGGGCTTTTAATAAAAAGCAAAAATTAGGGGAGGGAATATTGAAGGGTAATGATGAGCTAGGGTTTTAAAAGTTTTAATGGGAATAAAATCCCTCCCTTTTTAACTTTTAATGCCGGTTCCCCAAACTTAGGAAAAAAGTTTGTCGTTTTAAATTCCCTTGGATGAAAAGGGACAAAAGCTAGCCATAATTAGAAAGCTGCGCCAACCTTGTAGTAAACCCTAGCGTGCCGCCTGCAACCATGAGTGCAGAACTGACAAGGCATATTAAAGAAAACATTAAGACATGAAACAAAATAAAAGACTAAGGGGCAAAGAGTCAAAAACATAAATAAATTTATTTATGAACATTAAAAACAGAAGATGCTATAGCAAAATAGAAAAGAGAAGGGGGTGCAAACTCTTATGGATTGTTGAGAAGCATGTCTGACTTGTCTTGCATGATAGGGGCTCCATTTTAGATCTTCAATCTCTGACCATTCACTTTGAAGATGGTGTCATCATCAAGCTTTTTAATATCCATGGCACCATGAGGGTAGACCTTGTGCACCATAAAAGGTCCTGGCCATCGTGATTTCAGCTTGCTTGGGAAGAGCTTAAGACTAGAGTTGTAGAGAAGGACTTGTTGGCCTTTCGAGAAATGCCATGGAAAAAGATGTTTCTCATGCCACTTCTTTGTCTTCTCTTTATAAAGGTGCGCATTCTCATAAGCTTGGGCCCTAAATTCCTCCATCTCATTTAATTCCAAAAGCCTTTTCTCTCCAGCTATCTGGGCATCCATATTGAGCTTTTTGATTGCCCAATAGGCCTTATGTTCAAGTTCAACGGGCAGGTGACATGCCTTGCCATAGACAAGCTTGAATGGAGACATCCTTAAGGGTGTCCTGAAGGCTATTTGATAAGCCCACAGTGCTTCATCGAGTCTTGGTGACCAATCTTTCCTCTTGGGGTTAACCATCTTTTCTAATATCTGCTTGATTTCTCGATTCAGGATTTTAGCTTGGCCATTGGTCTGAAGGTGGTATGCCATAACAATTTTATGCCGCACTCTAAACCTCTGCAATGCTTTAGCAATTAGCCTATTGTCAAAATGGGTTTCTTCATCACTTATGATGCCTCTTGGGGCTCCAAATCTTGTGAAGATGTTCTTGTGAAGAAACTTCAAAATAGTCTTAGAGTCATTCTTCGATGTAGCTATTGCTTCAACCCATTTCGACACATAGTCAACGGCTAACAGGATGTAGAGATCTCTGAAAGATGATGGAAAGGGTCCCATGAAATCTATTCCCCATACATCAAAGAGTTCCACCTCCAGAATGCATTGCAATGGCATTTCATGCATTCGAGAAATATTCCTCATCCTTTGGCATCTATCGCAAGCCTTGCCGAATTCATGTACATCCTTGAAAAGTGTGGGCCAATAGAATCCTGATTGTAGGACCTTTGTAGCAGTCCTAGTTCCTCCAAAATGGCCTCCACACGAAGATGAATGGAATGGAATAAGATCTCCTTTTGCTCCTCTTCGGGGACACATCTCTGAATTATTTGGACATTGCTTAAACAAATAGGGCTCATCCCAAAAGTAGAATCGCACATCATGCTTGAACTTATTTTTGCCCTGGCTATTCAAATCAAGAGGAAAAATACCACTAACAAGAAAGTTAACAATATCAACATACCAGAGAATTGTTGTAGCATATAATATTTTCTCATCATGTAATTCTTCCTTAATCTCTAATTTCTCATTGTTTTCAGCCTTATTTTCTATCCTAGAAAGATGGTCAACAACTTGATTCTCACAACCCTTTCTATCCTTAACTTCCAAGTCAAATTCTTGCAAAAGAAGTATCCTAGAAAGATGGTCAGCAACTTGATTCTCACAACCCTTTATATCCTTAACTTCCAAGTACTTTATAGTAGAATGATCAGTGTGTACGATGACCTTAGTGCCTATCAAGTATGCTTTAAATTTATCAAAGGCAAACCAACAACTAGCAGTTCCTTTTCAGTGGTTGTGTAATTTATTTGTGCATCATTCAAGGTGCGGCTAGCATAATAAATAACATGGAGAAGTTTATCTCGACGTTGGCCAAGTGTTGCCCCCACTGCATAGTCACTAGCATCACACATCAACGCAAATGGTGATGTCCAATCTGGGGGAATAATTATGGGTGCTGAGATAAGCTTCTCCTTGAGTTCTTTAAATACACTATAGCATTCTGCATCAAAGATGAAGGGCTGGTTTTGCTGTAGCAAAGTGCACAATGGCTTGGAGATCTTGGAGAAGTCCTTGATGAACCTCCTATAGAAACCAGCATGCCCCACGAAACTCCGAATCCCCTTCACATTGGTAGGTGGTGGTAGCTTCTCGATTACTTCAACCTTGGCCTTGTCCACTTCTATCCACTTTTTTTAGATTTTGTGGCCTAGAACAGTCCCTTCTATCACTATAAAATGACATTTCTCCTAATTGAGCACTAAGTCTAATTCTTCACATCTCTTAAGTACCTTGGCTGAGTTGACTAAACACGATTCGAAAGTATCTCCTGAGACTGAAAAATCATCCATGAAGATCTCCAAAAATTCTTCAACCATATAAGAAAAGATGGTCAGCATGCACCTTTGAAAAATAGCTGGAGCATTATAAAGCCCAAAGGGCATCCGTCAAAATGCGTAAGTACCGTAAGAGAAAGTGAAAGTTGTCTTCTCCTGAATCTCCAATGCTATAGCAATCTAATTGTACCCTAAATATCTGTCGAGGAAACAATAAAAGGATTTACCCGCCAATCGATCTGGTATCTGATCAATGAAGGGAAGGGGAAAATTATCCTTCTTGGTTGCCTTGTTGAGCTTTCGATAATCCATACAAATTCTCCACCCCATGACAGTCCTTGTTGGTGACAATTCATTATTCTCATTGCTTACCACAATCATCCCTCCCTTATTTGGTACACATTGCACCGGGCTGACCCATGAACTATTGGATGTTGGTAGATAACTCCAGCATCGAGCCATTTGATTATCTCCTTCATCACCACATTTTTCATGGCCGGATTGAGCCTTTTTTGGGGTTCAACAGAATTGTTGTGACATTCTTCAAGCAAAATTTTATGCATACAAATAGTAGGGCTTATACCCTTCAAATCAGCCATAGTCCACGCTAGAGATTTTTTTATGTTGAGAAAACATATTTATCAAGCTACATTCTTGCTTAGGGGTTAGACTATAAGAGATTATCATAGGCAAAGTCTCATTACTATCAAAATAAGCATATTTAATGTGTGAAGGTAATGGCTTCAATTTTAACGTGGGTGCATGCTCAAGTGAGGTTTAAGAGGGACAAATTCAGCAAAATCTACAGGTTCGAAATACATATATGGTCTAGCAATAAGCAAGCCAAATTGCTGCACCTCCAATGGGAACTCCTCAGGCTTTTCATTGTCCTCCTCATTGAGTTTCACATAGTCTTTAATTTGCACGAAATTGCTACAACATAATTTTGTAGCTTCCTCTTCTGTCATAGCATCTATGTGTCGACACTCTTCATGGTTATCCACATATTTGAGGGTGTTGAAGACATTTATAGTCACTTTCTGATCAGCCACTCTCATAGTGAACTCACCCTTCTCATAGTCAATCAAGATTCGACCAGTTGCTAAGAATGGTCGCCCTAAAATGATGGGTGCTTTGTCGTCAACCTCGCAATCAAGGATAAGGAAATCAATTGGGAAGACAAATCTGCCCACTTTGACCATAACATCTTCTATCTTTCCTTCTGAAAGGACATGAGATCGGTCTGCTAGTTGCAAAATAACTGTGGTGGGTTTTGCATATCTCATTCCAAGCTTTATAAAGACTAACTTGGGCATTATATTAACACTAGACCCAAGGTCGCATAAGGCTTTTCCCACATAATTATCCCTTATGGAACATGGAATGATGAAGCTACCCATATCACTTCTTTTAGGTGGCAAAATTGCTCAATACAGAATAACATTCTTTGTTGTAGCAGTAGTCTCATACTTCTCAACTTTCCTTTTCTTGGTGTCAATGTCCTTGAGAAACTTAGCATATGTAGGCATTTGATCAATGGCCTCCAGAAATGGGACATTGATATGCAGCTGGTCAAGAATATCTACAAATTTTTTGAATTGAATGTCATCTTTTTGCTTCTTCAACCTTTGAGGGAAGGGTAGTGGGGGCCTGACTTCTTCCTCTGCTGGTGGGGTTTTCTCTTTTGCTGTAGCAATGTTCTGTTCTCCATCAACAGGTTCGTTTGTTGAGCCATCATTCTCTTTCCCTTCTAGAGTTAAATCCTCTTGCAAAGCTATTTTCTTAGCCATAGATTTAGGGTTAGGGTCTTCTACTTTCTTCCCCCCAAACTTTTCCTTGTTAACTTGGGTTCCACTTCTTAAAGTGAGTGCACTAGACTACCCTTTGCCATGAATTTTAGTGACTTCAGTATCACTAGGCAAACTACCTTGAAGTCAAGCATGCAAAGCTTGCGCGATTTGTCCTACTTGGGTTTCCAAAGCCTTCAAAGAAGAGCTACGGCTTTGAAGCAATGCACCTTGACTCTTTATAGACTTTGCATGGTCTTGAAATAAAGCCTTTGTGGTTGTCATGAAATCTTGGAAAGTAGCTTCCAAGGAACCGTTGTTCGATGAAGATGTTGAACCCTTGTTGTCATTTTGCCATGGCATATTCTGCTAAAAACCTTGGGATTCAGTCTGATTGGGGTGCCTATTTGAGCTTCCAACATTGTGGTTTCCTTGATTCCCCCAAGAAAGATTAGGATGTTGATGTCATCCTGAGTTATAGGTGTTTGAGTAGGGGTTGTGGTTGCTTCTATTAAAGTTCCCCACATAGTTGGTAGACTCGTGATTTTCAAGGCACTCGCTCACATGATGGTGTCCATCACACCGGATGCAAGTAGTTGCTACCTTCATTACCTTTATTTCATTAGTCCTTGGAGATTCTTCAACATAGTACTGATGGCCGAAAACTGTGCTGAAACTGTTTTGTTGTTGTCAAGCTCATGCGCCCCATGAGTTATCCTTCCCGTACTAAGTCTCGAAGTAGGAAATTGGTAGTCATTATTTGCGATCCTATCAAGGATATCAAATGTTTCTTGAGGTGATTTGTCCAGCAGAGTGTCGTTTGCTGAAGTATCCAACATCATCCTTGTGGGAGCATTGGCACCATTGTAGAACATTACGACTTGTGTCCAGTCTTGAAATCCATGATTTGTACACTTGTGGAGTAGTCCCTTATATCTATCCCAACCACTCGTACATTCACTCATCGTCAGCTTGAAAAAAGGAAGCAATGTCATTCCGCAATTGGGTGTTCATGTTAGGATGATTAGACCGTAGAAAAGAACTTTTGCACAGATCTGTCCATTATTCCATAGAACCGGCTGGTACTCCACTCAACCAAGCTCGTTCTCGATCACGCAAAGAATAAGGAAATAGCTTGAGATTCAATACATCTTCATGAATACCTTGTTGTCGGAAAGAATCACATACTTCCAAAAATGCTTGAATATGCTATCTTGCATCTTCATGAGGCGATCCACCAAACTAGCCAATGGAATTTAACATATTGAACATTACGGGCATGAGTTCAAAATGAGCTGCTTGAATCTCGGGAGCTATAATTCCAAGATTTAGATCATCCAAGATAGGATTCAAGTGGTCTCTGATAGCTCGATGTCGAACTATTGCTCCAGGATTTGCTGCAGCATTAGGTTCATCCAGATTTTCATCTACTTGATTCCCTTGATTGCGTCTTGAATGCGTCCTCTTTGGCGAAACAAGTGCTTGATTTTAGGCACTATAGGTGTTAATGGTTCTTCAGTTCTTCCTAGGGTTATGCAACAGCACAACACCTAAAAAAAAGTAAACAAAAAAACAAATAAAACTAAATAAAAAGAGTAAACAATAACCAATTGCCAATCCCCAACAACGACGCCAAAAACTTGTTGTGTGTTGTGATGTACTATAAATGATGCGCAAATAGTGCAAGTATACACATCAAACAAGTAATACAGTGATGAGTGAGTATCGTCTCCACAGGGATTGGAGGCCAAACTAGCTTAGTCAAAACACACAGACAATAACTAAAAATAAATGCAATAGCAATAAGAAACATGATTAGAAATGATGTAGCAATTAACTGTAATGAAATCTGAGTTGAAATAAAGATACTTCAAACGCCCTCTCACATGTATAGAGCTCTCTAATGGGATGACAGGCTGAGCTTGCTAAGGACCTCTATGTCTAAGCCAAAAGAATGTCACGAACCTCCTTGCCCACAACATGCTCGGCAGAGCTTACCAAGATGTCTCTACACTATCTCTAGCAAGAAACCTGATAGGAAGAATGCTATGGCAATACCTCTCAGCGTAAACCCTAACATACAACTATCCTTTAAGTTCTACTTTTTTTAGCCGTTGAAACTCTATCCTTATCTCTAAGGCGAGTTAGGGTTTTGCCTCTCAGCATCAAACCCCATTGTCCACATAGATCTAAGCCTAACTCTCTCAAATGTTAAGCTATCAAACACCTAAGCAAAGGCTAACTCTCGAAAGCTCTTACAAGCTTAATGCATAAAAGAATAATGGACAAAGCATGAATGGAACAAGAAAACAACGAAACATTCATTCAAACTTGAAACATAAAATTCATAACAAGCCCAAGCCACTTAAAATTAGTTCATGGTTGGGCAAATATCATCCACAATCATTCGTTTAAAACAACCCATCCAAATAGTAGGAAATGAAACAAAAAAATCAACTAAAGGAAGGGAAAAACTCCAAAGCCGCCTTAGACTGTCGTGAACCACTCTAAGCTCACTGCTTCTCTCAAAGGCTAGCGAGAACACCCATTGGAGCTTCAACAATGGAGGACACCACGATGGAGAAGATGAAGAAAGGGTAGCCGCCTTTTGTCTCTCTTTCTTAGCTCACCAGGTAACTTTTTCCGCTCTTCCTTTAATGTGGGTGTCTTTTTTATATATTGGGGGGCTTATAGGGTTTTGTGCCCTTAATTCCAAGGGAATATTCCCTTTACATGTGGGGTCATAGTTGGCTGGTAGGTTCACGTGTGGGGCTGCGAAATATCTTCAGTTCTTTGTCCTCTAGCGCGCCTATAAATTCTGTCCAAAATGCTAAGGCATTTTTCCTTTTCTCCTGCACTGCTCCTCATTTCCCTGCGTATCACCACACCAAACAAAAACCTTCCCAAGCATCACCATTCTTATAAATAAACAAAGATAATTCAAATGCAACTATATGTTATGAAATGAGCTTGATTTCATACAATAACTTAAGTAAAGAGGCACGGAAAAAGTTAACAATTACGATATTTTGTAGTACGCAAAAAGTCGTGAATACCCATAGCAGGCTACTGAAAATGAGAAGAGGACACTACGAAAACTAGCAAGTGAGTATGTCCTAGACAGAGAGATCTTGTACAAAAGGAGAAAAGATCATGTGCTACTGCGATGCATGGATATCTGCCGAGGCCAAAAAGATCCTTGAAGATATTTCGCAACCCCACACGTGAACCTGCCAGCCAACTGTGTTAAACCTGAATAATAAGACCATAGATGAAGTTTGCAAATAGTTCAAGATACGACATCATAATTCGTCACCATACCGCCCTCAGATGAATGGGCAGTGGAAGCGGCCAACAAGAACATTAAAAAGATTGTTGGAAAGATGACAAAAACTTACAAAGATTGGCATGAGAAGCTACCATTTTTTCTATATGCTTATCGTACATCAGTCAGAACCTCTACTGGGGTAATACCTTTTTCGTTAATTTATGGGATGGAAGCGGTGCTACCCATCAAGGTCGAGATTCCTTCCCTTCAAATTTTATCAGAATTGAAATTAGATGAAGCAGAATGGATCCAAGCTAGATATGACCAACTTGCCATGATTGAGGAAAAAGGACTGAAAGCCATCCAACATGGTCAAATGTACCAAAACAGGATGATCCGAGCTTATAACAAGAAGGTTCGCACAAGAGAATTCTAGGAAGGGGATCTAGTGCTGAAAAAGATCCTACTAACTTAGAGAGATTCCCGAGGGAAATGGATGCCAAATTGGAAAGGACCTTACGTGATGAAAAAGGCCTTTTTCGGAGGAGCTTTGATCTTGGTTGAGATGGATGGTGAAGACCTGTCAAGCCCTGTAAATTCTAATTCAGTCAAGAAGTATTTTACTTGAGGCAACAAAATAAAAATAAAAAACAAAAAAAGTGAAAACCCAAAAGGGCGCTTTCAGAAAAAAAAAAGAAAAATGGGGGTTCAAGATGAAAACCCGCAAAGGGCATCCTGAGACCAAAGGAGGTTTTAAGTTGAAAACCCAAAAAGGGCGGCTGAAATTTTGATCAGAATGGGCAAAGGTATACGACGACCATTTCCCTCAAAAATTTGGTTACAAGGGGGAATTTGCATCTTGGGATATCTGCAAATCCCTTGAGCTCTCCTAAACACATATCAGGCACAAAAATATTCTCGGCAAGTTGATCTAGTGAAGCTTGCTCGTTTGATATCTGCAGCACCTATTTTTGTCTTTTTTTGCTTTATTCTCTTTCGATGTTTTCCATCTAAATATCAACCTTACTCTCAATAAACTCTTCATTCCATCTTATGCCCTTGTTGACACAAGTAGTATACATTGACATAACAATCGGTAAGCTAACAATTTCACAAATATGAAAAGATCTCTTTACATTGCTTTTGAAAGTTTCTTAAAAGTACAGGGACCAAATGCAATAATGACTGAAAAAGGACATTTCTATAGGTAAAAGGGCTCAATAGAGGAGAGATATCGCCCTTAGTCGTACATCGAAGAGATGACTATGAAATGTGGGGCAAAGCATCTTTTTAGTCTGATCAAATCTGAAGAAAAGAAGGTTTGATGACTCAAACTAAATAGAGGTGAAACAACCAATGATGTCAGCTTCGGGCAGATACAAATGCTCAAGCCGACTCCAACATCCAAACATTTCTAAAATGACATTTTGCATTCATACTAGAATTATCTATGCATTTATTAGACATGTTTAAGATAGGATCATTTGACTCATAACATCCTAAATGTGTCTGCAAACAAGTTTTATAGATTATGTCTCTTTGACAAGCGGTAGAATAGATCAACTCAACGTCGAACAGATAAAATCACAAGTTCATCTCCCCAAAGTTGCCGTGGAATGAGCATGCTGGTAAACTCATCTCCCTAAAGTTGAAGTGGAATGAGTACAACAACGAGTACAGCTCCCTGAAGTTGTAGCAGAATGAATACAACCCTGACGATGCAGTGAATAAACCCGTTGACAAATCTGTCTCCCTGAACGTGCAGTGGAACAGACGAAATCACAAGTTCATCTCCCTGAGGATGTAGTGGAATAAACATAGCGGCAAACCTATCTCCATGACCTTGCAGCTCAGAACGGGAAACATATCTCAGAGGCACGAAATGTCGTTGCAATGCATCTTGGAGGTGGAGCTTTTTGATGTATGGGGAATAGATTTCATGGGACCATTCCCTTCATCATTTGGGGATCCCTACATATTATTGGCAGTGGACTATGTGTCAAAATGGGTTGAAGTAGTGGCCACACCAAAGAATGATTCCAAAATAGTTTTAAAGTTCCTTCACAAGAACATCTTCATGAGGTTTAGAGCACTACGAGCCATCATCAGTGATGAGGGCACCCACTTCGACAACAAGCTTATTGCCAAGGCATTGCAAAGATATGGAGTGAGGCACAAGATTGCTACGGCATATCAGCCCCAGACCAATGGCCAAGCTGAAATCTCCAATCGAGAGATTAAACAAATTTTAGAGAATGTGGTCAACCTCAAGAGGAAAGACTGGTCTCCAAGGCTTTATGGGCTTATCGAACATCTTTCAAGACACCCTTGGGTATGCCCCATTTCAAGCTCGTCTATGGCAAGGCATGTCATCTTCCCGTTGAGCTTGAACACAAGACATATTGGGCTATCAAAAAGCTCAATATGGATTCCCAGCTAGCTGGAGAAAGAAGACTGTTGGAGCTTAACGAGATGGAAGAGTTCCGAGCCCATGCTTATGAGAACGCATGGTTGTACAAGGAGAAGACTAAGAAGTGGCATGACAATCATCTTCTGCCACGACAATTTTCTGAAGGCCAACAAGTGCTTATTGTTGCGTGTAATAAGTGCTGCGCAATTGTGCAAGTATACACGTCGCAAGTAATAAAGTGATACGAGTATCGAGTATCATCTCCACAGGGATTGGTTTAGGCCACTTTGCTTTAGTTATCGCACTGTAAAAGTAAAACACAATTGATAGTAGGAGTTGATTTTAACGAGTAAAGTAAAAGAAATAAACTAAAAGAATAGATGAAAGCAAAAGAGAGAATAGGCCAGGTTATAGTGAGTTGAGGTGTGATAGCCGATTGGATCGTCTTAGTGATTGAGTAGCAGCCGGATTTCCAGGGCAATTCTGTTATGATTGCCTAGTCAATTGCCAGGGAAATTTGGTTGCAATTGCCTGGTTGATTGCCAGGGCAATTCTGCCGTGTTGCCAAGGCAATTCCCCATCGTTGTCTGATCAGATTGCATGGGCAATGCTCCCGTGATTTCCTGGGAAATTAAGGATGGGTCAATTGCCTGGGTAATTGAGCATTCACTTCCAAAGTTCGGCGAAGCGTTCTTCAATGGTTTCTTCTTATCCCTAAGTCGAAACTCTAGGTACTTGTGCATGGCTTGATAATACATCCCTGCGTGAATCAAGGGTGAACAACAACCAATCTTGCGCTCCACTTAGCCGTTGAAATCCTTAACTTATTCCTAAGCTGGATTAATCTTCACCATCAATAGATTGAATAAAGATCATACTCATTCGTTTCTTGAATCTAACTCTCCCAATATTAGATAAATAGATGAAGTTATGAGATCCTCTCCCAATTCACTCGCAAACAAGAATAAGAACCAAGAATGAATAAACCTTGAATAGAAAAGTGCAAGCTCTTATTACCTAAACAAAATCCAATTGTTTTTCACAACAACAAAACACAATAACCCCAACCAATCAAGTTAGTTCATGGTTGGGTTCAAAAGATATACAAAGAATAATCCCCTAACCATGAATCTAATGGAAGCAAGGAAGAAGAAGAAGAAATCGATCAGCCCCCTTGAATTCTCTCCCAATCGAACTCTCTCTAAGCTTCTCCCTTCTTGTCGAAATCTCTCATCTCTTATTTCTTTGGAGTTTGTCGAAATTTCTCTCTTATCTTCTTGTTCACCTCTCTTTGACGGCTTGGTCCTTTAAATAGGAGATGGCTAGGTCAAAATCCTTCTTAAGGAGGAAGTTAAGTTTGAAATAAATTATCTTTAAAGAATATAAATCTTTATTATATTTAAATTCCTTCTAGAACTTCTCCTATCTTCTTGGGATTTAATTTCTCTTTAACCTCTTTATGGAAATCAAACTCCTTTGGAATTTAACTTTGCTCCACGTTATCTTGGGCTTATCTAGTCATCAATTTCGACTACCATATCATCTTATTCCTTGTCGAAAATTGCCTTGGCAACTAGCTCGGCATCTCCTTCAAGTATTACCCTGGCAACTAGCTCGGCATCTCCTTCATGCATTGCCCTGGCAACTGGTTTCAGCCTTGCTTTGGCAAGTGATTCTGCACACACACAAAAAATACACCAAAGCAGCATCTTTTTCCACAAAAATCACCAAGTTATGTAATCAAGCTCAACGGTGGAAAGAAACATGAATTAATGCATGAATGACTAATTATGCAACTAATATGAGCCTAAGTCTAACAATAATATGGTAAAAAGGGTAATAAAAATAGTACTTTTGAACACTTATCACACCCCCAAACTCG
Source organism: Hibiscus mutabilis (assembly GCA_019671005.1). Lineage (NCBI taxonomy): Eukaryota > Viridiplantae > Streptophyta > Magnoliopsida > Malvales > Malvaceae > Hibiscus > Hibiscus mutabilis. The sequence continues at coordinate 56,960,327 of CM033715.1, forward strand.
AACTATTGCCTGTCCTCAAGCAATGCAAACTAACAATTACCTACCAAGACTTTAATCATCAAAGACATGCTTCAAACTTGAATTCAAACCTTGGAACCGTGGCACAAAGTATGATCACCTTTTAATTTTTCGGATAGCACAAAAATTACCCGGAACCAAACTATAATGCTCTTGACAATGTGTGTGCGTAGTTGTGTACAAGTTGATTTTCAAGATTCTATGTGAACAATAGGCTTTTATCAATTTAATTATCGGGGCATTTATTTTTATTTTCACTACAGCCAATTTTTGGGCACCTCTATCAAAGTAAGCAATTTCTCATTTTATTTTAGTCGACTAGAGCCAATTTCGGGCACCTCTAGCGATTCTTTAATGTGCATTAACTACTAGAGCCAGTTTCGGGCACCTCTAACAAGAAACTGCATTTACTACCAGAGCCAGTTTCGAGCACCTTTAGCAAGAATTTAACTTTTTATTTTCAATTTTAAATTTACCCAAATTTTAAGCAATCTAAGTTCACTAAGTTTCTTTCAACAAGCCACAACCGTGTAAAAACAATTCAGTATCATAGTAAAATTCTAAGTTCTTTTCATGAAATCTTAAAATTAAAGGTTCTTTCAATTAAGTGTAGTGGCAAAAATTCATCATTGGATATTCAACAAGTCTTAAGCAATTAAATCCAATTAAAGGAATGGCAAGTAACATATGCAACCTATATGTGATTGCTAAAGATGAATGCAACTAAACATGAAGCTAACTAGAAACCAACACCCCCCAAACTCGAGAGAAGCATTGTCCTCAATGCATGAAAAAGTGAAACAAAATTTAAAAGAAACTAAATGAAATGAGTTAGTCGGAGAGGTTGTCACCTCGAGTGATAAGTTTCCTTCGTGTCGTTTGCTTGATTCATTTTCCAGTCGGTGGTTGAATGCGTGTGGCTGGTACCGCGTGAATAGAATTGCTTTGATTTGATCCATGTTTGGGCATCAGAAGTTGTCGACTCCATTGTTGTTGCCTGGGCAATCTCTGTTGTGGTTGCTGTGGCAAGTAGTCGGCAGTGAATTTCCTTAGCATGGTGGTTGTGAGTCTTGTTGTGGAAAAGAAAAGAAAACAAAGAAAACCTGGAAACTAAGATAATGAAGAAAAATACAATATCTCCTAAAAATTCCAAAAATAAATAAAGAGAGAGAGAAGAAAACCAAAAATAATAGAAAAAAATAGTTCAAAAAAAAATAAAAAATAAAAAATAAAAAGAAAAAAAAAATATCGAAAGGAGAGTATGCTTATGCATCTCCTAAGGTGTCAACTTCTTTGTTACATTCTACATGGGCACCGTTGTAGTGCTTCAATCTTTGTCCGTTAACTTTGAATTCATGTTTGTCGGTAATGGACTTGATTATCACGGCACCATGAGAGAATGATTTGACAACTTCGAATGGTCCCGACCATCTTGATTTTAGTTTTCCCGGGAAAAGTTTTAGCCGAGAATTGAATAAGAGAACTAGTTGCCCTGGCATGAATTGCCGTGGCAATAGTTTCTTGTCATGCCATTGCTTTGTTTTCTCCTTGTAGATTCGTGCATTGTTATAGGTGAGTGCACGGAATTCTTCTATCTCGTTGAGGTCCAATAAATGTTTTTGCCCGACACTTTCCCAATCCATATTCACGGTCTTGATTGCCCAATATGCCTTGTGTTCGATTTCCACCGGTAGATGGCATGTTTTGCCATAGACAAGTCAGAAGGGGGACATACCTAAGGGTGTTTTGAATGTAGTGCGATATGCCCAAAGTGCGTCATCTAGTCTTGCTTACCAATCCTTCCTAGAGGGATTTACAACTTTCTCGAGTATACCCTTCAATTCTCGATTGGAAATTTCTGCTTGCCCATTGGTTTGTGGGTGATATTGCCCGTCCTATGGCAACGATCACATTGCTTGTAAAACTCTTGGGCATCTTTGTACAGTGTTGGCCAATACAAATCGGATTGTAAAACTTTGGTCGCGGTACGAGTTCCTCCAAAATGTCCTCTATAGGGTGAAGAATGGCATTACCAGGGTACATTTTGCTGCTCTTCTTCAGGGACACATCGGCGTATGACCTGATCTGCACATTGTTTAAACAAAAGAGGCTCGTCCCAAAAGTAATGCTTAGCATCATGGCGGAACCGCTTCTTCCCTTGGTGAGTAAGGCCATAAGGTAAAATACCACAAACAAGGAAATTAACTAAATCCGCGTACCAGGGTATTACCGAGGCATGTGCTGCCATGGCGACTGCTCCCAAGATTGCTGAGTCGTGTGTGTCTAGAGTTGTCGAGGCATCTGCGTCCATGGTTGTCGAGGCGTGCGTATCAATGGTTACCGAGGCGTGCGCGTCTGGAGTTGCCGATGTGTGCGCGTCAAGAGCTGCTGCGACGTCAAGGGTTACCGAGGCATGCGCATCCATGGTTGCCGAGGTATGCGCGTCAAGAGCTGCTGCAGCGTCGAGGGTTACCGAGGCATGCACATCCATGGTTACCGAGGCGTCAAGGGTTACTGTAGCATCGAGGGTTGCCGAGGCCTGCACGTCTGGAGTTGCCGAGGCGTGCGCGTCAAGAGCTGCTGTGGCGTTGAGGGTTACCGAGGTATGCGCATCCATGGTTGCCGAGGCATCAAGGGTTGTTGAGGCGTGCGCATCCATGGTTGCCGAGGCAACTAAAAGTTGCTCATCCGGGAATGCATCGCATATCTCTAAATCCGCGTCCTCCTCCCTATTGCATTCTAAACGTGATAAGTGATCGGCCACTTGATTTTCTGTTCCTTTCCTGTGCATTGGCCTAGGACTGCTCCTACCGCGAAATCACTTGCATCACACATGAGCTCAAAAGGTAGGGTCCAATCTGGTGGAACAACAATAGGTGCTGAGGTAAGCTTTTCCTTTAGGGTTTCGAATGCTTGGGGTGCAAGAATCATCAAAATTGAAGACTTTATCTTGGTGGGGGTAGTCTCTCGATCACGTCCACCTTGGCTTTGTCTACTTCAATTCCCTTGGATGAAATCTTATGGCTGAGCACTATTCCTCCATCTACCATAAGATGACACTTTTCTCAATTAAGGACTAAATCGCTTTCTTCACATCTTGCCAACACATTCTCTAAATTGTCGAGGCAATTGTTAAAGTCACTACCAAAAACAGAAAAATCATCCATGAAGATCTCAAGGAAGTCTTCGACCATGTTTGAAAAGAGTGCCATCATGCATCTTCTAATGTTAGTGCATATCTGAGAAAACTTGAGGATGGTCGTTTTCGATACTTCTTATAGTCCATCCGCACCCTCCATCGAGTGATAATATTGCCCAAAAAGAATTGGGCCAATGTGCTCGCAACTACTCCCTTTTGTGTTACCATGGTGGAGGTGTCTTTCTTTCGTGTTCCCTTGTAGTCCATGCACATCTTCCACCTTTCTATTGTTCCTGAAGGCATTGATATATTATTAGGAAAAATTATATCAACATCCAACCATTTAATTACCTCATTATCGTCAGGCTCCATCATGATTGGATGTAACCTTCCTTGTCGTAGAAATTGCTGCTCTAGCTAATTGCCGTGGCACTCAGTTGCCAAAATTTGCTGTAAGTCAAGGGAAGAACCAATTTTCTGAAAAGCTTTATGAATCCAAACACCTTTTTCTTTTGGCCTCTCAAACATCTCTATTAGTAGAGATTTTGATGGCTTCAAATCTACCAACATCGGTTCCTCAAGACATACCTGTAATGGACGAGGTGAGTTTTTAAAGAATTCAAAAGGTTGAACCATTACCTGCTCATATTCCATTGGCAAAGTATTATCATCTCGTTGATCTTGCATGTGGTTGTGCAATTGCCGTGGCAATTGTAGTTGAGAGCAATCTAAGATTCTTGCTTCAAGATCAACGTTGTAACCTTCTGGGCATTAGGTTCCTCAGAATTTGCTGTAGTATTGTTGTTCTCAGCTTCACCGAGTGTTGTCGCGACATTGCTCTGTTCAGGCTCCTCAATCATTGCCGAGGCAATTTGTTGTTCAGGCTCATCATGTGTTGGGCAGTCTCTCCCATTGACATCCTCTTGACTTTGAGGTTCTAATTGTTCCCCACACATCGGAGAGCTTTATTTGCATTGCTCCTTATCCTCTTGCCTTGGGACGTCAGTATCCTTTGGAATGAATTGTTGGTGCATGTTATCCATGACATATGTGGATCTCCCCAATTGATCTTCTGAATCCCCTAAGGTTGCATCCCACTGAGCTATCCTCGTATCCATAGATTTTGATAGCTCTCGAATCTCTTCAATTGATCCGTCAAGTCTAGCCAAGGAAGCTAGCAACGTTTCCTCCAAGGAATTGGAATGCTCTTGAAAAGGACTACGTTGCCATGGCATATCTATTGCTGCGGCAAAATTGTTATGGTAAAAACAAATTTGAGCTTTTTGACCATACCATGAAGAATTTTGTTGCTGGTTCCCTCTATGGTCCTCCATGTAGTCATATGCACCGAAAATGTGAGGGCAATTTTCAAACACATGATGTTCTCCACACATAGCACAAGATTTTTCCACTGTATAGGCTCTTTGGGCTTTTCTCGGTTGGTATAGGTAATCATCAAAGGGTGCAAGAAACTCTTGATTAGATTGATTCATATCTTCCAACATTAACTCTCGAATAGATTGGCTTTTATTTCCCGACATGTTGATGTCCCTTAACTTGTAGTACACCTAATTTTTTTTGATAAAACAAACAAAAAGAAAAGTTGGTAAAACTAAGAAAAAAATGCAATAACAAAAACAACTAACACCAATTGCCAATCACCAGCAACGGCGCCAAAAACTTGTTGCGTGTAATAAGTGCTACGCAATTGTGCAAGTATACACGTCGCAAGTAATAAAGTGATACGAGTATCGAGTATCATCTCCATAGGGATTGGTTTGGGCCACTTTGCTTTAGTTATCGCACTGTAAAAGTAAAAACACAATTGATAGTAGGAGTTGATTTTAACGAGTAAAGTAAAAGCAATAAACTAAAAGAATAGATGAAAGCAAAAGAGAGAATAGGCCAGGTTATCGTGAGTTGAGGTGTGATAGCCGATTGGATTGTCTTGGTGATTGAGTAGCAGCCGGATTGCAAGGGCATTTCTGTTATGATTGCCTAGTCGATTGCCAGGGCAATTTGGTTGCAATTGCCTGGTTGATTGCCAGGGTAATTCTGTTGTGTTGCCTGGTCGGTTGCTAGGGCAATTCCCCCTTGTTGTCTGATCAGATTGCCTGGGCAATGCTCCCACAATTGCCTGGGCAATTAAGGATGGGTCAATTGACTGGGCAATTAAGCATTCACTTCCAAAGTTCGGCGAAGCGTTCTTCAATGGTTTCTTCTTATCCCTAAGTCGAAACTCTAGCTACTTGTGCATCCCTTGATAATACATCCCTGCGTGAATCAAGGGTGAACAACAACCAATGTTGCGTTCCCCTTAGCCGTTGAAATCCTTAACTTATTCCTAAGCCGGATTAATCTTCACCATCAATAGATTGAATAAAGATCATACTCATTCATTTCTTGAATCTAACTCTCCCGATATTAGATAAATAGATGAAGTTACGAGATCATCTCCCAATTCACTCGCAAACAAGAATAAGAACCAAGAATGAATAAATCTTGAATAGAAAAGTGCAAGCTCTTATTACCTAAACAAATCCAATTGTTTTTCACAACAACAAAACACAATAACCCCAACCAATCAAGTTAGTTCATGGTTGGGTTCAAAAGATATACAAAGAATAATAACCAAACCATGAATCTAATGGAAGCAAAGAAGAAGAAGAAGAAATCGATCAGCCCCCTTGAATTATCTCCCAATCGAACTCTCTCCAAGCTTCTCCCTTCTTGTCGAAATCTCTCATCTCTTGCTTCTTTGGAGTTTGTCGAAATTTCTCTCTTCTCTTCTTACCCACCTCTCTTTGACGGCTTGTCCCTTTAAATAGGAGATGGCTAGGTCAAAATCCTTCTTGAGGAGGAAGTTAAGTTGGAATTAAATTATCTTTAAAGAATATAATTCTTTATTATATTTAAATTCCTTCTAGAACTTCTCCTATCTTCTTGGGATTTAATTTCTCTTTAACCTCTTCATGGAAATCAAACTCCTTTGGAATTTAACTTTGCTCCACGTCATCTTGGGCTTATCTAGTCATCAATTTCGACTACCATATCATCTTATTCCTTGTCGAAAATTGCCTTGGCAACTAGCTCGACATCTCCTTCAAGCATTGCCCTGGCAACTAGCTCGGCATCTCCTTCATGCATTGCCCTGGCAACTGGTTCCAGCCTTGCTTTGGCAAGTGATTCTGCACATACACAAAAAACACACCAAAGCAGCATCTTTTTCCACAAAAATTTCCAAGTTATGTAATCAAGCTCAACGGTGGAAAGAAACATGAATTAATGCATGAATGACTAATTATGCAACTAATATGAGCCTAAGTCTAACAATAATATGAGTAAAAAGGGTAATAAAAATAGTACTTTTGAACACTTATCACTTCTCTACAAATCAAGGCTTAAGCTTTTCCCTGGCAAATTGAAATCAAGATGGTCAGACTCCTTTCTCGTGCACAAGGTTTACCCTCATGGAGCTATTGAAATCAAGAACCTCGATGATGACAAAATCTTCAAGGTTAATGGCTAGCTCCTGAAGGTCTACAATGGAGCTCCGATATTAAGAGACAAGTCATCTCTACTCCTCTATGACCCTTGAGAGTTTGCACGTCCCCACTTTTTTATTATGCTATAGCATTTTCATGTTTTTATGTTTATAAATAATTTAGCTTGTCTTTTTATTAGTAATCTTTTAGTTTTATTTTCTTGTTTTTATTTTATGCTTGTCTCTATTACCCAATGTCAGAATTGTCCTCGAGGTAGTAGGTGGCATGCTAGGGCTTAATTTAAGGAAGATGGCTTTTTCTTATTAGGGTTAGGGTTTTGTCTCTATCCCAATAAGGGAAGTTAAAAAAGGCCAAGAATATTTCCAAGGTTTGGGGGAGGCGGCATTAAAAAAAAGCAAAAAGGGGGGATTTATTCCTTTTTAATTTTTAAACTCAACTCATCATAACCCTACACATTCTCTCTCCACCTTTTCACCTTTTCATTAAATAGCCATTACCTCTCTCCTCTTACCCACGCCACATAACCATTACCCATCACCTTCACTCTCTAATTGCTTGTGGCAGTTGCCAAAACTTTCCAACTCCCCACACCATAACTCTTTCTCTTTCACTTAAACCTCTCTCATCAACTTCATCTTCTCCATTCAGCCATTTGTTTCTTCCTCTCAACTCCATTAAAACAAAACTTTACCCTCACCAAAATCCCCAAACATTCCTCCCAAAAATATTTGTTCTACCCTCTAGTAACCATGGTCCGCTGCAAGAACATCACTGGTGCCTCCAGTAGTGCACAAGCTCTACCCAACATCGAGATTAATAAGTTCTTTGACGAAGCGTCTAAAGAACGATTTCAGCTTCTCAAGGAGAGAAAGCCCTTTGCTGAACAAGGTTTTAAATTTCCCACTGAGTGGGAAGCAAGTTTTGACAAGGAGGAGATGGACATCATCACTACACACGGCTGGGAAACCTTTGTTAAACACCAGGCGACATCTTGGTGCCTCTGGTGAAAGAATACTACGCCCACCTAACAAGCCCTACCCAATCGAGTGTGTATGTAAGAGAGGATAAAATCAAGTTAACCGCCATAGCAATCAACAAATTTTATGGCCTGAAGAATGTGGTGGACCAACATACCCCTTTTGTTGCGGGTGCGGATGCCCAGACGTGCAAGAAAGTCCTTGAGGACTTGTGCTTTAATAGGACTGAGTTGGACATAAATACTAGTTCAGTGGAGTGGGGTCGCCTTAAACCGGAAGCCAAGGTTTGGAACCACTACTTGAAGACTCGCCTCATGCCTAACTCTCACTCGACCACTGTCCACATCACCAGGCTGCTCCTTTTACATTCCATCCTCAATGGCAGACCCATAGATGTGGGCAAAACCATCGTTGATGAAATCTATGCATGCCTAAAGAGGAAGTCGAGCCTTCTATTTTTTCCAAATGTCATCACGGTACTTTTCTGCAAAAAACAAGTATTTGAGGACCCTGAAGAATATGAGAAAGAGAAGGGCAATAATCTGATAACCCCGGAACAAATCCTTAAACTGAGAGCATTTGATGAAGATGCCCCAACAGAGACTGTTAAGGGAGGAGCCAAAACATTTGTCGCGGCAAGAGTTGCCTCCTTGGTAGCCACAACCAACGCATGCGAGGTGGCATGGAAGAGATGCATGGCAACTTAACATCATTTTTAGGTACGTTAAGGAGAAGGATGTTGTCCTCAATGCCTATCTAAAGGAGATGCTGTCGTATATGGATGTAGACTTTCCCACCTTCCCCGATGACTTATTTGCTGCACGGAAGGACCCTTCTACCACCATGAGAGCAAACACCTCCCGCTCAACTCCTGCTGCAAAGAAAAGTACTGCTACGCGTTCACCACCTATCCAAAGAGAGGCAACTCCGCAAGACCCAGTACCTACTGATGCCACATCAAGCCAGCACAAGAAGAGAAAGAGAAAAGCAAAAACTCTGATCTCTGCCCCCACCCCCTAAGGAACCTGCCACTGAACTAGTCACTATTGAGAGTGACGATGAAGAGATGGTCGAGCGCAACCCTACTCCTGAACAAGACAAAATAGTCGAACACACCCTGGATGCCACGACAAGGACAAGGCATCGCCAGAAGTATACCACCGGTCGTGTATAGAACACCCATGCTCCAAAGAGTGAGACTGATGATAATGATGACTAGTCCGACCAGTCTGCCCAGGATGAAGCATCCCCACCACCAAAACCAGCAGAGAAAGACCCACCCATTACTTCGCTCAAGAAGATGAGCATCAAGCATAATGCACCAAAAAAAGCAACACCAAAGTAGGACCCTAGTGAGGTACCTCTCTTGCATTTCATTTAGATTAGTTTCATTTAGTTAAATTTCATGCATTGAGGACACTGCATTTTCCAAGTTTGGTGGTGTTAGTGTTCACAGTTAGTCATTTGCATTTGTAGTTAGAAACAAAATTTTTGCTATGGCATTTTGTTTAGTTAAAGACAGTTCTATGAATAATTTAAGGATGTCTGATGATGAATTTTTTATGGCTATGAATGGATTAATTGTATATGACTATTGAGATTTGTAGAACTTACTTTAGGGCTTGATGCTTTATGATTTAATTGTTACACGATTGCATGTTCTCTATGCTTAAGGGTGTTAGAAAATCTTTATGAAAGAACTCTTGCATACCTTAATATGATTGATCTTAATGAACTTGAAAGATAAATGAAAGCATCAAAGGCTTTATTAGACTCCCCTATGCTTAATGAGTTTGTTAAACTGTGAATAAATGCTACGATATAACTGTAGAGGGACACTCCGCTTTGTGTTGCATTGCTTGGAAACCATGCTTAAATAAATGCCAGCAACAGCAAATGAGTGAATGGAAGTTGTCACAGGATGACTCTGCCTACTAGCTAGGGGGTGAGATGTTTGCTCCATACTCACCTAGATTTAAGGACGGTAGGTGTGATGAGTTGACACCCCTTTGTTCAGTTAAAAAAAGAAGAAAAAAGAAAGAAGTTACAACTATGGGAGTAAAAATTATGCTTAATTTGATTAGAAATATTAAGGTGTATTAGAGAGCTTAACTAAAAATTTTCTAACTCTGTTAAGCATAGGTTAGATGCAATTACTCACACACATGCAAAGAATCTTGCCCTAAGGGAAAAGTTCTTAAAATCTTAACTTTGTCTAGCTTGTTGAAGCCTACATTTTTCTGAGGAGTGAAATTTTGCTATAGCACTGTCTTGAACTAAAATTTTGTCATAGCATTTCTTCTGTTTTTCTCTACACATTGCTTGAGGACAAGCAATAGCTTAAGTTTGGGGGGTGTTAACCCTGTAAAAAGTGCACATTTCATAGCTTTTTACTTATGTTATTGGTTGTTTTAAAGCTCAATTCATTGCATTTAGGACGCATTTAGTTCATACATTTGCACACGGTGTTGCTTGCTTGTTGCATTTATTTATTTATGTAATGGATGCTGCTTGAGGAAGGTTTGTTTATGGGTGGTGATGTGCAGGTGAACCAAGGAACATTGCAGGGCAAAGGAAAAATGTTGTGGCATTTTGGACGACATTTTTGGGTGCAGAAAAGACAAAAAGAGAAGATATTTTGAGAGCCCACACATGTGACTCCTCCAGCCAGCTATGCCACTCATGTGACCTAGAGAATATTCCTTATGTCACACAAGGAATATGTAGGGCACAAAACCCTAGGAGCCCCCACTATATAAAGGACAAGACACATACATTAAAGAGGGGGCTGAAAAAATGTTTTTTGAGCTAAGAAAAAAAAAGAGCAAAGGCAACTACATTCCTCCTTCTTCTTTATCTTGGTGTCCTTCATTGTTGAAGCTCCAATGAATGATCTTGTTGGCCTTTGAGAGAAGCAACAAGCCTAGGGTGGTTCATGACAGACCAAGGCGGCTCGTGAGATTTTTTTCCTTCTACTGTTTTGCTTTAACATTTTTATTCTGGATATGAGTTGTTTAAGACGAACGATTATGGATGATTTGTACCCAGCCATGAACTAACCTTAGGTGGCTTGGGTTTGTTTTGGATGATTATGTTTTAGTTTCTTTTAATGGATGTGTTTGCATTTTCAGTTTCATTCATGCTTTGTCTACTGTTTTATTGCCCTAAGTTTGTAAGAGCTCTCGAGAGCTAGCCTTTACTTGGGTGTTTGATTAGCTTAATGGTCGAGGGAGTTAAGCTTAGATCTACGTAGATAATGGGGTTGGATGCTGAGAGGCACAACTCTAACTCACCTTAGAGATAAAGGAAGGGTTTCAACGACTAAAAGGAGTAGAGCTTCATCGATAAGTAGCTTGCTAGGGTTCACACTAAGAGGTATTGCCGTAACATTCTAGCTGTCGGGATTCTTACTAGAGATAGCTTAGAAGCACCTTAGAAAGCTCTGCCGAGCATGTTATAAGCTGGAAAGTGCTAACCTGACTTAATAACTAGACATAAGTGTCCTTAATAAACCCAGCATGTCATCCCAATAGAGAGTTTCACGCACGTGTGAGGACTATTGAAGCTTATTCAGTTCATTCCGGTTTTGCTTATTGTCTTTTGCTACAGCAATTCATTTCATTGCTCATATCAACTCTTTCATCTAATCTTTTAGTTCTTGTTTTGGGTGCTTAAACTAAACAGTGAAATACCTTCAATCCCTGTGGAGACGATACTCACTTACCACTTTATTACTTGTTTCGACGTGTATACTTGCACCAATTGCGTATCATTTATAGTACATCGCAACACGCAACAACAAATGTCACTAAAATCTCTTATATAGTGGCGTTTTGAAAGAAACGCCACAAAACTCGTACTTTAGCGGCATTTTTTACGCAAATGTTGAGTCTTTGGTGGCGTTTATAATTTAAAACGCCGCAATATGTATCCATATATAGTGGCCTTCCGGAAGAAAAGCCACAAATGCGCGTACTTTAGTCTGGTGACGTTTGCAATTTCGAACGCCATAAAATCTCTGATTACCTTTGTTTTATTCTTCAACCCTAATTTCCCAAATATTTCCTGATCTCTCGTTCCCCTTTTCTCAATCTCTACTGCTGCATCGTCTGACATTCCCATTGGAGTAGCTTCCTCGTCGCTGCTCATCACCGCTCGTCGCCAGTCTATTTTTTTCTTTATTTAAGGTACTTCTCCATGAAACGATCTTTTTGTAAAAGCATGTCTTGTTTAGATGAGGCTGAACTATTTTGATTTGGTCGGCACTGGAAAATGAAGAAGTGTGATGTGATAATTGTAAAAGCAAGAATGTCTACTATCCTTTTGTCTTTAAGTATAAAGTGTTTTCAAAGTAGGAGAAGTGATGCTCGCAATTGTGATGGTTGTAGTTAGCATCTTGTTTGGATTTTTCTAGGTTCACTGTTGAGTGGGAAGTGACTTTTTTGTACACTATTTTTTCTTTTCCCCACTTTTTTTTCACTTTTTATTATGCGTGAGCAACTACCCTAGTCACTTTTGTGCCAATCCCAAGTGGAAATCTGCCTCCTGGTTTTGATCCAAGTACTTGCCGCAGTGTGTGAATGTTTGCCTAGATTTTTTTTTCCTTTCTCCATTTTGCGTCCTTTGCATATTGTGCGTCACTTGTTTGCCCTTCTTGCTTAAGCAACTACCCTAGTCATTTTTGTGCTTATAATCATATACATTAGAGTTGCTTTCCTTTATGAGTCTGGTGATTGAATATGTTTTCTTATATGCTTTTGCATCTTTTGACAACTTATAAAGTTACTTATGTAGTCTTTTTTGTTTCTCTTCTTTTTTTAAGAAACTGTAGATGAACATTAAAGAGGAGTCTGATGAGTTCAGATTGCCAACAAAAGAGGTCTTCTTTCGAAGTTGATTTTATTTGTTGTTATTATCAGTTTAATTCTGTAAGGGTACTTAAATTTCATTCTGTTCATGCTACCATTCAGGAACTCGAAGAAGAGCAACAACATCCACCTGATCTTGCAAATCGTCAGATGACAATAAAAGATAGTCAGTGGTTTTTGCACTAATTCTCTGTTTCATGGTTAGCATTTATCATCTATTTGCTAAGATTTTGTTCGATTATTGTAGTTGTTCGAGTGCTTTCAAATTTTAAGGATTTGAGGCAAGAGGGGGCCACAAGGAGTATATTGACCAACTTAAAATGGATTTGGGTTCATACTATGGCTACAATGAGTTCCTGATAGGGGTTTTGGTGGATGTAATGAGCATCTTGTTTTATTTTTTTTCGTCTGCAATACTTTTGTCCTTTTCCACTACATGTTTCTTCCTCTTCCTATTTTTGAAGGAAGAGATGGAGGGGAAGGTTTCTTGTGGGATCAAAGATTGGTAATCAATTATTGTATTAATACGCACCATCCCTTTTTCAGATGTTTCCAGTTGTTGAACTCAGGGAGCTTATTGAAGCTTTTGAAAAGCCTCGACCTACGTGTATTAGAACAAACACATTAAGGGTGAATATTTATTTCTCTGTTGTTGTCTTCATTTTTAACTTGTTCATTCTCTAGTCATTTTTTAGGTCGGATTGGTGGTGTACATCTCACATGTGCCCATTGGTGCCACTTCAGAGTATTTGGCTGGGTTTTACTATGTATGTGTAATTTCATTATACTTTTCTCATCCCTTTGCTGTAATTATTTTTTACAAAATAAAATGTTATGGCACTCTCGGTAACTTTTGAGAAACTGCAGGTATGTGGGAAACATCCTTTCACAAGTGACTGAACCACTACTCCAAGAGGTTTTTGCTAGTGCTGGTCCTGTTGAAGGTTGTAAGCTTATTAGAAAGGAAAAGATATTTTCTATCTTCTTTTTTAACCTTTATGAAGTGTGAGGGTGCTCTAATTGTGCAACAGTTAACTTTCTTGACTCAATTTTTCATCCTTTTCCTTTTACATGTTATCGTGAAATGGTTGACATGTATTTTTGCCAAACATACTCATACAACATGCATATTTATGGGAACTATTTTTCTTCATCTACTTATATTGGGCCTAGATTTTTTGGGAGATTTTTTTGTTTGTGGCAGTAGGTGAGCACTTATTTTGGGAAGCTTGTTTGTTTGGCTGAAATCTAATTTATTACATGTGATGTGCGGTTCTCAGTTATGATCACCTCTAAACTTTCTAAGCTTTCTTATGATTTAGTCAAACAACGTGATCCTTAATTGATGATTGTTTTTCTTATTTCTTCTAGAAGCATTATTATTGCTAAGGCGGGAAGGAATAGACTAGAGCGCGACACATTTTGGTGGTTGGTTGTTTACTATTAGTATCATTATGGTTTGGCGAATCAGCTAGTATTGGAAGGTTTATTTCGGTAAGAGATGGTGGTAGCAAGCGTTCGTGTAAGCTTAGGGGTTGTGTAGTGAAGTTGCATAGGCGCTCGTGTTTTATCTAGTAGGTTCGATGCTTTTGTTTTTGTGGCTTGTTTAATCAATATAGCTACTTGCCTAGTTGTGTAGTACTCTTTTCCTCCATACTGGATTAGAGAGGTTTTTAATGAGGCTCCCAACTTAGGCTTAGGTTTTGTATAATTTTAACCTTATTAATAAAATCTTTTTCTTAGCAAAAAAAAATATTTTAAGTTAATTGTAACAATATATTTTTGGATGAAATAAATATTTAACAAAGATTTTGTATATGTAATTTACATTTTTTGATGAAATAGAAATTAATTTTTGTTATAATTTTATTCCCATATAATCAAGCTTAGCAGCATTTGAAAACTAAAATGCCACTAAAAGTCAGGCTCTCGTGGCGTTTGAAAACTAAAACGGCACTCAAAGTCAGGCTATAGCGGCGTTTAAAAACTGAAACGACACTAAATGTTAGGCTATAGCGGTGTTTGAAAACTAAAACGCCACTAAAAGTTAGGCTATAGTGGCGTTTGTCAATAAAAGCGATAAATATCACAAACATATAGCGGCGTTTTACATAAAAAAACCACTAAAGACAAGTTTATTGTGGCATTTTAAATATCAAACGCCGCTATAAATTTTGATATTTTGTGGCGTTTTGTTCACAAACGCCGCTAACTATTGTGGCGCTCGATTTAACGGCACTTCTTGTGGCACTTTATCTAGCGCCAGTTTTTAATGGCCCTTATAAACGTCACTATAGGGTTAAAACGTCGCTAAAAACTTATTTTGCTGTAGTGTTTAAATTAAAGTTGTCGAATGAATTTAGTTCATTAATAATATTATCAACATATAAGTTTAATGTCAAAGTAAGTGTCTAAACTATCATATTATATATAAGAAAATACTTTGATACACAAGCTTGTGTAAATTCAAGTTTACACAAGCCTTTCAATTTTAGGGTTTAGAGATTTAGGTTGTAGGGTAAAATATTTAAGGTTTAGGTGTTACGGTGTTAGGGCTAGGCTACTAGGGTTTTAAATTTTATAGAAGGGTTGTGCATCAAAATATAAAACTTATATATATATGAGGAAGTGTGATCGAATAGGGGTGGAGTCAAGAAATTTAATTTGAGGTGTCATAATTTAAAACTTTTATGGAATAAATTTTTTAAATTGGTAGGAACAAACAATGAGTGCCAATTTTCGTTTAAAATTTATAGGAAAAAAATTTCCTCCAAATTTTTTGTAGAAATTAATTTTAATTTTTTATTGATTAATTTAAATGATTTAGTTTGTATATCTACTCAAAAGTTCATATTCAAATCGTTGCAAATTATTTTATTTATTTTAAAACATTTTTTAATGTACCAAAATTTAGGATCCATGAATTGCTTGCAATAACCATTTAACTATTTTTTTTAATTATACTGGTGTAATTGCATGGTTTTATTTACTCATATTTTTCTTAACCATCATCCCTTGCACTCATATGCACTTAAACCCGAATCTCTTAGAATGGACATCGACCTCTTTTTAACTTGAGTCACTCATTGGGTTCCCATTATCGGTGCTAGCGTGCTCGTTGGATATAACAAGTTGTAGGTTATTATGTTCGAAAATTGGGTGCAAAAATTTTATGAGGAAAAAATTAATTTTTTGAAAATTTATTAAGGATTAAATTGACACTTAAATCTTTTATTATTTTATTTAGACTCATTTTTCTTGAGGCTTTGTAAAGACCAAAAGAAAGAAATGACTTATCGTCTGAAAACAAATTATGAATAGCAAATGAGCGGGGAACGCTGACAACTATGTGTAATCCTTTTTGTGTCAAATTTATTAGAATTATTATATTGGCAAAGATTATGGTTTGTATTTGGTTATCATGGCACCATCCTAGATGCGTTTATTCCTGCTAAAAAGGGGCGAAATGGTTTGCACTTTGTTTTGTGAGGATGAAAAATAAAGTCGATGCATGGTGTGACTTTGATAGATTGAATGGATTTTGATTGTATGAATATTAATTAGGGGTGGTGTTTTCCAAACATGACGCTTGATTTGCTTATTAGAGAAGAAAGAAGGATCGAGAGTTGAAAGAAAGTGTAGAGGTAAGTCATCCTGATCGTGTGATTGTACAAAAAGGTGTAGTTGACGTTGTTGAGCGAGTTAGGGTGGTGGAGGGGACAGTGGATGAGAGAAAAATCACAATTCTTCAAAAACTACTTGATTGAATGGTGTGATAATTTTAGATCTTTGGGTGCCATGGACCGTGGTATAGCTAAGGCAAGGTTGTAAGGATATTCACTTATGCGCGTATCAGGTAGCCAAATTTTATTGATGTTCAAGGAGTCAATAAAGAGGGGTGAGATGCATGCATCCGCAACACTAGAAAAATGGTTTGCAAAAACCGAGCTATGGTCAAAGAAAATGGGATTTGATAATAGGTGTTCATGGCTTGTAGTTTTTGGGGTTCCGATGCACGTCTGGACGAGAGATTTAGAATATAGCTTAGGAATGAGGATCTTTTGTGGAGATAGATGATAGTGTAACTGATTCAAATAATTTTGAAAGAGGTTGTAAAATTGTACCTTTTTACCAATTTAGTAAAATCAAGTAATTATACTTTAAAAGTAACATTCAAAACATATTTTATATGTATAAAATAACTATAATGCACTCTCCTTAATTTTCTTACCCACTAACTGTAAGCAACAATATTCACTATACTTTTAATTTTTATTTGCCCTTAACCTTGTTTTGTTCTCGATTTTGATTTGAATATGTAAATATACCATTTACATGACACATACCATTCAAAGTATATGTTAGTACCCTATACAATGTACATTTCACTCTATAAAGTTCATAAAATTATTTCAATACTCGATTGAAATAACAATACTTCAAGCAACTCATTCAAACCTTAATATTTCACATTTTACCTCTTTTAGCATTTTAGGGACTAAAATGGCAACTTTCACAATTCATGCTCATTTTCAACATTTGAACCATCATTTCGTAGTATAGAACATGAAAAAAAATGTATAAACTTAAATTTCATATTTGACACTTTAGTCCCTTGCTTTCCCTTAATAGCCAAATTGGTCCCCTTAACTTTACAACCATGCCAAAATGATCCTTACACCATTTACTTCATCCTTTTGCTTCGTTCAACACTTTAGAACATGTAAAACACAATCTAAAATCAGTGATGTCCTCCTTAGGATGCGTAGTAATGGTAGTCCACCAAATTTGAGCTTGTCCCTTAAGCAAAGACACAACTCGTTCCAACTTTTGTTGATTAGTGATGTGCATCCCATCAAACATGATTCTCAGATCATTTAACCAATAGTTTGTTGATATGGGGTCATCATCTGTATCTCCTATGAAATCAGGAGCTCTCAGATCCTTTAATTCCTTAGCAATAGAAAGCCAGAGGGTCAGTTAATAATAGCATACAAGGCTTGCAGAAACATGCTCTGGTTCTGCATCGTCACTTCCTGCTGTATTTGCACCTGAACTGTTAGCTGAGCAGGAGGTTGTACATGACTAACCTCCTTTACTCTCTAGCGGGTCTTCGAATGATCCACATGTTCAGCTCCATGTCGGGAACCCTCTCCTTCAGACTTCTATACTCACAATTTTATTTCTCATTAGTAAGCAGTCACATCATAATATAAGTATCATTATAAGTAATGTTATAACATCGTAATGGCATGTATACTCTTTAAACTATTATCAAATTCGGTTTAACTCTTGAACCAGCTAAATCTGTAGCTCTGATACCAATAAATATAACATTCTCTTCATGTATCCATACAATAAATACAAGTCGAAAAATGTTATAAAACTGTTAAAACATTTTCTGATCAATTTTTAATAAAATTTATTTATTTTATCATGCTAATAAAAACAATTCCTTTATAACAACCTTTAATTTAAAACTGTCTATCTCTCATTTCGAACATAATATTTGATTAATAATATAGCAAATGAATATAGTTTAAAACATTCATTAATCTACTTACTTTAATCTATTTAGACTATTTACTATTAAAAACCATATTAAACTAGTAATATTCAAGCTTACAAAATAGAACATGTTTAATATATTACATGCCACTAATAAACAAAAACATCGGTAGGATGTCAGAGTAATTACTTATAATAACCTGTAAAATACTCCTCGAGTAATGATATTGAACCTGCTCACCCCACTTTATTATTGCTCAACCTAAGCGTACAAATTAGCACACGTTATGTATAACATAGTGAGGCATTAAAATATTTAATAAAATAACATCAAACCATATGATAAATATATCGTAAATTGTTGTAAATAAACTTGTAGGCAATTAAATACACTATTTATTATTGTCATCTTTAATCATTTAGCCCAAAGTACACTTAGAGATATTATGGTATGCCTACATCATCAAGTGATGTCATTGTACCAAAGTACAGATAAATACAATACCCACAACAACGAAGTGTTGTCATCGTACCATAGTACGGTTCAAGTATCGAAGTACTAAACAAAACAACTATAAAACCCATGGTATATCAACTTATACTTAATCTCTTAAAAACGTACTGAGGCAATTTCATCGTACAATTTAATACTTGTGAAAGATCATATAATATTTATTGACATATATAATCATCATATGTCATGATAGGGCAGTTCATACTAGGGTGAGCATTCGACCGAGTCGAGTCGAGTCAAAAAATTTCAAGTTATTCAAGTTGACGCGTCATGTTTTACAACTCAAACTTTATTTGAAACTTTTTCAATTCGAGTCGAGGTTATGAAATTTGAGTCGAGTTCGAGTTGAGTTAAAAAATTATTTGTAATTATTTATCATGTTATAGTAAGTTTTGATTCCAATTTAAACGATTTTCTTTAATTATATAAGGTATGCATATATATATTTTTTCTTATATGACATGTATTTCTTCATATTTTTTTATATCGGTATATATATATTAGGAAAAATTGAGGGACTTGACTCGAACTTAAAAATAAATCCACTAATTATTAAAATTTTCGAGTTATTTGAGTTTCCATTTTACAACTCAAACTTTAATTGAAATTTTTTCGAGTCGAGTCAAGTTTTTCGCCTCAAGTCGAGTCAGAAAATTCAATTTTTTCGAGTCGAGTTTTTTCACCCCAAATTCATACCTCATTATGCATAAAAATATTTTTAATTATGAAGACTTTTTAATATAAAATTGTACATTTTTACCAATTTAGTAAAATCAAGTAATTATACTCTAAAAGTCTAACATTCAAAACATATTTGATATTTATAAAATAACTATAATGCACTCATCTCAATTTTCTTACCCACTAACTGTAAGTAACAATATTCACTTTACTTTTAATTTTTATTTTCCCTTAACCTTGTTTTGCTCTCAATCTTGATTCGAATCTGTAAATATACCATTTATACGACACATACCATTTTCAACAATTCATGTCCATTTTAGGGACTAAAATGGAAACTTTCACAATTCATGTTTTAATCTTGATTCGAATCTGTAAATATTCACTTTACTTTTAGCATTTTAGGGACTAAAATGGAAACTTTCACAATTCATGTCCATTTTCAACATTTGAACCATCGTTAAGTAGCATAGAACATGAAAACAATGTATACACTTAAACTTTAGATTTGATGTAACACCCCTTCCTGGCCTAGTAGAGAACCGAGTCGGAAAGTGCTACCGGAAAACATATCAGGGATTTGGAAGCTTAATTGGAGTTCGGGAACTTATTCGGATCATTTATTAATCTCTTTTAAGGCTTAATAGAATTATCCCATTAAGACTTACACAATTTGGGGTCAGTTCTAACTCTTTTTCAACTTAGGGACTAAATCATAGTTCTTACAAGTTAATGGTCCTTATCGAAATTTTCATTTGTTAACCTACAATTAAACATATCGATCATTAATCTGTGAAGTTTCGTTATTAATGAAGATCGTTTACCCATCCAAATAGGTTGTACAAGTTTTAATGACCATTTTGCAAACTTCTTAAAATTGGTTTCTATGTCTTTTAACAACTAACTCCATACTGATACCCTAGGGACCGTATCAGTACGCTAAGCCAAATTTTCATTTCCCATATTCAAAGGTAACATGCACGTATCGATACACCTAGCCTCGTATCAATACGTGTTGTCTAGGATTGACCGTTTCGATACTCCTTATAGACCGTATCGATGCAATTTATTTTTCAGAGTATTTGGCAAGATCCATACCGATACACCCCCTTAGTGTATCAATATGCCCTATTTCACTTGGTCCAGTTATGCAAGGCCGTATTGATACGTCTGCCTTGTAATGACAGATTTTAGCTGGTTTTTAATCAATTTAAGGTGTTGAACGTTGTCCGAATTTAACCAAATTTTACCAGAAAGTCCATTATCCATTTTTTAATAGAATACAAAATTTTAGAGAGTTCTAAGTCCATTTACCTAGTTTTCACTTTTTAGGGCTTTTAGGCTCATTTTACTAGTTTAACTAACTCACAATCGTACCATATTAACCATTAAGCATTTGGTCACCTTCAGGCTATTACACATGGATAGTAAAGCGAAATTATAACATGTTTAGACCATATGCCACCTTAATAGGAGTTTAAGGCAAAAGATAAGCATACATATGAGTCGTAGGTGTGACTTGCAACTGCAACACACGATCGGAGGCCATAATTCTTTAAGATCCTGAAATGCATGAGACACACGAATGTTAGGCTTACATAGCCTAGTGAGGTAGTCATACCAATGCACAATAAACTTATTAACTACATGAATGATATATGGGGATGCTTGATCACAATTCACATAGCATTAATCATATAAGAACATATTCAAGCCATTAGTCCTAATTTCATATAGCAATTGTAAATCATAATAACACATCATTTCCTTGGACATGGTAACCAATAGATACGCGAATTACCTTGTACACCACACATATCAGAAATAGGCCGTAGCCATGAGCTGTAGCTCTGGATAGTCGTTTACACAATCCATCCTTATTTCAGCACACATATAGGCCTCAACCTCAAATCGTAGTCCAATCCCTTACTTGGTGAGCTCGAATAACCCTATGGCATGCCAATTGTATCCAATGTCCACAATGTCCAAGATCACATATTTCATCATAATTCTTACCGTTCAGATCACATCATATCGGATAGCAAATCGAGCCTTAGCTCCACATAACATATCATAGCACAACTATATCAAAATCCATATACAAGCATGAATCAGATATCACATATGAACTTACAAATATATCAAACATTATTGAAGCTTACCATGCTTACAGTTAGAGTCCATATATGCTTGCTCTACTTGAGCCCTTAAACACAAATGTAATCATAACACAAAAAATGCAACGGTATGGCTCTGTGCCAATCCCTTGACACGACTACACTCACCTAGTATTCAGAGACTTCAAGGTTTCCGGATTCCAATTCCTTTGCCCCTAGGCTTGTTTAGAGATGGTGGATTGTTTCCTTCCAATTTTTTGGGCTAGGAAGAAGCACATGGAATCGTTACAATCACAATATAGTACTTGCTTCGAAGATTAGGCTTAGAATTTCGATTTGAAATTAAACTCCAATCATCCATGGGTTTAGAAAATTGATTGAGGACTTTTACTTATTGAGATACAAGCTTTCAAATTCTATATTGAGATTAAACAAAGGTCAAGGATTGAATTGAGGTGCTTGTTTAAGCTTGAGATTGAGGACAACAATGGTGGTGCTTGCTTGTTGGAAGACAAGGGTGGGATTTAGTTTACGGGAGCTTCAAAGTGAGGAAGGGAGCTTTTGTTTCTCATTTTAAAACCATTTTTCATCTTTAATCATTCCCCCACCAACATATGGACCAATAGGGAGCTTTCTTATCCTTGAGGGTTTGCTAAACCCAATTCAATCATCTTTCCTTCTTTTCATTCAATTGTCAATTAGTCACCTTTTCTGAGGTGTTTCACGTGGAAGTGGCAAGAAAGGTGTTGATTCATCACCTATTCCCTTTTATCTTTCAATTTAATATTCAAAGAAAATTTTTTGTAAAGACCCGTATCGATACACCTTATGGTCGTATTGATACGACCAAGCTAAGATGGGTAAGTTCGTTATGGAAGTTAGGTTGTACCGATACAGGTCTTACTGTATCAAAACGCCTAGCCAAAACCATACCGATACCAGTCCCACAGTACCGATACGCTTGGCTTGAAAACAACATTTCTAACTTTGAATTTCTTACAAAAAGGTTCTCACAACTTAAATCAAGTCCAAACAACTTTCATTACTTCAAATTGAGTACAAGGATTGGAAGTTTACAGTTCTGAGCATATTCGATACAAAATTTCTGGTCACCAAAACTAAATTTTGACTAGGCCGATTTTAGGGATGTGAAAACTCTCCCCCTTAAGAAAATTCATCCTTAAATTTTCTCTTTAGTTGAATAGATGGGGTATTGTCTCTACATCATCTCTTCTGGTTCCCACGTGGCTTATCCCACCGAATGACTTTTCCATAAAACTTTTAATAAGGGCACAGACTTGTTTCAAAGTCTCTTGACTTCTCGTGCAAGGATCTGCACAGGTTCTTCCTCGTACGTCAAATTAGACTGAATTTCCACAATCATTGGCTCAATTACATGAGAAGGATCTGACTGGTACTTCTGTAGCATACACACATGGAAGACATTATGAATTTGACTTAATTCCTCGAGGAGAACTGGTCGGTAAGCAACAGGTCCAAATCTTTCGATTACTTCGAACGAGCCAATGAAACGAGGACTTAGCTTGTCCTTCTTGCCAAGTCGAAGGATCTTCTTCCATGGAGACACCTTAAGGAAGGCCTTCTTGCCAACCTCATACTGAATGTCTCTCATTTTTAAATCAGCATAAGCTTTCTATCGGTCAAAAGTAGCTTTGAGCTAATCACGGATGATGGTCACCCTTTCTTCAGTTTCCTGAAGTAAGTCAAGGCCTAACACCTTACCTTCTCCAAGATCGGTCCAACAGAGATTTCTCCCACGTATTCCTAAAGTCAATAACACAGGCTCGGAGTATATCTTCTAGAATCTACAAGAAAGAATCAGAATTCATATGGATTACTTATACACACGAATCGAAGGAAGGTATAAGGTTACCTGAATAACTCATTCAGATTGACCATCGATATGAGGATGGAAAGTATTGCTTAGGTGCAATCGACTTCCCAAAACCGGGATGCAAAGCATGGATCACGATCGGAAATAATGGACATAGGAACTCCGTGTAAATGGATAACTTCTTAGATGTATAACTCAGCTAGCTTAGGCAAATCGAAGTCCATTCTCACTGGAATAAAATGAGAAAATTTGGTAAATCGGTCCACAATGACCCAAATAGCGTCGTGCTTCTTTGGTGTCACTGGCAAGCCACTTACGAAGTCCATCGTAATACGCTCTCATTTCCACTGTCGAAGCTCGATAGGCTGCAAGAGACCCGAAGGCACCTTGTGTTCAGCTTTAACCCGTTGGTAAGTCAAGCAGTTAGCCACAAAGTCTGTGATCTCACTTTTTATGCCGGACCACCAGTACAATTCTTTCAGGTCTTTATACATCTTAATAGCTCCAGGATGAATAGAAAAAAAGGCTTGAATGAGCTTCATTGAGAATTTGATCCCGAAGATCGTCATCATCAGGGACGCATACACGGTTTGGAAAACACGACAAACCTTCAGAGTTCATAGCCAAGTCAGGATCCAGCTTATCCTTGATCTTTTCAATAAGAGTTCACAACTCCTCATCAGATTCTTGGAGTGCTTTTATTCGGGAGACAATGACTGACTGAACTCTCAATTCAGCTAACAGCTTGCCATGCTTCTTGAGTCATAAATGAGCATTCAAACACTTCAGAGAGAGAGTAGGTTTTTGACTAAGAGCATCAGCTACGACATTGGCTTTACCGAGGTGGTAGTCAATAACCAAGTCGTAGTCCTTTAGAAGCTTCATCCACCGACGTTGACAGAGATTCAACTTTCTGAGTCAAAAGGTATTTTAGACTTTTGTGATCCGTATATAATAACACTTCTCACCATAAAGGTAATGCCTCCAAATTTTCAAGGCAAACACAGCAGCGGCCAATTCCAGATCATGCGCCGGATAGTTTAACTCATGAGGTTTAAGCTGACGTGAAGCATAAGCAATGACCTTTCCTTCTTGCATCAACACACAACCTAATCCCAGGTGGGATGCATCACTGTATACGGTGAAGTCCTTACCTAACTCAAGTTGCACCAACACAAGGGCATGGGTCGGAACTTGCTTAAGTTGATAAAAACTTTTTTGTTGTTCCACAGTCCACACAAAGGGAGTTTCTTTATGGAAAAGCTTCGTCAAGGGTGCATCGATCATCGAGAATCTTGTAAACCATATATTGATTTTGATATAACAAATTGTATAAGGGCTTATTTGCATATACAAATAAAGTTTTAAGTATTTGAAAGACTCACTTAATTGACAAGCATTTGAACCAAAAGAACCTTCAAGACAAAAATATTTCAAGTGTTCAAATTTTCTAAGTATTTTCAAGCCAAAATTTAACCCTATGCCCAGGCGTATCGATAGGCTTTAGTCGTATCGATATTGTTTTCCTTCACTGGAATTCCACCCAAACGGCTAGAATTCAATGCAAGGGTATAAAAGCAAGTCTCCAAAGCGCCAGCAACAACTATTGGACCCTCAAGCAACATCCAAGCAATTAATCCAAACTCTTGTGCCTTAGAGTCAAATTCTTTGCACCCAACTCATTTGTGTTCTCTATTGTAAATCTTTATTTGGAGTTTGGGAAGTGTTTTGATTGTAATTGGGAAATATCCATCTTGTGAGAGATATTTTTAGATTGCCAATTTGTTCTTTGTATTGAGAGATTTCTTGGGTCAATCTTTGAGTAGAAAGATTGACCGATTGTAAAGGTTACTCCTAAGCCTAGAAAAGGGGAAGAAAATCTAGTGGATTTTGTTGAAAATCCTTAGTGGGAACTAAGGTAGTGGATGTAGAGCTTGTTAGATGCTTGAACCACTATAATTGCCTTTGTCCTTCATTTTTCAATTTCCAATTTGCTCCCTCAAATTTTAAATAGCCAATTCACCCTATCTTGGCCAAATCACTATATTTGATCCACTTAACAATTGGTATTAGAGTCTAACTCTTTGAAGGCTTAGCATCCACAAGAGGCGATCATTAAAGAATGTTGATCATCCATCCATTCATTGCCATGGTTCTACCTCTGGGCAAAATCTGTACGAGTCACAATCGATCACAAAGCCACCTTACTTCAATAGGGATAACTATCCCTATTGGAAGAACCGGATGAGACTCTTCATCAAATCCACCGACTATGTCCTTTAGGATGTAGTAGAAGATGGATCGGCCATTCCGATGAAAAGAGGTGATGAAGGAAGACTTGTTTCGAATACAAGGGTGGAGATAACCAATGAAGATAGGAGAAGACTCCAAATCAACGTTAAGGCCCTACACATCTTGTTTTGTGCACTCGGTCATGACATGCTTGCCAAGATGTTTTTGTGTACAAGTGCAAAAAAGGTGTGGGACAAGTTAGATACCACTTACGAGGGCACCAACGACATGAAAGAGACCAAGATTGGGATCCTCAATCTAATCTACGAGAAATTCAAGATGGAGCCAGATAAAAGCATCTCCAAGATGTTCGACCAGTTCTCGGTTATTGTAAATGGTCTCAAGGGCTTCGATGAGATCATCCTTGAAGACAAGCTTGTCCGGAAGCTACTCTACGCTCTTCTCGAATCATGGGATGGGAAGAGAACCACAATTATTGAGGCAAATAACTTGAAGACATTAAAGCTCGATGAGTTGGTAGGATCTCTTCTTACTCTTGAGATCATGAAGCAAGAAAGAGAAGAACATAAGAAAAGAGAAGAGAAAAGAGTATAGAAGCTTGAGGTGGAGAAGAAGAAGCAAGGGATTGCTCTCAAAGCCTCTCTACCACAAGAGGAGACCAACTCAAGTGAAGAAGATGAATTTGAAGAATTGGCTATGGTAGCCAAAAGATTCTCTCGGTTCATGAAGTCCAACCGAGGAAGGAAGCTTCAAAGAAGAAGAGACTTCAAGAACAAAAGCAAAGAAGAAGAGAAGGATCAACTCATATATTATGAGTGTAGGAAACCAAGCCACATTAGATCGAATTGCCCTCAACTCAAGAAAAATGGGTTCGATAAGAAGAAAAAGATGAAGGCCTATATTGCTACTTGGAGCGATAAGGAATTATCATCCGATGGAGAAGAGAAAAAAGTAGCAAATCTTTGCCTCATGGCCATTGATGACGATCCTAAGGTAAACATCAACTCATCTAACTTTGATTTTGCATTTGATGAGCTTCAAGATGCTTATGATGAGTTACAAGAGGTTTATGATGAATTGGTAGAAAAATATAAAGAATGATTTTGAAAAACAAAAAATTGATTTCCGACTTGAAAACTCAAAATGATTCTTTATCCAAAACCAATTCGGATTTTGAAAAGAATATTTCGGTTTTAAAAGATGATTTAAAATATTTTCAAAATAAAAATGTTAATTTAAACAATATTCTTTCTAAATTTCACAATAAACAACACAAAGTGGTAAATGAGCTCAAAGTTTCTTTAAAAGCTGGTTCTTCTAATTTTGAAAAAGGTGAATCTTTCAAAACCAACTATGTAAAAAGAAATGTTTTTAACTACAAACAAAGAAGCTCTCATAGGCATCCTAGAGGTAAAATAATTAGGAGTTTATGGGTTCCTAAGGAATTTATAACTTCTAATAATATTCATGTTATTTTTTCTTGGATTCCTAAGGGAACCAAGTACTTGGGAGCTAACTCACATGGACCCAAAATGGTTTGGGTACCAAAAATTAAGAACTAATCTTTGTTTGTAGAAAAATAATTGCTACAAAGCTAAAGCTTCAGGTCAAAACACCTGGTACCTTGATAGTGGATGCTCAAGACACATGACCGGCGACAATAGTAGATTCATGGAGCTAAAGCCAATGAGTGGTGACTTTTGGTGACAACTCCAAGGGCCACATTGAGGGTATTGGCTCTATTGGTAATCTCTCCTCTATTCTTATTGAAGATGTCTTGTTTGTCAACGGTCTTAAGCATAATTTGTTGAGCACTAGCCAATTGTGTGACAAGGGTTTTAATGTTCATTTTGATGTTAATGGGTGTAAAATTGTGAACATTAAAATAAATGAAATAATGCTCATTGGTCATCGTATAGGTAACATTTACATGGTGCATCTAGATGACATACATTCATCCCATGCATGTTTGGTTGTTAATGATGAAAATGATGCATGGTTGTGGCATAGGAAACTAGGGCATGCAAGCATAAGTGTTTTAGAGAAATTAGTTTCCCAAAATCTAGTTGGAGGTTTACCTAAGCTAAAAGTCACATTAGATAAAATTTGTGATGCTTGCGCTAAGGGTAAACAAAAATGAACCTCATTTAAATCCATTAATGATGTTTCAACTAGTAGGGTATTACAATTGATCCATATAGATCTCTTTGGGCCTATTAGGACAACTAGCTTGGGTGGAAAATCATATGCATATGTGCTTGTTGATGATTTTTCTAGATACACTTGGGTTCTCTTTTTAAGCACTAAAGATGAGGCTTTGGAAAAATTTATCACGTTTTAAAAAATCACTTAAAATGATCTTAGTCAAAATATTTGTCATATTAGAAGTGACCATGGAACTGAATTTCAAAATCTAGGTTTTGATGATTTTTGTAACTCAAATGGTATTAGCCACAATTTTTCTGCACCTCGCACTCCTCAACAA
Source organism: Hibiscus mutabilis (assembly GCA_019671005.1). Taxonomy (NCBI): domain Eukaryota; kingdom Viridiplantae; phylum Streptophyta; class Magnoliopsida; order Malvales; family Malvaceae; genus Hibiscus; species Hibiscus mutabilis. The sequence continues at coordinate 56,988,248 of CM033715.1, forward strand.
AATGGGGTAGTTGAGTGGAAAAATAATTCTTTAGAAGAAATGGCTAGAATCATACTCTGTGAAAATAACTTACCTAAGTATTTTTGGGCGAAAGCCACAAACACGACATGCTATATTTTAAAATCAAAGAAGCCTAACATTAGTTATTTTTATTATTTTGGATGTAAGTGTTTTGTTTTAAACAATGGAAAAGACAACTTGGGTAAATTTGATGCAAAAAGTGATAAAGCAATTTTTCTTGGTTATTCTTTAAATTCAAAAGCCTATCAAGTCTTTAACAAAAGAAACTTAGTTGTAGAAGAGTCAATACATGTGGTTTTCAATGATAGCCTCTTTCCGAAGAAGGACTCTTGTGATGATGATGATGTAAGGATCATTGAAGACATTGATGATGGACAATCATCAAGGGTGGAAGAGGTTTCAACCAAGGAAGAAGCACAAGATCCTCCCATTGAAGCTCAAAAGGACATGGCCATTGAGGAAAAGGAAGTGAGCTACCCAAGGGAACTCAACTATGTCAAAGGTGGTGAAATCTTGGGTGATCCATCCAAAGGGGTAACCACTTGATCCTCTCTTAGATTAATGAACCATGTAGCATTCATTTCATGCATTGAGCCTAAAAATATCAAAGAACCATTAAAATATGATTTTTGGATCTTGGCTATGCAAGAATAATTAAATCAATTTGAGAGGAATAGAGTTTGGACATTAGTTGATAGGCCTAGTAATCAATCTACTATAGGAACTAAATGGGTCTTTAGAAACAAACTAGATGAGAGTGGTAAAATAATGAGAAACAAGGCTAGACTTGTTGCTCAAGTTTACACTCAATAAGAGGGAATAGATTTTGATGAAACTTATGCACCTGTAGCTAGGATGGAAGCTATTAGGATGCTTCTTCCATTTGCATGCTTTTATGATTTCAAGCTCTTTCAAATGGATGTTAAAAGTGCATTTTTAAATGGTTTATTAATGAAGAAGTGTATGTTGAACAACCACCGGGTTTTAAAGATCCAAATTTTCTAAACCATGTTTCTAAATTAACTAAAGCATTATATGGTTTAAAACAAGCTTCTAGAGCTTGATATGAAAGGCTTTCAAACTTTTTAATTGAAAAAGGTTTTGAAAAAGGCAAGGTGGATACTACACTTTTCATTAAAAGATGTGGCAATGACATCTTAGTAGTTCAAATTTATGTTGATGATATTATATTTGGTTCTACTAATGAGTTTTATTGCCAAGAATTTTCTAAGTTAATGCAAGGTGAGTTTGAGATGAGAATGATAGGGGAACTCTCATTTTTCTCGGGGCTCCAAATCAAGCAAAGGAAGGATGGCACCTTCATCAATCAAGCCAAGTACATCAAGGGTATGCTGAAGAAGTTCGGCTTGGAGAACGTAAATCCTCAAGCCACTCCAATGAGCTCATCTATTAAGCTTAACAAAGATAAAAGAGGTAAATGTGTCGATTCTAAGCTTTATCATTCAATGATTGGCTCTTTGCTTTACCTTACCATAAGTAGACCCGATATCATGTTTAGTGTTTGCTTGTGTGTTAGGTTTCAAGATAGCTCTAGAGAATCTCACCTAGTAGCCCTTAAGAGAATCTTTAGATACCTTAGAGATACACCTAGTTTAGGTCTTTGGTATCCTAGAGACTCATCCTTCAACCTTCATGCTTATTCGGATGCGGATTATGGGAGATGTAAGATAGATAGGAAAAGTTCCTCCGAAACATGTCAATTCCTAGGTAGTATGCTCGTATCTTAGTTCTCTAAGAAATGAAATAGCGTAGCCTTATCTACCACCGAAACGGAGTACATATATTTAGGGAGTTGTTGTGCTCAAGTCCTTTGGATGAAGCAACAACTCTTAGACTATGGTGTTGAAGTAGATACCATACCCCTTAAGTGTCACAATAGTAGTGTCATTTGTCTCACTAAGAATCCCATCCAACACTCTAGAACCAAGCACATAGAAAAAAGACATCATTTCATTAGAGATCATGTCTTGAAAAATGATGTAGTTCTAGAGTATGTCGATACCTTGAACCAATTAGCGGATATATTTACCAAACCATTAGATAAAGAACGTTTTTGGACCTTTAGGAGAGAGTTAGGTTTAACAAGCATTCCTTGACCCTTTAGAGTCCCAAAAACCAAAAATTTTGCTTGAATTGATTTGATTGCCATGTTTATGTAATTGTTGCCTCTTGATGCACCTATGTCTTTAGTTAGGGGGAGTATGCACCTGTTTTAGTCCATATATCTTGCTCATATATCATTCACATGCATGTAGGCTCGTCCAAAGTTGAATTTTTGGACTTATTTTTGTCCAAAATGTATTTTCTGGCAAAGAGTATCGATACGGGTAATATTGTATCGATATAGGTTACTATTTGGGCTTCGATACAGTTGGCATTGTATCGATACGGTCACGCGTATCGATATGGTTTGAAAACTGTACTGATACGGTGGATCGATTCGCCTAGTCAGCTTGTCGATACAGTATACACGGACTCTTTAAATCGGGCCTTTAAGAGCATATCCACTTTAATTAAATTCAAATCCCTTTTTTCTCTCAAAACCCTAACCGAAAACCCTTATAAAACATCAAGGTATAAAATTCTTTGAGGGTTTTTCATTAAAACATCAAGGCTTCAGCTTTGCTAGCAATTTTGTGCAATGTTCATCCTTCATTCCTCCAATTTCCGATATCAAGGTATAAAACCCCTTTCTTTTCTTTTTAATTTTCGTTTAATTTCCTATACTATTTTTAATTGATTTTTATATAGAAAGTATATATGTACGGTTGGTCACCGTATCGATACGATTTGATGATGTTTGATAAATCTTTGTATTTAATGGTTTTGACTGTTCCTTGTCAGTTATAAGAATCACAAAATTTTAAATGGCCGTTAACCGTATCGATACGCTGACATAGCGTACCGATACACTTTTTGTTAAAATCCAATCAAGGATTCCAGTGAGTAAAATCCGTATTGATACAGTATATGAGTATAGATACGCCCCTTGATTTACACTTGAACCGTACCGATACGCCTTCCTACGTATCGATATGCCCCTAGTTTTTCAGTCACAACGGCTCTTTCTTCTTTGAGATAGGTACCGATACGCTGGGCAGTTGAAGAGCATTTATTGCGCCAAAAATGTAGCCCAACGGCTAGATTAATGATCTCAACCACCCAAATGGCTAGAATTCAATGCAAGGGTATAAAAGTAACTCTCCAAAGCACCAGCAACAACTATTGAACCCCCAACCAACATCCAAGCAATTAATCCAAACTCTTGTGCCTTAGAGTCAAATTCTTTGTACCCAAATCATTTGTGTTCTCTATTGCAAATCTTTATTTGGAGTTTGGGAAGTGTTTTGACTGTAATTAGGCAATATCCATCTTGTGAGAGATATTTTTAGATTGCCAATTTCTTCTTTGTATTGAGAGATTTCTTGGGTCAATCTTTGAGTAGAAAGATTGACCGATTGTAAATGTTACCTCCTAAGCCTAGGAAGAAGGAAGAAATTCTAGTGGATTTTGTTGAAAATCCTTAATGAGAGCTAAGGTAGTGGATGTAAAGCTTGTTAGAAGTTTGAACCACTATAATTGCCTTTGTACTTCTTTTTTCAATTTCCAATTTGCTCCCTCAAATTTTAAATAGCCAAGTCACCCCCTCTTGGCCAAATCACTATCTTTTGATACACTCAACAAATCCCTTAACGAATCTACGGTAGTAGCTTGCAAGGCCCAGAAAGCTACGAACTTCTCCAACATTCTTCGGAGGAATCCAGTCAAGAACTGCTTGAATCTTCCTTGGGTCAACTTGAATTCCTGCAGAAGAAATCACATGTCCTAGAAAGGATACTTTGGATAGCTAGAACTCGCATTTGCTGAATTTGGCATACAGTCGTTTCTCTCGAAGAGTCTGAAGCACAATCCGGAGATGTTCTTCGTGAGTGGTTGTGTCTTTGGAGTATATCAAGATGTCATCTATGAAAACAACCACGAATCTATCTAGATAAGGTCGGAACACACGGTTCATCAAGTCCATGAAGGATGCAGGTGCGTTATTAAGCCCAAAAGGCATTACCAATAACTCATAGTGGTTGTATCTAGTTTGGAAGGCAGTCTTTGGAATGTCAGACTTCTTCACTTGCATTTGATAGTATCCGGGTCGCAAGTCTATCTTAGAGAAGACAGAAGCATCTTTCAATTGATCAAAGAGATCATCAATCCTCGGTAACGGATACTTGTTCTTAATGGTCACTCTATTCAGCTGATGATAGTCAATGCACAGACGCATCGACCCATCATTCTTTTTAACAAACAAATTTGATGTTCCCCAAGGTGAGGAACTCGGTCGTATGAATCCCTTATCCAAAAGGTCTTGGATTTGGGCCTTTAGCTCCTTTAACTCAAGTGGAGCTATTCGGTACGGAGCAATAGAGACTGAGGTAGTCCCCAATTACACTTTAATTCTGAATTCTACTTCTCGGGTTGGAGGGAGTCCCGAAAGTTCATCGAGAAACACATTAGGGAATTCTTTCACTACTGGCACATCTTCAAGTTTCAACTCTTCCTTAGACTACACGGCACACATAAGGATCTTTTTAGGCTCAGGTTTGAATTTCATCAAGGTTATGCTCTCCTTACCGAGTCCATGAAGGTACAACTTCTTCTTCGAGTAATCTACCCAGGCCTGATGCTCGGCCAGCCAATTGAGGCCTAGGATAAGATCGAACTCATAGAAGGGTAAGGCCATAAAGTTAGCCAGAAATGGGATCCCTTGGATCCTCAGAGGACAAGCTTTACATATCCATTGGATAACCACACTATCTCCTAGTGGGTTAGAGACAACAATCTCAGAAGTAACTGGTTTAGATTCTAGAGCATACTTTTCAATCAACGGTTCACTAATGAAGGAATACGTCAAGCCTGGATCTACCAAACATAAACAAGATAGAACATAATTCCACCATACCTGTTATCACATCAGGATCATTTTCTTACTCTAGGCCTCGAACATGATACATCTGGGCTAATGTTTGCGGGTCATGTCCAACCGAAGGAGCGTTGGTGTTACGAGGTATCCCCACTGTTCTAGACCATACTGGCTTTGCTCCTCTTCCCTTGTTTGGATTATTCTGAGAAGTCACAGTGGTAGGGGCATTTGGATTCTGTGGACACTGCCAGTGAAGTGGCCAGACTCATCGCAAAGGTAATAAGATCTGGATTGTCTGCGGCACTGTCCAGGGTGCCTCTTCTGAAAAAAAGATGCATAACAAAATCTAAAAACCTTTTACAAAACCACCCATACTGTCAATTCAGGCTGTACGAGTGATAGATGTTCCCAGAGATTGAGATTGTGGCACGTATCTAGTTTTTGGTAGCTGTTGGTAGGTGGCAGACTTTTGATCACACTATCTGCCCTTGTTTTGAGGCACAAAAGGCTTATAATAATCTCGAAACCTCTTATCAGACCGAGCTTGGTTTCAGTTTCTTCTTTCATAAGCCTTCTAGGAGGCTTCGGTAGCAATGGCTCGATTGACCAAGGTTTGGAAATCCTCTATCTCCAAAGCAGTGAAGAGAGGACGGAATTCATCATAGAGACCATCAATGAACATCATGTATTTCTCCTTTTTCGTGCGTATGATCTCAGCACCATACCTCACATACTTGCAAAAATTGTGGATATACTGCTCCACAGGTCTTCCTCATTGTCTCACATAGAGGAACTTCTTACGTTTTCCGGCAACGTAGTGCTCACTGATGTATTTCTTGTGGAACTCTTGAAGAAAGAAGTCCTACGTGACTTTATGCTTGGGTACCATGAACGTCACAGTGTCCCACCAGCTCTGAGCTTCTTCAAAGATCAACGCTAGAGCGCACTCCAGTTTGTGTTCCTCGGGGCACTTCATTTGCTTGTTCAGAAATTTAAGAGTATTCTCTAGCCAATACTCTACTATTTCAAGATTACATAGGTCCTGATCAGTGAATGTGTAAACTGGATACTGAGGGAGCTCGCTACTAGGAGCCTTCGAAATAGAAGAAGACGCTTTAGCAGGCTGAGGTGGTGGTTCTTGCCTAAGGGACACAACAACCTGTTTGATCATTTTAGCCATAGACATCAGATACTCCTGCTGAGTAGGAAGCATTAGAGGAGGATGAGGTGGGTCATTCTGTCCCACTTGCTCAGGTCAAACTTCGGCTCCCAAATTGTCCCACTAAGTCGAGGTGGAGCTGGGGTGTGGTTCATTCTTACCATGCCAATCGGTGGGTGTGGACATTTTCAGATATATATCATACAAAAGGATTTAATCGTATAAGTTTCAAGTCACAGATAACATATACAAATAAACTCCTAAGTAGCATATGCAGATGTAAACTCATAACAAACTTCAGTTTAGTCCTAGAACCGACTAAACCTAGGCTTTGATACCACAAATGTAACACCCCCTTCCCGGCTTGGTAGAGAACCGGGTCGAAAAGTTCTACCAGAAAACATATCGGGGATTCAAAAGCTTAATTGGAGTTCAAAAACTTATTCGGATCATTTATTAATCTCTTTTAAGGCTTAACAGAATTATCTCATTAAGACTTACGTAATTCGAGGTCAGATTTAACTCCTTTTGAACTTAGGGACTAAATCGTAATTCTTACAAGTTAATGGTCCTTATAGAAACTTTATTTGTTTAACCTACAATTAAACCTATCGATTATTAACCAATGATGTTTCATTATTAACGGAGATCGTTTACCCATCCAAATAGGTTGTACAAGTTTTAATGACCGTTTTGCAAACTTCTTAAAACTGGTTTCTATGTATTTTAACAGATTTAACTAACTTCATACCGATACCCTAGGGACCGTATCGGTGCGCTAAGCCAAATTTTCATTTCCCAGATTTGAAGGTAACATGCCTGTATCGATACACCTAGCCCTGTATCGATACACGTTGTCTAGGGTTGACTGTTTCGATACTCCCTATAGACCGTATCGATGCAATTTATTTTTCAGACCTTACTGTCAAGATCCATACTGATACACCCCCTTAGTGTATCGATACGCCCTATTTCACTTGGTCCAATTATGCAAGGCCGTATCAATACGCCATCACCGTACCAATACGCCGGCCTTGTAATAACAGATTTTAGCTAGTTTTTAATCAATTTAACCTATTGAATGTGTCTAAATTTAACCAAATTTAAGCAGCAAGTCCACTATCCATATTTTTAATAGCATACAAAATTTTAGAGTGTTCTAAGTCCATTTACCTAGTTTTCACTTTTTAGGGCTTTTAGGCTCATTTTACTAGTTTAACTAACTCACAATCATACCATATTAATCATTAAGCATTTGGTTACCTTTAGGCTATTACACATGCATAGTAAAGCACATTTATAACATGTTTAGACCATACCCACCTTACTAGGAGTTTAAGGCAAAAGATAAGCATACATATGAGTCGTAGGAGTGACTTGCAACCGCAACACATGATCTGAGGCCGGAATTCTTTAAGATCCTGAAATGCATGAGACACACGAATGTTAGGCTTACATAACCTTGTGAAGTAGTCATAACAATGCACAATAAACTTATTAACTACATGAATGACATATGGGGATGCTTGATCACAATTCACATAGCATTAATCATATAAGAACATATTCAAGACATTAGTCCTAATTTCATATAGCAATTGTAAATCATAATAACACATCATTTCCTTGGACATGGTAATCAATGGATACGCGGGTTCCCCTATACACCACACATATCAGAAATAGGTTGTAGCCTTGAGCCGTAGCTCCTAATAGTCCCTTACACAATTCATCCTTATTTCACCACACATATAGGCTGTAACCCCAGACCCTAGTCCAATCCCTTACTTGGTAAGCTCGAATAACCCTATGACATGCCAATTGTATCCAATGTCGACAATGTCCAAGATCACATATTTAATCATAATTCTTACAGTTCGAATCACATCATATCGGATAGCAAATCGAGTCTTAGCTCCATATAACATATCATGGCACAACTATATCAAAATCCATATACAAGCATGAATCAGATATCACATATGAACTTGCAAATATATCAAACATTATTGAAGCTTACCACGCTTACCGTTAGAGTCCACATATGCTTTCTCTATTTGAGCCCTTAAACACAAATGTAATCATAACACAAAAAAATGCAACGGGATGGCTCCATGCCAATCCCTTGACACGACTACACTCACCTAGTATTCGAAGACTTCAAGGTTCTCAGATTCTAATTCCTTTGCTTCTAGGCTTGTTTGGAGATGCTGAATTGTTTCCTTCCAATTTTTTGGGCTAGGAAGAAGCACATGGAATCGTTACAATCACAATATAGTACTTGCTTCGAAGATTAGGCTTAGAATTTCGATTTGAAATTAAACTCCAATCATCCATGGGTTTCGAAAATTGATTGAGGACTTTTACTTCCTGAGATACAAGCTTTCAAATGCTATATCGAGATTAAACAAAGGTCAAGGATTGAATCGAGGTGCTTGCTTAAGCTTGAGATTGAGGACAACAATGTTGGTGCTTGCTTGTTGGAAGACAAGGGTGGGATTTATTTTACGGGAGGTTCAAAGTGAGGAAGAGAGCTTTTGTTTCTCATTTTAAAACCATTTTTCATCTTTAATCATTCCCCCACCAACATATGGACCAATAGGGAGCTTTCCTATCCTTGAGGGTTTGCTAAACCCAATTCAATCATCTTTCCCTCTTTTCATTCAATTGTCAATTGGATGACAATTAGTCACCTTTTCTGAGGTGTTTCACATAGGAGGGGCAAGCAAGGAGGTGATTCATCACCTATTCCCTTTTATCTTTCAATTCAATATTCAAAGTAAATTTTTCCAGAGACCCGTATCGATACACCTTATAGTCGTATCGATACGGCCAAGCTAAAATGGGTAAGTTCGTTATGGCAGTTAGGCCGTACCGATACAGGTCTTACTGTATCGAAACGCCTAGCCAAAACCGTATCAATACTAGTCCCACCATACCGATACTCTTGGCTTGAAAACAACATTTCCAACTTTGAATTTCTTACAAAAAGTTCCTCACAACTTAAATCAAGTCCGAACAACTTTTATTGCTTCAAATTGAGTGCAAGGATTGGAATATTACAGTTCCGAGCATATCCGATACAAAATTTCCAGTCACTGGAACCAAATTCCGACTAGTCCGGTTTTAGGGATGTGACATTTGACACTTTAGTCTCATACTTTCACTTAATAACCGAATTGATCCCCTAACTTTACAAGCATGTCGAAATGATCCTTACACCATTTACTTCATCTTGTTGCTTTGTTCAACACTTTAGAACATGAAAAACACCAACCCAAAATCAATTTAAAGTTCAAACATCGTCTCCATAGTTTCTACACGTGCCAATTTGGTCACCAAACTAAATTCAAGGATTCAAGCTTAAAAATTCAATTCCAACATCATATTCAAGCAATTGGAACCATTAATCCTTCAAATCAAACCTCAATTTCAAAACCCTAAATGAAACCTAATTTTTAGTTTATGGGGTTTTGAGGTTTAGGTATTTAAACATGAAATTGAACTCAATTTATTCTTGAAAAATAATACTACAACACTTAATTCATCAATATTCATCCTTATTTCATTTGAATCCATAAACCCCAAATTCTCCCCTATAGAAAAACTCCACAACATCAAGAAATATTCATAGCAAATGATAGAGAATTTGATGTTGAATGAATTTCTCTTGATTTTTGCTTGAATCCAACATGTAGTGATTAAAGTGGAAGAAAAAGCTTACCTTTAGTCTCCAATGGAAGTTACGTAAATGAGGATGAAGAAAGGAGATTTTTTTGCTGATGATTATTTTTTTCTAGTCTTCAAACCTTTATTCTAACCACTTATGCCACTTGTCACTATCCTTAAGTATTAAATAGTGAAATTATTAATTTACCCTTTTTATAATATCGTTAAAATTCATCCAACACTCATCTTATCATCTTTCAAAGGCTAGGATTCAATCTTTAAATAATTCTTTCCTATATTGGCCCTGTAGGATAAATAAATTCCAAAGAAATATCCTTTGGGCAAATTGCTATAATGCCCCTAAAAGATCATTGAACTCTATACTTCAAGTTTTCACATTTTTACCATTTTGGTCACTAATCAACTTTTGGGGTATTACACATATAATAGAATAAAATAATAACCGTGAATTTTGATAGCTAGCTTCTCATTTTTTTCTATTTCTTTGTTCTTTTTCTCTATTTCATACTGTTATTTTTTGGTTTGTTCGTTGTTTCGTCGTGCCCTGACGGCTTATTCCCTGAGTGGTCATCTTCAGCGGCCACGACATGTTTTGAGTTCTTTGTGGTGAAGCGAAGCGTGATTGCGGGTGTAAATGAGAGTCCTCTCTTCTTCTCCCTATTTTCCTCTCTCTCTAATTTTTGATGAATTTTGTTTTCGGGCTTCTTCATGTAAGCCCCTATTTTCTTCTACCGACGACTGATCGTCAACTTTGATCTTTGGATCTTTCTTCTTTGTTTTGAACCATCTATCATCGACAAACCTTAGATCCATACGCAATGATCGATTGGTGGCTTTTTCACTTCATCCCTCCACACAAGTCAACCTCAAATCCATACACAATGATCGATTGATGGCTTCAGTTCTTGTTTAGCTTTGGAAGTTATTTTCTTTTTTGCGTGGTTCCTTTATTTTTCATTTGTTTTGTGTTTGTTGTTTATGTTATCTTTGTTTTTCTTCTTATATTTGTTTTGTTTGTTGCTTCAGTTGATGTTTGTGTTTTATTTGTTTTGTGGTATGTTCTTATGCATGTTGTTGTCCTGAGTTTGTTCATTCCCCTTTCCTTTGTTTTATATGTTTTCTTTTGTTTGAATAATATGTCAGCTTTAGTTAAAAAAATATAATAAAAATAAGGTAAACTGCACTACATGTCCCCTAGTTATAAATTTAGTAATAAATAATTTATTTTTTAAAAAAATAACAATTTAGTCATTTAGTTAAAAATTTGTGACAAATATGTCACTTTTCTTTAAAAGTAACATTTAATCACTCAATTATAAATTTGTGACAAACAAGTCACTTTGTAGTTAAAATTGAAACATGACATGATATAATAGCAATTTTTGTCAACAAAACTTATACATTCTATCAATTTGGTCTTAGTTCAAAAATAATTCAATAAATTTAACTCTTCATATTTAAAATTTTTGGCATTGCACCCTCCTGACACACCCTCCAACCACTTGCCGCACTCCATGCTACTGTCACGAGCTCGCTAATCGACAAATGTGATAGCTCGACAGACACAATCACCTCATTATTGGACAACTGACAGACTAACAGAACATACCCATTATGACCTTAATGTTGTCTAATAGTACACATAATCACTTCACTAATAAAATTTTTAAATATGAAAGGTTAAATTTATTGAACCATTTTGAATTTAGACCAAATTAATAGAATATATATGTTTTGAGAACTAAAATTATTATTGTACCAAGTCGTTTTCTTCAATTTTAATGGCGAAGTGACTGATTGTCACAAAATTTTAATTGAATGATTAAATTTTTAGTTTTAGAAGAAAAATGACATGTTTATTAGAAAACATATAATTAAGTAACTTGTTTGTCATAAAATTTTAATTGAGTGATTAAATTATTATTTTTAGGAGAAAATGATTTATTTATGGTCAAACATATGAATTGATTAACTAAATTATTAATTTTTTTATTGAGAAATTGACACGTTAATCACTAAACATATAAGTGGCTTGTGATATATGTCACGTGGCTAGATTTCCAACCAGCCCACCGTGCGGCCTTAGGCGATGTGACTCGAGACAAACGCCTAAGTAAGCCTTTTCAACCCTCTCGGAAGATCAAACTTCCCAAGCACCGACAAACGCGTTCTACGCGGAATCAGATCAAAAGAGATAAGCGAAGAAGAACTTCGAAAGAACGCTCAAGAATAAAGAAAAGAACGAAGAACACTCAGAGGATTTAGAGTAAATGCCTTTATTCCTTGGAAACTTGGATACATCAAATGAGGAGGGGAAGGCCTCTATTTATAGTTGAGTTCCCCCTAATCCGACGGTCTATACAAATTTACATCGACGGTCGAGATTGATCTTATCTAATCAAATCTCAATTTCAAATCTCTAATTATCACAAACATTATCTACATATTATATTTCAAATAAATAGATAATGCTTTGACCAAATTATCCTCTTGAATCCTCCACGGATCGGGCTAGGTCTGGTGGTCTCTTTGGGCCCAAGATCTCTATCTGAACCTCTTGGGAACCCTGGTGTGCACCCCGTGGTGCCAATGACTCGGGCCTCGGCTACAGCCCGTGACAATCTCCCCCACCAAACTTGGCGACGCCCTCGTCGCGCCTCTCGAACAAAGTTGAGATCGATCCTGGAACTTTCTTCTGCGTGCCTTGGCTTGCTCCCAACTTGGAATCTGGCTTGATTAACCCCCCATAAGGACCGCTCTCCCCATAAAGAGCACCGGACTCTGATTCGGATGTCCCCCATAAGGACTGTTCGCCTTGGCTCGCACCGCCATGCAAAATTTCCCGTCTCAGGTACATCTTGATCGTAGGAACTCTTTCCTACCAGTTCTGACTTGCCCCGATCTGGACTCTCCCGATCCTTGTACACAAACTTGGATGCCTTCACGTTGAACACCGAACGAACCTTCGAAACTCTGAACGGTTGCTTCGACCCGCACCAAGTCTTGGCAACTCCATCTGATGGGTTAGGTTTTCTGTGCCCTACACCCAACAAATCCAGAAAATCAAACTGTAAAACACTATCACCGTGCTCAAGACGTACCTCACTCCATTTCCCGGCATTTACTCTACACATCAATCCTTCTTCCCTGAAGTTTGATGCCCCATTGCTCCTCGGCAATGCAAATCCCATCGACACTTCTCTCCCATTGAAGTTCGATGCCTCGGCCACCTCACTCAAGGATGACTCCTCGACGGCCTTCATGCCAACTGCCTCGGGCAACTCTCGCCCATCCAAGGTAGTGTCCCCAACTGTCGCCTCCAACTCGATGCCTCCTTGGCTTGGAGCATCTTCGACAAGCTGAATGGATGTCAGCTTCTTGGTTCATCGCCCGTTGTCTCGGCACACAGGCACAACGCACCATTGTCTCGGATCCAAGATGCACACGACGTTGGCAAACAGAATGATGAGAGCTTCAATACGGTCAAGGAAGTTTAGTCCCAAAATAAAATCAAAGTCATCTAGCTCGATTACCTTGAAATCCTCCTTGGCCTTCCAATCCCCAATCTGCAACTCAATCTTCCGCACTGTTCCCACAACTAGAACTTCCATTGAATTCACCGCCTTGATCTTACCGGTTGAATCCACAACTTTAAGACCAAGCTTCTCGGCAGCCTTCCTGGACATGAACAGATCGCTTGCCCCGGTGTCCACCAAAGCACTCCTCGATCGTCTCGCCACGTTGATGTCGACAAACATCAACCCATTCTGCTTCTGGCCCTTCCTCGCCTTGACAGAATCTAATATCATCGAGCCAAGCTTCGCAGCCTTGTCACTCTCGGGCTCATCCTCCTTGGACTTCTTGACTCGATCAGGGCATTCTCGCGCTAAATGCGGCCCCTACATCGGTAACACTTTCGATGTACTTTTTCCCCCCTCGGCTTCCCTCTTTTGATGCTAGCGATTGCACCAACTCTACCGGGTTCTCCATCTGACTCGTCGTCCTCCTGGACAATGGCATCAAGGCGGCTCCTCTTCTTGGGACAGTCTTTCACTACGTGTGGACCATCACAATGGTAGCACCTTATGGTTCCTCGATTCTTCCGATCATCTAGCTTCACATACCGGTTTGGCTTGATCGATGGCCTCTCCTTGCCATCATCGCTGCTATCTCCGGACACGTCATCGTCTCTCCCACCAATACCCTTGCCATGGGGCTTGGAAGACTTGGACTCCATGGACTTGTAAGCACTATAATCGTTCAAGGACTCCGCAATGGCTAGGGCTTTGGAAAGTTCCTGCACATCCCTCCGCTCTAACTCGGTCCTGGCCCATGGCTTCAATCCATCCATAAACGTGAAAAACGCATCTTTCTCACACAAGCCGGGGATAAGTAGTTGTAGCTCACTAAACTCCTGGATGTAATCCTCAATGGATCCATCGTGTCGGAGCCTCTTAAACTTGGTCCTGGCTTCTTTCTCCTTGTTACTCGGGCAAAACTGCCGCTTGAACTCCGCTTGAACTCCTCCCATGTTCCAACGCCCGTGTTCCCCACTATTCTCATCAAGGCACCTACGCCGCCACCATAACAAAGCAACGCTATTCAAGTAAACAACAATAGTATTTACCTTCTCGGCATCGCTCAGTGATGCTCATTGCCCTAAGTACCGCTCCATGCACCAAATGAAGTTCTCAACATCTTTCGCCGACTTGCTTCCCTTGAACTCTCTTGGCTTCGAATGTCCTTCATTGGTCTAGGTGTCGCCGTGGTTAATACACCGCCCGCATGGCAGCGATAAACCATCACTTCCGCCTTCGGATCCACCATTTCCACCTCAATGCCTTCAAGCATGGCTTCGAGAGCATCTCTTTTCCCTCCGACCGATCACCCGGGTCATCCAACTCCTCGATCCGTGTATCCACCACGCCGAGTCGCTCCACGTAATCCTTCATAGATCCCTCAAGCCTGGTGACCCTCTCCTCGATCGCGACAACTTGTCCCTCGAGTTTGCTCGACTTCCTTTGTCCGCCGGGTCTCCACACCCTTCTCGCTCGCAGCAAAGATTCTCTCCCTTCTTTGGTGCCATCTCTACTGATGTTTCGTGCCTCGAACTATCTCACGCCGCCGAACAAGGCTTTGAGACCTCTTCACACGTGGCTAGATTTCCAATCAGCCCCACCGTCTTTGCTTTAGGCGATGTGACTCGAGACAAACGCCTAAGTAAGCCTTTTCAACCCTCTCGGAAGATCAAACTTCCCAAGCACCGACAAACGCAAAGCATTCTACGCGGAATCAGATCAAAAGAGATAAGCGAAGAAGAACTTCGAAAGAACGCTCAAGAACAAAGAAAAGAACGAAGAACACTCAGAGGATTTAAGTAAATGCCTTTATTCCTTGGAAACTTGGATACATCAAATGAGGAGGGGAATGCCTCTATTTATAGTTGAGTTCCCCCTAATCCGACGGTCTATACAAATTTACATCGACGGTCGAGATTGATCTTATCTAATCAAATCTCAATTTCAAATCTCTAATTATCACAAACATTATCTACATATTATATTTCAAATAAATAGATGATACTTTGACCGAATTATCCTCTTGAATCCTCCACGGATCGGGCTAGGTCTGGTGGTCTCTTTGGGCCCAAGATCTCTATCTGAACCTCGTGAGAACCCTGATGTGCACCCCGTGGTGCCAATGACTCGGGCCTCGGCTGACGGCCCGTGACATATACATTACCCATAAAGATAAAACTGAAATTCCCCAACGGTAAGAAATACTAATACTGAAAAAAAAAACAATAAATAAAAAAGGGGAAAAAGACGCCACTCCACTAACGTATCATCATAACGTTCACTTTCACTTTCCCTCTCCCTCTCCCTCTCCCTCTCTCTCTTCTCACTTAGAATCACTCAGTCTACTCCCACTCTGCCTCACCGGAAATCCCAAAGTTGTTTTGATTCGCGTGATGGAACCAGCAAAAATCGACTGGAACAGAATACACTCCCGCTTCGTTGAGGACTACGTTTATGAACACATCAACGCTCCCAAATGGGTTGATTTCTTGGCCCTCGATCATCATTCCATCGACGATGACGCCTGGTTCTGCACTCCCGGTACCACCCCCCTCCTTTCTTCTTTCACTTCATTTCTTCAACATTTTTGCTGCCTTTTCTTATCTGCTGGGTTTTGCAGATTGTAACCACCCCAAGACTGCCGAGGATTTTCTTCAACCCTCGCCTCTTTCTAAGGCTCCACGACGATCGGTTACTGGCGGAGGAAATCGAAGCTCCCCATTTCGAGAACTGAATCAAGGGTATTAATCGAAACCTAATTAGCTTTACGGCTCGTTTAATTTCATGTCATCATCCCAAATTCACTTGCTTTCTATTTTGGGGCTTATTTTGTTTCAGAGATGCTAAACTGAAGAGAAGAGGGCAAACCCGAATCCAATCTTCAGTTTTTTCCAAGATCGATGATAGTGAAAACCAGAACCCGAATTTATCAACTCCTCCTCCGAATCAGCAAGCTAAGTCTTTGAAAGCGGCGATCAAGTCGAGCAGTGAAAGAAAGAAACCAATGGGGACAGATGATATCTCCGAGCCCCAGAGTGATGAGCTGCGGCGGCTGAAAAGTACTTCATCCACTAGGAATTTGTTTGCTGGTAGGGATATACTGAGTCATATAAGCGAGTTTTGCTACGAGTTGAAGAAATTGGCTACCAGGGCAAGGGAGAGAGAAACAGAGGAGACAATTCAAGCTGAAGAGGCAGCGGTGGAGAACGAGAGGAAGCCGTTGGTGGAATTGGGTAAAGAGAAATCTGTTATAATGCAGAAAGGAATCGGCATTGCTAAAGAGAAAGAAAATATTAAAAAGTAAGTTCAACCAAATTTACTTAGTAGCACGGATTTAAATTGTGGTTATGGATATAAAGGATGCTATAGCAGTTTTGGATGGTGCCTAGCGGACCGCTATTTGAATCCCTACTTAGTAGTATAGTTTAATTCAAGACACTGTTTTGAGTTGCTGAATTTGATTCAGATTCTGTATAGTGTAAATAAGAAAAGTTTGATTATGTTGTGTGCAGAAGCAGAACACATGAGGCAGACGCAGAGAACATGGCCTCCCCTCTTTCTCTAAATCTGGAGAACGTAAAGAACAAAGACAAAGAAGGGTTGCTGCAAATACGGACCAATCCACCCTCTCCACAGTGCTTTTCTGCCCCTTTCAAAACCACTACCCCTTCTAAGGCTCCCAGATCCAGAGTCATGGTATGTAACTTTATATTACATGAAGAAATTAAATTACATGTATATATGTATGTATATGCATATCATAATGAATCTTGGCCAGCATGCGTGTATGTTTCTTTTAGACGATTGTTTAGCTTGTTATATATATGAGGCTTTACAGTGCATCCATTATGTATCCATAGCAGAGGGGGATCCTGCAAGAAGTGAAGCAAAAGCAAGGATATCAAAGCAGACAAATCTAGGAGCAGTGTTTCTACTTCGATTATTACTAATGTCGATGTTACGGATGGAAGACAAGCAAGAGCTTTGGATGTGTTTTGGTTCCTCAAGCCTTGCGCACTGTCTGAGTAAACAATTTGGTAAAAGCCAACAAGCAGCAAACTCAAAATGCTTTCAACTTTTCCTTTCTTTCTTGAAAACTTTTCTGTTCAGCTCCATTCTTATCGATTAGAAGTCTATCTTAGTTGTAGTTCCTTGATTCATTTGTTGTTGATAGATCAGAAACTGTAATCAATTCGTTTAATAATTGTATTGAAAACCCTTTTTCAGTGAATAAAAGCTAATCCCTTAATTCTTTCTTCCTCTCTTTCTCTTTTTCTTGACTGCAATATCAGTTTTGATTAATCATTCAATGCCTGTATATATTATAAGTAATTTTTTATGTACATACCGTGTAATATGTATGTTTTTTTTTTGGATAAATTAAGGAAAATATGGCGGGGAAAAATTGTTTCAGAAAATGGTGTTATTTCGGAATTATTTAAGGATATATGGTAATTTTTATAATGAAGGAAGAATCGCCGGGCATGTGAAGACACTTTTGGAGTAAACTTGTCACCGGCTGAAGCAAAGTTGTGCCGACTTTGCCAGGTCGGCGAGTTACGCCAATCACCGGAAGAGATGTTTGAGAAGAAGGGGGCAAAAATGGGAGAATAGGGAAGTTGATGGGTTGTAAAAAATTATTTTGCACCAATACGGATACGAGGACGAGAAACTATAATTTTCAAAATTACAAGGTACAAGTACGGTAGGGTACAACAAATATAAAACAAATAATAATAATAATAAATATTAAAATTTAAAATAAAATTCATATTTCCAACAAGAATTGTTTACTGCTTACTATACTTATATGGTTGAGTCACAAAATTAATATACATAAAAATTAGTATTAAAATTAAGGGTTTTGCTATAAGAACTACTGGATTCTTATCATTAACTGTAATTTTACTTTTCAATGTGTAATTACTAATTTTATTCAGGGTGTTAACTCACTTTACCTTTTTGAATATTTCATAGTAATGGGCCTTTTTTTTACATATATACTATTATGTGATAATAAGATAGTGATTATGATAATTAGGTTGTAATACCCCAAAATTTACTAAGTTGATTAATGGTCATTTATTACTAAGATAATAGCTTAAAAGCTAACTTAGTGACTAAAATGACAAAAATGCGAAAGTTGGGATTTTTTTAATTATGGGCTTTGGAAAGGAAATTTCTAAGATTTAAAGGTCTCATGTGATAGATAGTGAATTGAATAAGGTATTCTTAAAGTTTGGTTGAATACCAAGGAAAATTGGAATGGAAATTGAAGTTTAAAAGTTTAGTGACCAAAATGTAAATTTTGAAAATTTTATGGCTAAAGTATAAACTTTGGAAAAGTTTGGGGACTAAAGTTGTAATTTCCCAAAAGTTAAGGGTTTTTATTTCATAAATAAATAGATCACCTAAGGGTGTGAATCGAATACAGAATTTTTGGTTTGATCTGATACTTCAATTATTGGGAAAATCGCACTTAAAGTTTAAGTGGAATTCGTATACCCGGATCGAACTGGAAAATTTTGAAATTTTACCATATGATAGAGAAAGGTTATAAAAGTCATTTCCAAGTGTTGGAAATATTTTTAGTTCGATCCAAGATGAATCCTATAGTTTATTTCTGAGTAAAGGATTATTTATCAGTATATTGGATCAAATAAAAATTTTGGAGACTAATCCAAAAGATATGGAAAAATTCATAAAATATTAATTTATGAATATTTTATTATAGTTGGTTGGATTCCAACTAGATTTAGTTGAATTTTTACAAGAATGGCAAACTAGTAAATAAAAACTAGTTGGAGGGCAAATTGGTATTTGGCCCCAATGGCAATTTTGAAATATTTAAAAAGTTATAAGGGCAATTTTGGAAAGAGAAAATGGAATATTAAATCTTGACCCTTGATTAATGATAAAATCAATCTCAACCATTGGATAAAAAGGGCAAAATTGTAATTTCATTATTAAATGAATTTAATATTCATTTAATAGATATATGTGTAAAATATTGGTAAAAAGATGAACCAAATGTTCATCTTTTCTAGCAACAAACGTGAGGTCTAGGGAAAGAAAGAGAAAAATTTTTCCAAGCTCGATTCAAGCCCCGAAACTCAGTTTTCAGGTAATCTCTTCAACTACAAGGTTGTTCTAATATTCAAGTTCTATCTTTTGATATCAATAATTCATGGAATACATGCTTGATTGATGAGAATTTACATGAGAAAGAAATTAGGGTTTATGTATCAAATTGGGGCTTTTGAGATTTTATGATTCCATGATTGAATTCAAGCTAGTATGATGTTAAAAATCATGATATTGAGTTGGGATTTAAGTTTTACATGTTTTGATTATTATGAAGATGATTAGGGTTTATGGATTCAAGTTTAATTTAGGGTTTGTGATGTTGAAATAATGATCTAGTAAGTTTGAATTGTTGTTTGGAAGCAAAACCCTAAGTTAAATTGTATAGGGACCATTTCGAAAAATTGAAAAGTTGAAGGACCAAATCTGAATTTTTAGAATTTGGAGTTTATTTATGTTATTAATGATGTTAAAGATAAGAAAATGAAGTTAGAATGTCAAATTGATGTTGAATTGAATTAGTGACCATTTTGACAATTTGTCAAAGTTAAGTGACCAAATCGAAATGGAAGTTTTGTATGGGGGCTAAATCTGAACTTTAGTTTTAATGATGTAATTAAGGTAGTAATGTTGAATTGAGGACTAAATTGCAAAGTTAAGAAGCATGAATCCTTATCTTTGCATTTTAGGACCTATTTCGGTAAATAAGGAAAATTAGGAAGAATTATTGTGAATAATTATTTGGTGAAGAATGTGATGAGTTGGTGGTTTAAAGCTAGTGATTGGACTAAATTGAAAAGTAGAGAAGTAAGGAGAAGTTAGTATAAAAGTTGAAGTTGTTTATGGAAGTTGCGTAGAAAAATTGGTTTATGGCAGTAACTTTGAAAATTCACCATAAATTCTACAAAAATGGTTAGAAGGTGAATTTTATACCGATGTAAATATTTGTTCATCTAGTTTCGTCTCCAACAAACGGAAACTAATTTCGAGTTCCGAGTAAAAAGATATGAATTTTTAAGTGGTGAAAGGTCAGAAAACAGTATAACAGATTGTT
Organism: Hibiscus mutabilis; assembly: GCA_019671005.1. NCBI lineage: Eukaryota > Viridiplantae > Streptophyta > Magnoliopsida > Malvales > Malvaceae > Hibiscus > Hibiscus mutabilis. The sequence continues at coordinate 57,008,770 of CM033715.1, forward strand.
CTAAAATTCAATACTAGAAATTGACTTTGAAAATTCTCCATAAATCGTACAAGTTGAATTTGGGCTATTAACTTATATGGTTGAAAAGCTTATTGAATCTAGTTTCTATCAGAACAAATGAAATTGAATTCCGAGTTGTAGATTATTTTATAGAAATATTTCTTTGGAGGTACTGCAAACTGCCAGAAAATGAGAATTGATACACTTTGTATCTAAGGTTGATTAGTAAGCTTGAAAAGGGTTAATGGAAGTTCAAATTGGTCACTAAGGACCATAATGAGTTTTTGAACAATACAAGGAAGAAAGGAAAATGTTTGGAAATTTTTATATTAGAATGATTATATTGGACAATATGTCTAAGATATTGTTAGATTGGGATCTAACAAATATTTTACTTATTTGAATTATGAAGTTAAGTTCGAATCAAGGGAGGTTCAAGGTACAATGAAGGAAAGGATCGAAGAGGACTTAGTGAGGCATACTAATACATGGCCCATGTGAGTGCAATGCATACATAACATTATACATAGATGTTTTATACATCACCGGTAAGACTTGCGATGAGTCTACCTGGTTTATATATTGTCATGATAATTATGTCATTGATCATACATTTGACATACTTTAAATATGTCAAAGGCTGAAAATAAATGCATTGATCACTAGTTATTGATGATGATTTACTATTAATGTTATTCGGTTATGAACTGTTTTATGTTAATATAAATTGATATACATTGCCATGGATGAAATATTTGATGATATAAAGCCAAAGTATGATATAGAGGTTCAAAGGTATAGTTGGCTAGCCATAGAGTCATAAACAGTTGTATACAGATTCTAAGCACTTCATAAAGTGCAAATTTTACAAATACTCATTGAGGAGTATACTCATGCATGGTTTGAGTATACGGACTTATTACGAGTGCTAAGCACTTCGGAGTAATTTCATAAAAACTCAATGAGTGATATATTGTATATTCCGGTAAGTATACAGAAGCACTTTGGTGCTAAGCACTCCCGGTATAGTGCAAATAATATACATACTCAAGATAGGTTGGGTATGGGGGGATGGCTCGTGTACATAGAATCTCTTAATTCGATACCTTAGGCTAAGTAAACTGCATTTAAATAAAAAAATAGAATGATAAGCTTGAAAGCTTGCAGGCAAAGTTGGAAAAAGGTATTGGTAAGCATTGAAAGCTTACAGATGGAAATGGCACCAATATTGGTAAGATCTAATCTTATCACTTTGATATACATATATGCTATTACATATTTAATTATGTTAATGAGCATGTAATGGTAAGGTGATCATATGCATTATTAATAATTAATATTGAGATTGATATTATGACAATTGCACTTAAATTTGAATTATTGCCTCACTAAGTAAATACTTAGCGTGCAACTGTTTTACACGTAGGAAAGAAGAAATGGTTGGAGTAAGGAGCATATACGGACATCATCAATCAATAACAGGTACATCAGTATCAGTAAGATATCTTTTGATACTGTTTGATATTTACTAGTTGGCATGTATATTAAAAGGGTATGGCTGCTCTGATAGAATTTGTATTTTATTTGGTATCTGGATGAATTTTAAATCATGCAGTTTTATTAATTATATCAAGACAAATTAAATTGATAAGTTGCTGCCTGAAAATAAATTTGATTTGAAGATGAAAATATTATTTTTAAACTTTACGCGAATAACTAGATTTGTAAATAAAAACTAAATACATTGTAACATTTTTAAAGAAACAAAATTTTACCGAGTTACAAATGTAGAGGGTTTTACAAATGTTTTGTGATATCTCTGACTCGTATTCAGCTATGAATACGGGAAAGGGGTATTACATAGGTATTATGAATATATAGGTATTATGCCCATGTGTATTATTATATGTATGTTGGGTATGTGACATTAGTAGGTGTTTATTACATGTATGTTTGTTATCTATGTGTTTATATAATTATACGTGTATGTGCTTATTGTACGCATTAGTAGCGTATGCTATTATATGCTTGTACGCATGTATTAGGTAGTGTGTATTAACATTCGTATATTAGGTGTAGGTACATTTGATTATATATATATGTTATAATATATGTTATTATTATAACATGGGATGATAATTAATTAAAAAGAACAGATCAAATAAATAATAACAAATATAAACTCAATTAAATTAAAAATTGTCCAAAGTACAAGCTTTTTAAATGGATACATAGCCCATTAGGCCCAAAGTAATTAAACTAAAAAACCCCTAAAGCCTATCTGATCCATCCTTTATTTGTTCATGCGCAGCCAAGGGAGAACCGTCGGATCAAGACAAATCTGACGGTCCAGATTGAAGCCAGGCACCCCTTCGGATCACGCGTGTGATGCACGCGCAGGCTCCCTGGCTTCCCATGCACGAGTGAGGCCCAAGCTCGAAGCTCTTCGTCTCCCACGCGCCACGTGGCTCCATTAGGCCCTGCCACATCACTCCTCAGATGCCATCGTGGCTGTTCATCTCTAGGCAAATCTGGGCCATTGATCTGGGACCAGTTGACGGTCCTCATTGACGTTGGCGATCCCACATCCTTCCACCGGCTCTCAACCACCAAACAGACAAAGAAACATAAAAAATAGAAGATATCAGTGCCGCCATCATCCATAGTAAATCCATTTAATTTTTGCTTAAAAATATAAACAATAGATTAGATAGGCTATGAGTAATCTGAAGAGGATATAAATAATGTACTCAACCAGTTGTAATCCCAAGTTCAAATGGGGAACACATCAGAATCAAATAAAAAAACTTTCAAGGTATTTTCTTTTATTTCTCCTCTATTCGAAACATGCATAATAAAGGAAAAATAAAACAAAAGTTTAGGGTTTATCCTCGTGCCCCTGGGTTTCCCTTGCCGGTGATAAGCCTCACGATCTCCCGAGATCGTCCGATGGTAAACTAGTAATGAGGTAGACGTCGAAGAGTGGTTTTGGAGCAGGGTTTCGGGCCTTAGGTTTTTCGGATCAGTTTTTTTAAGAAAAAGAGGTACTTTGACGTTTTAGATGAAAAGAAGGGTGAATTTGGGATTTATGAAGGAAAAATGGAGGTTTTTGAAGTTTTAAGGGTCGTCGGCCACCGACGAAAGACGGTCGACGCGATGATCACCGGCGACCGATGATAGTTCGAGGCGGCCGAATCGCCTTGGTTCGCCGAAATCTGGGTTTAATCCCAGAATTTCAAAGGATTTGGGGGATTATAAAACAAAAATGGCTAAAAGGGTCTGGATTTTGACCGGAAAAGGGGTTATATAGTATTTTATAATTTTTTAAATGGGATATTTGCCTCATAAATCCCTCCGCCCTAAAATATTTACGCCCGCGTTCCTTCCGCATGGTCCAATTACAACTTTGGTCATTTCGCCCCATTTTAATTACAGGCCCAACCATTCCGCCTATTTTAATTACGCCCCGGGTCCCTGAAGCTTTTCGATTTCTTTTAATTTTGTTTCTTTTTTAACTAGTTTAGTTTTTTTTAATTTTAGCCCCACAGTTTTGATTTTATTCAATTTGGTCCCCTTTTCAAACCCTAAACCTCTTTATTTATCCTTTTTGTATGCATGTTCAATTTTTTTGTCTTGCATATTTATTTCCTTTAATTTACAATTTCAATTTCCTTAATGTTTGGTTATATTGCTTGTTAGATTATGTTTTGTTATTGCCTTGATAATTTATGGTTATTAAGCGTTTAAAGTAAAGTTAAGAAATGTATATATTATGTGGCATGTGGCATGTGTAGTATAAGAATTATAACCCTTATAATATAGTATCTATATAATATGGTTTCTATATGAAGTATAATGTATAGTTTTTCATATATGTATATAATATATGTGTTTTTTATGAATTGTTTTGTATAATATATAATATAAGGTTCCTATATGATATAGGTTTTAGGGAAATATATATAATATAAGTTTTTTAAGAAATGTATATAATATATGATTTTGCTTATAACCTACGTAATATATAAATTTTTTATATAATATATGATTTTTCTTATAACCTATATAATATATAGATTTTTTTGATATATTTTTTATGATGTGCAATATATGTTTTCTTTATATTATAGTTTTTTAATTATATGTGGTTCTTGTAATGCTTATGGGATAGTGGTTTCATTACTAGATTAGGCCATTAGATTAGATTTAGGGTTAGATCTTAGAGTCATAGTTAGGCTTAGGGTTCGAATTAATTTAGTAAATTTAAATTTATCCTTGGCTTATTGGGATAAATGTTAAATTCATTAAACTAATTGGACACTTCTTAATTACCTTCAAGATAAAATTAATATGGAGATTTGTTTGACATCTAAATTAAAATCATGGTCAATTAATATGATTCATTTTAAATAGCATTCTTGGCTCACTGGGATACTAGTTTAGGATTGATCAAATTAATTATCGTGATACAAGATAATCCATAATTTATCAGGGTTTTTTAGTTTTCTAGGGTTAATTAATTTAGGGTTAATATTAGATTTATTTAGTCAATAATTAGATCACTAATTAAACTTACATAATTTGGGCCTTTTAGGTTAGGGCTTTAGTAGGCTTTTGCAAGTTTCATTTTAAGCCTTCTTATGACATCCTTTTTTAATTGTCATTCATATAATCTCTAATTTCAATTGTATTTTAATTAATTTAAATCATAAAAGGAGGTATTTATTAATTCCAATATTTGTATCGTAACAGTCCGAGCTTAAAGGATGTTGACCAAATATTCGAATTAATCCTTATCGTCCCAAGGTAAATGGATTAAAATTGACAAAAACATCACACCATTCTTAAATGCTTGCATCATGCATAAAGGTGATGTACGAAAGTCGAACCATAGATTAACACGACAGTTGGGCTTATTCGATGTCGATTTAATCCATGGTCCGATGTATCACCAACCTTATTAATTAAATGTCCAATTAATTTGAATCTATCAATTAGATAAAGCCCATGCAATTAAGGCTAATTTCCATTTAAAGACTCCAAATTGAATTCAATATAAATTTCAACGATTTCCATCTATTTAAAAGCAACAAATAGTTTGATACCGGTTTCTGGGCATGATGGGGGTGTTAATCCTTCCCCACGCGTAACCAACTCTCGGATCCTTTCACAACGAATCTCTGGTTTCTTATGGTGTCTGGCCTACTCTACCCATGTGACTGGTGGCGACTCTAAGTTTTTATCAATTTTCAAAAGAAAAAGAATCTTTAAACGAAGTCCCCATTTTTAAAAAAAATATTTTCAATAATGATTTAAGGGATAATTCATAGCACCAAATTTATATACGATCTACTCGATTGTCATTAGAAAAGTTCGCTACACAATGAAATCTATTAGAATGTAATTAATTACATTTATAAAATATTAAACATCAGTGATTCACGGTGTTTAATGTAACTAATAGTCATGTAAAAGGGTTTAGGTGTTTAGGGTTTATGATTTATAATTTTAGGGTTTAGGATTTATTGTTTTAGGGTTTTAGTGTTGTTGTATTTTTATAGTTTCTAGGGTTTAGGGTTTAGGATGTTAGGATTTAATTCTATTAAACACCATAAATTAATGATATTTAATTTTTTAACAATGTAATTAATTACATTCTAATAGATTCCATTGGAAAGTAAATTAACCATTAATAATAAGAATTTAGTAGTTCTTATACACAACCCTAAAGGTTGTGTGTAGCAAAACCCTAAAATTAATCTTCTAGATTTAAATAAAAAGTCTAAATTATAAAATTAATAATATTACTTTTGATAAAATTAAATAATAATAATAACAGAATCTTAATAAAAAAGTAAAAAAGTAAAAAAAAAACCTTAATAAAGAGTTGATAATTATTAAAGCAAGAAAGTGATTAAGGTCATTATTTTTTTTTTGGGTCCACAAAAGTCGAGAGAAATAAATTAAATTTTTTCTCTAATTTCGGTGGTGTCTTGCTCGGTTGTGGTCTTGCTGTTGTGGATTTTCCCTCTTAAGAGACGTTGTTTGTCTTCACACGAGATTTTGGTATGGCTTTGGGAAATAGGTGGGGAGGGGTTTAAATAGTTCTCCCTCCGAAGGGGTCAAAGGGGATGAGGTGGGTTCTTCTTTAGTGGCCTTCCCTGATTTTTTGATTGTGGGACGAAGAACTGGATGTTTCAACGATACGACACTCATCAGTTTTTGTCTATGTTGGTTCCTACAGCTAAAGGTTTCCCTAGAATTTGGTTTGGACAAGGTTTTTGGGTGTTGGAAAAAGGCTGTGGGACGGAGGCTTGAGTTTAGTGTGTGGTGGCACGACAAGAGGCCTTCGATTTTCCTAGGACCTTTTGTTTGGGTTCTTCGACCAATTCCTCACCCCTAAGGTTGGGAAGCTCTGGGTGTATATGTCCGTCGTCGATTTCTCAGGACTCTTTCACCTTGGGATTGTTGGCCGAATTGGTTAAATCATGGTACTAGCTCGAAGATTGTGCAAGGTAGGGGCATGGCGATAAGTGTAGGAGTCGAAAGTGTTGAAGTGCCTAGTGTTCCCAATATTTCTGATAAAAAGATTTATGGATCTGTTTTGGGGAAATGGCCTGCAAGTCCAACGTTGGAAGAACCCCATAAAAAGATGTGCTTACCCCAGGTTAAGTCTGACCTATCTGTGCGAAGGCAAACTGCTGATACCCTCTCTTTTTATGATTTTTGTCCTTTCCGATCTGTCTTGAGGCGGGAACCAGATTGTTCATGGATACGCCATCCTCAAATAGGCCACTAATATTCAGGCCCAGATTGCTCTTTACCCCCCGTTTGAAGCTATGTTCCAATTTTCAATGTTTCAATTTTTTTTATCGTTTCCACTTATCCCACCTACCCTTCTTTGATGGTTAATGACCAAATGATGATAATCGAGGAGAACATAATAGATTCATATGACTTTCAAGAAGTTAATTCTATGACTGAAGGCAACCGTGAGAGGATCTCAAATGATGATACTACCCTTATGTCTGCAGATAACCTTCAGCTAGGTTATCCGCATTGTAGATGAGTCTGATCAGCCCTGCTATCTTTAAAGAAAGGAAGGATCGAAAATAGCTTTGGGGAACTTTCCTTCCCCTTGGATCATTTACTTTACCCTAACTATGCATGGTCCTAGGTTCTGCTTTCTTTTTTAGGGATGCAGTGTTTGCATTGTTAAGGGCGTTTCTCCATTGAAGAACCTGGATATGGTTACCTTTGGGGCTGCCTTTGGCCTTTCCAAGTCTGGTGTGTCTCCTACATCGTCTATGATGACAAGATCCTCACCCTCAACAAGAGGGGAGCCTGCCCCCGAATGGAGTTCTTGCATGGACTTAGTTTGAGTTGTTTAATTCAGATCCTTGTTTGTTCTATGCTGTGGAACCTTTTTCTCGGCTTTTCAAATTATGTTTCCATTTTTATACTTTCACCCCTTTGCTTTTGCTGTGGTTTTGTTTGCCCTTCATGGCTTGTGCATGGGGGTTGCATGGTTTTGTTGAGCATGTTTGGCTCTTTTGTTGCCTTGGTTAATGAAGCTCTTTTCGTTACTGTAAAAAAAGAAAATAAATTAAAATAAAAGAATATTTTTTCTTCTTTTACGTGGGCTTCACATGATTTCTTCTTCTTCAATGTCTTCTGCAACGCCTTTTCTTCAACTCTGATCAGCAATTTTTTGAGTCTTCCACTATCATTATAGGTTGGATGCGCGCGTGGACTCCTAACGTCGTCCTCGAAACGCCCTTTTTGATTTCGCAACATACCCAAATAATTTTTAGACGTACCCCGTAAATATAAGACGTCTCCAGTACGTACATAACCCATACTCGTCACGGGATGTATCGAGCAAGCGGGACGACTTCAAATTCTGTACCCATGCTTCATAGGTAAAAGACGAAGTCAGAAGCGTGAATAAGTTAAAGTAATGGGGTGATTAACACTAATTTTGTCCAAAAAAATAACATACAATGTGTCCAAAATATAATGAAGGCCTAATCAAAAGACTTTGCTCAGGTGTACAATCTTGTTAGATTTTTCGGTCATTGAAAGATATATTTTTGATGATTTTTTAATGTTTGTTTCTTTTATTTTATTCGACGTTGTTGTAATGATGTTGTTCATTGGGTTGCGAGGAGGACTTGAACCAACTCTTGTTTGAAAGACTAGTTCAAGTACATCCCTAGCAAACTCAGACAAAAATTTTCTGCCCTTCTTCGGCACTCTTTTCGTGTCTAACACTAAAAAATTAAATTTTAAACCCTAACCCTAAGGCTTTGCTTGATTAGGTGGAAAAGTGCAAGAGAGGAAGCAGATAATAACAAATTGGAAAAAAATGAATTTAATGGTTGTTTGGTAGTGTGAAAAATGAAGTAAAAAAAATAAGAAGGGAGTGGTTTTCCTTACCTCTATACAAATAATTTTCTCTCCAAAATTAGGTGGAAAATAGAAAAGAACAGTGAAAGTTTTCGTAGTTTAATAATAAAATCAAATTATATTTAAAAGTTCTAATTTTATTTTCACCATATTTATAATTCTATCCAATATTTTTATTATAATTTTATTTTTGTTCAGTTTAGTCCCTAAAATTTTTACTTAATCTAAAATCTACCCTTATTGGTTTCTAATTTTATTATTAAATTTAATATTTTTAATAAAAAAATATTTTTGTTCACTTAAATCCCTAAATATTTTATTTAACCTAAAATATTTATTTTATAATTTAGTCCAATATCTTATAATTTCAAACTTTACGTTATAGTCACTAATTTTATAATTGCAATTAAGGACTTGTTTTAGCTCGAATTAACCTGAAACTTGATATATATGTCAATGATGATATTGATTTCATAAAGGAAGGTTTAATTTCACTTTTGGAAAAATGGGTCCCTTTATTTTATGAATGTTTTCAAAATAGCCCATAAACTACTTATTTTTTCAATCAACACTCTATTTGAAATCCGATTTCAACACGAATTTACCATTAAGTCTAATTGGAATGAATGAATCTAAAATAGACCTGAAACTAATTTTTAAATTAAAACTCAAGTTATACATTATTTACATTTTTGTCCTTAAACCTCGATTCGGTTAAATTTACTTCGATTTGAACTTCTTCTTTTGCAAAATAGAGGTATAAGATCTTTCTACTTATATTAAACTTTGTATTTAAGTTTTGAATGTTTTTTAGGTTTAAATTTTGTAAAATTATCAAAATGTCTTTTTGTTAAATCGATTATTTTTTCTAAATTTTTTAAAGGTTTATTTCCTCACGTGACTTTATTTAATTGTTTCCACTTTATTTTTATGTTGGTTGTTTAATTTTATGTAATCGAATATTCTTGTTTTTAAATCTTTTTTAGGCCAAAATAGGTCATTTGTAGCATTTCTATATTCAGGATAGATTCATCTAGACCAGGTATTTTATGTTACATTGACAGTCAAACTCTTGGGAATAATTATACAAATAGTAGACTAAATTATAAAAATTAGAAATAAATAAAGGGTCAATTTCAGATTAAATACATATTTTATGGATTAAACTAGGGAAAATTCTACAGCGCTTGACGAGCACCGATGAGCACCACTAACGACGAGCACCGATGAGCACCACTAACAACGAGCACTATTAATATAATTTATAAAGATTTCAAATCCAAAGGACTTACCGTATAATTTTAATTCTTTAAAAAATCAAAAGGTAATTTAATTAAAATTCTTTTTCTATTTTTAAAATAGAGTATGCCATTCGGCGAGGGAGAATTCGGAGTTAGACTTAGATTTAATTTTTCTTAGTATTTTCTGAAACTCGGGATCATCCTTCTGAAGCATTTTGATCATTGAATTCAATTCTGAGTGGATTTGAAGCTCGGCTAAGTGCTTCTGATTCTTCAGAAGTTTAAAATGAGCATTGAGAGTTGTTGGAGCTACAAACCAAAAGGCATTATTATGGGAATTTAAACCACAATTTTTGAACAAGGCAAAATCAACCATGGATAGTATATAATCTTACCAACAGAACGTTTGCAACTTAGTGCATCAACCACTACATTCACTTTGCCCGGGTGATAGTAAATGATCAAATCATAATCTTTGAGCAATTCTACCCATCTTTTTTGTCGGAGATTTAAATCCTTTTGAGTTAAGATGCACTTTAAGCTTTTATGATTAGTAAATAGGTGACATCTTTCTCCATATAAATAGTGCCTCCAGATTTTTAGAGCAAACACGACTGCGGCCAATTCCAAATCGTGTGTTGGGTAGTTTAATTCATGTAGATTTAATTGCCGAGAAGCATAGGAAATCACCTTGTCATCTTGCATTAAAACACACCCTAAACCGAGGTGGGAAGCATCACTGAAGATTATAAAATCTTTTCTCGGTTCAGGTTGAATTAGAACAGGAGCTCGAGTAAGGACCTGTTTCAATTGATCGAAGCTTCTTTGTTGGTTCTCAGCCCATTCGAATGTAATATCTTTCCTTAGGAGTCGAGTTAAAGGAGCAGCCAAAATCGAGAACCCTTTTACAAATATTCTATAATATATGGCCAAACTGAGGAAGCTTCTAACCTCTCCAATATTCTTCGGTGGTTTCCAATCAACAATGGACTGAATTTTCTTCGGGACAAACTTAATTCCTTCTGCAGATATCACATGTCCAAGGAAGGACACTACCGGGAGCCAAAAATCACATTTGTTGAATTTAGCATACAATTGTTTATCCTGAAGAGTTTGCAATACAATTCTCAAATGGTTGGAATGTTCTTCCATGCTTTTTGAATAGACAAGAATGTCATCTATGAAGACTACAACAAATTTGTCTAAATAAGGTTTGAAAACTCGATTCATGAGATCCATGAAGACTGCAGGAGCATGTAACATCCTGAAATATGGTCTAGAAGAATATCATTAGATTATTTTCTAAATTAACTATGTTTATCTTTGTTTTAAAATTTTATAGTCTAAATAAGGCCTAAGACCAAATTGAGTAAATGGGAAAATTAGCCAACCAATAGTTTAGGACCATTTTGCGAGAAAGAAAGAAAGAATGACCAATGTTCAATGACCAAATTGTATGACAACCTAAAGTAAGGTTTTGCATGTGTATCAACCCTTTTTGGAAATTCCTTTGAAATTTGAGTTCGTCCGGTTGCTACGGGTTATCCCAAAGATCCTTTCTTTGTAATATTGGTTTAGAGGGATTTCTTTTGAAAAATTCTTTTTCTTTGGAAAACTGATTGAAAACTGGGAGTCGCTACCGACCACTTGGATAAGGTAGGCCGGACACCACAAAACCAGCGATTCATTTTGAAAGAGTTCAGGAGTTGGTTATGTGTAGGGAAGGATTAGCACCCCCATCACGCCCGAAAATCGGTGCCAAAATATTTGTTGCTTTTAATCAAAGGAAATTGTCGAAATTTGAAAAGAATTTAATTCGGTGACCTTAGTTGAAAATTAACCTTAATTGAACGGGCTTTATCAAACTGGTGAATTCAAATTAATTTGACATTTAATTAATAAGGTTGACGATACATCGGGCCATAGATTAAGCCGACATCGAATAAGCCAACTACCGTGTTAATTTATGGTTCGAATCCTGCACGTCACCTTTATGCATGATGCAAGCATTTTAAAACATGATTTAATGATTCGGTTAAGTTTTAATTTTACCTTGAGTCGGTAAAGATTAATTCAAATATTTGGTCAACATCTTTTAAGCTTGGACTGTTGCGACACAAATATCAGAATTAATAAATACCTCCCTTTTTATGATTTAGGTTAATTAACATGCAATTGAAACATTAAAAGTCACATGAATGACAGTTAAGGGATGACAAACAAAGGCACAAATATAAACACACCAAAAGAAGCCAGCCCAAGGTCCTAACCTAAATGCCCAAGTTATGGAAAGCCTGATTAGTGATCTAATTATTAACTAAGTGACTCTAATATTTAACCCTAAATTAATCAGCTCTAACTAATTATGATAATTAATCTAAAATTTAATGTCAATCTAAACCTTGAAATTAATTTTATCCTAAAAGTAACTAAGAAATGTTCGATTAGCTTAATGAATTTAACATTTGTCTCAATGAGGAAAAGATAAATTTAGATTCACTAAATTAACCCAAACCCTAAGTTTAACTACAACTCTGAAAAAACTAATCCTAAAATTAATTTAATTAATTTAGGAATCGTGCCCCTACCAGACGAGCACACGATCTAAATTAATTAAACTAATTTACCTAAACTTAATCTATAGCCCTAAAGCCCAGAACCACTAAAGTTAAGCTCAAAACCTAAGGCCCAAGACTACATATCACAAATATATCACATATTATGAATATATATATTATATGTATTATATACCTTTTATAATAAACATGTATCATACTTTGAAATACATCATAATCACTTAATATATATATATATATATATATATATATATATCATATTTTATAATTCATATATTTTAAAACTATATTTTATAAATTATCTATTATACCTTTTTAAATAGAAAATTATGTGTTATATACATTATAAATCTTCTTTGAAAGTGATGACTTTGTGAAAATATATACTAAAAAATATACATACACTACATATAATTTAATAAATTATCTATTATACCTTTTTAAATAGAAAATTATGTGTTATATACATTATAAATCTTATATCATAAACATCACATAAAAACCATATATTAAAAAAACAACCAATCAATAAGAACATTTCAACCATGTATTAAAAAAACAGATCTAAACATAAACAAAAACAACAATATTTGAACAAAAAAGAACTAGAAGTAAAATGTATGAGAAAAAGACCTTATTAACACTAAAAATTGGACTGGGTTGCAAAGAAGCAAAGTTTCTAGGCCAAATCAAAAGGGAAAAATGGACGATATAGAAAAACTTTTAAGAGTTTCAGGGACCTGGGAAAGGTTTTTTAAAAGCGGGATGGCTTAGGCATGTAATTTGCCCAAGCTGAGGGACGGATGTGGTTATTATGAAAGGGGGAAGGACCTCCGTGTGTAAATAAGGGGACACAGAGGTCCTTAAACGGAGATTATCCCTTTTTTAAAATGGCTTAGGTATAAAACACAATGTTTGACCGAAATTAAAACTTTTTTGGCCATTTTGTTGAAAACCTTAAAAAAAACCTCTCTCTATTGTCTCTTAATCGTTCTTCAACATTCATATGGGTTCATCACTAACCCAATTTCGGCCTTTCCTCCCTCGTAATTTCCAGAAATTGGCCACCGCACCGCCGTGTCAGACCCAAAAAAACACCTACCGACACCTTTTCTTCTTCTGAAACCAAAACAAAAACCCAAAACCTCCAAAAACAAAGGGAAACAACCCTATTTTGAAAAACTAAAACCAAGCTCTCATTTTCTTTGTAAACCATGAACACACTTTGGTCGCCTCTCCACCGATTCACCTCTCACGACCTTAGAGTGGCTGGACGATTTATCATCGGTGAAGGAAAGCAGACTGACGCCTAGGGATGCCAAACAATGAAAGGTAGACGACTCGACAAATGTAATGAAAACCCTAATTTCTATGTTTTTGCTTATGATGATATTCGAATATGAAAAGAAAAGAAGTCATATACCTCGAAAATGCTTTGAGGCCCTTTGTTCCTTTTCTCTATTACTTTGAAATCTCGTTTAGGGTTTTTACAATGTGATGCTTTCGGTTATATAGCACCAATAATTACATGATTTTTTGATATATAAAAAAGATACAAAAACTGCTATTGGTTGCTAGCTAATCCTCTGAAATTCTTGTTTGTATTCATGCACAATTCTGCTAATGTTTGCTTGTTGGGGAAACCGTTCTGATATTCTATTTTTCTTTGTCCCTTTGTGTGCTGCCACTGCTGGAGGAGGGGACCAGAGATAGAACACGGGACGCGATTGCTGACGAGGCTGTTGAGGTGGCGCTGATGTGGCGAGGCAGTGGTGAGTTGGCATTGGGCCACTGGTTGCTTCAGCCGACGTGGTGGTAAATGTGGCACTAGAGGAGTCGAAGGGTCGGGCGTGTGAGCTGCACGCGCTCGTGGGCAACACCAGCGGTCCCACTTGCAGCGCATGGTGAGTTCTGGTAGCTTCCCCGCTTTGATCAGAGCCGTCTGATGAGATCTGGATCCAACGATGGATGTGTGGCTGAGTTGAAGCAAAGAAATTAGGGTTTCTAATGTAATTAGGGTTAGGGTTTAAGTTTAAAGAGCTGGGCCTATCGGGCCAAATGTTTATTTATATTATCATATTTTCTTGGGTTTTTGTATATTAGACTGATAAATAAACATTTTGGGCTTTTATTTAATTAGTATTTATGGGCTATTAATTTATTTTAATTAAGCTCATATGTATATTTTGTATTCTGATAATAATAATAATAATAAGGACGTATGATAATATATAATAATAGGAAACAAATATGATAATGATAATAATAAATTCAAATTAAAATAAAAGATAACATATAATACGATAATAATAGAAATAAGACATATAAAATACTTAAAATAGTACTAGTAATTTTTTGGGTTTTAAACACAAAACATATAAGGTAGATGATATAATATACTAGTAATCTTTTGGGTTTTTCGATAACATAGTATGATAATAAAATAGCAACATATATACATATAATACTAGTAATATTTTTGTTTGTTTTAACAAAAATAGCCCATAACACATTATTTAGATATTAGTAACATATATAAGCCAATTATTGCAAAAACACAAATAAAAAAAGAACGAGTCTACCCTAGACAAAATTAGTGATTATAGCTACCCCTCTTTTCTCATTCTTGTGTTAACAAGGATAGAGCAAAGAATAAAACCACTAATTTTGTCTCACTTCCCTGTGAGGTTCAGATCATCATGCACTGAAGGTCTTATTGATGGCAGAAAATGAAGGTCCAACACTAAAGGATTTACGAACAGCCTAGCTCACCAAGCACTGGAGGACTTACTAATGGCTGGAAAATGATGTCAAACGCTGAAGGATTTAATGACGATCTGGCCCACCAAGCACTGTAGGTCTTACTAATGGCCGAGAAAATGAGGGTCCAACGCTGAAGAATTTATGGACAACCTAGCTCACCAAGCACTAGAGGTGTTACTGATGGCTAGAAAATGATGTCAAACATTGGAGGATTTACTGATGATCTAGCTCACCAAGCACTGTAGGTCTTATTGATGGCTGAAAGAACAAAAGTCGAGCACTGGAGGATATTCAGGGTCTAGATTATCATGTACTGGGGGTATTAATGATTCTTGGAAGAGGGAGTCAAGAACTAGAGGCTTTGCTAACAACTCAAATCATCATGCACTGAAGGCCTTACTAACGTCTTGGAGAATAAAAGGTTAAGCATTGGAGGCTGCCTGTTAGGGAATAAAGCCATGCACTGAAGGCTTTACTGTGATTTTTGTTGGATAGGTTTTTTTCAATGTGAACCCTTGATTCATGCTGCATGAGTTCTTTATTGTTGGAAACTCTCGACTTTTGTTGTGATCCACTTTTCAAAAAGTCTTGGATTGAAGTCTTGTCTTGGATTCACGAGAGTATGAACTGAGATCTCATTGAAATCCACTTCTTCTATTGCGAAATTGCAGATTAAGATCTTTCTAAACCTATGAAAAAGATGAAATGACGAATGCATAAATTAGCATGCCCCCTATCCTAGGGATGTTTAATCTATATGATGCATGAATGAATGAATGTTAAATGAGGACTATTTGATGAATTCCAATTCTTCGAGGAAGCTAATTGAAAAGACTCAGTCTCCCTCTTTAGGGGACCACTGTGGCTGGAAGACCCCATCTCATACACGGGTTCAACCTTTCAGAGTGTATCTTGTTCAAATGGTTAGTTTAACCCGGAAGGGTCTCGACTGATTTGTCATCTTCATGCCCCAACAAATTTTTTGCCCCAAAAATTTTGTTGCTTACTCTTGCTTTCTTGTTGCTAGCAAATTTCTGACTTCTTTATAAAAAAACCAGATCAAAAGTTTTCTCTTGTTAGCCCTGACTTGGAATCTGAAGTTTTAAAGTTTTCACTATATAGCTGCTCCATTCTCTTCGAGGGACACTTCATCACCTCAAGCCTCGCACTGCCCCTTCAAGTTCGGGCTCTATCAATCTTTGTCAACCTAAGATGGTCACTTGCATTGAAATCCTTATGATTTGAAAACAATTTTTTAATAAAAGAATTTTGTTTAAAAGGGGCAGCTTGCTAACTGATACTTTAATGAGTGATACATTTTTTAAAAATGATATTCAATGCTTGAAAGCTTGAAGATTTGAAAAGGACAGAAAAAGACTAGGATTCCCTGGATATCCAATGCGAGAGTGTCCTGGGTTCAAACCCGATGATCAATGGCCTACCTTTGAATGTTATGGCGATGTTCAAAGTTGTGGTAACCTTTCTCAGATGGCTCGGTTCATCCTCATGATTATGGTACTTGCTTGATCGCTCAAAAACTAATTCTTCTAGTTCTCATAATCTCTCTCTATAAAAAAAGAATTTGAGTTCTCTGACTTTTATTTAGCCCGTGGAGCGCAGATAAGATCATTCTCTAATTGTAAGAGTGTACCTTTGATTGTAATTAATATTGTTTCAGTGTCTCATGGATTCATCACTGGTACTGAACAGATGGAGCATATCTCCTTATTAGATTTGTTCTCCTCCCACAGCTCCATCAGGATGCTCCGGGACTTATTCAATTCATCCATTTATTTCCTTTTCCTTAGGGGGATTCAACTCATCACAGTCCTTTGTCTCGAGAATAATGATGGAGCATACAACAATACCCCGAATTACTCGGCATAGCCATGATTTGAAAACTTACTTATAGAGCCAAGACTTTAGAATAAATGGAGAAAAGCATCCTTATTTAGCCTTTTTGTTATAGCGGAGTACCCCTCTGATTTTCATTATTTATTATTTTTCTATTTTAAGCACTTTATTTTCTTTTTATTTTGAAGCACATTTAAGCGACTCTATTGGGCTTTCTAGAAGATTTTCTTATCATCGAACATCATCGAAAGGGTAGTAGTGTTGCTTCTTGCATTTTACTGACCAGAGCAATCTGAGCAAGAAATCATACTTCATCGTGATCACAACACTCGATTGATCCTTGCGTCTGAATCAAGGTCACAATAGGTACACGATAGCCAAGGATCCTCGGAGGTAAGAAGAAATACATATATATATACTCATGATATATAGAAAAACATCTCTTCATTGGAGCAAAACGAAAACAAGTGCCCTTTACAAAAGATCATTGCTACCTTCGGGCCAAAAGCAGCAAGGTTGATTCAAACATAAAATGAAAGACTGAAAATGCAAAGGAAAACATGCAAAATAACATCAAAGACAAAGATGAGATGCATCTGATGGTTTCAGCAACCTTGGTCCGATCTTGACTTTTCCACCTCTCGGAAGAAGCAACTTTTTAGTGGCCCCCATGATTAGGCAAAGGATTGGTAGCCACATCCGGTGTGTTAAGCTGCAGGACTCCAGTATTGAGTAGGTTCTAAACCACCCTCTTAAAGGCTTTACAGTTGTCAATATTACGGCCAGGGATTCTCGCATGGTACTCGCACTTAGCCTTAAGGTCGAACCATGCTGGATAAGGAGGTTGCATCAGAGTAAGGCGATAAGGGAGAACCAAGTCTGCCTCGTAAAGCTTGGGGTATAACTCACTGTAAGTTATGGGTAAAGGAGTGAAGACCTTCTCTTTCTCCCTTTGGCCGGGCCCTTGTGAACTTTCTACAGCCGACTTTGGTGCTATCATGACATTGATTGGGTGGTGAGTACTCATATGGCTTACCTTATTGTTTTTCTTCGGGTACTTTTGCAGATTTTCCCCGGTCTTGAGCTTGCCGCTCTTGAAAGCTGCCTCGATGGATTCTGCAGCATTCACAAGTTTGGCGAATCCCAGGGATATGTTGTTGATCGTCTTCTCATAAAGTGGACCCTATAGTGTATCCACAAATAGGCGTGTGATTTCGCTCTCTAAGACAAGCAGCTGAACTTGTGCTGTAATGTCTCTCCACCTTTGGGCGTACCGTCTGACGCTTTCATTTTGCCCCTGAGAAGCAACATTCTGCTTGGGACCATGTCCTTCACGTGCTTGTATTGCTCGACAAAGGTTCTCGACAAATCCTTCCATGTCTTCACACTGGTCCAACTTAGCTAAGCGTACCAACGGGCAGCTGCCCCAGTCAAGCTGTCTTGAAAGCAAAAAATAAGAAGATTTTCGTTCTTCAAGTGTGCCGTCATCTTACGAAAATACATAGCCAAATGGGCCAAAGGGCAAGTGGTACCATCATACTTCTCGAAGTTGGGTACTTTGAATTTGGGCGAGATGACCAAATTAGATATTAAATTTAACCCATAGGGATCTATTCTGTAATTGTCGGTCACTTGCATCAGCTGACATTTTCTTCCATCTAGAGGCGTTGCTCTTCAAACTTCTTTTCAAACTCTTTTCTCAATCTCGTCTCTACCTCGTTCATTAGGTCCAAGTCTGGGACTTCAATACCAACTTCATTCTCGAAATTATACCCCACCTCGATTGGAGTGTTAATAGATGCCCCGGCTATATGGACATTTTTTAGAGTTGACCCCTCCAATTGAGCCTTTATGCGGGAAGTGTCTCCACCTAGGTCCTCCACATTGGAATGTTCATCCATAACTTTGGCTTTCCCACGGTCAGTTTTCTCTAATAATACGGTGATGCGGGCTATGATCTCATCTTGGGACCTTTCAATTCTAGACTCGATACCGCCCAAACTTTCCTCAATATCCTTTTGTGACTTCTCAACATTAGTCAGCCTATCTTTCATGACCCTCATCTGAGAACGTGTGCCGTACGAGTGTGGAATGGTTGCAGTTCAAACTTACTGCCATGAGATTCCCACTATTACTCTAGGTTTTCTTACTAATGATTGCAAATGTATCATATGTGCAAAATGCGTGAAGACAAGTTAAAATCAATCAATAATAATGTCTAAATGTAAAAATGTTGATGGGATTGAATAAACGAGAAAACATTAATAAATATTTGAACAAAAGTTAATAATACCATCATGAAAGAAAAAAGAAAATGAGTGTTGATCGATAAACATCCTTATTAAACAACTTTCCATAACGGGGATCGAGTCCCATTACAACAAGAAAAGAAAAACTTCCACATAGTTCATGTATAAAAATATAAGGTAGCCTTTGTTCATCTTTTTGATCAACCTTGAACTTCGGGACTCTTCAACTCATTGTTATGGATTCTTTCTCCCATTACAAAAGCCTTAAACTTTGGTATGTTCTTGGATCAACACTTCATTGAGAAAATGTAATGAAGATGCAAAACACATAAGCAGAATAAGAGAAGAAGAAGGTTAGCAACAAATATAATGAAAAGGCAAATACCAAAGCGAAGTAACAAGAAAAAGGCCTAACAACATGAATTCTGGTTTGCTACGGTTATCCACATAGCTCTAACAGGGTGGGTTTCTTAGATTCACACACATGGATTCGATTCTAAATGGGGTACGCGAACCTATCTCATCACCTACTAAGGCAACAAGAACCCCAATTCTGGCCCATTACAAGCCTGCAAATTGGTTTCGGTTCGAGGGAAAGCACGACCTAATGATGTGGAGGGCTCCTAACATGTCAAGAGGCGTGGATTCTGGAAGTGAATTACCGACCCGTGGAGGGCTACTCACATGGGTATGTGGCGTTTCACTCCCACTTAAGGGACAGAGCTCGGGTATAGAGCCTGATGATCATGGTGCAACACATGTCGGTGACTCCTAAGAAATTAAATGAAAAATTAATTCAAAGACCACCAGTTATCAAAGCCTATGCAATTGTAGTCACATTTTCAAGAAAGGTCAACCTCACTAGAATCGATTGAAATTCTGACAATTTTCATCATTAAAACAACAAATATTTTGTTGGCCTAACTCTCTTTTTGTTTTAAAAACAAAATCGATCCCTAGTGGAGTCGCTAAGCTGTAGCGACCATTTTTCTAAATTCCTTTGAAATTCGAGTTCGTCCGATTGCTACGGGTTATCCAAAAAATCCTTTCTTTGTAATCTTGGTTTAAAGGGATTTCTTTTGAAAATTCTTTTTCTTTGGAAAACTGATTGAAAACTGGGAGTCGTCACCGGCCACTTGGATAAGGTAGGCCGGACACCACAAAACCATAGATTCATTTTGAAAGGGTTCATGAGTTGGTTACGTGTGGGGAAGGATTAGCACCCCTATCACGCCCGAAAATCGGTACCAAAATATTTGCTTTTAATCAAAGGAAATTGTCGAAATTTGAAAAGAATTTAATTCGGTGACCTTAGTTGAAAATTAACCTTAATTGAACGGGCTTTATCAAACTGGTGAATTCAAATTAATTGGGCATTTAATTAATAAGGTTGACGATATATCGGACCATAGATTAAGCCGACAACGAATAAGCCCTGCTGCCTTGTTAATTTATGGTTCGAATCCTGCACGTCATCTTTATGCATGATGGAAGCATTTTAAAATATGATGTAATGATTTGGTTAAGTTTTAATTTTACCTTGAGTCGGTAAAGATTAATTCAAATATTTGGTCAACATCCTTTAAGCTTGGACTGTTGCGACACAAATATCAGAATTAATGAATACCTCATTTTTTATGATTTAGGTTAATTAACATGCAATCGAAACATTAAAAGTCACATGAATGACAACTAAGGGATGACAAACAAGGGCACAAATATAAACACACCAAAAGAAGCCCGCCCAAGGTCCTAACCTAAAAGGCCCAAGTTATGGAAAGCCTGATTAGTGATCTAATTATTAACTAAGTGACTCTAATATTTAACCCTAAATTAATTAGCCCTAACAAATTATGATAATTAATCTGAAATTTAATGTCAATCTAAACCTTGAAATTAATTTTATCTTAAAAGTAATTAAGAAATGTTTGATTAGCTTAATGGATTTAACATTTGTCTCAATGTGGCAAAGATAAATTTAGATTCACTAAATTAACCCGAACCCTAAGTTTAACTACGACTCTAAAAAAACTAATCCTAAAATTAATTTAATTAATTTAGGAATCGTGCCCCTATCAAACGAGCACACGATATAAATTAATTAAACTAATTTACCTAAACTTAATCTATAGCCCTAAAGCCTAAAACCACTAAAGCTAAGCCCAAAACCTAAGGCCCAAGACTACATATCACAAATATATCACATATTATGAATATATATATATATTATATGTATTATATACCTGCCATAATTAACATGTATCATACTTTGAAATACATCATAATCACTTAATATATATATATATATATCATATTTTATAATTCATATCTTTTAAAACTATATTTTATAAATTTACAAAAACTATACATATACGTCATATCATAAGGAAATTATAGATTATATAAATATTATATACTATATTATGTGAAAATTTACATATTTCATTATATGCGAAATACATATTATGTATCTAAGGAAAAAAATTATATATATATTATAAGTTTTTTATTTTAAAAAAACTTCTTTGAAAACGGCGAGTTTGTGAAAATATATACTAAAAAATATACATACATTACATATATTTTAATAAACTATCTATTGTACCTTTTTAAATAGAAAATTATGTGTTATATACATTATAAATCTTATATCATAAACATCACATAAAAACCATTTATTAAAAAAACAACCAATCAATAAGAACATTTCAACCATGTATTAAAAAAACAGATCTACACATACACAAAAGGAACAATATATGAACAAAAAAGAACTAGAAGTAAAATGTATGAAAAAAGACCCTATTAACACTGAAAATTGGACTGGAATGCAAAGGAAGAAAAGTTTCTAGGCCAAATCGAAAGGGAAAAAAGGGACGAGATCGAAAAACTTTTAAGAGTTTCAGGGACCCGGGAAAGGTTTTTAAAAATCGGAATGGCTTGGGCATGTAATTTGCCCAAAGCAGAGGGACGAATGTGGTTATTATGAAAGGCGGAAGGACCTCTATGTGTAAATAAGGGGACACAGAGGTCCTTAAATGGAGATTATCCCTTTTTTAAATGGCTTAGGTATAAAACACAATGTTTGACCGAAATTAAAACTCTTTTGGCCATTTTGTTGAAAACCTTCATAAAAAAACCCTCCCCATTCTCTCTCGGCAGTTCTTCAACATTCATCTGGGTTCATCACGAACCCAGATTCCGGCCTTTCCTCCGCCGTATTTTCCAAAAATCGGCCGCCGCACCGCTGTGTCGGCTGCCGTTCGCCGGCAGACCAAAAATGACCACCTTCCAACAACTTTTCATCTATTGAAACCGAAACCCAAATCCTCCAAAAACAAAGAGAAACGACACTATTTTGAAAAGCCAAAATCAAACTCTCATTTTCTTTGAAAACCATGAACACACTTTGGTCGCCTCTCCACTGATTCATCCCTCACGGCCTTAGAGTGGCTGGACAGCTTATCATCGGTGAAGGAAAACGGACTGACACCTGGGGATGCCAAACAATGAAAGGTAGACAACTCGACAAAGGTAACAAAAACCCTAGTTTCTATGTTTTTGTTTATGATGCTGATATTCGAATATGAAAAGGAAAGAAGTCATATACCTCGAAAATGCTTTGAGGCCCTTTGTTCCTCTGCCCTATTACTTTGAAATCTCGTCTAGGGTTTTTACAATGTGATGCTTTCGGTTATATAGCACCAATAATTACATGATTTTTTGATATATATAAAAGATACAAAAGCTGCTATTGGTTGCTGGCTAATCCTCTGAAATTCTTGTTTGTATTCATGCACAATTCTGCCAATGTTTGGTTGTTGGGGAAGCCATTTTGATATTCTGTTTTTCTTTGTCCCTTTGTGTGCTGCCACTGCTGGAGGAGGGGACCAGAGATAGAACACGGGACGCGGTTGCTGACGGGGCTGTTGAGGTGGCGCTAATGTGGCGAAGTAGTGGTGAGTTGGCATTGGGCCACTGGTTGCTTCAGTCGACGTGGTGGAAAATGTGGCACTAGAGTAGTCGAAGGATCAGGCGTGTGAGCTGCACGTGCGCGTGGGCAACACCAATGGTCGCACGTGCATCGCGTGGCGAGTTTTGGAAGCTTCCCCGCTTTGATCAGATCTGTCCGATGAGATCTGGATCCAACGGTGGATTTGTGGCTGTGCTGAAGCAAATAAATTAGGGTTTTTGATGTAATTAGGGTTAGGGTTTAAGTTTAAAGAGCTAGGCCTATCAGGCCAAATGTTTATGTATATTATCATACTTTCTTGGGTTTTCGTATATTAGACTGATAAATAAAAATTTTGGGCTTTTATTTAATTAGTATTTATGGGCTGTTAATTTATTTTAATTAAGCTCATATGTATATTTTATATTCTGATGATAATAATAATAAGGACGCATGATAATATATAATAATAGGAAACAAATATGATAATGATAATAATAAATTCAAATTAAAATAAAAGATAACATAATAATAGGATAATAATAGCAATAAGACATATAAAATACTTAAAATAGTACTAGTATTTTTTTGGGTTTTAAACACAAAACAAATAAGGTAGATGATATAATATGCTGGTAATCTTTTAGGTTTTTCGATAACATAGCATGATAATAAAATAGCAACATATATACATATAATATTAGTAATATTTTTGTTTGTTTTAACAAAAATAGCCCATAACACCTTATTTAAATATTAGTAACATATATAAGCCCATTATTGCAAAAACACAAATAAAAAAAGAACGAGTCTACCCCGGACAAAATTAGTGATTACAACATGTAACATTTAGGAACTTAAGGGTCATTACACATGTCATATTTTTGACATGCTTTGGTGGGATTTGAACGGTCAAGTGGAGAGAAGAAAGCCATTTCATTCTCCATCTCCTACAATTTGACCGAGAAACTCTGTGGATGAAGGCAAGAGGTGGAATTGTTGGTTGATTTATGGATTAGATATTTTGATAGTAATTTTGAAAGGAAGAGTAAGAGCTTTCATCTCCTTTCTTGTTGCTTCGAATCTAAACTTTTTTGTTGAGACTTTGAGTTCATGCATGAGAGAATTCTTTGATATAATGGCTTGAGAAATATTTGAATTGCTATGAAATTCTTGTTTGTTCAAAGAATCTGGTCATGAACTTGTGATTTCATAGTTGGATAGGTTAAATTAAGTGATTGTGTGATGTAGTTTTTAGAAGGTGTTTGAATTGCATAAGCTAAGTGATTTTCACCTTGAAATGTTATCATTATCTTTCTATGCTAAGAATTTTTGCTTGGTGAATCTAATTTAGCCATGTTAGAGAATCGTGAATGAGAAATTGTTTTCATATGATCTAATTAATATCGTTGAGTTGTTCGAATAGGATAGACATGTCCTAATAGCTAACATGCTCTGTTTTGTAAATTAAAGTTTGAATTGGATTGGTTGAATTGGGTTGAATTACATGCATATGAAATGAGACACAAAAATGTGTATTTCCTTGTCATGGTGACTGTTTTGAACCTGGAAACAAACTTTAATAACCAAAGGACTTGTTTGTTAATTGAGAATAAAACTGGGGCTATCAAGGATGTTTCTTGGACTGTTCTGTTTTAAGAAGAGGGAGTTTTGGGCTGTGGTAGAACTGTTTTTAAAGGTTAGATTAGTCTAAAAATATGTACATTAGATTAAAGAAGCTATTTCGCTCATTAGAGATGTATATAGGACTGTATAAGTCCAGTATAGTGCAGTTTGGGGACTGCCCTGTTTCGAGCTGAATGTAATTGAAATTTGGATATGGGATTAAAGATATATTAATGCATTAAAAGGGTTGATAGTAGGATTGAAGTGCAGGATCATCTAGTAAATGAATCATGGACTAATGTAGGCATTAAAACTGGTTGATGTCAAAAGTTAAAGTGAAATCAGTTTAGAAACTGTTTTAGAAATCTGCATTAGAGGTAACTTTGAAAAATTGCTATAAATCGTACCAGTGGAATTTGAACTTGTAATTTATATGGTTGAAAAGCATGTCATGTCTAGTTTCATTTAAAACAAGCAAAACTAAATTTTGAGTTTTATAACAGCTTACAATTGTTCAAAGAAAGTGTAATATGCCTGGTGGCAGAATTAGGTGTATCTTTAGGTTAAAAACTGTATTAATTCATAAGGATTAAATATGCAAGGTCTTCATGGTTAGGAAGCTAGTTGAGTCAGCTTTCCAACGGTGTAAATAGTTTGAAATTCCGATGTACGGAATGAATGTTATGAAATTTTGACTGAGGGATGTGCAGTCTGCCCAGTAGTAGCAACCATATAAGATATTAGAAAATATAATGGAAATCATGAATGTAGGGAGATTGTTTTGAAATTATACATGAATATATGTGGTTTTAGACTATCTTGAGTACATCTATATATACTATAGACTATTTTGATAAGATATAAATGTGTGTGTGTGAATTGGATTGCAATGTAAAATGTTAACATACATGCTTGTTGCCCAATTTTGAAGGATTGAGTGTATAGATGTGAAATTCGATTGACATTTGTTGATATACATGCTTGCTACCCTGTTTTGAGTAAATGAATGTACATAGCTATAAGTTGCCTTCATGATGCATATTTAACGATTGAATTGATGCTAATATGTAGTCATGATGTTTTACTATGTTTAGACCAAGAAGAAGCAAGGAAAAGTTTGGATAATAGGAAGATAATTGAGGATTCAGGTATCCCGTAACATCAGGATAAAAGGTGAGTGTAGTTTAAAGTTTTGAATAGAATAAAACTGTTTCTAGTATCTTGGTTGTTGTTTCAATTAATCCTACTGGGTTATTTGACTAGAGGAGCATGTAAGACTAAGCCTAGAAAAAGGTACGTACTTCCTTTGAAAGTACTTTTGACTTGATATTGACTTGAAAATCATATTGTTGATCAAGGGCTATATTTATACTTGAAAGTATAAGCTTGCTTTAGTAAAAAAAAGGTTTGTATGAAAATAGGTATCAAATATATGAATGAGGATGTCCAATTCTAGTTAACTAATGAGTTTCATAAAAGGATAATATATTGCAAATTGACTTGACTTAAGTACGAATGAATGTTAATGGAAGTAAGCATCTTGGGGTAAACTCAAGCTAGTTGAGTTATTTGTTCTTGTTACTCAATTATAGTTTACTTGAAACTAGACTTGAATGTGAATTGTTTGAACTACATTAATGATATAAGGCACATAATGCCTCTCGATTTTAAAGGATATAATCTTGTAAATACAAGCCTTGATTCGAGTTAGTTAGACACAGTTGACATGCCATAGAGTCCGCCGAGCTCGCTAGTTTGGACTACGGTCCCTTGTTGTTTAGATCAAGTGATCTATTGGTACGATTGGTACCCTTGTTCGGTAATGAATAGATTTAGTACCTTATGTACTCTTGTTATGGTACTATGTGTACCGTTGTTATTGTTACACTTATTCTGGATTCGTGTGTCTAGTAACTTGTCAATCAAGGCTCATGACAATTTAAAATGTAAATTAATGAATCTTGAGGTTAAAATGAGAATTTGGAATGTATATTCTATTGATATGTATTGGATTTTGATCCCTTGGTTAGGAAGGACTAAATGTTCTTAGTTAAAGTTAGAACTACGTTCTAATAGAAATGGTAAATAGATAAACCTAGAAAACTACATGGATTAGCATTCATTTGCTAAGAACTAAATTGAACAATCATGGACTGATTTATAATGTTCAAAAGGTGAACTCTTGTAAGTGGGATGTATAGACTTAAATTGAGTAACCATGGACTATTTTATATTGTTTGATTTGTGAAATACTTGTAGGTGGACTGTTTAGTCCTAAATTGAACAATCATGGACTGATTTATAATGTTTAAAAGATGAACTCTTGTAAGTGGGCTGTATAGACTTAAATTGAGTAACCATAGACTGTTTTATATTGTTTGATTTGTGAAATACTTGTAGGTGGACTGTTTAGTCCTAAATTAAACAATCATGGACTGATTTATAATGTTCAAAAGACGAACTCTTGTAAGTGGGCTGTGTAAACTTAAATTGAATAACCATGGACTGTTTTGTATTGTTTGATTTGTGAAATACTTGTAGGTGGACTGTTTAGTCCTAAATTGATCAATCATGGACTGATTTATATTGTTCAAAAGGTGAACTCTTGTAAGTGGGCTGTGTAGACTTAAATTGAATAACCATGGACTGTTTTGTATTGTTTGAAGTGTGAAATACTTGTACGTGGACTGCTTAGTCCTAAATTGAACAATCATGGACTTTAGAAAATACCTGGATATAATTTAGAACTTAAACAATTAGAGGTAATCACTATGGTAGGTTAAAATTCTATAAAGAATTTCTTGGAACTAGGGAATAATCTTGGCTATGGATGGTAAGAAAGCACTAAGGGATAGATTGAAGATCCACTGATTTATGAATCAAAGAACTATGGGGTAATTAGCTAAGACAAAAGAACCCAAGAAAGTTTATAAGTCTAATAACAATTCTTGATATTAGTAAATGGCAAGCTGAATAGGATTGTGATAAATTCTAGCGAATAAATTATAGTTTATAAATCTAGCACCTTGTTAGAAGAATTGTTACAAAATGGAAATGAATCGTCAGATTATCAATGTAAATGATAACTATTTTGTAACCCCGAAATTAGATCTCCCTATTTGTTAAATTGGTTTGAATAAATGATTAAGGAATTGAATACTTCTTGTTGAATTAGTTAGAATAGATGATTAAGGATTCGAGTTCTTCTTGTTAAATTAGCTTGGTTAAATGGTTAAAGAATTGAGCTCTTTCTGGTTGAAGTTGCCTTAGCTAAGATCTTAAGATTGATTATTGATACATGTGTATGGATGAGAGCTCGATTAGTTGAATAATTAGAAGTATTAGAAGATGTAAACTATTAACCAGACTTGTTCTTCAGAGATGTTGAATGAAAAGTCTTGTTGTGATAATATTATTTATTTTTTGTAAACTACCTCATTAAGCTATCGCTTACGGTATAATTTCTAATCACCTTACAGGTTTTGCGAGTCTTCAAGTTGTTTCTGAGCTAGTCCAGAGTTGAGAATCTTGTATGGTTCGGACCAACTTCTTAGTTACTCCTAGGATGGTGGCACCTAGTTAATCTTGCATCATGCATATAGATTTTCATGTGGTTTGTATATAATTATTTATAAAGCTCAATGGAGCATTGAGTTGTAATAAGGGCCTTTATAATTATTTTTCCTGGTTGCTTTATATAGATTGATCGGTTAACATGATTTCATGTTCTTGGTGCATGATTGAAGTTTTTAGCATATCTTGAATGATCTCATACTTGCTTGCGATTAGTATCATAGACCCCCTTGAGTTGTTGTATGAGTGAGAAGTAATTATTATATGAACATACCATTCTGGTAATCAGTCAAATGGTTAGATTAATTAGTACCTAATCAGATAGTATATAAGATGATAATCTCGTGTATGAAGATAGTCTTTTAGTAATAGTTGAACAGAGTAATTGGCACTAGTCTTGTAATGAATTAAGTATTGGTGCATTGCATATATGATTGATGTAAGCATAGTAGAAATCGAATAATGAGATCAATATTAGTCATCTTTATAAGAGTCAAAAGGGGTGACAATAATTGTAATAAGTTGTCACATTTGGAAGAAATGAAAGTTCCTAGCAAGTTTCTTGACCATTTACGAATGTGCAAGAAAATTGTGAATACTTATATGTTTACTTATTTATTAAACATCTAGTGTGAATCTAATACGACTTGGTTAACTAAAGTTTTAAAAATTTCCCTAAATTCTCTTCGTATGCTTGTTTGAAAAGGAGTTCAGATAATCACAATTGCTTGCTTGTTTGCCTTTAACGTGCCTTAACTTGGTTTATCCTTTAGAGCGGGTTAGGGGATGTTACAGAGCATTGGTTAAGTCGAAAGGCATCACTAAGAATTCATAGTGACCATACTGGGTCCAGAAAGCATTTTTTGGAACATCGGCTTCTTTAATTTTCATTTGATAATACCCCGAAAGCAAATCAATCTTAGAGAATATGATAACACCTTTCAATTGATCAAACAAGTCTTTAATTCTCGGAAAGGGATATTTGTTCTTGATAGTGAGCTGATTCAGTTGCCGGTAATCGATACAGAGCCTCATCGATCCATCCTTCTTCTTCACAAATAAAATCGGGGCTCTCCATGGAGAAGAACTAGGTCTTATAAATCCCTTATCTTGAAGCTCTTGCAATTGGATTTTAAGTTCACGGAGTTTGACCGGGGCTATTCGATAATGCGTAATGGAAACTAGTGTTGATCCCGGTTGAACTTCAATTCTGAATTCCACTTCTCTTGTGGGAGGTAATCCCAACAATTCCTCAGGAAAAACATCAAGAAATTCGGATATAATTAAAATGGATTCAATAGGCAATGTAAATTCATTCAAACTAGATATATGGGCAAATATAACTTTTGGTTCGAAAGGTTCCTTGCTTAGCAAGGTGATGGATTCTTTTCTAAACTGAGAAGATACAATCGTTTCCTATTACAATCAACCCAAGCCTTGTGTTTTCCCAACCAATCTAAGCCTAAGATGAGATCAAAATCAAAGAATGATAAGGCTAAAAGATTGGCAGGAAAAGGTATGCTGTGTATGAACAAAGGGCAATTTCTACAAATTTAATTTACCCTCACTCTATCACCAATAGGGTTTATAGCTATAAGTTCATTATTTGTGTGTTCAAGCTTTAGGTTCAACCTTTTAATCAATGGAAGGCTTATAAAAGAGTGGGTTGAACCCGAATCAAAAAGAGCATAAACAAGTTATGAATCATGGTAAATTGTACCTACAATTACTTTAGGTGATTCCTCACCCTATCGAACCCAGATATGATAGACTCGAGCTGGGGCTCAAGACTCTTGATAGGTAGCATTTGACCCTTGGCCTTTATTCTTTCCATAATTCCAGAGTTAGACTGCTTCGACCCCTTTCCTTTAGGTGACTGGTTTTGGTTTGATCCCTTGGACACATGGAAGGGCAATTTATTCTGATTTTGAGGAAAATCTTTAACATAATGAGTTGTATCTCCACACAAGTAACAAGTATTGGTCAACTTTCTGCACGGTCCCGTATGATTTTTCTGACAAATTTTACAAGCGAAGATTTGAGTCTCCCTTCCAGTATTCCCGGTGCTATTCAAAGACACTTTGGGTGTAGGTGCTTTAGCCACTGATTGAGGATTAGGGATGTAATTACGCTTTGAGAAGTTGATATAGTTAGAAGAGTTTCCTCCTTGATGTTTTTGCTTCTTATTCTGCCAATGAGGTTTGTGGTCCTCCCTTGATCTTTTATCACCCTGGGATTGATTGTCTTTTCTTTTTCCAGAGGTATTTATCTTAGCTTTATTAGCTATGGCTCAGTTGACCAAATCTTGGAAATCAGTAATCCCTAAAGCAATGAACATGGGGCATAACTCATCATTGAGTCCATATTTATCTTCCTTCTTCTTTATAAATTCTGACCCCTACTTACAATATTTACTGAACTCATTAACATACTGCTCAATAGGCTTCCCTCCTTGCTTCAGATACAAGAATTTCTTCTTACGTTTAGCAAGATATTGATCACTAATATACTTCTTTTTGAACTCCTTGAGGAAAAATTCCCAAGTAACAGCTTCCTCCGGTGCTGCAAGAGTAGTAGTCTCCCACTAGTTAAGTGCTTCCTCAGCCAAAAGGGCTACTGTACACTCCAGTTTATGTTTATCTGAACATTTTAACTGCTTAGTTAAAATTTTCGTTGTAGCTTCCAACCAATATTCAGCTTCCTCTAGCTTCTCTTCACTTGCTCCAGTAAAAGTATAGGCTCGATGATAGGCTAATTTGTTGATTGGAGCTCTTGTCGGTTTAACTATTGAAGGATCAGGAAGGGTTGGAGGATTCTGTCTCATAGAGACAATCATTTGATCAAGCATCTCCTTTAGACTGGAGAAGCATTCCCGTTGTATGGGATGGATTGTAGGAACTTCCTGCTGGACTTGTTGAGGTTCAACAGGCTTTTGAGGATCATGATTCATCCTCACACTTCCTCCTTCATTGGAGGAGCCGCTTGGACTTTCATTATCTTTAGCCAACCTCATTTTAGACATTCTATAATAATAAAAAGAGCTTGATCAATTCAAGTCACAAAGAATATCTAATTAACTCCTAGGTGGCACTAAAGTCATCAATAACAATACAATTGTACAATGCAAATCATCAATAACAGTACAATCATACAATGGTCCTAGAATCACGTAACCTTTAGCTCTGATTACCAATCTGTAACAACCTAAAACTAGCCTAGGAGAAACATTCAATCATAGAGAAGCATTCAAGTAAGAGGGCACTTAACATGTACAAGCATTCAAACTATCTAAAGATCTTTATTGTTAATTAAACAACTATTCGAACAAGCAAGAGAAGCATACAAACTCACACAAATGATTTACTTGTTGTGACTTAAGATTTTATATAAAACATCGATAATTTAAAGATTTCTAATATGCAATCCTTCCCACATGAACATTGGTTCGAATCCAATGACCAATTAACTAACATTATCCTTCTCAATTACTAACATTTCTAAGTTTAACCGAGCCATACAAGCTATTAATAATACACCAATTTAAGATCAATATTAATTAATTTTACTTCCAATTAGCTAACCAATCTATAACCTTCTAGCAAGACATATTTTAACGAGGACCATGAAGGCATCATACATTCAAAGTCATAATCTAGTTTGGATTATACTACCATAAGCAACCATAGCCAACCACAAGGCATATTAGTTAATATTTACATAGCATAACAAATTTGAAACTTTTCACGACCAAGCAACTACTAATATAATTACATACAATAATGCCACCATCCCAGGAGTCATTGACATTAATTTAAAAACATACTCTTGTATTGCAAAAAGTGACTTGATCAAGCTCCTTGAGCTAACAATGCTAAAAAAGATCACCTAAAATGTAGTGAAAGAACTTCAATAAGCATTAGCTTAGTGGGTGAGCTTAAAGTACAAGAAGTATAGCGTATAACAATAAGGTCTTCCACTACATCAATCATTTGTGTGGTTTCAAAGCTTTACAATAAACCAATAACAAGCACAACTAACAAACCATTAAACTCAATAGCGACATCAAGTTATTAAGTTCATTTATCCATGCGTACATTATACTCTAATCAGACCAAAGGTAGCATTACTCAATTTATTCGAATAACCTTAAGCTTCATTCCCTTGTTCATATTTCATTTAAACAATATGATTAATCAATTATCAACACCTCATGGTATTACAATACAATGACAATTCAATACAATACAATACATTACCAATATGAACTAGTTTTAGTCTATGCTAATATAATTGATTAAACATTGTAACATTTCATTCTTAAGAATATCTTATTAAGTATATTTTGATTTAGCCTTAAGAATAGAAATCTCAATCTAGATACACAAGTCCCCAACCAAACTGTCACCTGAAAAACAATATGGAACCCAAGGTACCGGTCAATCCTTCATACTATCACCAAATGACCATACACACACTTCCCTCCTACTGTCGCCAAATAGGGACCACTGTCCCGGAACCTAGTCCACCCCGACACTGAGCTCTATGGACTCTATGGCATGCCAACTATATCTATGACGGACTCGAAACCAAGGCTTACATTAGTTATCAATCTTAGAGTATAACTCAATTCAATATGCACTTCTTGTGCCAATGATCAATATAATTTTCATTATCAATGAAACAATAACAATTTTCCTCAATCAATATACAATGGTTCAATAATCAATATTCACTTTCATGAATTAACCTTTCGATAGTTAACAATAAGGTGATCAATATCAAAGTCAAATTATTCAATAACCCTTATCAAACTATCCATTATTAAATATGTATCCTTTCATATCCTATAATGCCAAGTTTCAAACAATCCTTTTATTTCTACTTAATAGATAATACGTTACTGAGAAAAGGAATCGCTTTAAGGCCATCCAAATGTATAATACACATACTTTCAATCAGTTCAACTTATAAGCATTTCCCAAAGAAATACTTACCTCATTTCATTGCTTGCTAGTCATAGATCAAACATACAACCATTTCATCATTTATTATTTAAGGTATCAACTAGAATTTAAAGCTCGGAAAGGTGAAACTCCTTTCTGATGCTTTAAACTACACTCACAAAGTTTCTCCGAGCCACTAACGATCCCAGATTACAACTTCTTTAAGCCTATCAGCTTGTTGATCTACATGACCCTTTTTATCTTCAATGTCCTCCCGATCTAACATGTTACAATATATACATACATTCAATTAGATACACTTATACTAACATTCCAATTCCATTCGGCAGATTTGGTTCTTAAAAATAAATCAATGTGTCCCTCAACTGCTACCAAAATATCAAAACCAAATCATCAATGAAAATGATCAGAATTATACCTAATTAATCATACATCATTTGATTCATTATCAACCAACTTTTCATATCAAAATCACACTTAGACACTACATACATTCATTCGAAGCATAATAGGGCAAATTTCCATATTTTTGCATACATTATAACAAAAAAAATCCCCAACATTAATCATTCTCATAACCACCATAGCATAATCACAATCTGAACTTGTAATTTCTTTAATAATTCATTTCAGGGTCAATCCAAGCTTATTAATCGATGTAACAGTCCCTATTTCTAACAAATACTGGCAGTTTCATTATATTACCATTACAATCAGTTATGTCCCATTTTCCTTTAATCAAATGTGACCAAAATTACATTTTTTATGTGTTTCCAATAAACCTTTGTAACAGCCCTATTTCTGCCCAATTTTACTCATAAGTCCAATTCAATTCTTCTAGTTAGAAACTAGTTCCATCCTATCAATTAACCGTAACATGAGATTTAAACCAACTCCCATTTCCAATAGAATAGCACACCAAATAGAAACCACCAAACAAACCAAGCAACAATCATGAATTCATTATCCTATAACCATTGTTTCTCTAGTTTAAAGTCACCATCCATTCATCTATTCCAACCCAAACATTCATTCACCATTTTCCTTCAAACAAAATTCCAAGATTCAATGATAACATCTAACAATCAATCATGCAATATTATGAAGAGAATTTTACATCTATGAGTTAACAATTTCAATCAATGCTTCAATTTCTCCTCTACTGAACAAGACTTTAATTTCTATTGGTTTCACACACTCTCTCAACTCCTAAGAATGATTTCAGTTTGGCTCAGTGAAGAAGATGACTTCCTTTCCTAAGTTGTCTGAATGGTTCTCACAAGTGGACACGTGTAATGTCCATTAAAAGAAATTTAATTACCATAGAATTCATCAATTTTAACATCTCATATTTTTAGTCCTTTAATAACATTTCCTCACCTTTTGAATTTTAACATTTTGGTCCCCTCATAGCTCTCTTTCTAAATTACCAAGAAGAGCTCCTAACAATTAATCATACAAAATCCTTAGGTTACGATTGAGAGTATTACAACATCCTCACCGTCCTGTTGTCGCCCATCCGTAGCTGCCATTGAGCTCTATCGCCCTTCCCCTTCTTCGTTGCAAGTAGGTAATTTATCCCCAATTTCCCATTCGAACCCTAACTATATTTAATTTGATACTATTCGAACCCTAATTCCAAAATTGAGTATCCTAATTTCCATATTAGAACCCCAATTACTTTAACAATATCCTAATTTGTATGTTAGAACCCTAAATCCCATGTCCGATTCAAAATCCCCAAATCATAGTCCGTCGTTCGTACCGGTACGGTGGTTTCATCGTACCGATACACGGGTTTATCCATATTAATACTAGATGTGTACTAGTACATTTAGCTGCTACTAGAATTTATTTCCAAAATAATGTACCGGCACACGTTAAAGACCGTACCAGTACTGTATGTTCGATCCTTCAATATTGTTGGTTTAAGTTCGATGCATGCATGCTTAGATTTCAACTCTTTAACGTAGATGATGGATCTAAATTTAACGCCTTCAAAACAAGTTATGATGATAAAGTGCAAGCGTCATTCGACATATGTTCAAAGAAGACAAACAACAAGGTACATTCATTATAATTACATGAAATTTCAATAATAGTGTTAATTTTTTTGTTAAGATTATTATTTTATACACATATAGGAAAAAGCTGAAGTTTTACATGAGGAAAACATAAGAACTCCTTATTAGAGTGATCACAAGTTTGAGACACTCATTCATTCGGTGCAATTTATTGAAAAGGAATTTGTTAAAATGAATGGTCAATTTGAAAAATTTAATGGTCAATTTGAGAAATTAAATGGCCAATTTGAAAAATTAGTGACCATATTAACATCGAGTAATGTTAAAAGTTCAATACAAGATGGTGATTTAGTAAAAGGAGAAGATATATATAATATATCATTAAAGGAGGATGCTTTAAAGAATATATCAAAAGATATTAATTTATATAGCGGTCCTTTGAAAGATGAGGGTTTAGGAAATAAATCTCACAAGGAAGAATGATTAACTACCGCATCATTGAAGGAAGAAACCGAGAGTGGTATTAAAAAACCAATTATGTCTCCATTTATTAATCTTGATATGGATTATTATTCTCCCTCATTAGAACCTATTGGTAAAAGAAAACTTAAAGTTACTTTTAAAGACAAAATCAAAACTAACACAAATGGTTTCCCAAAAATTCCTAGCAAGGTTTTTAACTTTGAATTTAGTCCCCATCGATTTCATAGACAATTAGTTACGTTGAAGTAAACTCCAATAAGTAAAAAAATGTGGCCTAAAATGTCTAACGGTCCCAAGCTATTGTCAAAGAGTAAAGACTCTCAACAGAAAAAGAGTGTGAAATGTTTTACTGCACGTTCTGATTTGATTGATGATCTAAAGTCGAAAGATATGCTCAAACTTCTAAAGTGAATACAAAGGTATGTATAAATCATTATTTATTGGTTATATTTCATCTTATAGTTTGATATTATTTGTTTGCTTAAAAATAATATTTGTCATATGATGTGTAGATGTAGGAAAAAATCACAAAGTGCAATGATACTGGAGAAATATCAAAGGTTGAAAGTTCTGAAAAAATGAGGTAGTAACGTGATGGAAAATATAATTTTCTTTGTAGGGTGGAAATTTGAAAGAAATTATGTACAAATATTTCATTTGTATTAAATATGTGATCAATTATTCTTTGATTGTGCAGGTTGGGAACATGAATAAGGTTTGTAATTTTGAGATTGAACAAGGATTAGAAGATTTGGTCGTAGAGCTCAAATCAAATTTAAAACAACAAGGGTATAAACTATACACACATTTTTTAATATCGACATTTAATTTTCAGGTTATTATTATTTGTAAGAGTTAAATGTATGCCATGCAATATAAATATGAGCCAGGTGATCTCTTATCAAAAGATTGCAATGAAACTGGTAGGATAAGTGATGTGTACAAGAAATATTTGAAGTACTTAACGCAAGAAAGCGAGTTTGTATGAATGTTGCTACTTTTGAATGATAAATTCAACATTTTCCTTTGTTTTAAAAATAATGATTTGGACGTTGACAATGTTTAAGCTATATTTGGTTGTTGTTTAAACCCATTGGGTATTATAGATATCTATATTTGTTAAATGTTATACTTAATATTTGTTATTTTGTCTGTTTTATTGATTGCAAGTGTTTTTATTGTTTTTAATATTTAATAGTTTATCTTTGTTATAACCTACTATGATTTGCACTTGAGAAATAGCCTATATTAAAGAAGTTATATCCGTTTCCTTTGTCATTCTACTATGCTAAATAATTTATGGGCTAGGGATCAAATTATTTTCAATTCATGATTTCATGACATTTTCAAATTTAATGATTCTGCTATATTTGAGAGAAGATTTCACACATGCTAAGAAGTCCCGATAGCTAAGCCTGTTATTATTGTCATCACTAAGGATAGAGAACTTTATACTTTTTTTTATAATGTACCAAACAAAAACAAGAGTTGAAGGTTGAATATTACATTTCACGATCAAATTGCTAAAATTAGCGTATTTTAAGTGTTGTCAATTTTTTATAATGCATTCAAATACTTTAAATATTTATTCAAAAACTAAAGTCTTTTTCAACATAATTTGAACATTAACTCCTTTTCAACAGAATATGTACACTTAGCTCTTTTTCAATGTAATTTCAACACTTAGCGCTTTTTCAACGTTATTAGATCATTTCGCTCGTTTTCAACTATAAGTTTGTGAGTTAGGTCAATAGTTTAAAAATTTTATTTGAACACTTACCAAGATAAACAATGAGAAAAAATCCATAACAATCCATAAATGTATACCAACCATAAACATATCCAAAATAATCCAACATAATCCATATGAAAATTGAGATAAGCAATCCATACATAATATCCAAAGTGGCATAGCAATAAAAAAAATAATCCAAAGTGACATGAAATAAAATGAAATAACGATCATCGCCAATAATAAACATCATCCTCTTCATTATTTCTAAAATATTGAACCTAGGGTATATAAGATCTCAAGATGCTCGTAAATTGTAAAGAAAATTCGACAAATTTGAATAGAATATTTGAAAAAGATCAACCTCTCAAACTGATGCCAAATCCATCTCCTCTTTCCTTTGAGCAAAATGCATGACATGCCGCTCAAGATTAGGGTTTGGTGGCCGTGGATCGCGAGGAATCCACTCGTTATCGACGAGATCAAAATGAGCCCTTCGAAGAGATGAAGCATCAATCTTGTGTCCTAGAGGGAAGAGAATATCTATGGAGCAATCTATGTCCTCTTGAATAAAAAATGTGTTTTAGGACGTTTTTCTAGAAAAAGGTTGATTTCAACAAGGTTTTGGAAATTGTTGATGATGTAAACTAGGTCAGCAAAAATAATCTGAGCAAGATTGATGTGTTGGCTAGGGTGGAAGCACTGAATCCACCAAGAAAAAATAATATAAAGAAAACCGTAACCCTCATCCTATCCAAAATATTAAATCTTAACATTATTTCTTGCATGTAACCATTATTTTCTTATTTTGTATAACTAGAATAATATAATTAAACATAATCTACCAATGGACACAAAATATAAAGAAAACTGCGACCCTCATCCACCATGCGGTAGTTAATTTGTTATCGAGGCATGCTCAAACGTAGTCCTGTTTATCATGAGAGGGGAAAATCGTAGAAATTAACATTAGCAATCATAACAACAAATTAACAAAAACATGTTTTTTAAATCAATGAATGCTTAACTTACAAGAACAAATATTATAATTTTTTAGACGAGAGCGGACACTTAGGTCTTTCTGTTTTTTATCAATCCAAAATAGTTGGATCTTTTTCTATATTTTTCAATACATTATTATATGCAGGCTGTAAAAAAATATATTATCAATATACATAACAAAAAAGCATAATTATTATTATATTTTATATTTAATTACCTCAGAGAATTTGTTTTCTTTGTATATGTTGGGCATGTATCCAACTAATTTTGATTTATGGTTGTGCATCAATATGCCTTTAAAGTTTTACATCAAAATGCTTGTTTGGAGAAATTTATATGTTTTATGTACAATCCAATATGACATCTTCATCATATAAACATATATAGTTTTTTTTAAAGTTTGACGCTATAGTTATCTTGGGTTTTTTCTTCTATTTCAAGAACTATAGAATCGCCAATTTGAATAGTCTATTCACCTTTAGTGGTTCTTTTTAAAATCCCACTTTAAACGCTTTTAAAATTAAATATCATTTTTTCTATAAAAATTGATCTTTAACTTCATTGAAAATATTGAATGTCTATGATGCAAATACATATAGTCATAACAATAAGAGGCTTGAGTTTAATACCCGGCTTGAACTTTTTTTATTGGATTATTATCTTGACATATGCATTGCTATTTTGAAATCGAACATCTTTCTTCGCATAAATAGTCCACCATTTCATTATACATCCTTGAGGCATTTCCTTTGTCTTTTCATATTTCAACTACGGCAAACATATGGCAACATGGAAATCCAATGGACTCCAACTTCATACAACAACAATTCTTATGGTATCATTTGTTAATATCTTTAACTACAATATACCATTTATCCTTTTCAACATGATCTAACCAATAACACATGCACATTCTTGTGTACTTTTGACTTTTTTAACCAAATAATAACCCTAATATGACATTTCTTTGCACAATGTAGCAAAAGAATTTCTCGAATATACAAAGTTGAGATTAACGTTTTAAAGCTCCCAACACAATTTGTTATGCATTGTTCATCCATTGTTTTGTAGTCTTGATGACTTTCCTCCCATATTAGAGATTGCACCTGTCTATGATAGTTCTCAACAAATCTATACAACATCACCTTTTTTTATAGGAACCAAGTTTTCAATGTTCTATTCATTTAGCTTTGCATTTTTGTTAAGTTTTCTCATTCTTGCACACCAAAAATGTTTAATTATTTAGTTCAATACAATAAATAAATATAAAATATTATATACAAATAAAGTTTACATATTTGTGTCATAAAAATATCCTTACAAATATGTTGACCAAATAATTTCTCTTTATCTTCGTACAATTCTTCTACTCATCTCTTTTCCTTCAACTTTGTGCTTCTCCACTAATTCTTTCCAAACACTTTCAAAATCTGATGGTGTTCTACACATGTCAGCGCATCTCATAAACCCATCAAGAAAAGTGTGTTTAACATGAGAATGCACGTACCTCATGATATGCCATAAACACAATCTATGTTTTGCCTCGAGTAGTACTTGAGAAATGGAATTTTCCATTGCCTTATCTCTATCAGTAATAACAGTAAGTGGTTTGTAGCCATCTCCTGCTTCAATCAATTGTTTTAATACCCACACATAGGTATCCTCTTTCTCGTTTACAACCAATGCACATCCAAATGGCATTGTATTTCGATGATGATTGACACCAACCAATTAACGAACGGCTTGTTGTATGCGTTGCACTTGTAAGTCGTATCAAATGCGAGTACATGACCGAATTCTTTATAGTCGGCGCGTGATATACCATCTCACCAAAACAACTTCTCCAAGTGTTCGAATCCATCCCTCGTGTGCCTCACAAAAAAGAAAGGATCAAAATCTTGCTTTCCATATAAATACGCCATCACCATTTTAGCATCACCATCTTGCATTTCTTCTCATTTAATTCTATATAGATAGTTGTACAAATCCTTTTGTAGAAAACCAACATTCTCAATTGAACCAACTTCGTTCACGAAATTGTGCATCATCTTACTTAGAGTAATTTCAGAGTGGTGCATGCTCTTAATCTTAATTTCGTCTAACTGACTAATTTTCTGGAATGACCTACAAAATAAATCATTAAAAACATTATATATATAATCTATAAGTTAGTATGTAACAATTTACTTATCGATGAATTACATACCTGATATAAGCAACTTGAGTTGCCTGAACCATGTCATGGTTATGTTCTGCTTGGAATTTAACAACTTTCCAATATTGATATAGTTAATCCAATTTGAATCTAATAAATGCTCCACATCTAACTCTGCTGGTTGGTCTTTCTTCACATTTTTTGTTTGGAAAATTACTCCACTTTTTTGCTCTATATCCCTCATTACGGCACACTGGTTTTTTTGCAATTATGTGATCACTAGTTCGATTTTTCACTATTTGGTTGACTCGAACACCAAAACCTTTCACTTTGGCATAGGTATGATAAAATTCAATGCAATCATCTAAAGTCTTCCACTTCAGCATACTCATATCATTCGCATCGTAATCTTTCAATTGTTTCCCAATCTTGTCCTATATGCTTTCGTTAATGAAGTAGTCAAGGGTCTTCTCATCATTTATATGTTTGTCATCATCAACAGGATAGTCAGTTTGTTCTTGTTCAATATCAATTTCACAATCTGGTTCACTACTGTAACGATCTTTTTCCTGATTATGCCTATCTTCATCCTCGTTATAAAGTGCCAACTCTGTAGTTTGAATTTTGGCATCTTCGTTATCAACCATCTCGACAAGATCTGTAATTTAGCAAAATTAAAGAAAAGCAACATTATTATAATGGTACATGGCAAGGGAATTTGAGTTAACTCAAAATTTTAAAAATACAATTACAGATAGTAAATTGAACTTAAACCAACATTATTGAAGGATCGAACATACCGTATCGGTACAGTATTTAACGCATACCGATACACTATTTTGGAAATTAATTCCAGTAGCAGCTAAATGTACTAGTACTCAGCCAATACTGGTATGGATAAACCCGCATACTGGTACGATGAAACCACCATACCGGTGCAGACGATGGACTGCGATTTAGGAATTTTGAATCGAACATGGGATTTAGGGTTCTAACATAAATATTAGGATACTGTTAAAGTAATTGGGGTTCTAATATAGGAATTAGGATACTCAATTTGGGAATTAGGGTTCGAATAGTATTGAATTAAATATAGTTAGGGTTCGAATGGGGAATTGAGGATAAATTACCTACTTGCAACGAAGGAGGGGAAGGGCGACAGAGCTCAACGACGACCATGGACAGGCGACGGTAGGACAGTGAGGATGTAGCCGGCAGCGGCGGCTATCGGCGACGGTGATGTAGAAGAAAAAAACTAGGGTTTTGATGATTTGGGGATAGAAATTTTGATTTAATAATTTTTAAAAGAATATGAAAAATAAAAAAGAATTTTAATTAAATTACCTTTTGATTTTTCAAAAAATTAAAATTATACAGTAAGTCCTTTGGATTTTAAATATTTATAAATTAGATTAATAGTGCTCATTGGTGCTCGTCGTTAGTGGTGCTCATTGAGCGCTGCTGAGTCATCCTTAAACTAGACAAAAATAAAACCATATTAAAAACATGGGACTGAATTCTAAAAAAAATTAGAAATACATATGGGTCAATTTTAAATTAAATAAAAATTTTAAGGATTAAATTGAACAAAAATAAAACTATATTAAAATATTATCTTAAATTATAAAAATTAGAAAAAAAATAGAGGTCAATTAGATATTAAATAAAATTTTTAGAGACTAAATTGAATAAAAATAATCAGTTTAAAAATATCAGACTAAATAATAAAAATTAAAAATAAATTATAGTTTTCAAAGCTTAAGAGTCTATTTAGTTTTATAAAATATTTTTTATTTTTGTTTTCTATTTTCATTTCAGAATATAATTTTCATTTTCAGTTTTCTAAAAATCAGAAAACATGTTTGAAAACTTATTTTTAAAAATGACAATAGTGAAAATATGTTTGCTAAATAGTTTTTAAAAATATAAATGAAAAATAATTACTAAATAATTAAAATAAAATATAGTTAGAAAATATTATTATTATAATAATAAATAAAATATGAGTAAATAAACAAAAGTTTTAAAACAATGACACTAAAAGGATTCAAACTCGGGTTAAATGAAGTTAAAATTTAAAAAACAAATCATTGTTTACGTATTTTCTACTTTCCCAAAAAAATTTCAGTGAAAATATTTTTTATGTTTTCAAAATTTTCAGTTGTTTTTGTTTTCATTTTCTATTTTTTAATTTTACAGCCAAACATGTTTTTTTCACCGATATTTTTTTCCAAGAAAATAAAAATGAAAACAGACTTCATTCTCTAGAACCAAACATATCCTAACTTCCTTCTTCTCACTTTTTCATTGTATCAAGCAATAAAAAAGAAATAATCTTATTTTTCTTCTAGTTTTCCATCCTCTCAACCAAGCACACTAGCGCAAATAAAAATATATTTTTTATCATTCCATTTTCCCATCACTTCAATTTTTTATCCTTCCAATTTTCTTTCATCTCTACCAAGCAAAGCCTAAATTCTAAATCCTAAACCCTAAAAAATATACCATACCTATAATTCTCTAAACCCTAAAAGTTTAACCTTAAACCTTAACTTTTAAACCCTAAATCTATTTTTTAATTGTGGGCCATAAAAATGACACCGAAAAGAGACATGATCTTTATACTCCAACTTCTTATGTCATCTTTTGTAGTAATTGAATTTCTTTCATGTAAAAAAAAACG
The DNA here is from genome assembly GCA_019671005.1 of Hibiscus mutabilis. Classification (NCBI taxonomy): domain Eukaryota; kingdom Viridiplantae; phylum Streptophyta; class Magnoliopsida; order Malvales; family Malvaceae; genus Hibiscus; species Hibiscus mutabilis. The sequence goes on from CM033715.1 coordinate 57,052,056, forward strand.
AGTTCGACGATGATTGTCGTGACCATTTTTTTTATCGGGTGTGAAAATAGCTCGACGATTTACTTTTAAAATTAGGGATTTTGCCTTTTATTTATTTAATATTGAAAAATTAGGTTTTTCATGTTCAATTGAATTTTTCCTTTATTTAATTTTGAAAATATTTTGGAGTTGCCACCGGTCACTTCGAGGTAGACTGAACACCATAAAACAACCAGAGATTCGTTCTTAAAAAATTTGGGTTCGGGAGTCGGTTACGTGTGGGGAAGGACTAACACCCCCCAAAACGCCCGATATCAGTACCTTTTAATTTTATGTGGCATTTTGGCATTTTGAGAATAATAATTTGAATTTAATTTAACTCTTAATTATTGGCTGGATTTAAATTCCAAATGAAGGTATCCTTTTATAAGAAAATATATTCTAACCGAATATGAGATTAAAAGCGCCCTGTTACGAAGCACCCCTATTCATATTCAAAAAAATATATTTCCAGCATAAAAGGTTTTAATGCATGATTTATTACTTTCTTGTTTATTTTAAGTTCTAACTTAAAAAATCTCTAATTAATTAAGTTAATTTAACCTATGAATATTATTAAATTTAAAGGCCTTTATGAGGCAATACCAATTGCTTGAATATCATCCATCTTAGAACCCCAAATTTTATATAATATTCACTAATTAAATTGGTCATTCTAATTAATTAAAGTAATAATCCTAATTAAAGTTCTATTAACTAACTAACTTATTTATTACATTCTAAGTTGTAATGTATGTTAAGTGTACCTCGTTAAGGCCAATGTTGAGATAACATCCCATTGCAAGCAAGTGGAACACCATCCAAATTTGAGCCCCAAAGTTTCCACTCAATATACATTAAATTGCTACAATAATCTTTCTAATTAATTAATTAAATCTTAATTAAAGAGTCTAAAGTCTAAGGCTCTAATAATTAATTAACTAAATGGTTTAATTGTCTAACAAATATTCTATATGTTTTATTTAAAACATGCACTCAATCATATAATTTAAGGCAATTGAAATTAAATTAATACATGAATTTAGGACTAAATTGAAAAGAGAATGAAACTTGAATTTGATTTTTATTAAGGAGGGAAGAAATTGAAAACAATACAAGCTTTTGAGGATTGAAGTCCCAATTTCACCCAAACTCCCAAAACGCGCGGGTCTGAGACCCGACCTGGTTCAAGGTGCGCGGACTCTTCCTCGACTTGGCACAAAACGACATCGTTCTGATCTACCTATAAAAGGCCCCCAACGAGTCAACTCAGCCATTCCCTCATAACACACTCACTCTCTAAGCCCGATTTGCACTCTTTTCTCTCTACCAAAAACACTCCCTGCCCATAAACACTCATCAAAATGGATCAAAGTCCATGCTTTTCGGATGAATATTCATCCTTGTTCTTTAGTTTTATGAAGAACACAAAAGCTCCGTCCACCAACCACCATATACCCCACCGTTTGATCCAACATACAACCACTGGCCGAGCCCCGATGTGTTCACCGGTAGCTAGGGTTCGTACCCCGCGACCACATGCGACATCGGCCACCATCCTTCGCCGTTTAAAATCCCTAAATTTACCAAGAATCTTGATTTTCAGCCCTAAACCTCCAAATCTAACCGATCCAATAGGATCACCTAGTTTTCCCGTCCTAGATCTACCCAGTCTCGGTTTCTTTTTCAACTCCGACGATGGCTAAACTTTCTCTGGCCGACAAGATGAGTTTTCTAGCTCTTTCCGATTCAGTATTTTTTCAGTTTCAAAACATGCAATCTAATATTTTTATTTTATGATTTTCGCATAAATTGAATCGGTGAAGGGATTACCTTCTCGGCCGTGAAATGACAGTCCGACATCCAACACCGGCGATGACTCACAGCTCTGATGATCTCCCAGCGACGCTCTGTTTTCACAGCGGTGACTTCTCAGCTTCTAGATGGTTTGGCTACCTAGGTAATATCTCTCTCTCCTCAATTATATCTATAATTATTATTATTTATTAGTTTAATAATGTATAATTAATGGTGATTAATGATTGATTTCTGACAAGTCTCTCTCCTTCTTTATATAGGTGGGTGGATCATGACATCATTATTGACATCAAACAAGTGATGTCAATGGCTAGCTATCTCCAACAAAACAACAATTTGTGGTATGGCCTATAGACGAATAAGAGACCGCCACGTGGCGGGTTTAAGCGGGAAAATGGGATTTTGATATCAGACTTGTGTTTGTTTGGGCTGAATATATTGAAAATGGGCAGGAAATGAGTTATAACCAGATTGGAAAAAATGGGATTTGGGCCTTTGTATTAGGCTTCGGGTATTTGAATCATAATATGTAAGAATGGACATTTAACTAAAATAAGTGGGATATTTGGACTGAAATGGATTTATTGTGGGATATTATAATTATTTATTTATGGTTTTATTTATATCAAACTACGAATATAGAGCTAACCCCAGATAAAATACGGGTATTACAGCTGCTCCTCTTTGCTCATTGCTGTGGAACAAGAATAGGGCAAAGACTAAAAAGATACGAATTTTGTTCGAACTTGCCTGCTATTGCTCTGAGCCACAAGATCTTCTTATTACAAACTTTCACTCATTCTTCCTTTTAGAAAGCTTGAACAAGTTCTTATTATGAACTTCACAATCCTTCTGTGAAGGCTAACCTGTTGTTTGAACTAGTTCTTCTAAAAAATGCTGATCCACTTTTCTCTGCAAAAAAGTTGACCCTCATCCATTGTTGAAGATGTTGATTCACCTCTCTGTAAAGGTGTTGGACAAACGAACTCGTCAATCTTTCTTGGAAATCTTGATCCACCTTTCTGCAAAGGCGTTGAACAAGCAAGTTTTTCTACAAAGTCGATCCACTTTTCTCTGCAAAAAACTTGATCCTCATTCACTATTGGGGAATGTTGGTGAAGTCTGAAAAAGTTGAACTATTCATTCTTCTAAAACATTGCGAAGCCTGGAGCATAACACACTCTTCATTCTTCTAAAATGTTGATCCACCTCTCTGTCAAGGTGTGGAAAAAATGAGCTCCTCTCATTTGGAACTCTGGACTCTTTGCTAGGAGAACTCTTCACATTAGGAGCTCTATCCTTTTTCAGCAAACTCTTCACATTAGGAGCTCTGTCTTTGCTAGGTGAACTCTTCACCTTAGGAGCTCTGTCTTTGTTGGGCAAACTATTCACATTAGGAGCTCTGCATTCTTTGCTTGGAATGTTGATTATCCTCATCCTCCAGGGAAAAAATTGAACCTGTAAAAGAAATGTCATTAATTAATATAATTTCAACTTGAAGTGGTATGTAATATCCTCAATTTTCTGCTTGAAGCGTTGGGATTTTTAGAGTCAATGCTTTTCTGACTAAAGTGTCTCAATCTTTCAATCTGAAACTCACATAAGCTCTTTTGTTCATCTTGCTATGTTGTTCGATCTCCTTTTATGCTTGGAACGTGCATGTGACCTGCAAAAGTCAAATTTATCATTAATCTTTCAACATGAATTATAAAGAAAATGTTCCACTTGGGTAAATCATTAAGAAACTTCATGTGCTTCAACAAGAGACATTGAAACTTTTGACCAAATAAATTGTGAATCTTTTCGGATGCCTATTCTCGAAATATATGAGTCGTCCTTTGCGAGTTTTCAACCTAGATCCTCCTTTGGTTTCAAGATGCCCTTTGTGGATTTTCATCTTGAACTCCCATTTTCTTTTGATTTTTCTTTTTCTTCTTTTTTTGATTTTTCTTTTTCTTCTTTTTTGATGATTTTTTTATATCTAAGGTGCCCTTTTGGGTTTTCACTATAGATATTTTCATTTTGCGAAGCGCCCTTTTTGGGTTTTTACTCCACTTTTTTCTTTATTTTTCTTTTTTCAATCTATTTTTTAATTCTTCGAACGTAACACTTCTTGACCGAGTCTGAGTCCATAAGATTGCTTAGCTCATCTCTGATCATCACCGTTAAAATCAACGCTCCTCCGAAAAGAGGCCTTCTTAATGATGTATAGCCCTTTCCAATTAGGCATCTATTTCCCACAAAAATATTTATGAAATGACAAGATCTCTGTAGTACCCTAATTTTACCTGGGTAGGGGTATATCTATAATAATATTTTTCTTAAATAATAAATAAATAATAAACCCATATTATGATATAAAATACAATAAATGTCCAAATACATACTTAAAATCCATTTACATCACAAAAATCCCAAAAGCCCAAATCCTTATCCTTTTACAACCCATTTTAATACCCAATAAGCACAAAAGTTAGATGACCCAATTTTCCTGCCCTTTTGTCCCCGTGGTAGCATGCCATTGGTCCAAACCCTTAGCCATGGATCTTGGTTTTCTTCTCCACTGACGTCATAGATTTGACGTCATATACGACATTATTTTGCACTTACCTATAAAAGGAGATAGAGTGTGTCAAACTTCATTAATGATAAAAATTAATAATAATGATAATAATTAGGAGGAGAGAGAGTGTTTTACCTTGGGTTACGATTAGTTGTTGTGGACTGAAGAGCCACAGAGACTCAACCTTCGCCGGGAGCTGAGGAGACGTCGCCGTCAGAGTTGGAGATTAGATCACTGTCATTATCATCGAAAAGGTAAATTTCCCACTTTATTTCCGATTCCTCTAGAGTTTAAAGCAAAAAAACATTAGGTTACATATATAAAAAAATAGTACAAGCCTAAAAAAGATCGAAGCTTTTCTTGTGGTGGCTGAAGTGTTTTTTTAGCGAATCGATGGAGTTGAAGAGGGATTAGGGTTTTGGTTATAGTAGATTTAGGTGGGGAAGATGGGAGATCCTGTAGGATCGGGTTAGATTAGGTAGTTTAGGTTAAAAATAGAATTTTTGAGATATTTTGGTTAGAACACGGCAGTTGGAAATCGCTCAACGGCGGACGAAGTGATGTTAGGGATGACATGTGTTTGCCTATGGCGGCCGGTGAACAAGTAATTATGGTCATAGTTCGATGGATGAAGATCTGACGGCAGCGTGGACGAAGGAGTTTGGTCGGTGTTCATAGTGTTCATATTGTTCTCGATGAACTCGGATGAACACCATGCTAAATAGGGGTTGTTTAATCCTTTTTGCTGGGTTTATCTAGGCATGAGGTGTTTTTCTAGAGAGAGGGGAGAGCATTTATTAGAGGATAGAGAGCGGGATTTCAAAAAATGGAAAAAAAGAAAATGAGAGAGCTGATTTTGCCTTTATATAGGCATTACCCTCAGGCCTGGAAGCCCGTGAACCCCTGCGCGCGGCACGCGAACCCCCGGCTAAGCCCGCGCCCTTCTTTTCCACATCTTGTAATTCAGCTCTCGTGTTTTAATAACATTATAATTTGGTCACTTTTTCTTTGTAACCCGGTTCTCCAGTTTTGATTACCATTCAATTTAACCCCTATTTCAGTTGTTAATGTAATTTCAATTGTGATTAAATTATATGATTATATGCATGATTAAAAACAAGCATATAGTTTATTTGGTAGATAATTAAATTCACTTAGATATTATTGTTAGAGCCTTAGATACTAAGTTCTTTAATTAAGAGTTAAATAATTAAAATAAGATGGATCATTGTAGTAAATAAATTCGTGTTAAGTGGAAAACTTTTAAGATCTAATTTGAAATAGTGTCTCATTGCAATGAGATGTTACTCAAGTGGGTTTTAAGCAGAACATTTGATACTCATTTTAACTTAGAATATGAAATTAACCTATTTAATTGAATTAAAGCCTTAACTAGGGTTGGAACTTATATAATTAGATTCACCGATTAAATTCAGAATATTATTAAAGTTGGGGTTTAGTATGAATAGTGCTCAAGCAATTGGGTGTTATTTCATAATTGCTTTAAATTTTATAATATTCATAGTTTTAAATAATTCAATTAATTTGAGTCTTTTAAGTTAAAACTTAAAATCGACAAGACAATAACCGGTCATGCATTCAAACCTTTTATGTTGGGATATATTTTTGAATATGAATCGAGGTGCCCTAAAGCAATTGGGTGCTTCTAATCTCATGTTCGTTCCAAAATTATATTTCCTTATAAAATGATATCTCCATTTGGAATTTAAATCCATTTAACAATTATGGTTAAATTAATTTTGAATTATTTCTCCAATAATTTTTTAATATAACAGCTCAGCGACTCCGCTGGGGACTGAATTCGAGAGTCAAGCCTAATTAACTAATTTTACATGGCATGTTGGCATTTAGAATGGTAATTTGAATTTAATTTCTCTGATAATTTTTGGATGGATTTTTTAGAAAGAATGGAGATAGTTTTTATTGTGTGATATATCTATCATTCATGCATAGCCTTTTACTCGGGCTTTTCACCCTTTAGTGGGAGCGAGACATGATCTGACGTGAGGCTCTCCACCTCCGAGTGTATACCAACCTTATACAACGTGAGGTACATGCCTCCGATATAAGGGGCCGTATACGCTCGAATCGATGTCTTGCTACCGCAGTAGACAGTAACGACAATTCGGGTACCAAGAGTCTAGAACAAACATCACATGTTGTAATCTAGAAACCTACCTTGCTAGAGCCAGACAGGGACCTAGGATAGTGTGCTGCCAGTTTAAATACGTTTCTTTGGTTATTCTCTCTACTCAATATAACCTGCTTTATTGTATCAATTTATTTTTTGCTTACAATACTATTTTACGATACTGACACTGTTTATTTTTGTTTTGTTTTCCTTGGTTATCTTCTTTTTATATATCTGGCATCATTTTGCATTCATTAGAGGTATTGATTCGAGGATCAGTCAAGTTAGGCAGTATTCATAATGGCCAATGTGTTTGACAAACAAGGAGAAGGAAGTACGATGATGTGGACCTGGTCAGAGAAGACTAAGTCTAAGAAAGGAGCAGTATCTAGAGGAAAGCTGTGTTAGGATGCAAGCAATTACGAGACGTTGTGTAAAGACACTGAACGGGCAACGAGGAAGAAAATTCAAGAATTAACATATTCAAACAACCAGACCAAACGGAAATTAGAGGAAGAACAAGCCTTGAATCTAGAATTGTCATCACAAGTTCCAAAGTTGGGGAAAGTTATCAAAAGGGTACAATAACGAGAAAAAGTCGATCTTTAGTTAGAAGATAAAGAGCTGAAAAAGAAGATGACATAATTGAAAAGTGTCATACAACATTTGAAAGTCCAGTTTGTAAGTTTCAGAAGGCGCACTACAAAAGAAGGACAGGGTGCTGAAAGCTGAACTTGTGACAGCCACCCAGACTATCTAAGGGTAGAATCATGAAACAGTTAATTTCAGAAGCTAAGTGCGGAGAATCGCCGAGTTTGTGCAGATTTTTTTCAATGAAACTGTGAACCTGCAACAATATGCTGTTATTGATATCAAGCTTGGACAGGCGCAGACTTAGATGCTGAACAAAATGATTAATCTAGGAACAGGGGTTGGACATTTTTTGTAATGAGATTGTCTATTTCTTGTTCTGACCTTTTGGCTAATGGATGTTGCTTTAAAGACTAGTCCTTGAAATTGATACCTCGTGCATTCATACATTTTATTGTTTAAATGTTACATTTTAGAAAAATCATCGCATTTTTCTTCTTCAAATAACATAATTTTTTTAAAATAATAACATTGCATTTTGTGTAAATAATGTTGCATTATTTTTCAGATAATAGTGTGAAAGTCGAAAACCAATATTTTGAGAAACATGGGCAATAGGCGTGTTAGGCAATTTCAAAAAGTTGTTGAGGACCGCTTAGGTAGCATGGAGCAAAGAATTGATCAGTCCCAGAACGAGGTGGTAAATCTAACTACCACATTGCTTGGAATCAAGAAGGCCAAGAAGGAAAAAGTTCCAGATAGATACTAACATTGGTTATCAAGATGAAAACTTATCTCACACAAGGGTTGAACATGAAGGATCAGTTCCGAAAAAGGTTTAGAGTAGTACAGTCAAGGATTTGACAAGGCCAAAGTGGATGTCATCAAACACACAAAGACAAGAGGACCGAGTAAAATCCAGAATTTTGATGTTTGCTTCAGACCTATATTGTTCAAAGGTTATGAGACTGTTAAAGAACAAGATGATTCCAACAGAGTTATAAAACAACATACGTTTCCAGAATGTTTCTCCGAAGTGATGAAAGCCAAGGATTCAATTGATGCAGAAACTTTCTCACAATGGAATTGCCTCTGTCAAAGAAAAGAGGAGCATCAAGCACAAAAACAGAAGATAAGGAGGTTGAATGGTTTAGCAAGAAAAAAAGAGACGATTATTCCTATCTCAATGTCGTATTCAGATCTATTGCCATACCTTGTGCAGAATCACTTGTTGATGACGGTTCTATCGAAGTTTTATAAGTCTTTCTATGGTATAAAAATGCTTGCGGTTATATTGTGGAGTTTTTAGTCACTCTATGGAAGATTGTATGTTATTTGAAACACATAGTCAGTGGCCTCATCAGGAATGGACATTTATGTTTTGAGAACGGAGAACACCGATTCTACAAAAACCAACATTTTCTAGAAGAATTGAGATAAAAGAAAAAGGGCAAAATTTACAGCCAGCTTTGGGGGCAATCCGCTATAGTTTGGGGTTTACCAGAATCAGAGTAATGTTTGGACGTCCACCTCCTCAAAGTTTCTTTTACTGAAGATTACCTGAAAGCCAGATTCTCAAGGTGCTCTTGTCAATGGAAAATCAAAGACTAAATTCATATCTCTTATCATGAGTTGTACTTCAAGTTGCTCGAAGCTTTACTGCGTCATGTGAAACCTTCAAAGCAATATCATCCAAGTGATTACAACATCAGGAATAGCTGTGAGCATCATAATGGAGTTCATGATCATGACATTGAGGATTGTTACTATAACACCCCTCGCCCAGGTTAGGAGCGAAGAGTGTCACGACGAGAAAACGAGCATGTACACACGAAAATTCAGGCCAATTTTTTTTCTTTTATCATTTAGAACTCATCTCTAATAGATGAGTTACTTATCTAAAAAGTTATCATTAACATTCAATTCGATCATAAGCAAGTTCACTAATCTTTATGATACCATATAGACCTTATCTACACTGGTTACCGAGTTACTCAATAAGCAAGCTATGAGTTCATAAAAAAACTTCCATTACAAGTTAGTGTAGCTAGGTTCAACCCAACCACTGAATTATCATGTTCAACTTATCTAATATAAGTCTAGACTTATGCACATCTTAGGTTAAATTAGATAATAAACCTAGGATACCTTACCCTATTCGAACAATGCCTTAGACAAGTTCAAGTATTACCATTACCTTCCTATATTCGAAATGGACAAGCTTATTCACATAATTATAATTCATTCAAGTTCAAAACAAGGTCATAGTGTTTACTTATGACTATTACTTATATACATCCAAAGTATATCCTTAAACATTACCAACCATTAGAGCAAGGTTTCATTTACACATTTAAAATCATCCAAAATGCATGACCTTTATATGACTTATACATAATTCTAGTAGCAACCAACTAGGAGTACATCGAAGTAATTACAAAACCATACTTCAAGCATAGCAAGCCTTGCTCTGGGTCCATGATAGATAACTTCGAGGTCAAGATATTGATCGGGATGACTTTAACCTGAGGTTTGGGAAGAATGCAAACAAGAGTGATAAGTACATAGCCTACTTAGTGAGATAGCATCTAAAATCTATCAAGATTAATCAAGATAAGACTTAGCAAGATTGTGCCCTTTATGCTTCAAGGGTGTATTCGAATTATACAAGGAGGATCAAGGAGTTCATTTCGAAGTTTTACATTTCTCATATCGAGCGTGTAATGTTTATGCTATTGTTAGACAAGACAAGCAAGACTATCAAACAACCCTTCACACAAGGGTCATGTATACATGACAAGACAAGAAGCTAATACAAGATTAGCGTTTCGAGTGTAGTTACTTACATTCCAAGACTATTTATACAATTTTTATCTTATGTTTATATTTATTTATTATCTAAGTTAACAACATGACATCTTGTGGCATGCATTACTTTTTATGCAAACTATTACATTAATTCCTCTTTTGAACTCATACTTATTAATTCTCTTTTCATAACTTCAAGCATGTTATGATGTGATCATAATTTACATATCGTAGAAGACATCCAGTTAATTCATTATCGTTAATGTGATCATACCCTTTTTAGACCCGGCAACTTAACTAGGACTTAGTTCATTTTAAGGCCATTGAACTAACATGCACAATCCATTTTATTAAGTAATTCATGATTATAGTTTAATTTGTCCCCTTATACTTTCTTAGTTTCTTGATCAAAACATGTAGTGTATTAGTACCTTGTTTTGCAAGATATCACATATATCTTTCTACTCATCGACACCAATCATACAAGACAATTCTTTAAACTCAAGTATACATTTCATTACTAGAATCTAAAACTGTTTCTGTTTATGGCAGTTTGTACACCCTTTACTAAATTGTCTATATCTTTTAATATATACGTTGGAATTTCAATTAGTTTATACCGTTAGAAAGATTATTTAACCCTCTTTACAACCGTTTAGACCTTTCATTTTAACATCTTTCCAATTAATACAGTTTTTAGTTCAAAGACAGGGCAATTGCATTTTTAGACAATTTGTACTGTCCAAAGATTTTCATTTCCAGATTCCAGCTCAAAGTCCAGAATTCAATTCTGTTTTCTCCCAATTAAAATATACATATTAAGGTTCAATCCATATGAATTTCAGCCCTTAATTCAACCTATACAATTTATGGTGATTTTTCAAAGTTGCTGCCCAAAACAGAGTTTTCTGGGCAGATTTCACTAGGCTTGATTTTAGCTTCATTATTCAACATATACACATATTCCTACTAGTCTAGGTCAGTCCAATTTGCCTATTAATGTGATTAAAACAGGGCATTATAATACTATGTTCGAATTAATCCATTTGATCAACAACATTTCTTTAATTCACTATTTGGGCAGTCCATCATCTTGTCTTAGCCAATTCAATTCCATGTAGTTATGGTTCATTTTAACCCATTAAACTAGCGTGAATAATCCATTATATTAAATCTAAACTTCTAATTCATGTTAGGTTGAGCTAGACAAGCAATTTAGGACTCTAGTCCGATTCGGACAACAAGGTAAACTTATCTTATATAGCATCATTCTACATTTAATTCCTTTAGATTTAGTCCAATTACTTAGACTCTTAACTCTATTCGAATTAAGTAGACTTATAGATACAATTCCATTTCCAAACAAGAATTAAATCAATCTCAAGAACCAAGCAAACCAATTCAAAGTCATTTATCTCACCAATCAAGCAAGGATTATAACTACAAGCATTAAGCAATATCTATCAAACAATAACATGTTCCCAATTCGATTAGGAGCTCTTATTTCCATGTTCGATTATTCAATTTTACAAGTATTCTTAGGGTGTCAAGCTCATCAAATCATTCATATGAATTCTTTACAATTTCCTTATTAAGAAACAAGAGCACACATATTTCAATCAAGTGTAGCTTAGCTCATTTTAATCTTATTATCAAGTTTTGTTCATTTTAATCAAGTTTAACCATGTTAAGCCTAATCAAGCAAAGACAAGTCCTAGCTAGTTCATCTAGCATCTTTCGAATGGGCAAGCTCATGAAATCAAGGATTCATTTCAAGAAATTATATTGTACAATTCAAGCAAGTAGCCATTTACAAGTATTAGGTGATCTAGCAAGCAATGTTTTAGCAATAATCAAACATATCAAGCATAGAGATCACCAAATCAATTCGAATAGGGTCTTTCACCTTATGATTTATCCTTCAAGTAATGAGCAATTCAAGATAGCATGTACATCATTTTATTCATGTAATTTCATTACATTACAAGTTCATTTGCAAGTGTCAAGTTTGCTCATTCATTAATCATGTTAACATGTCTTATTGCAAGTTTATTAGTCTCGTTTTGCCTTGGTAGATAGTAGGACAAGGTAATCGAGTCTCAAGTGGGTACACAAAGTACCTAGCATGTTATCGTATTAAGTTGGTACACAAGTTACCTAAACAAGAAGGTGTCTGCTACACCACGTACTAGGGTACACAAAGTACCTGAACAATAAGGTGTCTGTTACACCACGTGTTAGAGTACACAAAGTACCAAACATGTTATCGTATTAAGTCAAGCTCTAGACTCTATGGCATGCCATTCTACCTAAAACCGACTAGCAACCAAGGGCTTGTTGAATCTTTTATTTTCAAGCAATCACACATCAAGATCAAATTCATTTTAATCCTTTAAGCCATGTGAACCTTAATTCATTTCACAAGTGAACAAGAATTTCAAACATCAATTAAGGTCACTTAGACCCTCAAGCCATTCGATTTGACCACTCAAGATTTAGGGAGCAAGCATTAGGTTCATTTTCAAGTGACTTATCAAGCAAGTTCATTTTATTCTAGTATTATTCGATTGGTCATCCTACGCAAGCAAGTACCATATTACAACCATAGCAGCAAGATTCAATCATATGTATGTATACACATCAAATTTCAAGCATGGACAATCCAACAAATACATTCCACTATAATTCGATTGCTTATCAAGAAATCAAGCATGCATGTATTCATCATCAAGTTTCCAATTAAGCATCCTTCCCTTATTATCAAATACCAAGTTCATTTTAATCAATAAGAGGAGAACAAGAATATATCATGCGTATTTGGTTAGGACCTAGGTCCTAACCCTAATTAAGCTACACTCACCTTGTATCCCGAAGTTATGGGATACCCAAATCCTCATTCACATCCCGATACTTATCCATCCTTTCTACCATTTTCTTAATCTAGTATTCAAACAACAGCATCATGCATTAGAGTCAAAACCAAGCAATCAATCACACCAATTATTCAAGATATACAATTCATTACAAACAACAAATCTGCCACTGCCAGGCAGCACACACACTACTCACTAAAATGCTTATATCTTTTAATCCGTACGTCGGAATTTAAATCAGTTTACAACGTTAGAAAGCTAACTTAATTATCTTTCTAACCATATATGGCTAATAGTTTTAGCCCTTCTACATCAATACAGTTTTTAAGATAAAGCCGGGTCAAACTTCCAGTATTGAATCTGCTAGTTTACAACTAGGTCCACTTTAGTGATGTAATTAGCCTAAGACCCTTACATGTTCAAATCAGCCCTTTTTAGCTTAGTTTCCCTTGTTTTCACAAGTTAATTTTGGTCCTTAAATCGTCCAATTAAGTCCTCAACTTAACAGTTCTTTCAAAACGGTCCCTGTTAGCCAATCAAGCAATTTAGGCGACTAGTTTCATTACTAGTTCAATTTTCAGCAATTAGACACCATTTATAATTGTTCAATGACTCAATTCATTTCCTATTCATGTTTTTCCAGCAAGTATTTCATTCAAATTAAATCTCAATCTCCATAACCGATTAATTACATGTGTTTATGACACCATTTAGCCTATATCGAAACAGAACAGTCCAGAAAACAGTTTCCATGTGTTCTATATACGAACAGAATTGTTTCTTTAATCAAACTTATCAATTTAATAATCTATTTCGAGATTAAACAGTTAACTAGCATTTTAGTAATCAAAACAGTCATATTTTAGATTACTTCCGAACAGGGCAGCTTCTAAGTCCATTTTAATACTCATGTCAGTTCATACAAATTCATACCCAAAATTTCCACCATTGTAATTCATTCAAATGAATCAAATCAAACGTTTAATTCTACCAAACAAGAATCGGTTCCCAAATCCTAACTCTAACAGCCATATTCGAAATCAAGAAAGAGCAAGGGAAACTTACATTCATAGACATTCAAGCATCAATCAAGCATTAAACCTTTAATTCAAGCTTAAATCTAGATTTTCCATGGCTGATTATCCCTCCTCTCTCTCTTGAATTCTCTCTCTCTCATTCATGGTGGTTTCGGCCAAGGAAGAGATAGTGGAAGAATGGAGGAAGACAACATCTATTATCATCTTTCAATTCTCCCCTAGCCGTGTGTCAATTCCCCCTCTACTTATCTCCACCACAAAATTCTTAACACTTAAATCCTTGAGTTTAGACACTATTTACATGCAAGCTACATATTAGTGAAATCTCTAATTTTGGTCACCTCTTTATTGACATCCTTACTTTTCCTTTATTTCAAAAAGGTACTAGACTCATCTATTCATATTTCAAGATTAAGTTACGTATTTTCCCTACATATACACACAATATATATAACTAAAAGTCTTCAATTTGAATAATTCAGTTAATGTATAATATACTGACATTTTCCTAGACCGAGATTTCGGGCATTACAGTTACACTTTCAAGCGGAAAGTTCAAAACTTTTTGAACCAGGGGATTTTGGGAGTAGACACTAATGGCCAGTTCATTAAGATTTCTAACCCAAGAGGTAGTCACCTGATTGGTGTCAATGCGATTGGAATACTTGAAAGTCAAGTGCTGAAGACATCAAGAAAGAGAATAAAGAGCAAAGTGAAACTAATTGAGAACCAATAGCCGACAATGAAAAAACCTCTAACAGACATGCCGTTAAAAGCTTTGACACATCCAGCCAACATCTTGAAAGTAGAATTCATCTACGCATCGTCCAGAAGAAGTTGTTAGTTTCAACATGCAAATGATTGAATATTCTATGGAAAAGAGCAGTCAATTAATTGAAGAAACAAGGAAACTCTTAAGCAAAATGGTATTACTTCAAGATTCGATGGGGACGTCAGAACATAAGCAAGAAGGGGCATGTCCTTGTGCTAGCAAGGAAAAATGAAGAATTGTCGAGGCTAAAATTTAACTCTACCTTTCCTTGAATAAAGATTGGCAGTTGGACCATAAGAGATATGTCTGCAGTTTTAGGACCATTACAGAATAATACCCTAAACCATCTCAATCACTTTCGTCCGCGAGCATTAGGGATCCTTTGTAATGGAAGCTATTTCGGTTTATTTGTATTAGATGATTATTTCCTACATAATTTTTCTCAAATGGCAAACATTTTGCATTCGTTGATTCTTTTAATATTTCAATTATTCCTTGCTATGGGTTAGTTTTGTTTTCCCATACCTATATGTATATATCTTCATTATCATTTTATCAGGTCCTTGAACATTAGTTGCAGGAGTGATCCTGAATCAAATTCAAAGATCAATTCTAAAATGTGACTCTCTTCTAAGTTATTTAGGCCAATAGAAAGACGTTAATGAGTGTTCAGGAATCACAGGGAAATCCCAAATACAAATTCTGAGTGAATTTTCCTCATGCATCTACCACTTGAAGACCACTTTTCTTCGAAGATATCCGTGTATGGGAGGACATTTGGCATTCCTTCATCTCCCTTCACAAAGAAAGAAAATAAAAAATATATCATTTGATGTCCCATTTGAGCCTGATGATTCTCTTTCGATTCAACCCACACCAAGGATCACCCCTACATTGGGGGCAAAAAGGATGAACGTTTGTTTGCAAGAGAAAAGATGTTTGGTTTTGATCATGCCATGATAGTAATGCCTTGTGAATTAGAGGCAAGAAAAAAAGTGGATGTTTTGAGTACAAGAGTAGGGGAGCATGTTGAATGAAAGAGAATATTCAAAATCCAGTCGAAAAAGAAAAGAAAAACAAAAAAAAAAGAAAGAGAAAGAAGAAAGAGAAAGAAAAGAAAAAGAGAAAGAAGAGAAAAGAAAAAGAAACTGTGGAAAGTTTGTACTCAAAAGTCAACCAAATCAAGTTGGAAATTGCTAACATAAAAGATTAAGCAGTTGAAAAAGAAGGTACAAAGTTGAAAAGGTGCAAGAAAAGAAAGCGACAAATGTAAGATCTTTTATTCAAATGAATCTCTATCTAAAGGAGTGGTGGAGGACTAATCATTTTTAAATTCAAGGAAAGGAAATGAACTATAGGGTGAAAAGCTAAAAATGGGCAGTCTAGAGTGATCTAAAAAAGAAAAGAGTATCTCATCTAAGCATATTCAAATCAAGGAACGCAAAAATAAAATTTCGCTTGGAAGAAATGATTCTTGGTTTCATCACCTTTAAACACTTATTTGAGCCTATATATCCTTTTTCATACCCGTGAACCATAATCCCCATTACAAGCCTCAAAAGACCATTGTGATCATATACGAGTATTGGATTAAGGGAAGTTTGTCTTCAAAATACATCGCGCTTATCAGGATTAACCTTTCTTCAAGGATTTACAGACTTCTAATGCATGATTGAGATCAGAAAAGGGGGAAGGGCTGGGTTGGTGAGTTAGTGAGGCAAAGAGAGCCACTTAAATGGGATAGATTAGGTATATGAGAAATGTTTTCCTCAAAAGTCTAACAATTTGGAAGGGGTCACATTTGAGTTGATCATTGTCAATCTGGTTCACAGGCTCTGTTGCACTTGATATTCAACGGCCTAATTTTGTTTTTTTCTTTCTCATGTTTGCCATGACTTATCAAATTGTTTCATTTTCTCAAATTTATTAAAATAATATGCCGAGCCTTTCACTTATTGCTTCAACAAGCATCTTGTAGATGAATCGATTAGATAAAAGAAAAGCAAAGGATTTCATGGGTATTAGTATGATGTACTAATCCTTTAAGTGTAGGCAGAACAAGAGGTAGTCTCGGTACTTGGTTAATGATGAAAAGTATAACGGGAAAAAGACACAACTCCAAGTGCTAGAAAATTTAAACAAAAGCTACAAGAAAATGACACAGATAACCTTGGGGTAAAGAGAGAACATGCACCATCTTCAGAGGCATTGCAAGATAAGAAAGCCTTGTGAATGTGTATGTGAGCAAAGATGAAAATTGAATTCAAGAATGGGGCAATGCTACAAAGAACATTGCAGAAGAATGTGTTTTGTTCCAACAGTGATGATCTCTTTTGGAGCCATGACTTGTGGATATTGAAGAAGAGTGTCTAAGATGAAGATAGTGTTGAATCCCACCAACAAGTACACAAAAATGTAAGAATGATGGAGCACTAGATCAAGTTATGGAGGCTTGCAAGTTCCTTGATGAAAGCTGGAACTCAAGGTTTGTGATGATTGTTGCACAAAAAACCATCATACTATTTTTTTCCAGCAGGGATCTACAAACAATGTGCAACCTGGAACTGTTATTGACAATAAAGTCTGCCACCCGAAGAATAATGATTTTTATCTCTATGCTCATGCTGGTATGATTGGAACCACAAGGCCAACACATTATTATGTACTCTTGGATCAGGTTGGCTTTTCGGCTGATGATCTGCAGGAACATGTCCATTCTCTGTCCTATGTGTATTGAAGGAGCACCACTCCCATTTCTGTTATTGCTTCTATTTGCTATGCTCACTTGGCAGTATCTTAGTCGGGAAAGTTTATGAAGTTTGAGGATGCTTTCGAGATATCGTCGAACCATGGTGGTGTTACTACACCTGGGGCCATTACCATCCCTCGGATTCCCAGATTGAATGAGAATGTCTATAACTCCATGTTCTTCTGTTGTGAAAGAAAATTGAACCATTTTCTTTTAAAGGTTCTTGGATTTGACAAAACTTTAACACTATTTAAGAGTAGGCTTGCTACAGACCTTTTTGTTATCAAGCTTTTTGGGTGTTCACAATGTTATGAAAACATGAATGGTTGCTGACTGACCAAGGTCCACTTCTCTAGTGACGTGACCAGCTTGGTCAGGATTTGTTTAAAAGAAAAGAAAAAACCAAAGTGAAAACCCGAAAAGGCGCTTTAAGAAAAGCAATGTAAAGTGAAAACTTGAAAAGGTGCTTTAGAGCAAAAGATGCAAAGATCCCGAAGATTGAAATTGAATGTGAGATGGGTTTGGCAATAAAAGGAGTTTTTGAAAAATGAAGCAAGGAAATTTTGAGCCTACTTGGAGATCAAAGCTCACCCAAGTGGCCCTCAATTGACAACATACATGCATCATGTACTTAGGCATCCATAAGATAGGAGCATGCTAACTCATACACATAAAGTATTTTTGGCAGAAATCTACCAAAATAAGCAAGAAACAAGAAAAGATTTCAACATACAGTTCAAGACTGGAAGAGTACACCCCGTAATATATGTTCCCAGCATTGAAGAGATTGAGCAAAGGAAGAGAAACAAAAGACCAAATACGAGTTTCAAATTGAAAGATCGAGATACTTTAGGTAGAATGAGCCATGACTCTAAAGATCTCAGCACATCAAGTGGAAAATTGAAGATATTTTAGAGGAAAAATGCTTATTAACTGTTGATATTTCTTTTTGCAGATTTAGTCTTCCCCCAGAGGTTGCAGAGCTCCTAATGAGAAGAGTTCATTCAAGTTCTTAATGAGAAGAACTTGATTGCTCAAATATCTTTACAGAGGGGTGGGTTAACATTATAGAAGAGAGAAGCTCGTAGTTGCTCCAGTTTCCATCAACATATCAAGGAAAAGAATGCATATAATAGAAAATTCAGGGATCTAAAGCATTTGCTCACCCTAGATGATGAAATAAAAGGAAATTTCTACATGTCAGAGTCAGAAACAAAAAGATTAGTGGGGCATCATTGTGCATAAGGGTACATATCAGAATAGAAAAGAAAGCATGCAGAGCCTAAAAAGAATTTGATCACTGAAGAAGTCAAGATTTGCTTAAGAATAAGAGCTCAACAACAAGATTTTGGGGCAAATTTTGCCAAGGCATGAAAACAACATGAGTTTTGGACCAAACTCAAGAAGATCAAGGAAAGCTAGATTTGATAAGAAAAAATCTTAAGTGGTGAGGTACTGTTGTGACAAAAGCAGAAAGCTTAATAAAGAAGCAACGAAGATCAGAGCACATCCAAGTGGAATTTACAAGAATAGACGAGGAATAAGCAAGATTTCAGTTTACAACTTTGAGATTGAAGAAGTAGATCCAACAAAGACTAGTAAAGATTTCAATTTGTTTGAAGAGGCGGATCTCAACAAAGATTTTATGATTGTCCGCATAGGACAGGAAGAAGGTGATCATTGTAAGCACAAAAAGGGTTGATCAACAGAAGAGGAATAGGAACAAAATAGTTCATGCAAGCTTCAGATTGAAAGATCAAGACACTTTAGGCAGAAAAAGTAGTGACTCTAAAGATCCAAGGGCTTTAAGCTAAAATTAAGGAATTTCATATTACTCCAGGAAGAATCCTTATTAACAAAAGGTATTTCGTTCTTACAGGTTTAGTTTTTCCTCAAAGGATGAGGTGAATCAACATTCTTAGTGAAGAATCTAGAGCTCCTAATGAAAAGAGTTCACTTAGCAAAGAATATAGAGTTCCTAATGAGAAGAACTCGCCTAGCAAAGAATGAAGAGCTCCTAATATGAAGAGTTCACCCAACAAAGATAGAGCTTCTAATGTGAAGAGTTCGCCTAGCAGAGAATGAAGAGCTCCTAATGTAAAGAGTTCGCCCAGGAAATATTGAACTTCTAATGTGAAAAGTTCACCCAGCAAAGATAGAGCTCTTAATGTGAAGAGTTCGCCCAGCAAAGATAGAGCTCCTAATGTGAAGAGATTCGTCGAGCAAAGAATCCAAAGTTTCCAATAAAAAGAGTTCGAATAGAAAAGAATACAGAGTTCCAAACAAGAAGAACTCGCCAGTTCATCATCGTTAAAGAGAAAAGGATCAGCATCGTCAAGAATAATGAACGGGTTCATGAAAAGAGCTAGTTCAAATTTCCCAGTCAACTTTAGTAGAAAGATTGGGAAGTTCGTAATAAGAAGAAGTTGTTCATGCTTTCTTAAGAAGAAAGGAGTGAAAGTCCATGGTAGAAAAAACTTGCAGCTCAGATGACAACCAGAAGGTTCGAGCAAAATTCGTGTTTTTTCAGTCTTTGCCCTATCCCTATTCCACAGCAATGAGCAAAGAGGGGCAATCGTAATACCCTAATTTTACCTAGGTAGGGGTATATATAATAATATTTTTCTTAAATAATAAATAAATAAATAATAAACCCATATTATGATATAAAATACAATAAGTGTCCATATACATACTTAAAATCCATTTATATCACAAAAAACCCAAAAGCCCAAATCCCCATCCTTTTACAACCCATTTTAATAACCAACAAGCACAAAAGTCAGATGACCCAAATTTTCCTGCCCTTTTGTCCACATGGCAGCATGTCATTGGTCCAAACCCTTAGCCACGGATCTTGGTTTTCTTCTCCGCGGACGTCTTAGTTGTGACGTCATATACGACATCATTTTTACTTACCTATAAAAGGAGAGAGATAGAGTTTCAGACTTCATTAATGACAAAAATTAATAAATAATAATAATGATGATAATAATTAGGAGAAGAGAGTGTGTTTTACCTTGAGATACGATCGGTTGCTGTGGACCGAAGAGCTGACAGGATTCAACCATCTCTGGGAGCTGAGGAGACATTGTCGTCAGAGTTGGATATTAGATCACCGTCGTTATCATCCAAAAGGTAAATTCCCCACTTTATTTTCAATTCCTATAGAGTTTAAAGTATAATAACTTTAGGTTACATATATCAAAAAATAGTAAAAGCCTAGAAAAGATCGAAGCTTTTATTGTGGTGGTCGGAGTGTTTTTTAACGAATCTATGGAGTTGAAGAAGGATTAAGGTTTCGGTTAGAGTAGATCTAGGTGAGGAAGATGGGCGATCCTACCGGATCAGGTTAGATTAGGTTGTTTAGGTTAAAAAACTAGATTTTTGGGATATTTTGGTTCGAACAGACGACGGCAGAAAATTGCTCAATGGCAGCCAAAAATCGCTCAAGGGCAGCTGGAAATTGCTCAAAGACGTCTGAAGTGAGGTTAGGGATGACTGGTGTTCGCCTATGGCGGTCGAGGAACAAGTAATGGTGGTTGGAGTTTGGTGGATGAATATCTGACGATGACATGGACGGCGGAGTTTGGTCAGTGTTCATAGTGTTCATCTGGTTCTTGATGAACTCGGATGAACACCATGCTAAATAGGGGTTGTTTAATCCGTTTTGTTGGGTTTATCTAGGCATGAGGAGATTTTCTAGAGAGAGGGGATAGCGTTTAATAGAGGAGAGAGAGTGAGATTTCAAAAAAGGAAAAAAAGAAAATAAGAGAGCTAATTTTCCTTTATATAGGCATTACCCTCAGGCCTAGGAGCCCGCGAACCCCTGTGCGCAGCTCGCAAACCCCGGCTGAGCCCATACCCTTCTTTGCCAGTTCTTGTAATTCGGCTCTCATGTTTTAATAACATTACAATTTGGTCACTTTTTCTTTGTAATCGGGCTCTCTAGTTTTGATAACCATTCAATTTAATCACAAATCTCTATTTTAGTTGTTAATGTAATTTCAATTGTGATTAAATTATATGATTGTATGCATTATTAAAAACAAGCATATAGTTTATTTGTTAGATAATTAAATTCACTTAGATATAATTGTTAGAGCCGTAGATACTAAGTTCTTTAATTAAGAGTTAAATAATTAAAATATGAGAGATCGTTGTAGTAAATGAATGTGTTTTAAGTGGAAAACTTTTAAGTTCTAATTTGAATAGTGTCTCATTTCAATGGGATGTTACTCAAGGGGTTTTTTAAGTAGAACATTTGATACTCATTTTAACTTAGAATATGACATTAACCTAGTTAATCGAATTAAAGCCTTAACTAGGGTTGGAACTTAAATAATTAGATTCACCGATTAAATTAGGAATATCATTAAAGTTGGGGTTTAGTGTTAATAGTGCTGAAGCAATTGGGTGTTATTTCATAATTGTCTTAAATTTGATAATATTCATAGTTTTAAATAATTCAATTAATTTGAGCCTCTTAAGTTAAGACTTAAAATCGATAAGACAATAACCAGTCATGCATTCAAACCTTTTATGTTGGGATATATTTTTGAATATGAATCGAGGTGCCCTAAAGCAATTGGGTGCCTCTAATCTCATGTTCGTTCCAAAAATATAGTTCCTTATAAAAGGATATCTCCATTTGGAATTTAAATCCATTTAACAATTATGGTTAAATTAAATTTGAATTATTATTCAAAATGCCAAATGCCATGTAAAATTAAATGGTACCAATAATGGGCGTTTGTGGGGGTGCTCATCCTTCCCCAAGCGTAACCAACTCCCGAACCCAAAATTTTAAGAAAATAAATCTCTGGTTGTTTTTATGGTGTCCAGTCTACCAAAGTGTCTAGTGGCGATTCCAAATGTTTCTAAGATAAAATAAAAAGAAAAATTTAATTTTCGTGGTTAATTAAATGAAAAACCTGATCTAATAAGAAAACTAAATTTTCAAGATAAAATGAATTGAAAAGGGTCAAAACCCTATTTTACAAAATAAATCGTCAGGCTATCGATTAAAAATGGCCACGACAATCTCTTTAAGCACTAGATCCCCTTTTCGGAATTCTTTTGGATGAACTTTCATTACTGTGAGCTCGCATCAATCTTTCTTAGTAAATCTATCCATGGCAAATTACTTTTAGTCTCCCCTCTTAAATGAGATTCAACTAACATTATCAAGCTTATACTCATTCTATGTCGTCCAATTTCACATCTGTCAATACTCGGCGACAAAATCTAAACCTCAATTGATAATACTGCTTCCATTCCTTAGACCAAGGAATACAGTGTTGCCATGTTGAAGTGTACACTGTGAATCATCTTTGAGCGATTAGTCGTAGAATCATGACGCTTTATCTTGAATTGCTCGCCAAACTTCATGATATCATCTTGTTTTTTAGATTAGAGGCACTATCAATGGCGATTCTCTCTGGCAAACCATATCGACAAATAATCTCTTTTCAACATCTTGCAAGCTATTCTTCTTGTAATACCAACATAGGAAGAAGCTTCCATCCACTTGGTAAAGTAATCAATCACGACCAGGATAACATGATGTCTACTAGAGGATTTTGGATAAATCTGCCTTATACAACAACATGCATTGTAGGCTCTTTCAAACATAAGCTTCTAGGGGTTTGTTTCATTTCATCTTCTATTATGCACATCGAATCCCCACTTGAGAAATTAAAATTTAAGACTCATAATCATCTGAAGCACGTCTCTCCAAGAAACCCGCCATTATTTTCTGGCTATATCAAACTTTGATAATAACATTTGCCAACGAACCATTCTCTAGTTAACATTAGTGTTTCCATCGAAAATTTCAAAGGATCCTTTCTTGAAATCAGATAAATGGAATGATACGACATATTGTCTGAGCCATTAAGCTACCCAAATCAACGCAAAACAAAGCTTTTGAATTGATGGGTGCCACAATTTGTAATTGGTGAATCTTTGCTCAGATAATAAATGGATTTTTCCTTCTTGTTTCATCATGTTGGCCTAGTACACATCATTGAGTTTCCATAGACCGTTAATGAATCAATGACCAATCTAGAACCGATGCCATTAGAATTGCACTTAATAAATGTTTCTTGATCATTTTAGGGTTTTCTGGTATTCTTCATCTAATACTCTTGGATCAATCTTTGTCAGAAAATGGAACACTAAACCACATTTCGTCAGTCTGTCACGATGAATGATTCAATCTCTTCAGCCTTTTTTTCTTTTTTCTTTTCTTTTCTTTTTCTTGCTTTCTTTTTTTCTTTGCCTTCTTTCTTTTTCTCTTTTTTTATTTTCTTCTTTTTTGCTTTGCTTTGCTTTCTGTTGCTTGCTTTTTTTATTTTTTTGCCCGGATGGAGAAGATTCTAAATAGCTTCTACTTCGTCAGGATAAATTGCAGTTCCATTTTTGCTGACCCATGAGTTTCCCAAATGTGGCTCCAAAAGTAAACTTTGACGGATTGGGTTTCATCTGATACTTCCTCAATCCTCGGAGAATCATTCTTGAATTTTGCATCCATCTTTATTTCGATTACCATGGCTCTCTGATATGTTGCCTAATGCTTTCAATCCAAATGGCATTTGCTTTTAGCAAAATGAGTCTCACATGATTGTAAATGTTGTTTTCTCTGCATCATTTGGATCAAAAGAAGATTGTCTTTCGGGCCCACTTTATTAAGGTCTCGGCCATTTTGAGGAATTCATCATCGAATTGCCTTTGCAACATTTCTAGTCCCATTCTTCTAAGCTTGTGCGAAGATGTCTTTAAATTCTTGTTGTAATTCAATCAAATCAAACTTGGTTTTTTCTAAGGAAGTTGAATGAATATTTACTTTTTGCTTTTCATTTTGAGTCCCCAAATTCAGAATCTCAATTTCTTGTTTGTGAAGCAGAATACGTTTTCCTCATTTTTTATTAGCCTTGACAATTCCTCGGGGACATCAATTTCCTCTTCATCTTTGCATTTGCTTACCTCCATCAATCATATGGACAACTCTATTTTGAGATTTGAGTTTGATTCATTCATATAGATTGAAAAGAATGAATATTTTAGGGATGCATGTTTTCTATTTGAGAAAAAATTATGTAAGAAACAAGCACCGAATAACCTCCCTTACAAAGACCTCCAACGCTCGCGGGCAAAAGTGATAGGGATGGTTCAGGTTACTACTCTGTAATGGTCCTAAAACTGTAGACAGATCTCCTATGGTCCATGTAACACCCCCTACCCCGGGCTAGTAGCAACCGGCTCAGAAGCGTTACCAAGCAAGGGCAAGGCAAGGCTAGCAAACAATACAAGAATAAACAAGGCGAGGCAAGGATTGACAACTCATCCTTATTAGACGAGTTACTTAACTAGCAAGCAACCAAGCATTTAATACTTATCATGCAAGCAAACTCACATTTTGATTTAAAATCATCATAGGCATTCAAATAGATCATTTAAATTTTTGCTTTCATGCTTACATTATAAGTTACTACTTTCATGATTCATATTACATATTCAATCCATGTTATCATACCTCATTCGAAAGACCTAAGGGTACAAACATGCTTCATTTCATTTCATTGATCCTAGATGTACACATGTAACATCTCATACTTAAATTACTAACATGATTCTTTGGATATTCAATTTGCATGTAACTAGTTTCCCAACACCTATAGACCATTCGATAATCATCATACAACTCACAAAACACTTACATCATGGTATGTACACACTAGACTATTCGGCCCTTACCATTCAAACACACAACAATACTTACATCAAGGTATGTTTACACACAAGTGACCTTATAATTCCAAGTCATTCGAATGGTTCAATGTAATCTAAATCAAATATTTGATCATTTCATTTGTACCATGATATGCGCAGCAACATCATTCCATTATATGAAAGTTAAGTTCATTACATACTTGTTCACATTTTCAACCAAGTTTATGGCATAGTAGGCCTATACAAGAACAATATATATATATATACAAGTTCAAGAGTTCCAAAATGCATGATCAAGCTAATCTCTATACAATCTAGTGCCTCCAATCTAGGAGATATACAAAACAAGTATGAAACCATACTTTAACTTTACTTGTGTGACTTGCTTTTAGCTGAAGAAATTAGGCTTCAAGATCAAACAACGATTGAATCCTTTATCATGTAAGTTGGGAAGAATGAAAACGAGAGTGATAAGTACAAGAATGTACTTAGTGAGGTAGTAACTAGTTCTAACCATTTGTTATATCAAGTTATGTGTCATTTAATCAAGTATAATCCTAGCTAAGGATTTCAAGCAATAGAGTAATCCTAACTGAGGATTCAAGCACTCAGCTAGCATAAGGATACAAGAAACAATGAATCATACTTCATGCTTTCATATCAAGAATCAAGCAAAACATGCTTATGTAACAAGTAATCAAGTAAGTAATGCTTACATGACAAGTAACATACAATTCATGGCTTTCGTGTCAAGTAACATTCAATGTATAGCTTTCAAGACAAGTAACATGTGTTATTGGATTGTTATTTCATGTGTTATCAATTAAACAACCCCCTTGGTACTTAGTTTGTATAAGTAATCGAGTCTCCAACCAACTGTCGCCACAAGATG
Source organism: Hibiscus mutabilis (assembly GCA_019671005.1). Taxonomy (NCBI): domain Eukaryota; kingdom Viridiplantae; phylum Streptophyta; class Magnoliopsida; order Malvales; family Malvaceae; genus Hibiscus; species Hibiscus mutabilis. The sequence goes on from CM033715.1 coordinate 57,078,063, forward strand.
CACCGTAGTGCTGGTCAACCCTCCTAATGTTTCCAAAGACCACATACGTACCCTCCGTCTGTCGCCAAATAGGGGCCTTAGCCCTAGACCGTAAGTCCACCTTGACACAATGAGCTCTAGACTCTAAGGCATGTCCTTCTACCTAGTCCAACTAGCTACCAAGGTTGTTCGATTTACCATTTATACAAGTTTATCAAGTTCAAGATCATGTCAAGTAAGTTCATTTCATACTAGGCCCTTAGGCCAATTGAGCCATAGCTCACATGTCATGTAATTTTCATGTTTTATTTCATCAAGATGAGATAATATCTCAAGCAAGTTCTTTAGCATTTGATCACATGCATCATGACACATACAAGCACCAATGTTACCACTTAAACATGCTTAGCATTCGAATAAAACATGTATTCAATATGTGGTCAAATTTCATGCATTACTAGTCATTCTTCCCTTATTAAGTTAAGTCCATATTAGGTTCATTTAATCATTACAAGAATGTAAACAAACATGCATTGGTTAGGACCTAGTCCTAACCCTAGAGATAACTACACTCACAATACTCCAAGCTTAGCTAGTCTTGGATCCACACTCCTTTGTTCTTGGATTTAGGATGTTCCACTTTTTCCTCATCCACCAAGTTCACTCATGGTTCTAACACATTACACAAACACATTCATGTTAAAACAAGATCATATAATCATTCAATCAAGGTAATGTTACAAGTACACATCATGCACAAATTTGGCAGCATGTTCATATACATTCTTTACTATACTTAACTACACTTATCTATACTTTAATTCATGTAAAACAGGGCAGAATCAATATCCTAAAACTGTTTACAAAACAGTTTACAAATTGCCACAAAATAGTGTACAATTACCTAAACTGTTGTTACTAGGCAGCATGTAGTCTGTTCACTTAAACATGCATAACTTTTATTCCATACGTTAGAATTTCAATTGGTTTAGACAGTTGGAAAGCTAACATAATTTTCTTTCTAACAATGTAGGCCTTGCATTTTAGTTATTTGTCAATTAATACAGTTTTTAACATAAAGACAAGGCAATTTGCTACACTGGTCAGTTTGCACTGTCCCTAGTGTTTCTTCTCTAAAATTCATTCTACAATCCAGAATTCAGTTATGTTTTCTCCTAATCAATTTAGACATATCAAGGTGTTGTCCATAAAAATTTCAGCCTTAAATTCATTTTATACAATATATGGTGATTTTGAAAAGTTACTGCCCAGAACAGAGCATTCTGGGCAGATTACACTAGGTTGAGTTTCTAGTTTCATAACTCATTTTAACAAGGTTCTAACATGGAAATTCAACTTATTTTCATTTTCATACATTTCTAGGTCAGTTTAATTCACCTAGCAATGTGCTTAAAATAGGGCATTATCATGTTAATTTCAATTTGATCTACTTGATCAACATTCTGCTCCTAATTCATCAATTGAGCAGTCCATTACCTAGTTTTAACTAATCCAATTAGGTGCATACATTTTCCAGCAACTTATTTACTCAATTCAATCTTCATTTCACCTAGCAATATGATCAAAACAGGGTTCTATATACATTTAGCCTATTCACACATTTTCACTATCAAAACAGTCCCAATTCAACACCGTTTTCAATCATATACATTGTCTTATCAAATTGGCTACTAGCATTCAAAATTTCTAGTATTATGAGAAGCTAAGATCATCCTAACATGCATAACAATCGTCCTAATCAATCCAGGCAACAAGAACATCAAAATGTCAAGATTCAACATTCTATAACATGTAGGAGTTAAGCATTATACCTTCTCCAAGCTAAATTTGATCAAAATTAATTCAAGAAGCATGAATTTGAAGATGATCAATGAAGCTTTATCTCCCCTTTCTCTCTCAAGCATTTTCGGCCATGGAGGATATTTTGGGAGGAAGATGACAATATGTTTGTTCATCTATTCCCCCAAGCCGTGAGTCACCCTCTAAATTGGCACATGTTCTCATCAAATGAGAACATGTGTCAAGGCCTCCATTTTTAATTCCATTTGCATGCAATCTCTAGAGTTTTTCATGTTCACATTTCCAACCTTCCATTTTAGCCTTCTAGCTTTAATTTCAATTCAATTTGGTTCTAATTTCACTTATTTGATCTTAAGGATGGCTAATGTTCTATCTTCTTTAAATTGATTAACTCATGCATTCAATTAGCCTATAGTTTAGATTGTAGTAACTTTCCTAGGCCAATTTTAAGGTGTTACAGTCTAACTATCAGTCTTTGTTCAAGGAAAACTTGAGTGAATTTCAGTCTCAATAATTCTTCACTTTCCCTTGCAAGCACAAAGACATGCCCCATCTTGTTTATGCTCTATTATTCTTATCGAGCCTTGAATTAAGATCATCCTGTCTACGAATATTCTTCTTTCTTCAATCAAATGTTTGCTCTTTCCTGTATAATATTCAATCATTTGCATGTGGAAATTAACAACTTCTTATGGCCAGTGCCTAAATGAACTCTGCTTTTCATGATCTTGGCTGGATGTTTTAGAGATTTTAATGGGCATGTCTATTCGAGGTTTCTTCCTTGACAACAGATGATTCTCAATTAGTTTCACCTTGCCCATCATTCCCTTTCTTTTCTTGACATCTTTCAGCACTTAGACTGATAAAACTACAACGGCTCCTACCTCTTGGTTACAAATTTTAATGGACTAGCCTTCAGTGTCAACCTCCAAAATCCTTTGGCTCAGAAAGTTTTGAACTTGTCGCATGAAAGTATAGCAGTCTTCAAAATCATGATCATGAACTCCATTATGATATTCATAATGACTTTTAATGTTGTAACAACTTGGATGATGAGGCTTTGAAGGTCTTGAATGATGCGATGAAGCTTTGAGCAATTTGAAGTACAACTCACGATAGGAAACATGAGTGAGATCCAGTTTAGTCTTTGATTTTCCACCGACATGAGCATCTTGATCATCTGGCTTTAGAGTATTCTTTAGTAAAGGAAACACTGAAGGAGTAAATGTCCAAACATTACCCTGATTTTGGTAGATCCTAAACTGCAGCAAATTACCTACAAAATCTTGTTGTAGATTCTTCCCTTTTATTTTTTATAGAATTGGGTCTCTCTGTTCCATAAATGTCCAGCTCTGATGAGATCAACGACTTTGTATTTCAAAACTATGCCATGAATCACTGATAAAACTTTGGGGCACTATCATCAAAAGGTGATTTTGCACAAGGTAAGGCAACAAATTTGGGTATGGCATTTGGACAGGAATGGTCATCTTCCTTTTCTTGCTAAACTATTCAGCCTCTTCATCTCGTGTTTCTGTGCTCTATACTCCTCTTGTAGTCAATTTCTTTGTGAGAAAGTTTCGACTTCAACTGAATCCATGAGTTTCATTACCTTAGAGAAAGGTTATGTAGTCCCTCAACTTTCCTAGAATCATCATGTCCTCAAACTGTCACTGAACCATTGATCAACAAGATTGTTTTTTGCAGAAACTTCAAAATTTAACTTCAAAACCCACCAGTGTATCAATATCAAGCAATTCATTATTTTCTTCAGATCTACTAGATTTCTTGAAGATATCTCGGATATATTGATCTGAACTTGATCCTCTTTTTTATTTTTTTTGATTTTTTTGACTTTTTTATCTTTCTTTTTTTTACTTCTTTTTTTGCATTTTCTTCTTTTTTGACATTTTCTCTTTTTTGGCTTTTTTTTACTTTTTGTCTTTTGTATTTTTTGCAGGAAGAATCATTTAAGGCTGAACCCTCATGTGAAATATGATACCTCCTTTTTCAACAATATCGGTACTTTCATTTGAAGCATTCTTTTTCGGCTTCCCTGATTCCAACAAAGTGATAGCTCGAATTATCATCTCGTTCTGTGACTGATCAATCCTTTTCTTAACACTACCCAAGCGGTCCTCAACAACCTTTTAAGATTGCTCAACCCTAACCAAACTTATTGCCCATGTTTCACAGAATATTGATTTTCAACTTATGCAATGCTATTTGAAAAGAATGCAATGCTAAATGCAAATATTTTAAATGCAGTTTTATTTGAAAAAAAATGATGTTATTTAAAAGAATGCAATGTTATTTGAAAACAAAATGCAATGTTATTTAAAAAACAATGCCATTTAAATGATGCAATGCATGAATGCAAAAATGCAACACAAAAGCACAAACAAAAGAAATGTGCCAGTATTTGTGAACTAATATTGAAGGCAACAAACATAAATTAAATGCACACAACAAAACAGGTTATATCGAGCAAATAGAATAATTAGAGAAGTGTATTTAAATAGGCAGCACCATGTCCTAGGTCCTTGTTTGGCTCTAGTGGGGTAGGTTTCTAAATTACAGCATGTTGTTTTTTGCTCTAGACTCTGGGTACTCGAACTGTCGTTACTACCTATTGCGACAGCAAGACATCGATTCGGGAGTATACGACCCCTTATAGCAGAGGCGCGACCTCACGGTGTATAAGGTTATTATACAGGAAGAAAAACAAAAATCCGGTCACGGAGCTGGATAACTCAACATAGGATAATGTTTCGCTCCAACTTAAGGGTGAAAGCTTGGGTAGAAGGCTTATGCATCCAATAATTATAGGAAAAATTAAATTCAAATTACCATTCTTAAATGCCAAAATTCCACGTAAAATTAATTAGGTCTGGCTCTCGAGTTCAATCCCCAGTTCGAGGTTTTTCCTTTTATTTATTTAATCTTGAAAATTTAATTTTAAAATTAAGGATTTTTCCTTTTATTTATTTAATCTTGAAAATTTAGGTTTTTCATGTTAAATTGAATTTTCCTTTATTTAATCTTGAAAACATTTTGGAGTCGCCACCGGTCACTTCGAGGTAGACTGCACACCATAAAACAACTAGAGATTCGTTCTTTAAAAATTTGGGTTCGAGAGTCGGTTACATGTAGGGAAGGATTAACACCCCCACAAGCGCCCGATATCAGTAGCTTTTAATTTTACGTGGCATTTTGAGAATAATAATTTGAATTTAATTTAACTCTTAATTATTGGCTGAATTTAAATTCCAAATGGAGGTATCCTTTTATAAGGAAATATATTTTAACCGAATATGAGATTAAAAGCACCCTGTGGCGAAGCACCACTATTCATATTCAAAAAAAATATATATTTCCAACATAAAAGGCCCCAACGAGTCAACTCTGCCATTCCCTCATAACACACACTCTCTCCAAGCCCGATTTGCTCTCTCTTCTCTCTACCAAAAACACTCCCTACCCAGAAACACTCATCAAAATAGATCAAAGTCCATGCTTTTCGGATGAGTATTCATCCTTGTTCTTCAGTTTTATGAAGAACACAAAAGTTTCAGCCACCAACAACCACATACCCCGTTGTTCGATCCAACATGCAACCACCGGCCGAGCCCCGATGTATTCGCCAGCAGCCAGGGTTTGAATCTCGACCACCCTAAGCAACTCTAGCTGCCGTCCTCTGCCATCTAAAATCCCTAAATTTACAAATAATCTCAATTTCTAGCCCTAAACCTCCAAATCTAACTGATCCAATAGGATCACCCAGCTTCCTCATCCTAGATCTACCAGTCTTGGTTTCTTTTTCAACTCCAACGATGGCTAAACCTTCTCCAGACGACAATATGAGCTTTCTAACTCTTTCGAATTCATTATTTTTTCAGTTTCAAAACATGCAATCTAATATTTTTATTTTCTAATTTTTGTAGAAATTGAATTGGTGAAAGGATTACCTTCTCGACCATGAAATGACGGTCTGACTTCCAACATCGACGACAGCTCATGGCTCCGACGATCTCCTAGCAATGCTCCAGCTTCACAGCGACAACTTCTCGGCTTCTAGACGGTTCGACTACCGAGGTAATCACTCTTTGTCCTCAATTATATCTATTATCATTATTATTATTATTTATTAGTTTAATAATGTGTAATTAATGGTGATTAATGAATGATTTTCTGACAAGTCTCTTTCTTCCTTTATATAGGTGGGTGGATCATGACACCATTGCTGACATCGAGTGGGTGACGTCAATGGCCAGCTATCTCCAACAAAACCACAATCTGTGGCATGGTCTATAGACGAATAGGAGAGTGCCACGTGACTGGTTTAAGCGGGAAAATGGGTTTTTTAGATCGACTTGTGCTTGTTTGGGTTAGATATATTGAAAATGGGCGGAAAATGATATGTAATCAGATTGGAAAAACTGGGATTTGGGCCTTTGTATTGGGCTTCAGGTATTTGAATCATAATATGTAAGAATGGACATTTAACTAATATAAATGGGATATTTGGACTGAAATGGATTTATTGTGGGATATTATAATTATCTATTTATTTTTGGTTTTATTTATATCGAACTACTAATATAGAGCTAACCCTGGACAAAATATAGGTATTACAATGATGATGTGAGTAAATTTCCATGTCTTTATTGTATTTTTAAATCCCACATTGATTAAATATTAATACTTTCAACATGTATTATACAAATCTCACATTAAAAAACATATCAAACAATGATGTATTTAATTGATTTTGTGTTTTTTAATGTATAGAGATTATTATTATTGTTGATGATGATTTTGGGTGACACCAGATAAAGTGGTACAAATAGTGGTCAGAGGAAGATTTAGGGTCAGAGCTTGGTGGTTCACCCGTCGTGGGATGGGCAGAGAACCACAAGAGACGGTTGAGGATTGTAGAATCGGGGAGTTCACCCCTAGTTGACTTGGGTTCAAGAGCCCAAAGCAAGGTAGAGATGGTGGTCATAGCCATGTATAAGAGGAGAGACAGATAGTGGTCGATGTAAAATGGGCATTGTAGAATCGTCAAATTGTTGTGGGGTCATCTTTATATTTTGTATTGGTGATATTTATATCCCCTTGGTATTGTAGGCGGATTGATGTTTGATGATAATGAGTTAGGCCTAGTGATGACTATTGATAGGCTGGTAGATGATAACTCGGTTGTCAGGCTGCGACCTCAGTCGAACTTGATAGTTGTCTTGTCGCGAAGCGGTGACCGAGTATAAGAGTGGAAAGGCGTGGGAGCGTCCGGGCTCTATGATGTGGGGGCGAGGTTTGTGGATCTCGAAGACTTCATAAATCTCAGAAGAATATCGAAGTGTAGTGCAGAGGCGATGGTGTCTTTTAGGGGTGTTTGGCAGAGGTACAACACTAGTCCCCTTTAGGACAACGTTGGGGGAGTGGGTAAATGACTCGACTATGAAAAATCATCGGCGGAGTAGATGACTCGACCCTGGGACAGCATTAAAGGAGTGAATAAATCATCGGAAGAGTGGATAAACAAATGACTCGACTCCGAGAAATCTCGGTGGAGTATTGTTTCATGCCTCTAGAGGATCATGCATAAGTGGACGAAAGCTTCTTGCTAATGTAAAAGTAAGTGCTTATGCGTGGAGGTGTGTCCATGCTCTGGGACCATCTGTCCCAAGTAGTGGGAGATGGACGCATTATGTGTCGTTTGCTTATGTTCACATCTTTGAGAAGATGGACGGCTGCGTGTTGTGATGTACTATAAACGATACACAAATAGTTCAAGTATACACATCGAACAAGTAATAAAGTGATGAGTAAGTATTGTCTCCACAGGGATTGGAGGACAAACTAGCTTAGTCAAAACACCCAAAATTGCAGCTTGAAAATAAATGTGATAGCAAAAGGAAGCAGGTCAAGAAATAATGTAGCAATTAACCGTAATGAAAACTGAGCTAAAATAAAGATACTTCGAACGTCTTCTCAAGTGTACGACTCTCTAATGGGATGACCTGATGGGCTTGCTAAGGATCTCTATGTCTAAGCCTAAAGAATATCTCGAACTATCTTTCCCACAACATGCTCGGCAGAGCTTACCAAAATGTCTCTACACTATCTCTAGCAAGAAACATGATAGGAAGAATGCTATGGCAATACCTCTCAGCGTAAACCCTAACATACAACTATCCTTTATGTTCTACTCTTTTTAGCCATTGAAACTCTATCCTTATCTCTAAGGTGAGTTAGGGTTTTTCCTCTCAGCATCAAACCCCATTGTCCACGTGGATCTAAGCCCAAATCTCTCAAATATTAAGCTATCAAACACCTAAGCAAAGGCTAACCCTCGAAAGCTCTTACAAACTTAAGGCATAAAAGAACAATGGACAAAGCATACAAGGAACAAGAAAGCAACGAAACATTCATTCAAACTTGAAACATAAAAACAAAATCAAGCCCAAGCCACTTAAAATCAATTCATGGTTGGGCAAATATCATCCACAATCATTCATTCAAAAAAACTCATCCAAATAATAGGAAATGAGACAGCAAAAGCAACTAAAGGAAGGGAAAAACTCTAAAGCCATCTTAGACTATCATGAACCACTCTAAGCTTGTTGCTTCTCTCAAAGGCCAGCAAGAACATCTCTTGGAGCTTTAACAATGGAGGACACCACGATGGAGAGAATGAAGAAAGGCAGGCCCCTTTTTCTCTCTTTCTTAGCTCACCAAGTAACTTTTCTCTGTCCCTTTTAATGTTGGTGTCTTTTTATTTATATAGTGGTGGCTCCTAGGGTTTTATGCCCTTAATTCCAAGGGAATATTCCCTTCACATGTGGAGCTCACAGCTGGCTGATAGGTTCATGTGTGGGGATACAAAATATCTTCAGTTCTTTGTCCTCTAGCGCGCCCATAAATGCTATCCAAAATGCTATGGCATTTTTCCTGCCTTGCATCTGTTTTCCCTACACATCACCACACCAACCAAAACTTTCCCAAGCAGCACCATTTTTTTCAAATAAACAAAGAAAGCAAAACCAACAACACCAAATGCAACTATATGAACTAAATGCATCTATATGCCATGAAATGAGATGAAATGGGCTAGATTTCATACAATAACTTAAGTAAAAAGACATGAAATGTTAACCTTTTGCAAGGTTAACACACCCCCAAACTTAAGCTATTGCTTGTCCTCAAGCAATGAATAGAAGCAAATAGAAGAATGCTACAGCCTTAAATCAGCTCAAGACCGGGGTATGGCAAAATTTCAGTCATCGAAAAATAAAGGCTTCAACATGCTAGATAGTTTTGAGATTTTAAGAACTTCTCCTTAGGTTGAGATTCTTCGAGTGTGTGTGTATGTGTCTACATCCTCCTTACGCTTAACAAAGCTAAAAGATTATTGGTTAGGTTCTCAAGTTTGCCCTAGCTTTTCTTAATTAATTTAAGCACAAGATACTCTCATATTTAGCTTATGCTTCTTTTTTCGTGTACTGCTATGAGGGGAGTCAGCTCATCACAACTACCTTTCTAGACTTGAAAATGAAGTGGAGCAAACACCCCATTCCCTAGCCTATTAAGCAGAGTCATCTCGTGACTACTTTCATTCACTCATATGTTGTTGTTGCCATTTATTAAAGGGGGTTTTCCAGGCAATGCAACACATAGAGGAGTGTCCCTCTACAGTTATGCCTAAGCATTTATTCGAGATTCAACACAAATAAAAAAGGAGCTAATTAAGCCTTTGTACTTTCATTTTTCATTCAAGTTCATTCTACACATTTAAACTAAAGCATAAGAGAGTTCTTTCACCAAAAATCATCTAACAGTTCTAAACATAAAGACCATGCAATCAAGTAACACTCACATTATGAAGCATCAAACCCTAAAGGCAGTTCTATAAATCTTAGTAGTCACATGTATTCAATCAATTTACAGCCATAAAATTCAAATACTCATCATCGGACATCATCAACTTATTCATAAAACTGTCTTTAAACTAGTAAAATGACAGCAAAATTCTGTTTATCACCAAATGCTAATGCAGATGATTAACTATGAACACCAACACCCCCAAACTTGAAGGATGCAGTGTCCTCAATGCAAGGAAATACAATGAACTAAGCTAAAAATACAAATGCAGGTTACCTCCTAAAAAAATCTATTTTGGTGTTTTTGGCTTGTGTCCTTGGTGCTTGATTCTCTTATTCTTCTTCAGTGCTGCGATGGGCTCGTTGTCCTCATCTTGTTGGATTGGTTGATCAACAAGATCTTCTTGGAGTGGCTGAGCATCATCAGCTTCATCATTATCAGAGGGGGTATTCCATGCACGTCCTGCCGTGCACTTTAGGTGACTCCTTGCTTTTTCTGTAGCATCTGGAGATGCGGCAGGTTGTGATACAAGAGTATCTTCAGCTATCTCCTCTTCTTCACTATCAATATCGACAGGATCTTCGGCTGGTGGTTCTAGTGGTGGTGGGGTACTGAGGGGAGCTTTTTTTCTTTTACCTCACTGTCCGAGGACTTTGTCTGACGGTGGTAGTGGTTGTTGTTTCAGGAACATGTGTTGGAGTTGGAGATGGGTCTCTTCGCGAAACAGGTGGTGGGCGTTTTGATGCGGTTTCCTTCGGAGCTGGTGTAGTTCGCTGGGCTGGCTGGTCCTTCCTGGGCATAAACAAGTCTTCGGGGAAGGGTGGGAATTCACTCTCCATGTCCAGGAACATCTACTTGAATTAAGAGTTAATGGCCACATCCCTTGCCTTGACATACTTGAAATAAGTTGTCAAGTTTCCCTTCATCTCGTCCATCTCCTCTTGCATGCGCTTAGTAGAGGCAACGAAGGCTGGGATTCTTGCTACGATAATGGTTATGGCTCCATCCTCCAACGTTTCCGCTGGAGCATCCTCATCAAATCCTCTCAGTCCAGGGATTTGGTCTAGGTTAGTGCACCCTTGCCCTTCTTGATCTCGTCCTCTTGAAGGTCTTCAAAGACTTGCTTTTTGCGACAGAGCGCCGTGATGAGATTAGAGAAGATTAGAGGGTTCGACTTTCTCTTTAAGAAGGAGTAGACTTCTTCAACAATCAGTTTACCCACATCAATTTGTCATCCATTGAGGATGGAGTGTAGCAACAATAACCTGGTAATGTGCACCATAGCAATATGAGAGTTGGGCATCAAGCGAGTCCTTAGGTAATGGTTCCACACCTTAGCTTCAAGTTTGAGGTGTCCTCTGTCAATAGCCCTGCTTGCGGGGTCCAATTTCGTATCAAAAAACATAAATCTTCCAAGACCTCCATGTATATCTGTACGTTTACAGAGTCGACAAAGGAAGTGTGATGCTCCATGACGTTCTTTAACCCATAAAACTTGTTGATTGCGCCAATGGTAAATTTAATTTGTTCCCCTCGCACATAAATAGCAGATTGGGTGGGACTCGTCAAGTGGGCATAGAACTCCTTGACCAAGGATACAGAGATGTCGCCAAGGTGTTGGACAAAGGTCCCAGAGTTGTGCTTAGCGATGACATCCAGAACTTCCTTGTCGAAGCCTCTTTCCCCTTCCAATGGAACTTTCAGGCCTTGTTTCGGGTAGACCTTGCAATCTTTGATCTGTTGGAATCGTTCCTTTGCTCCTTCGTCGAAGAACTTTTTGATTTCAACGGTTGGTTGGGCTTGGGCACTACTAGAAGTGTCGATGGCATTTCTGAAGCGAGCCATCATTGCAATGTGAGGGTAGCAATTTCTAAAACTCTTAAGGTTTTGGGGGAAGTTTGAATAGGTTTGGTAGAGAAGATGAAGAAGTAGAGTTTAATGGAATGAAGGAAATAGGGGAAAGTTGTGGGATTGGAAGTTTAAGGGAGGGTAACTGGCACAAATTATAGGAGAGAGAAGGGTGTTGATGGCGGTTTCGAGTTATGGGGAAGAGAAAGGATATGACACGGGTTTAATGAAAAGCAAAAAGTAGGAGAGAAGGTATGCTGAATGTAATGATGAATTATGGGGGTTTTAGTTTAAAAAGGGAATAACATCCCACCCTTTTTGCTTGTTAATGCCGCCCCACAAACATAGGAAAATCTTGGCTTTATAACTTCCCTTATTTGGAAAAAGGACAAATCCCATCTTATATTAAAGTTGCGCCAAACTTGTATGAAACCCTAGCTGCCACCTGCAACCATGGGGCCATAACTGACAAAACATATTAAAGAAAACAAAAAGGCATAAGACAAAATAAAAGACTAAGGAACAAAGAGTTAAAAACAATAATAAATTTATTTATGAACATTAAAAAAAGAAAATGATATAGCAAAATAGAAAGGAGAAGGGGGTGCAAACTCTTATGGATTATTGAGAAGCATGGAGGATTTGTCTCACATGATCAGGCTCCATTGTAGATCTTCAATCTCTGACCATTTACCTTGAAGATGGTGTCATCATCAAGTTTTTTAATATCAACAGCACCATGAGGGTAAACCTTGTGCACGATAAAAGGGCCCAACCATCGTGATTTTAGCTTGTCTGGGGAGAGCTTAAGACGAGAGTTGTAGAGAAAAACTTGTTGGCCTTCCAAAAAAATGTCGTGGCAAAATATGTTTGTCATGCCACATCTTAGTCTTCTCCTTATAGAGGCGTGCATTCTCGTAAGCTTGGGTCCTAAATTCCTCCATCTCATTTAACTCCAAAAGCCTTTTTTTCAACTAGTTGGGCATCCATATTGAGCTTTTTGATTTCCCAATAGACCTTATGTTCGAGTTCAAGGGTAAGGTGACAAGCCTTGCCATAGACCAGCTTGAATGGAGACATCCCCAAGGGTGCCTTGAAGGTTGTTCGATACACCCATAGTGCTTCATCGAGTCTTGGAGACCAATCTTTCCTCTTAGGGTTAACCACCTTTTCTAAAATATACTTTATTTCTCGATTCGAGATTTCAGCTTGGCCATTGGTTTGAGGGTGGTATGCTATAGCAATTTTATGCCGCACTCTATACCTTTGCAATGCTTTAACAATAATCCTATTGTCAAAGTGGGTTCCTTCATCACTTATGATGGCTCTTGGGATCCAAATCTTGTGAAGATGTTCTTGTGAAGGAACTTCAAAATAGTCTTGGAGTCATTCTTCAGTGTAGCTATTGCTTCAACCCATTTCGACACATAGTCAACAGCTAATATGATGTAGAGATCTTCGAAAGATGATGGGAATGGTCCCATGAAATCAGTTCTCCATACATCAAAGAGTTCTACCTCCAAAATTCTTTTCAATGACATTTTGTGTCTTTGAGATATATTACCCGTCCTTTGGCATCTATCACATGCCTTACCGAATTCATGTGGATCTTTGAAAAGTGTGGGCTAATAGAATCCTGATTGTAGGACCTTTGCAGCAGTCCTAGTTCCTCCGAAATGTCCTCCACACGAAGAAGAATGGCAATGGAATAGGATCTCATTTTGCTCCTCCTCAGGGACACATCTCCTAATCATTTGGTCTACATATTGCTTGAACAAATAGGGCTCACCCCAAAAGTAGAATCGCACATCATGCTTGAACTTCTTTTTTCCTGGCTATTCAAATCATGAGGAAAAATACCACTAACAAGAAAGTTAACAATATCAGCATACCATGGAATTGTTGTAACATATAATAATTTCTCATCAGGGAATTATTCCTTAATTTCTAATATCTCATTGTTTTTAGCTTTATTTTCTATCCTAGAAAGATGGTCAGCAAGCAGATTTTCGCAACCCTTTCTATCCTTAACCTCCAAGTCAAACTCTTGCAAAAGAAGTATCCACCTAATAAGTCTAGGTTTAACATCCTTTTTAGTCACTAAATACTTAATAACAGAATGATCAGTGTGAACAATAACCTTAGTGCTTATCAAGTATGCTCTAAACTTATCAAAGGCAAACACAACAGTCAACAATTCTTTTTCGGTGATTGTGTAATTGATTTGTGCATCATTTAGGGTGCGACTAGCATAATACATAACACGGAAAAGTTTACCTCGACGTTGCCTAAGTGCTTCCCCTACTGCGTAGTCACTTGCGTCACGCATCAACTCAAATGGTGAGGTCCAATCTAGGGGAACAACTATGGGCTCTAAGATGAGCTTCTCCTTGAGTTCCTTAAATGCGCTGTAGCATTCTACATCAAAGACGAAGGGCTGGTTTTGCTGAAGCAAATTACACAATGGCTTGGAGATTTTGGAGAAGTCCTTAATGAACCTCCTATAGAAGCTAGCTTGCCCCAAGAAACTCTGAATCCCCTTTACTGCGGTAGGTGGTGGTAGCTTCTCGATTACTTCAACTTTGGCCTTATCCACTTTTATCCCTTGTTGAGAGATTTTGTGGCCTAAAATAGTCACTTCAGTCACCATAAAATGACATTTCTCCCAATTGAGCACTAAGTCCGCTTCTTCGCATCTCTTGAGTACCTTTTCCAAGTTGCCTAAACATAAGTCAAAAGTATCTCCAGAGATTGAAAAATCATCCATGAAGATCTCCAAAAATTCTTCAACCATGTCAGAAAAGATGGCTAGTATACACCTTTGAAAAGTTGTTGGAGCATTGCAAAGCCGAAAGGCAATCCTTCAAAATGCGTAAGTACAGTAAGGGCAAGTAAAAGTTATTTTCTCTTGATCCTCCAGTGCTATAGCAATCTAATTATAACCTGAATATCCGTCAAGGAAACAATAGAAGGATTTGCCCGCCAGTCGATCTAGCAATTGATCAATGAATGGAAGGAGAAAATGGTCCTTCTTGGTTGCCTTGTTGAGCTTCTGATAGTCCATACAAATTCTCCACCCCGTGACAGTCCTCATTGGTAAGAGCTCATTGTCCTCATTTCTCACCATGGTCATGCCTCGCTTCTTGGGTACACATTGTTCCGGGCTGACCCATGAACTATTGGATACTGGGTAGATAACTCCCGCATCGAGCCATTTGATTATCTCCTTCATCACCACTTTTTCATGACTGGATTAGGCCTTCTTTGGGATTCAACAGAATTGTTGTCACAGTCATCAAGAAAAATTTTGTGCATGCAAATAGTAGGGCTTACACCCTTCAAATCAGCCATAATCCACCCTAGAGCTTTCTTATGTTGAGACAACATATTTATTAAGCTACATTCTTGCTTAGGGGTTAGACTAGAAGAGATTATCATAGGAAAAGTCTTATTACTACCCAAATAAGCATATTCACGATGTAAAGGTAATGGCTTCAACTCTAAAGTGGGTGCATGCTCAAGTGAGGGTTTAGGAGGGAAAAATTTGGTATAGTCTAAAGGTTTGAAATATGTACCTGGTCTAGCGATGATCAAGCTGGTCTGTTGTACCTCTAATGGGAACTCATCAAGCTTTTCATTGTCCTCCTCATTGAGTTTCACTGTAATATCCTCAAAACTAGTATAAAAGAAGTTACTACAATGCTTTCATTTGATCCCTAATTGATTGAAAGCAATATACTAGATCTAGTTAATAAGGACTAGAATGTTATAAATGAAAAAGTAGTAACCTAATGCATAAGTGACCAAACTAAAACAAACAACAAATAGAAGGAATGCATGCAAAATTCATACATTCCTAGAATGCCACTGCACATGTCATTAATTGGTGAATAATTAAGGACAAATTAGTCATTTTAGGGAGGAATTAATTGATAATCTATCATCATCTTCCTTCTTTGGCCGAACCATATGAACAAAATAGAGAGAAGAGAAATTAAGAGAGAAAACTCCATGTTCATTGATGCAAGCTTGAAATTTGGAGAAATTGGAATTGTTTGCATTCATATTATCTTGTTAGGAAGGTAAGATCTCTTCTTTAATGCATTATAGATTCAAATGATGCATGTAGATTTAGGGTTCTTGCTTGAATTACATGAAATTGATGAATGATTAGTGAGTTGATGCTAAGAACTAGTTAAGAAGTTCAATTGATTGATTAATCCATGAAATTGATATGTCATTCAAATGAGTAGGAGAAATTGATGTTTTCAATAGCCAAATTGATGGTGAAATGCTATTCTAGATGCTGGAAATTGAGAATATGGATCATGGTTGAAACTAGTTTCGATTAGGGACTGTTTTGCTAGATAAAAATGTGTAAACATGCTTAATTGTATATGCTGCCCGGTTTTGATCACATTGCTAGGTGAATTGGACTGATCTAAGCTTATAGAAATAAGTATATAGGTAGAATTATAATGTTGGAATCTTGTTTAAATGAATTATGAAGCTAGAAGCTTAACCTAGTGTAATCTGCCCAGAATACTCTGTTCTGGGAAGTAACTTTGATAATCACCATAGATTTTATAAATGGAACTTAATGCTGAATTTTTTATTGACAATGACTTAACATGTCTAAATTCATTAGGAGAAAACAGAACTGAATTCTGGAATGTAGAATGAATTGTAGAGAAGAAACACTAGGGCAATGCAAACTGTCCAGTGTTGTAAATTGCCCTGTCTTTAAGCTAAAAATTGTATTAATTGGCAAAGGATTAAAATGCAAGACCTATATGGTTAGAAATAAAATTAAGTTAGCTTTCCAACTGTGTAAACTAATTGAAATTCCGACGTATGGAATGAAAATTATGCATGTTTAAGTGAGCAGAGTGCATGCTGCCTGGTAACAGCAGTTGAGGTATTGTGGCAGTTTTGTAAACTGTTTGCAAACAGTTTTGGGACAGTTTAATTGCTGCCATGTTTTACCTTAATATAGAATGTAAGCAGTTAGGTAATGTGCATTAAGGTGTGTATATGAATATGCTATCTATTTTGTATATATAATGTATTAACCTTGCTGCCATGTTGAATGATTTTGTGATTACATGTTTTGACCTTGTTCTATCTATGTGATTTACTAGAGCAAGGAGAGGACTTTGGAGAAGGATCTAAAGTCGAGCATTCAAGGGACAAGCAAAAGGGAATAGTCTTTCGAGACTAGCTAGCTTGGGGAGTATTGTGAGTGTAGTTTATTCTAGAGTTAGGACTGGGTCCTAACTAAAGCAAGCATGTCTAAATTCTTGAATTGTTAAATTGGACTTAATATGATATTGACCTAATAAGGGAAGTATGAAATAAGATAATACATGAAACTTGACTACATCCTTGGAGTGTTGTATAAATAGAATGCTAGCATGTATATGTGGTAACATTGATGCTTGTATGTATGACATAGTATTGTGACCAATTGCTTAAACCGAATGCTTGATGTGCTAGCTTAAATGATGCAATGAACACTTGAAATGTTGAGTTATGGCTCTATTGACCTAAAGTCTTAATGCATGTATACACTTGCCATGCAATACTCAAAATGACTCTTGAAAAAGATAATGCTTGACAAGAACATGAACACTTGAATGATACATGACCTTGAACTTGAAAAGCTTGAAATCCTTGAATAAAATAATTATAATCAAACAACCCTGGTTGCTAGTTGAATAAGTAGAAGGGCATGCCTTCGAGTCTAGAGCTCATTGTGTCAGGGTGGAATACGGTCCAGGGCTAAGGCCCCTAATTGGCGACAGATGAAGGGTACGTATTTGGTCTTTGGCGATAGTAGGAGGGTTGACCAGTGCTACAGTACATCTTGTGGCGACAGTTGGTTAGAGACTCTATTACCTAGATAAACTATGAACCAAGGATTGTGTTAAAAAGATAATAAATGAGCTAATAAGCATGAATAGCTTGATTACTTGTCATGTAAGCATGATTTGCTTGATTTCTTATTATGTAAGCATGAATGTAACACCCCAAATCCTAGCTTAGAATTATTGGAACCAAATTGAATAAGTGAGTAGCTTAATTGAATTTAGAATTAAGCTAAATTGAATAGTCAAGGGCCTAATTGAAAGAATGAATGAAATAAGTGACCAAATTAGAATGACTACATTGAATTAAACAAGAAAGAAGAGGAATGCATGATAAACTTCATGGTTCTCTTATTTCCCTTGACTAATTACATGATTAGTAACTAATTAAGGGACAATTTAGACAATACACAATTCCAATAACATGGATTTGTTGTTGTCATATTCTCCACTATCCTTCACTTGGCCGAATATTTGAGACAAAGGAGAGTGAGAGAAAGCTTGGAAAATTCAGCCATTGAAGAAGGAACTAAGCTTGAATGTGTAGGAATTTTTCATTGAAATTATGCTAGAAGCAAAGTAAGTATGATTTTACTTGTATTCAATTGAATAGGTAACTATATTGTTGAAATTGAACTGTTTTGATGATTATAGATGGAACTAGACATTGAATATGTTGTTAGATGATTGAATGGTTTTTGAATTATACAAATTTGAAGAAAGAACACTAGGTTCAATGCTGGAAATAATGTGTTTGCGATTGTGTAATAAGCTAGGTTGCTGGAAATTTCATTGTGTTATTGAAGTGGAAATTGAATGATTAGAACATAAAATTGAGCTAGGGAATTAATGAATTGATGATGATCATGAATAGTTAATGTATAGAAGGTGTTGAACAAATTGAATTGTTAGCAAAAAATGTTGGAAACGGAAGATAAAAGTATGAACATGGTTATGTAACATAGAAACTGTTTTGTGGAATTGAAATTGAGTAAACATGCAAGATTAGGCATTGTAACCAACTTCCCCTATTTTGGCAGCCTTGTATAATGAATTAACATTGTCTTAACATGTTTAGGATATCATATGAATTGAATTATAAGGCAGGTTAAACTGAATTTAAGGCATTGAAAAGTGATTAGATGCAATCTGCCCAGAATTGCTTTGTTCTGGGCAGTCACTTTGAAAATTCACCAAATTTGTATATATTGAATTCAGGGCTGAAATTTTAATGATGTGATACTTAGAATGTATATTTTCATTAGGTGAAAACAGAATGGAAAATTGGGTCCTATGCTGGAAACGGTAAATAGGAAATGCTGGACAGTGCAAACTTTCCAGGCAGTGTAAATGCCCTGTCTTTGAATAATAAACTGTATTAATTAGCTAAGAAATAACATGCAAGTCTTACATGGTCTTATAGGAAATTTTTTTATCTTTCCCACGGTGTATAGAAATCAAAATTCCAACATACAAATTAAAAGATATGGCCATTTATAGGGACAATGTGCAAACTGCCAGGCAGCAGTGTCCTGGGCAGTTTGGGACTGTTTTTGCACCTAAATGCAAATTGTTTCCAAAACAGTTTTGGGACATTGTAGTCTGTCCAGTTATGCTTTAAAATGAAGTAATAAAAATGTGGAGATAAATTGGTAAGAAATGCTTAAAAGGAAGTATAAAAACAGTAGCTAAATGTTAGGTACATTGTGATAACATTGCTACTATGATTGTATGATATATTGTGCTTGTTTTGATGAAATGTATATGTGTTATGCTTGCTAAACCAAGAGCAGCAAATTGAGGAAGAAAAAGGAAATCATTCAAGGGCTAAGAACAAGGGGGTAGCCATACAAGATAATTTCTAACTTGCTTGGATTGTATTGTGAGTGTAGTTATTTCTAGGGTTAGGACTAGGTCCTAACCAATGCATTCTTGTTTCAATCTTGACATGTAAATGAATCTAATCTTGAACTTGACCTAATAAGGGAAGGATGATTAAAGAAACACATGAAACATGATCCTAGTATTGTTTATATGTCTATTCGAATTGCTAAGCATGATTGATGATAGCTTGAATGCTTGTATGTGCTATGATGCAACATGGTTGATAGCTAATGACTTGTTTGAGATATGATATTATCTCATTTGATGAAATGAATCTTGAAACCACTTGACTTGTGAGCTAAGGCTCAATAGCCTAAGGGCTTAACATGAAATGATCTTGATTGACATGAACATGATCTTGAACTTGATAACTTGAATAAATGGTAATTCCAACAACCTTGGTAGCTAGTTGGATTAGGTAGAAAGGCATGCCTTAGAGTCTAGAGTTCATTGTGTACAGGTGGACTACTGTCCAGGGCTAAGGCCCCTATTTGGCGACAGACGGAGGGTACGTATGTGGTCTTTACCGACAATAGGAGGGTTGACTAGCACTACGGTGCATATTGTGGCGACAGTTGGTTGGAGACTCGATTACCTATACAAACTAAGTACCAATGGGGTTGTTTAATAAAATAACAAATGGAATAAGATTCAATTATACATGATACGTGTCTTGCATGCCATGAAATATATGTTGCTTGATTTGAAAGCATGACTCATTGGTTTCTTGTTTTACAAGCATGATGTCTGATTCATGAATTATGATTTCTTATTGGCCGAATTACATGTTATCCTAGGTAGGATATTCTTCATGCTTGAAAGACTAGATAAGGTCACTCTTGATACTTGAAAGACTAGCTAAGTCTACTTTAATGCTTGGAAGCCTTAGCTAGGTCTACACTTGATCTAAAAGACATGAAACATGAAATAACAAAATGGATAGACTAGTTACTACCTCACTAAGTACATTTTTGTACTTATCACTCTTCTTTCATTCTTCCCAACCTACAGGTTAAAGGATTCAACATTGCTTGATCTTGAAGCTTGATTCCTTGAGCAAGAAGCATCCTACACAAGCTTTAATTAAAGTATGATTCCATACTTGTTTTGTATTCTCCTAGAATGGTGGCACTAGTTTGTATCTAAGTAGCTTGAACATGCATTTTGAAGGGTTGTTTATAATGCTTGATAGCCTATCTATGATTTGTATATAGATTAAGGTTTGTAATGAACTTAATTAACTTATATGGTTGAATGATGCTGCGCATATGTTGATGGAATGACCTAATGTTAATCTAGCTATCTTGATGACTTTCGAATGCTATGATCTAGCCTATTGTGCCATTTGAATGCCTTGTGAAATTATATAGTCACTTGTGTGAATATACCATGTTGTAGGTGTTTTTATGTGTGGGTATGGTAAATGCCAAATGGTATGGCTTGTTTGAAGATAAGATACATGCAATTGTATGTTCAAACGGTCATGCTTAGTAAATTTAGGTAAGAAATGTTACATGTATCAATCTAAGGAACAATGAAATGAAATGGAAGCATGTTTGTTCACTTAGGATATTCGAATACTAGTGTATGGTGATTTAAATTGAAATGTTGAAGTAGTAACCTATAATGTATTGCAAACAAATATGAGATTGCTTGCTAGTTAAGTAACTCATCTAATAGGGATGAGTTAACCTATTCTTGCCTCGTTCTTGCTTGTAATGTTCTTGGTAACGCTCCCGAGCCGGCTTGCTACTAACCCGGGGTAGGGGTGCTACATTTATTGGTAATCATAGCTTTTTAGCCAATTCTAGGACTAAATTGGGCTCTTTTGCATCATATAGGATACTACCTCACTAAGTACATTCTTGTACTTATCACTCTTGTTTTCATCATTCCCAACTGGATAAAGGATTCGATCGCTGCTTGATCTTGAAGCCTGATTTCTTGAGCTCGAAGCAAGACACAAACATAGATAAAGTATTGTTCATACTTGTTTTGTACTCCCCTAGTTGGTGGCACTTAGATTGTATCTAGTGAACTTGTGCATGCATTTTGAATACTTGAAACTTGTATATATATGTGTTCTTGAGTGGGCTTACCATGTTGTGAACTTGGTTGATAATGTGAAACAAGTAATGAACTCAAATTCTATGTAATGAAAAAGTATTTTGCTGTGCATATGGGTTTATATTGAATGTTTCAAAGTAAGTGATCTAGCCTATCGTGCCATTCGAATGCCTTGTGAAATTATATAGTCACTTGTGTGAATATACCATGTTGTAGGTGTTTTTATGTGTGGGTATGGCAAATGCAAAATGGTATGGCTTGTTTGAAGATAAGATACATGCAATTGTATGTTCAAATGATCATGCTTAGTAAATTTAGGTAAGAAATGTTACATGTATCAATCTAAGGAACAATGAAATGAAATGGAAGCATGTTTGTTCACTTAGGCCATTCGAATACTAGTGTATGGTGATGTAAATTGAAATGTTGAAGTAGTAACCTATAATGTCTTGCAAACAAATATGAGATTCCTTGCTAGTTAAGTAACTCATCTAATAGGGATGAGTTAACATATTCTTGCCTCTTTCTTGCTTGTAATGTTCTTGGTAACACTCCTGAGCCTGCTTGCTACTAACCCAGGGTAGGGGTGTTACATTTATTGGTAATCAGAGCTTTTTAGTTGGTTCTAGGACTAAATTGGGCTCTCTTGCATCATATAGGATACTTGTGCCACCTAGGAGACTTGTATTGTATAGCTTGTGTCTTTGCTTAACTAAACCGAATTCCTAATTGTTCTATTTGAACATAGAATGTCTGAAACAACACTCGCTCGGGATGATAAAAGTCCTAAAGGCTTATTGAATGAAGGAGATAGTGTGAGGATGGAGCATAATCCTCCATAACAACAAGCTCAACCTCGAGCCCAAGTTGCTGCTCAATAGGAAGCTTCTACTATATATCCTGTGCAACAGGAATGTCTCCTGAGCATGAAGGAGATGTTCGATCATCTTGTAACTACTTTAAAATGAGACCATCCTATTCCTTCTGCTGTTGCTCCAAATAGAGCCCCGATTAACAAACTGGCTCAACATCAGGCTTATACCTTCACCGGTATTGATGAAGCCAATACTGAAGTAGCTGAGTATTGGTTAGAGGCCACTACTCGAATCTTGACCAAACAACTGCCCTGTTCCGATGAACACAAACTCGAATGTGCTATAGCCCTGTTGGTAGATGAAGCTCTGAGCTGGTGGGAAACCACTACCCTGACTGCTCCTGCTGAAGCTATAACTTGGAAATTCTTCCTCGAGGAATTTAGGAAGAAAATATATTAGTGAACAATACTTGGCCGAGCACCGAAAGTGTTTCTTGTACCTCAAGCAAGATGGTCAACCTATCGAACAGTACGTGAGTGACTTTTGCAAATATTGCAAATACGGGTCAGAATACATCAATAATGATGCCGACAAGTGTCGGATGTTTATCGATGGACTGAATAATGAACTGAGTCCAATATTCACTGCCTTGGGTATATCATTGACTTCCAGAATTTGGTGAACCGGGCTATTGCAGCCGAGGCGAAGATGAAGGCCTTTGAGAAACGCAAGAGTGGTCGTTCCTAAAAAGATAAACAATCCAGGAATGATGACAAGCCTCACTGGCAGTCAAAGAAGTCTAAACACTCCAAAGAACACTCTTCGAATTACACTCCTGTTTAGAAGAGCAACTACATACCGAGGCCCTAATCAGTATCCAAGCCTCTAGCCCCGATCATATATGTTGATAGTACGGGGAATTCTGGTAAAGCTGCTTAATATCCTACTTGCAAGTTCTGCCAGAAGCACCACACTGGCCAATGTAGAACTCAACATAATCTATGTTTCTTATATGAAGACTTTGATCACTATATCAGGGATTGTCCTCGGAATCCTAACAAGGTTCCGAAATGAGCTTTTACAAATGCTAGCTCAGCTCCTTCTATTCCAAACAAAGGCTCTAGACAAGCTCAATTTGAAAATTAGGGGAAGGGCAAAGGACAGCATTCGAACACCCCTACTGACCAGGAATCTCAGACTCCTGCTCGAATCTATCATATCTGGGGAAAGAAGATGAAGAATCACCCAATGTCATAGTAGGTATTATAGAGCTAAATTCAACTCATGTTTATGCTTTAATAGACTCGGGATCCACACATTCTTTTGTATGCTCATCTTTGATTGTAAAATTGAAATTGAAACCTGAAACTATTGATAAAGGCCTTGTAGTTTCGAACCCTATAGGGGGAATCACGTCCATTAACTTCCTTTGCAAGGAATGTCCTATAATCATTCGAAACATACCCTTTCCTATTGATCTATATGTAATTGCCAAATTGTGAGTTCGATCTAGTGCTAAGACTAGATTGGTTAAGCAAGTATGAAGCCTGGGTAGATTTTCAAAATAGGAGACTTTATCTCTGGGGTTTAGGAAATGAATCCATTCTCCTAATTGATAGGAAACCGACCTCAATCTTTGCTACTATGGTCTTACAAGATGAACTTGAATTTGGCTTACCTAGTATGCCAATTTTATCTGAATTCATTGATGTTTTTCCCGAGGAACTCCCTAGTCTCCCTCCAACTAGAGAAGTAGAGTTCGGGATCGAAGTTCAACCTAGAATAACTCTGGTGTCCATCACACCCTATCGAATGACACCTGTTGAGTTGAAAGAACTCAATAAGCAACTTCAAGAGCTACAAGACAAAGGCTTTATTCAGCCTAGCTCGTCTCCTTGGGGTGCTCCAGTCTTGTTCGTGAAGAAGAAAGACGAGACTATGAGACTCTATATTAACTACAGACAATTGAACAAGCTTACTATCAAGAATCGATATCCTCTCCCAAGGATTGAAGATCTCTTCGATCAACTCAAAGATGTTGTGGTATTCTCAAAGATCGATCTTCGATCGGGATACTACCAAATAAGGGTAAAAGAAGAAGATGTACCCAAGACAACCTTTCGTACTCGATATGGCCATTTTGAATTCATTGTAATGCCATTCAGGTTAACGAATTCTTCGGATACTTTCATGGACCTCATGAACCGTGTATTCAAGCCCTATCTTGACAAGTTCGTGGTCATCTTCATTGATGACATTCTGGTGTATTCTCGAAATAAGGAAGAATATTCTGAACACCTTCGAATTGTATTGCAAACTCTTCGAGAATGTCAGTTGTTTGAAAAGTTCTCTAAATGTGAATTTTGGCTATTAGAAGTCTCGTTCCTTGGCCATGTCATCTCAGCAAAAGGGATTAAAGTAGACCCGAGCAAAATTTAATCCATCCTAGATTGGAGACCTCCGAGGAATGTTGGTGACGTCAGAAGCTTTCTCGATTTAGCCGAGTATTATCTATATTTTTCTAGGGATTCTCATCCATTGTCACAAGCTTGACTAAGCTAACTCGCAAAGATACACCCTTTGCATGGTCGGAGAACCAAAAATGAAGCTTCGATCAGCTTAAACAAGCTCTGACTCATGCTCAAGTTCTCATCCAACTACTATCGGGCAAGGAGTACACTGTTTACAGTGATGCATCTCATTTGGGACTAGGATGTGTCCTAATGCAAGATGGAAAAGTGGTAGCTTACGCTTCAAGGCAACTAAAACCACACGAGTCAAACTACCCAACACACAATCTAGAATTGATAGCCATCGTGTTTGCTCTCAAAATATGGAGACATTACTTGTACGGGGAGAAATGCAACCTGTTCACCGACCACATGAGCCTCAAATACCTCCTAACTCATAAAGACTTGAATTTTAGGCAAAGGAGATGGCTAGAGTTACTTAAAGACTACGATTTGGTTATCGACTACCATCCGGGGAAAGCAAATGTGGTTGCTGATGCCCTTAGTTGCAGACCATACTCGGGTAAACCCTTCGAAATGTTATTTTCTTGACTTGCAAGTAACCGTTCGAATTAAACCTTTCTTGTCTTACAAGTAACCATTCAAAAATCTCCCTTAATGATCTTGTACATTCGTTTGTAGCTTCTTTGGCTATCAATGCTCATTTTCGTTTATCCAAAGGAATAAAATTCTTGTCTGAACTTCAAGTCCAATCTAGTCTAATATCGAGAATCAAAGAACTCCAACAAATCGATCCAGATCTTCAGAAGATCATGTCCAAGCTAGACTCTGAGTCTAATTCTGACTTATCCCTCAAGTCGAATAGACTCCTCTATTTCAAAGATAGAGTATGTGTTCCTAACAATGAGTAACTAAGACACGAGATGTTACAAGAAGCTCACCAAAGCTCTTTCTCAATTCACCCGGGATCGGTTAAGATGTAGAAGGACCTAAAGCCACTATACCGGCGCCCAGGCATGAAATCGGCTATCACAGACTTTGTTTCAAAGTGCCTAACTTGTCAAAGAGTCAAAGTCGAGCATCAAGTCCCCACTGGACTACTCCAACCCATCGAATTCCCTTAGTGGAAATGGGATCGAATTACAATAGACTTCATTACTGGCCTTCCTTCCACTCCAAGAAAGAATGATGTTGTATGGGTAATTGTTGATAGATTCACAAAGTCTAGAATTCCTTATAGAAGGCTCCAGACATGAAATGGGATCGAATTATAAAGTCTAGAACTAGCTACTACCTCACTAAGTACATTCTTGTACTTATCACTCTTGTTTTTATCCTTCCCAACTATAGGATAAAGGATTTGATCGTTGCTTGATCCTGAAGCCTGATTTCTTGAGCTCGAAGCAAGACACAAGCATAGCTAATGTATGGTTCATACTTGTTTTGTACTACCCTAGTTGATGGCACTTAGATTGTATCTAGTGAACTTGTGCATGCATTTTGAATACTTGAAACTTGTATATATGTGTTCTTGAGTGGGCTTACCATGTTGTGAACTTGGTTGATAATGTGAAACAAGTAATGAACTCAAATTCTATGTAATGAAAAAGTATTTTGTTGCACATATGTGTTTATATTGAATGTTTCAAATTAAATGATCTAGCCTATTGTGCCATTCGAATGCCTTGTGAAATTATATAGTCACTTGTGTGAATATACCATGTTGTAGATGTTTTTATGTGTGGGTATGGTAAATGTCGAATGGTATGGATTGTTTGAAGATAAGATACATGCAATTGTATGTTCAAATGATCATGCTTAGTAAATTTAGGTAAGAAATGTTACATGTATCAATCTAAGGAACAATGAAATGAAATGGAAGCATGTTTGTTCACTTAGGCTATTCGAATACTAGTGTATGGTGATGTAAATTGAAATGTTAAAGTAGTAACCTATAATGTCTTGCAAACAAATATGAGATTGCCTGCTAGTTAAGTAACTCATCTAATAGGGATGAGTTAACCTATTCTTGCCTCGTTCTTGCTTGTAATGTTCTTGGTAACGCTCCTGAGCTGGCTTGCTACTAACCCGGGGTAAGGGGTGTAACATTCACATAGTTCTTAATTTCTACAAAATTGTTGTAGTATAATTTTGTAGCTTCCTCTTCTTTCATAGCATCTATGTGTTGACACTTCTCATATTCATCCACATATCTGAGGTTGTTGAAGATGTTTATAGTTACCTTTTGATCAGCCACCCTCATGGTGAACTTACCCTTTTAACAGTCAATTAGAATTTGACCGGTTGCCAAGAAAGGTCGTCCCAATATAGTGGGTGCTTTGTCATCTACTTCACAATCAAGGATAAGGAAGTCAGCTGGGAAGACAAATTTGCCCACCTTGACCACAACATCTTCTATCTTTCCTTTTGGACGGCCATGAGATCGATCCGCTAGTTGCAAGATTACGGTGGTGGGTCTTGCATCTCCCATTCCAAGCTTCATAAAGATTGACTTGGACATTATATTGACACTAGACCCAAGGTCACAAAAAGCTCTTCCGACATAATTTTCTCCTATGGAGCATGGAATGATGAAGCTGCCCGGATCAGTCCTTTTGGGTGGCAAATTACTCAATACAGAGTAGCATTATTTTACTGTAGCAACAATATTGTACTTCTCAACCTTCCTTTTCTTGGTGACAATATCCTTGAGAAACTTAGCATATGTAGGCATTTGTTCAATGGCCTCCAGAAATAGGACATTGATATGCAGCTGGTCAAGAATATCTACGAACTTTTTGAATTGAATGTCATCTTTTTGCTTCTTCAACTGTTGAGGGAAGGGTGGTGGGGGACTGACTTCTTTGTCTACTGGTGGGGATCTTTCTTTTGCTATAGCAATGTTCTGTTCTCCATTAGCAGGTTCATTTATCGAGCCATCATTCTTTTTCCCTTCTTGAGCTGAATCTTATTGCAAAGCTGATTCCTTAGCCATAGTTTTAGGGTTGGGGTCTTCCACTTTCTTTCCCCCAAACTTATCTTCTTTGTTAAGTTGGGTACCACTCCTCAAAATGAGTGCACTACACTGCTCCTTGCCATGATTTTTAGTGACTTCAGTATCACTAGGCAAACTACCTTGAGGCCGAGCATATAGAGCTTGTGCAATCTGTCCCATTTTGGTTTCCAAAGCCTTCAAGGAAGAGCTATGGATTTGAAGCAATGCACATTGGCTCTTTATAGACGTTGTATGGTCTTGGAATAAAGCCTTCATGGTTGACATAAAATCTTGGAGAGTAGCTTCCAAGGAACTGTAGTTCGATGAAGAGACTAAACCCTTGTTATCATTTTGCCATGGCATATTCTGCTGGAAACCTTGGGATTCAGTCTGATTGTGTTGCCTACTCAAGCTGCCAGCATTGTGGTTTCCTTGATTCATCCAAGAAAGATTAGGATACTGACGCCACCCTGGATTATAAGTGTTTGAGTAGGGGTTGTGATTACTCTTGTTAAATTTTCCTACATAGTTGGTAGACTCATGATTTTCAGGACTATCGCTCACATGATGGGTTCCATCGCACCAAACACAAGCGGTGACCAATTTTGCTTCCTGCACCTCACTTGGACGTTGGATATTCTTTAGCATGGTGGTGATGGCCGACAATTGGGCTAAAACTGACTCGTTGTTGTCGAGCTCACTCGACCAATGAGTTCTCCTTCCCGTACTAAGTCTTGAAGTAGGAAATTGGTAGTCATTGTTTATGATCCAATCAAGGATGTCAAATGCTTCTTGAGATGACTTGTCCAGCAAAGTGCCGTTTTCTTAAGCATCCAACATCAACCTTGTGGGAGCTTTGAAACCATTGTAGAACATGACGACTTGCGCACAGTCTTGAAATCCATGATTTGTACTCTTGGGGAACAGTCCCTTATATCTATCTGAACACTCGTACATTGACTCGTCATCAGCTTAACGAAAGGAAGCTATGTCATTCCTCAACTAAGTGTTCATGTTAGGTGGATTATACCGTAGCAAAAAACTTTTGCACAGATCTGACCATGATTCCATAGAATCAGCTGGTACTTCACTTAACCAAGCTCGTGCTCTATCACGCAAACAATAAGGAAATAGCTTGAGCTTCAATACATCTTCATGCACACCCTATTGTCAGAAATAATCACATACTTCCAAAAATTCACGAATGTGTTGTCTTACACCTTCATGAGGTGATCTACCA
The DNA here is from genome assembly GCA_019671005.1 of Hibiscus mutabilis. NCBI lineage: Eukaryota > Viridiplantae > Streptophyta > Magnoliopsida > Malvales > Malvaceae > Hibiscus > Hibiscus mutabilis. Next base: position 57,106,934 of record CM033715.1, read on the forward strand.
AACTGTCCAATGGAATCCAACATATTGAACATTAAGAGCTTGAGTTCAAAATGAGATGCTTGAATCTCGGGAGCTACAATTCCAGGATTGAGATCATCCAAGATAGGATTAAAGTGGTCTCTAATAGCTCGAGGTCGAACTATTGCTCCAGGATTTGCTGCAACATTAGGGTTATCCAGATCTTCAACTGGTTGATTTCCTTGGTTGCCTCCTCTATACATGGTTCGTAAGGCTTCTTGTATGCGCCTTATTTGGCGAAACAAATGCTCGATTTCATGTACTATAGGTGTTAAGGGTTATTTAGGTCATGCAACAGCACAACTCTTGAAAAAGAAGAAACAAAAGCAACAAATAAAACAAAACAAAAGGAAGAAATAAATTGGTGCAAAGACTAAACTCTAAATAACCAATTGCCAATCCCCGGCAACGGTGCCAAAAACTTGTTGTGTGTTGTGATAATACTTAAATAGTGCAAGTATACACATCAAACAAGTAATAAAGTGATGAGTGAGTATCGTCTCCACAGGGATTGGAGGCCAAACTAGCTTAGTCCAAACACTCAAAATTGTAACTTGAAAATAAAAGTGATAGCAAAAGAAATAATGTAGCAATTAACTGTAATGAAAACTGAGCTGAAATAAAGATACTTTGAACGTCCTCTCAAGTGTACAAAACTCTCTAATGGGATGACAGGTTGGGCTTTCTAAGGATCTCTATGTCTAAGCCTAAAGAATGTCTCAAACTATCTTGCCCACAAGACTAGGTAGAGCTTACCAAGATGTCTCTACACTATCTCTAGCAAGAAACCTAATAGAAAGAATGTTATGGCAATACCTTTCAGCATAAACCCTAACATACAACTATCCTTTAAGTTCTACTCTTTTTAGCCGTTGAAACTCTATCCTTATCTCTAAGGTGAGTTAGGGTTTTGCCTCTCAGCATCAAACCTCATTGTCCACGTAGATCTAAGCCCAAATTTCTCGAATATTAAGATATCAAACACCTAAGCAAAGGCTAACTCTCGAAATCTCTTACAAGCTTAAGGCATAAAAGAATAATGGACAAAGCATGCAAGGAACAAGAAAGCAATGAAACATTCATTCAAACTTGAAACATAAAAACCAAAATAGCCTAAGCCACCTAAAATCAGTTCATGGCTGGGCAAATATCATCCAGAATCATTCGTTCAAAACAACCCATCCAAATAATAGGAAATGAGACAGCAAAAACAACTAAAGGGAGGGGAAAACTCTAAAGCCGTCTTAGATTGTCGTGAACCACTCTAAGCTTGTTTCTTCTCACAAAGGCCAGCAATAACACCCCTTGGAGCTTCAACATTGGAGGACATCACGATGGAGAGGATAAAGAAAGGCAGTCGCCTTTTTCTCTCTTTCTTAGCTCACCAAGTAACTTTTTCTTCGCCCCCTTTAATATGGGTGTCTTTTTCTTTATATAGTGGGGGCTCCTAGGTTTTATGCCCTTAATTCCAAGGGAATATTCCCTTCACATGTGGAGCTCACAGCTGGCTGATAGGTTCACGTGTGGAGCTACGAAATATATTCAGTTCTTTATCCTCTAGCACGCCCAGAAATGCTATCCAAAATGCTATGGCATTTTCCATGCCTTGCTCCTCTTTTCCCTGCACATCACCACACTAACCAAAACTTTCCCAAGCAGCACCATTTTTGCAAATAAACAAAGAAAACAAAACCAACAACACCAAATGCAACTATATGAACTAAATGCATCTATATGCCATGAAATGAGATGAAATGGGCTTGATTTCATACAGTAACTTAAGTAAAAATGCATGAAATGTTAACCTTTTGCAAGGTTAACATGGACACATTTTGTCAAGCTTTTGACACTAAGCGATGCTCTTTTTCAGTGTTGTATTCCTTATAATTTGGCAGAGGTTGTCTCCATGTAAGCCTTGGGAGTTGGTTTAATGTTTCAAAGCAAACATCCATGTGATAAGTAAAGGTAACTCGACACTTTGGGAGGAACAAACATTTATATGAAATAGGCAAACGTAACTCAATGCTTTTGGATAAACAAATATAAATTGAACGAAGGTAGCTCGGCGCTCTTGTAGAAACATTGATATGGGTGGAGTTTATCTCGACACTCTTGGAGAAACAATCATATCATGGGAAAAGCTTATCTCAACACCCTTGGAGAATTAATCATAAATTTAGCTGAGGGAACTCGACGCTTTTGGAGAAACATTGATATTATGGGCGTAGCTTATTTTGACACACTTGGAGAAATTATCATAAATTGAGCAGAGGGAACTCGTCGCTCTTGGAGAAATATTGATGTTAAGGGCAAAGCTTAACCCAATTCCCTTGGAGAGACAAATACATCAATCGTCTTATTCCCCTTTGTAGAATCATTTGTAAATAAAGGCAGAGGCATCTCTACGTGAAGGCATCTCATACCCTTGGAGAATCAGTTGTATCTATTTGTGTTGAGGCATCTCTACGCCCTTTTAGAAATTCAACGTCAGTGACACTGGGTGGACAGAGCTATCGTTATTCTTGTAGAAATAGACGTTCATCGATTTTATCATGTCAAAATATTGTAGAATCTGTCGTGATTTAGAGATATTGTAGAAGCAATCGAATTCTCAAAGATGATGTAGGGACAAATGAAATTCAAAGATATTATTATCATGGGCGAGGTTCGGAGGTATTGAATGAGCATACATATCCATGCATACATTGAACTACTTTTTTTGTAACTCAAGTAGTTGTATGGTGAATTCAAATGTCCACACATTTATTCATTAGTAGTAATGGCCGTTCTGACCTCTATAGTAGTTTGGATACTCATCCAGGACATACCAAGTCTCCGGGGTGCTTTATGTATCAAAGGGCTAGCCCTCGTACCTTATTGTTTTGTGGCAGAGATCATTTGTTGGAGAGACATTTGTAGAAAATCTGCCATAGCGTAAATTCTATATTTATTTCGTTTGTTTGGGGGTCCTCTGCACTTTCTTTAGTCCTTCACACACAGAGGCAGCTAGAAGGCGGAGTTTACCCTATAATTCATGTATCCTTACATGTACATCAGAGGACACTCGTTCCAGGAAACATCTACGTTCTAGGCCACCTAAGGCGGCGAATCATATCTTTACATATAAAAACATTACAAAAGAATTGTGGTCTTCGGTTAGTGGCGTGATGGTACTTTAAAAGGCATATGTTTTCACCTTATTTATTGATTAATTTGTCCCCATCATGTTATCCTTTGCATGCATTTTAGCATTTTTATCTTTGTATTTGTTTTTACTTAACTTAGTAGCTCTTTCTTGAATTACCCTTGGATTTAATACATTTTGCTGCTCATGTCGCTACATGAGTTTTTCCAGAACTTTAGCCAAGAATGTCACCGCAATTGGGATGTCGAAACAATACAAATGTTGTTGCATAAGCATTGTTTAGATAGTGTCCAGATCTATCGCCACATTGACAGTTGTCAAAAAGATAAGATCAAATGACACCAGCAAGAAGATACGATCAAAGGACAATGAGCTGGCAGTTAGTTATAACAACGTTTGTCCGAACCTGATGTGGGCGCAATAAAATCATCCTTGTCGCTAAAATAACTACTTTCATGATAAGATTAGAGAATTACGAGCTATCCATTAGGACAACTGTCCTATACGAAATTTTATTTAGAAAATGTATGAGGGACACCTTTAACATCCAATTGGAAAGTGATAAGGATATATATACATATATTTTTACCCTAAAGAAGGGAGGCTCATATCTTATCATCTTTTTCCTTGGTTTTGGAGCTTTCTCTTTATGGCTATGGCAGCTTAAAGCTTCCAAGGGGCAACCAAGGTGAATCCAATGCAGAATTAAGTAGCCACGACGAGTGCGAGGCAAAAATAAGCATCAAGGAGCAATCTTAGCTAGAGATAGTTTTCCCTATTCGGTTATTAATGTTTCTTTTTTTTAAATGATGATGATTATGGTTTAGTTTCATTTTGTATGAAAATACTTTATGAATGTTGACTGAATGTTTATCTTATTAAGCTTTTCCTTTATCTTTTGATCTTTGGGTTTGAATGTATTTATGCACAAAAGTGTTTATTGCAGCCACTGCCAATGAATGTTGCAGTGACAGTTCAAGTTAACAAGCCATTACAACGAAAGTTGCATGGGAGTACAACGAAAGTTGACTCAATTGTTCTTGTATTTGCTTATTAGCCATCACTGAGAGGTGTGGTGAGTGGGCTCATATAAGTCTTTGATTAAGGGTAAAAGTTAAGACTGGTAAGATATTCATGTGTTTTATTACATCGACAATCATCTTTTCTTTTGTTTCTTGCTAGCATTCGTTATTCTACTGATGAATCATTGAAGGAACCCCATTGCATTATTTTATTTCTGATTTAATTTCAGTACATCGCTTCGACAATACCTATATCATTTACCTTTCATTGCTTCGACAATACCTATCGCATTTACCTTCTTTTTATTACTTATTGCACTGACATTGATAGAAAACCGAACAACCGTCCTTGTAGGGTCGATATCTGACAGATTTACATATGTGTACTATACTTGCATCGACGTGAGTTCGCCTGCACAAATCGTGTGGCGTCATTTTACTGATCAAGTTTTGTCGCCCTTATCGGGGATAGTTTTAGTTTGGTGTTTTATTTTTGTCATTGTATTTTTTATTAACTTTAATTTTTTTGTTTTGTTAATTTTTTAGGTGTGATAAATAGAGAGAGCATCAAATTTGTTAAAGCATAAACATCGAGCCATTCGAGATTACATGATGTCCAACTATGACTTTCAATATCTTATTCTAAGAGTGGTTCAAGTAAAAGCTACTTTGGTCATTATTGAGTGGAATGAAGTTTATGATCTTAAAGCTACATTCTTCTTTGGAAAACAGGTTCAAAAATATGCAAGGGGCTAATGAAGTTACACCTATTCAAGTCGCTCAACAAGTTGTTGTCCTTGCATTCTGCTATGAGATTTTTCGTGACAACCACATTTATGAAGACTGACCACAACTCCTATAGAACAACTCCAATGGTAATTTCTATAATGCTTCTACATGCAATCAATAGTCTTGGGGAATTTAGAATTCTGAGCAAAATGTGGGGACATTCTGATATGGGAATACTTGGTCCCGAGGAAATTATAACCCAAGACAATGGAATTACACTACACTGCAATCACAGATGCATCAGCAACAAAATCAGGTGCAACCACAAATTGTTCAGATCCCACATCTGCATGCTCAAGCACCTATGCAACAACAGTATACCCAAGCTTCCAAATCTGATCCATTCACAGCTCTTCGCCTACGGAACAACAGTATACCCAAGCTTTGATGCTAGAGCATATCACTCAAACGAAAGCAATTGTTCAAGGGGAGTCCTCATCGATCTACGCAATAGAAACAAAATTGGGACAACTTGCGTCCACAATGAATACTAGATCGTGGGGTACACTTTCAAGTGATACGGAATACTCCACTATTAAGGGGAAAGAACATTCCCAGGATATCACTTTAAAGAGAGGTACACAAACTAGTGAGCCAGTTAGGGATTCTAATGTAACATTTTCAGAAAATGGTGAAGTGACTCCTAATGAAAAGATTGTTGCTGAAGAAATTGTTGATGTACCAGCAAATCTTGTTCCAAGAATTGTCACTCACATGCAAAATATGCGACAATCAACATTACCAACACAACCTAAAGTGTTGTCGCAATCCAAAGTGACGGTGCATTCTAAAGTGTCCTCACATACATTTTTACCACGACAAATTCAGGACTACATGCATGGTCAATAAGATGGCAGTAATTTTTCAATAGAATCTAAGCATGTATCTCTTGAGGAAACAATGATGCTAGATTTGAAGCCATCAAAAGAAGGGTGTGATCATTTGGGAGAAGACATTTTATCCATGGTGATTCCCTTTGATATTAATGATGCACCAAAATCTCTACTATTGGAGATGTTTGAAAAGCTTGAACAAAGTGGTGTTTGGATGCTTGAAAATTTTCATAGAATTGGTCATTCACTTGATTTTCCTAGAATTCTAGCAAAGGATTGCTATGACAATTGGCTAGAGCAGCAATTGTCACCACAATGAAAGCTATATTCAGCTATGATGGAAGTCGATGAGAAGAGTGTAATCAAATGGTTGGATTTCAAAAATGTTGCTCACATTGAATTCATGACTTCCAGAATAGTTGCAAGGTGGAGGGTACGCATGGACTTCAAAGGAAAACAAAAGAAAGACATCTTCACCAAGGCAACACAAGCGGGAAAAGGTTGCAATCACATTGACCCAACTCTTTTTTGGGCAGAAATGTCACTCGCTGGAAGGTGCGAATGGACTTTAAGAAGTATCAGAAACAACTCTCTATGGTAATCTCTGCCACAACGAAATAATAAATAGGCGCTTATTGTGGGTGCATTCAGATTTCACTTGAATAGGAGGAGGTTGATGATGCCAAAGTTGAACTAGAAGCAGAGAAGGCACCTACAAACCAATCTAAGCTGAGAGAAAAGAAGAATAAGATGAAGACGTTACTGCGAAAATTCACTGCATCTGATGTTGTGGACACACTGCTGAGAATACAATGTTTCAGCGAGAAGAAGCACCATGCAACCACATCGAGAGACAAGGAACACTGAGTTAGTTTGTTTATAATTTTTTAGTTTGTTCTAATCATGCATTTCATGTAGTTGTTATTTTCCTTTTGCTATTGCATTTTGTCATTATAATTGCATTTAGTTTTATTGACATTGCATTTATCATTGCATTCTGTTTTTGCATTGGGGGAAAATGCAATCTTTAAGTTTGGGGGTATACACTTATGGTTTGAAATGCACCCCCATTTCAAAAGTTTTTTAAGCAAATGCAAGGTTCATTTTGTGCTATAATTTTTTTATATTCGATGCTGAAATCTTGAATATTTTTTGATTGTCAATGAATTGGTTGGGTACATGTGATGGAATGTTGTATTAGAATTCTCTTATGAATGAATTTGGTTGCTTGATTAATGAATTTCTAGCATCTTCTCTTAGATCTTAGATGAATCTACCTAGTTCAGCTGATGTTATATATGTTTATAGATCATTTTATGTGTAAATAAAGAAAACTCCAATGTGGGTGCATAATAAAAGTAGCTTAAGGGGAACACTCCAATGCATGCGTTAGAAAAATGAATTTGGCCAAAAGTTGTCGTTGCATGAGTGTGTCAAAGCAATGAAGTACTTCTTAGTTTCGTTGCACAATATCTTACTTCTCAGAATCTTAGGGTACATTCATTCTTTGATATCCCTCGCTGCTAAAAAAAGAAATAAGGAAAAAGAAAAAATATATGATTATATACTATAATGAAATAAAGGTTGTTTAGGTAAGAGGAATTTGAGATGTAAGGCATGATGCTAGCTTTGATGAATTGCAAGTTCATTCATTCATATTCCTAAGTTTTCAATGCAATCTTCTATCATGTAGATGTAATTGATTCATTGATAGTTGAGATGATTCAAGTTGCTATAATGTTCATCAATTGGTGTTAACCTTGCTGCATTTTAGTTTGCTTGAGGATAAGCAAAATCTTAAGTTTGCGGGCGTGATGGTGCTTTAAAAGACGTGTTTCACCTTATTTTTTGATTAATTTATCCCCATCATGTTATCTTTTACATGCATTTTAGCATTTTATCTTTGTATTTGCATTTTGTTAACTCGATAGCTCTTTCTTGAATAATCCTTGAATTAATTACATTTTTCTGCTAATGTCGCTAAATGAGTTCTTCCAAAATTGCAGCCAGAAATGTTGTCGCATTGGGATGTTGCTACAATACTGACGTCATTGCATAAGCGTTGTTTAGATTGCGTCCAAATCTGTCGCCACATTGACAATTGTCAAAAAGACAAGATCAAATGACGCCAACAAGAAGATAAAATCAAAGGACAATGAGCTGACAGTTAGTTACAACAACTTTTGTCCGACCTGATGTGGGCACAATGAAATAGTCATTGTCGCTGCAATGACAACTGTTAGGATAAGATCAAAGAATTTATGAGCTACCCATGTAACACCCCTAACCCGACTTAGGAGTAAACCGAATTAGAAAGTGTTATCAAATAAACAAGGAAAGGTTAAACACATGCCGTCTTGATTTCAATCCCCAAAAAGATCAAAGACAAGCTTGACCTCAAACTACTCCAAGCTTAGTCAAAATTTAAAACCTTAACTCAGGTTGTCTTATAAATATTCAAGTATTTAACTAGTCCATTAAGCGTCAAATTTAAAACTTTTCTTATCTCAAGTTCTCTAAGTCTTTTACCATTTAAAGACTTTTAATCATTCATTACAAAGATGACTTAGACTTCCATTTAAGATCTTTTAAAGTTCATTACAAGTTAAGACAACTGAATTAAACCACTTCATTCATTAGTTAGACATTTGAAACCCTTATCCTATTAACCATTTCGTTCTTACACTAATTAATGCCAAGACTTATTAACCAAAATTAGCAACTAAGCTACACATATAACCAATGCATAGCATGACCAAATACAAAATTTCATTGACATCTAATCCTTTACATATCATAATCATTAAACTAGCCATTGAACTACAACATTTTTATTTGGGGTTTAACTCATGATAATATTTATATTTGAGCTTGCAACACACAAGCCATCAAGATGATCTATCAACTTAAGACTCTTATAGATAATTTAATCAACATATCATATACCATACACATCAATCACTAGTCCATAGCATACCAAATATTTTATTTATGACCTTTAATCTCATTCGAACTATAAGGTGATTTACCCATCATTCATGATCTCAATTCATTAAAGCATCATATCTCACACAACTTATTCATCACGCAACCATTCGAACATACCTCTAGCACAACAATAGCTATCAAGCAACTACTCAGTCATGGTATCTATTAAATCATATAAAGCAAGAAACCACCAAATAATAATTAAGGGCCCATTACAAAACTTATACACTTATTAAACTTATATACACATAAAGCCAAAATGGAATCTAAATGCTTTATGCAACTTAACAACTATGTTCCACCATCTAGGAGTTCTTTAAGGAAATTCAAGACATACAATCTCGACTTCCGGTAATCTTGTCTAGGCTCAAGCTAACCAAAAATGAACTTAACCTAATAGACAGTGATATGATGTGTAAGTATGATTACTTAGTGAGGTAGCTTAATGCATCTAAAGCATATATTAATAATCCATCATTTCACTTAGGTCTTTTACTTATACATATATAATTCTAAACTTGCATAACAAGTTTACCATTCTAGGTCAAGACCTTCAATCCAAAAACAACACTTATACATAGATTGTTCGAACCTAAGCATGTCCATGTATATATTTAAGTATATGAATAATACTTAGCTATTCACCCAAATGGATACTCAAAATAGCCATTACTTGCTATGCAAGTCATTGTCATGACTCATTACTTATCATATAAATTTTCTTGATTTCTTTTACCATAGTCTTGTAATTCAAGTCACTTATTAAACTTGTATGTCTTTTGTTTAAAACACTCATAGTACCATTAATTCATGTGTTTACACTTTATACGTATATACATATTATTTTTATCATCCAAGGTGCCTCTAATTCAAGAGTACTCAGATATATATATATATAACAGTCCATAAAGCATATGTATATATATATATATATATATATCCAAAACAGTTCATGTATATTTGTATCATGTTAAAAACTGTGCATAAAACATAAGTATACTTTTATATATCCAAAACAGTTCCAATATACTTGTATTATATTCAAAACTGTCCCCAAAACATGTATATACGTTCATACATTCAAAACAGTCTCTGTATACTTGTATTATACTCAAAACTGTCCACAAACATGTATATATATTTATACATTCAAAACAGTCCCTGTTTACTTGTATTATATTCAAAACTGTCCCCAAAACATATATAAACGTTCATACATTCAAAACAGTCCCTGTATACTTGTATTATACTCAAAACTGTCCACAAACATGTATATATATTTATACATTCAAAACAGTCCATCTTTACTTGTATTATATTCCAAACTGTCCCCAAAACATATATATACTTTTATACATTCAAAACAGTCCCTGTATACTTGTATTATACTCAAAACTGTCCACAAACATGTATATATATTTATACATTCAAAATGGTCCTTGTTTACTTGTAGTATATTCAAAACTGTCCCCCAAAACATATATATACTTTATACATTCAAAACAGTCCCTGTAGATTTGTATTATACTCAAAACTGTCCACAAACATGTATATATATTTATACATTCAAAACGGTCCCTGTTTACTTGTAGTATATTCAAAACTGTCCCCAAAACATATATATATACTTTTATACATTCAAAACAGTCCCTGTACATTTGTATTATACTCAAAACTGTCCACAAACATGTATATATATTTATACATTCAAAACAGTCCCTGTTTACTTGTAGTATATTCAAAACTGTCCCCGAAACATATATATACTTTTATACATTCAAAACAGTCCCTGTATATTTGTATTATACTCAAAACTGTCCACAAACATGTATATATATTTATACATTCAAAACAGTCCATGTTTACTTGTAGTATATTCAAAATTGTCCCCAAAACATATATATACTTTTATACATTCAAAACAGTCCCTGTATATTTGTATTATACTCAAAATTGTCAACAAACATATATACATATTTACACATTCAAAACAGTCCCTATTTATTTGTAGTATATTCAAAATTGTCCGCAAAACATATATATATACTTTTATACATTCACAATACTTGTTGTACAAGTCATTACAATAGTTTATTTGTTTAACTTATAGCTCTCATGGATTCCCTTTAACCTAGTCTATCTTTGCATAAGTTATTTGACACATGATACCTAAAATAGCATGGCATATTATGATCATATTTACTCATCACGATAGTTATCCTAATTCTGAATTCTTGCTCCATAAGACTTCAAACATAGTATATCTTAAACATAGCATGTCTTAAGCATAATATTTCATGGACATAACAATCTAATTCGATCAAGACATTGCTAATGAAAGGTACTACTCGAACAAACATAGATATGCCATTTCATGATATTCAAATGACATGTATATAGAAGTAATCATTTGAACCACGTACATATCATCACCCAAAGGAATACAAGATTTCAATATAAGCTTATCACTTATCCTAAACATTCGAATCAAGCATGTATCATTATCTTTCTATTAAGCAAATTATTCAACGTACACCTCATACCATAAACATGGAATATTTGGCAAGTAAGATATCAAATATGTCATACTATAAACATAGACTACTTGGCATACAGGATGTCTGACATATCAAACCATAAACATGGGTTTATTAACACTTAAGATACCATTCATACACATGATTTCTTGGCGTACAAGTTATCAAATTTATCATATTATAAACACAAGTTTTCTTGATACATAAATCATCAACCACAGTATACCATAGTTATCTTCTTCTTAGTATATAAGATATTAAGTTAATTTCTTAACTTGATAAGAAAATTTCATTATTATCTTTTATCATAGCCTTAAGAATCGAATAACAGCCTAGTTACATGAATCCCCAACCAACTGTTGCCAAATAATATGGTACTTGCAGTACCGGTCAATCCCTCATACTATCACCAAGTGACCACAAAACTTCCCTCCTATTGTCGCCAAATAAGGACCGAAGTCTAGGATCGTAATCCACCCCAAACACGAGCTCTATGGACTCTATGGCATACCAACTACACCTAAGATTGACTCGAGACCAAGGCTTTAACATTTATCATCTTTATTAGTACAAAGTGAGCATAGCTCCATATCATAGCATCATATCAATGTCTCATTACCCCTTTTCATTTTGGATATATATATTCACCTCATGTGAATCTCAATATTTCATCTCTCTTGATCGAATAGCATCATGGCCAAGATCACTTTCGATAAGTATCATGCATATCTCACTTTTTAATCAAGTTACCAATTACACATAAAGTTTAGCATGATCAAGAATTGTACTCCATTTCACAAAACAAACATTTTATTTCACAAGTGGCTTTCGAATCTAGCAAGCATTTCATAGCATATTAAACCATAATCAAGGCATTGAGCAATGATAGCTGATTTTCTTTCATTTCAAGATTGAGCATAGAATTCAATCATATATCATACTTTCAACTAAATTCCATGCCACAAGGTACTTTTCACTAAGGTACTTACCTTGTATCCAAGCTTGCTCATTCGTAGCATAATTGAAACAATTTGAAACAACCATAATTAGTCAACAATGCTCGAGAGGTTTATTAGCCCATCCCGAGACTTTAAAGTACACTCACCTCTTATCCCGAAGTTACGGGATACCAGAATCCTTAATCGAATCTTGCTACTTATCCAATTCTTTTCCTTGCTTCTTCTTGGTCCAATATGACAAAAAGTGCAACTATGTATTAGCACAATTCCTAATAAACATTACAAAACTATTCATTATTCATGGGTACGTATATTTTCACACAAAACAATCTAGTTTTCATATGCACTCAATTCAGTCCCATTTAAATGTGTTTTCATATACACATGTATCAAAGCAGTATTGTATGCTTTTATAACTATTCAAAATAGTCTATTTTTAATGTGTATTCACAAATACATCCATTAATATACAAGCCTTTCATCACACATTAACTCAATATGCTTAACCAATGTTATCATTCAAGCAATAGCTATACGCGTACTAGTATTTCTCAACTCCATTTTCAAGTTGAGTCCTAATTTCAAGTTTATGAAAACCTGAGCTAACATCAAAGATTTGTCCCTCCAGAACAGGGTATACACTGGAATTTAATGTTCTTTACATAGTTACAAAATAGATTCAACCACGATTTTAACGGTATAAGCCTCATAATTTAACAAGACCTACATAATTTATGAGAATTTTTTAGAGTCTTAAGACAGAAACTGTCCAAAGCAGAATCTGCTTCTAGATTTTCTGCACTACCTTCAGTTAAAAATTCATAACTTTCAATTTAGAGTTCTAAATCAATTACCATTTGTTGGATATCAAACTAGACTCACACATGGTTCTACAAATATAAAATTCAACTTCTATATCAATAGATTTAATTTTCTATGAATGTAACATCCCAAAAATTGGTCTAGTAAGGATTAGGTTCCAGCAATCAGAAATCTTACCCCGGGAAGTTTAAATTTTGCACCATTGTTGACTATATGATTCATTTTCTTAACGTTGAACCTTGATTGAGTCTAATCTTTGAATTGGGGATCTAATTGGAAAGTCAAAATGTTGAATCTGAGTCAAGGGTATCGATATGGTAGGTATCGTATCGGTACAGTTTAATGGTTTATAACTAACTCACTTGTCTAGGGTTAATCGTATCAATACGGTTAAGAGGGTATCAGTACAGTCCTCTATTCAAATTTGTTTCGAAAACAAAATTAAAAGAAAGGAAATTGGGTGATGATTCACCTGCTTGGTTGCCACCCACTTCACGTGGGATTATCTGAAGCAAAGGAAAGATGATAATTAATCATCATTTGTCTTAGAAAGCCATAAAATGATGGGCTTTGAGTTTAGCAAACCCTTAGGTGTAGGAAATCTTCCTATTGGTTGCAAATTAGGTGGGGAATGATTGGGGACCAAAATTGTTTTAAAGTGGGTAAGAGAAGGGTTTCCTCATTGTTTACCTTCACCGGAGCAAAAACCCCATCTTTTGTTAACTTCATCTCCTACCTAAGCTCACACCTCCATTGATACCCTCTTCATCAAGCAAGCACACACCTCTCTATTAAAATCCTTATGCATAAGTATTCCTTGTTTTAAAAGCTTCGATCCATAACCATTAATTCGGTAAGTAAAAACCCTAAACCTAATGTGGATTCCATGGAATAATGAATGCTTAATTCCCAATTGGAACCCTTAAGCTAAACCCTTGTTCTTGAAGTTTTAATCCATGAATATATTGAATAGCTAATGGCTATTCTAAGCTTTAATTACCGATATCGATTGTAACATCCTCTTATTGTTGTTCCTAGGTCAAGGTTCGTCTTGAGAGTTGGCTAGGTGCCCAACTCGGTTTATTGAAAATCGATTTTGATACTACTAACCATCATATTGAAGGTTTTTGTGTAAAAACCCCATTGATAAACTATGTTGGTAAGTGAGAGTAAGTATTACATTGAATCCATGTTGAAACATTATTGCTATTGTTATTGAGATCATTGAAATATTGCTATCATTGATTGACATGAATATATGATTATCGAACTATTGTTATTGATCCATTGCTATGAAACTATTGCTATTGAATTATTGATTATGAACCTTGGGATCAAAGTATTGGATACAATTGGCATGCCATAGAATTCATGAGCTCATTGGTACGGGTATTGGGCTTCACCATTATGATTGGTGTGGTGGAGGGATGTGTATCGTATTGGTCAAATTGGTGCGGCAAAGGGATGATATGTGACCGGACCACTATTGTTATTGTTGGTGATGAGGTGGAATTCGTGTATCCATATACCGTGAAATCGATCCAAGGGAAACCATTGAATATTGCTATTGATTATTGATGTGGACTTATTGATATGTTATTGACTATTGATTGGTATGATGATTACTAATGCCATATTACATGTTGAGCATGATGATTATGCTATATTGAATTACATGCTTTGTTAGCATGGTTAGACTTATCATTGAAATATAATGAATCTCATATCATGTTCATTTATGGTTTATGGCTACCTCACTTAGACTATATAATTATAATGCATTCATCTTCCACATTTCAGGATAAGAAAGTTATCGGTTCGAGATCGGGATTAGTTGGAAGATCGGCAAGTCACCACAAGTTTAGAGTAATGTGTTTTGTCCTTATGAACTCGTAGAACTGTGGCAAAGTAGTTAAACTAGTTGATTATGGCTATTTTGGTGTATGTGCAATACCTATGTTTTGTATAAGGTTAAGTGGCCCAAAATGACCTTTTAAAAGTGACTAAAAGTGGTTACTATGACATATTTGGCTAAAGTGGTGAAAACTTAGTAAATAAATTTAAAATGCTCTAAAAAGTTGCATGCTATTGTATTTACTATTTATTAGTTTACTAGTAAAATTTGCTAAAATTTGGATAACGTTTGGATGGGTAAATTGAATAAAAACCAGCAAAATTCTATCATTATAAGTCAGGGCGTATCGATACGGGTGATGGCGTATCAGTACGGTTAGGCATAAATTTGGCTTAAGGAACAAGGCGTATCGATACAGTTTGGGCGTATCAGTCAGAAATTGGTCACTGGAATCAGGGATAAAAATGGGATCGATACGGTCTTATAGCGTATCGGTACAGGGTCAACGCAGTCAACTGGTATCGATACAGTCTTAGATGTATCAATGCGAGTTTGAGATCCTTTGAATCTAGAAATCTGGAAATAAGCATGGTGTATCGATACAACCCATAGGGTATCGATACGATGTTAGTTAAATCTGTTATAAGGCGTAAAAACAGAATTTGGACAGTTTACAAATTGGTCACTAATAACTATACGGTCTAATTGATTAGGTAAACGATATCCGATAGTAACGAAAATTCACAGATTAATAATTGGTAAGTTTAATTACAAGTTAGTAATAAATAATTCGGTTTAGGATCGCTAATTTGTAAAGTTTATGATTTAGTTCCTAAATTTTAAAAGGATTAAAATTGACCCCAATTCTAGTAAGACTAGTAGCGAATAGGTTCGATAAGTCTTAAGAATAACTATTAAAATATTTTGAACAAGTTCAAAACTCCGATTCTGCCTTCTGATCTCCGAATAAGTTTTCGATAACACTTTCCGACCTGGTTCTCTACTAGACCGGGAAGAGGGTGTTACAATGAATTTCTAAACTTACTGCCATAACAGAGTTTTTTTTTTGGGCAGATTGCATATCCGTTGATTTCAACTAATTTAAATGCTTCAACTCAATCATAATCATCAGTAATTCATTCTCAATTCAAGAAACAATATTTCAAGAATACAACATGTTTTCATCCTCTTGTAAACTACATGCATGATGTAACTTAAAACATGAATCAACTTAATGATCTAGCTAAAATCATATTCTCATTTCAAATTCTTAAATCAAGAAAGTGACAAGATTGCTTACTTCTTTCTTAAGCTTATTCGAATAGAAGATTAAAAACTTGGATCCTCTAAGCTTATTTCTCCAATTCCATGAGTGAAAATCAAGCTTCCTCTCATTTTAGGGGTTCCTTCCCTTTTGTGGAGGAAGAAGATGATATGTGATTATCATCCAAGGTGGCTAAATTCCCCACCCCCTTCAAACACATGCTTTGCTCAAAGCTAGATATGAGTACATGTCCTCAAGTTCCCTTTGGTTTACATGCAAACCCTCATTTATTTAAGATTTTCAATTTAGGCTATTTTATTTTATCTAGCATATTTTAAAAACTTCATAATTGATCCCTAATTTATTTAATTATTTATTCCAATGATATCTTTAAATCAATCTAAACTATGAACCATTTAGTAACATACTTCCAAGCCACAATTTGGGGTATTATATTCCATTAGTACAACTGTCCTAACAAAGTTTTATTCAAAAAATCTATGAGGGACACCTGTAAACACACAATTGGAAAGTGATAAGGATATATATACATATATTCTTACCCTAAAGAAGGGAGGCTCATAACTTATCATATTTTTCCTTATTTTGGAGCTTTCTCTTGATGGCTATGGCGACTTAAAGCTTTTGAGGGGCAGTCGAGGTGAATTCGATGCAAAATTAAGTAGCCACGACGAGTGCGAGGCAAAATGAAATATCAAGGAGCAATTGAGTTAGCTAGAGATAGCTTTCCTCATTCAGTTCTTAATGTTTCTTTTGTTTAAACGTTGATGATTATGGCTTAATTACATTTTGTATGAAAATACTTTATGAATGTTGATTGGATGTTTATCTTATTAAGCTTTTCCGTTATCTTTTGATCTTTGGGTTTGAATGTCTTTATGCACGAAAGTGTTTATTGCAGCCACTGCCAATGAAAGTTGCAGTGACAGTTCAAGTTAACAAGCCGTTATAATGAAAGTTGCATGGGAGTACAATGAAAGTTGCTGTGACAATCATCTCTTCATTTGTTTCGTGCTAGAATTTATTATTCTATTGATGAAGTTTGTGATTTAATTTTAGTGCATTGCTTTGACAATACCGATATCATTTACCTTTATTTGCTTCGACATTACCTATCGCATTTACCTCTTTTTTATTATTTATTACACTGACATTGATAGACGACCGAACAATCATCCTCATGGGATCGATATCCAACATATATACATATATCTACTACACTTGCATCGAAGTGTGATCGCTTGCACAAATCGTGTGATTTCATTTCACTGATCACGGTGCTTCTCATACGTGCTAGGTCATGTCGCATGCAGAACTTTTAGCTGCTTGGGTGACTTCTACTACTTTTGCTGATGCTTCTCTACCTTCACGTCAGGGGTGGTTATCTTGGAACCTAGGAATAACACTCGTTATGCGTTTAGACCCAACATATTTGTACGTGAGCTGCGCGTGAGCGTACATAAGGTGTCGTGCTTGCTTGCATCGGTGATCACGTCAAGGAGATGGCTCTGTAGATCCTGCTGAAGGGCATGTCTTCTTTATGCTAGCCCTACTCCTTGGTCTCAAATGGTTCAGACCCCTTTTGGAATAGCAAACCTTCACATGCTTCTGGCTCATTGCCAAAAGCGTGTGTGGTGAGATATTGCTATCCCGTTGGTTCCACAACTTTGCCCCCAAATGTTGGTGGTGAAATGTTGCTAATCCATCTTATTGTTGTTTTCTCCCTCTTCATTACTGATGCCGCAACTAATAGTGATCGGTAGTGGCGAGAATACCGTCTAGAGAATGAGGAATTGCCAGAAACAAGAGAACTGTCACAATTGATTCTCTTGGTTGGGAGGATCTCCACAGTTGCCACAACAATTGTTGTTGCTAATTTTAGGTGACATCAGACAAGAAGTTGGAGATGGTGGTCAGAGGAAGGTTTGGGGCCAGAGCTTGGTGGGTTCACTCTTTGTGGAACGGGTGGAGAGCCAATAGAAATGGTGGATGACTGTAGAATTTTGTGGTTCACCCCTAGTTGACTTGAGGCTGAGAGCCACAAACAGTCTAGAGATGGTGGTATGAGCCATTAGAAGAAGAGATATAGAGAGTGGTCGGTGTGGAACGGGCATTGTAGAATCTTTAAATCGTCTTGGGGTCCTTTTCTTTATCTTAGGTCTTGGGGATATTTATATCCCCTTGGTGCAGTAGATGGAGTGATGTTTGATGAGACTATGTCAGGCCTAGTGATGGTTATTGATGGGCTGACAGATGGTAGCTCGACTGTAAGGCTTCGAGCTCAGTTAAACTTCATAATTGTCTTCCCACGGCACGATGATTGAGCGTAGGAGTTTGGAGGCATGGTAGCATCTGGGCTCCATAATGTGGGGGCCTTTTCTGCGAATCCTGGAGGCTTCGTAAATCTTAGAGGAATGTTAGAGTGTAGCGCGAAGGCGGTAGTGTCTTTTCTCAGAGTTGGTGTATTTTGGGGGGCGTTTAGCGAAGGTACAACAATTATAATTATAAAATAAGGAAATATTTTTTATAATACCTATTAAAAAGTTAATATTTAACTAATACAAAATTTGGTAGTACAATAATGCAATATTTAACTAATACAAAATTTTGTAGTACAATATTAACTTTCTCTAATTAAATATAATTTTTTTTGAGCAATGACAACTAGATTTTATTTAAAAACTATGTAAGAATTACAAATATAAAACACCCAAAAAGAGATAGAAATAAGGATTATGTCCACCAAAACTCATAAAAAATAAAATATGAAACCCAAAGGTCCAAAGAAAAGCAAACAATTCCCTTGAGATTGACATTATCGTCAAGAACTCAGAAACCTTCCTGAATATCCTTGTCTCTATCCAAATGAGACGCTTTACGAGGTGAAAAAAGAGTAGTGAACGAACCAAACTATTAGGCAGGTTGCTCTGTCAGGGACGAAGCCAAGATTTGGAGTTGGAAGGATAAAACATAAATGCTTGAAAGTTGGAGTAAATTCATAAATAACCTTTTTTTAAATATTATATATAAGAACAAAGGTAAAAAAAATCTATGACAACCATATACTTTCATCTTTGTGCTCCGCTATACAGTTATGATTACATTGGCAAACAAATAAAATATATATATAAGAACAAAGGTAAAAAAATCTATGACAACCATATACTTTCGTCTTCGTACAAAGATCTTCACGACGCTAGTTTTTTATTATGATTATGTTAATGGTCATAAAAAGATAGATCCTCACTCGGTTGATGGTTGTTTGCCTATGTAATCAGACCTAGATAGCGAAGTAATATGCCTAATAGTTTTGGTTCACTCACCACTCCTTTTTCACCCCGTAAAGCGTCTCGTTTGGATAGATACAAAAATATTCATGAAGACTTATGGACTTTGACGGTATGCTAATCTCTATGGAAGTATTTATTTTTCTTTACACCTTCGGGTTTTTGTAGAGATTTTGGTGGACTAGTCCCTATTATTCTGCCTTCTGGATGCATTGTATTTGTGATATCTTCCATGGTTTTTTAATAAAATTCAGTTGTCGTTGTAAAAAAAAACAACCAAGTTTGTTTTCTCTCTTTTATCTAGCACAACAGTATTCTTTTTTATTTTTTTCTTGACCAACAACGATGCTAGTCTTAGTATTTGTTGTCGACCTTCAGTCTTAGTATTGGTTGTCAACCGTTGGTGTTAATTATTTCCTTTGTTTTTTCATATTTTTTGTTTTTCTAGATTTTTTTCAATTTTAATAAAAATCTATGTTCTTGTGGCACATTTTTCTGTATTTTGGGGTTCATTACTTGTGCGATTTGGAACATTTTTTGCATAACTTAACGATCATTTAATGTTCGTACAGAGATCCCCATGACATTTGTTTTCTGATTTGAGTTTTTCGGTGATCATAGAAAGTTTGATCCACTTTGGTGGTTGTTTGCCAATGTAATCATAACTATATAGCAGAGCACAAAGACAAAAGTATATGGTTGTCATAGATTTTTTTACCTTTTCTCTTATATATAATATTTTTTAAAAAAGGTTATTATGAATTTACCCCAACTTTCAAGCATTTATGTTTTATCCTCCCAACTCTAAATCTTGGCTCCGTTCCTGACAGAGCAACCTGCCTAATAGTTTTGTTCGTTCAATACTCTTTTTTCACCTCATAAAGCGTCTCATTTGGATAGAGACAAGGATATTCATAAAGGTTTCTGAGTTCTTTGACGATAATGTCAATCTCAAGGGAATTGTTTGCTTTTCTTTGCACCTTTGGGTTTCATATTTTATTTTTTATGAGTTTTTTTGGTGGATATAATCCTTATTTCTATCTCTTTTTGGGTATTTTATATTTGAGATATCTTACATAGTTTTTAAATAAAATCCAGTTGTCATTGCTCAAAAAATATTATATTTAATCAGAGAAAGTTAATATTGTACTACCAAATTTCGTATTAGTTAAATATTGCATTATTGTACTACCAAATTTCGTATTAGTTAAATATTAACTTTTTAATAGGTATTATTACAAAATATTGCATTATTTTATAATTATAATTGTTTTTCCTCCGCCAAACGCCCCGAAAATACACCAACTCTGAGAAAAGACACTACTACCTTCGCACTACACTCTAGCATTCCTCTGAGATTTACGAAGCCTCCAGGATCTGCAAAATAGGCCCCCACATCACGGACCCAGACGCTACCACACCTCTAGACCCTTACGCTCGATAACCATGCCGCGGCAAGACAGCTATCAAGTTCAACTGAGCTCGAAGCCTTACAGTCGAGCTACCATCTGTCAGCCCATCAATAGCCATCACTAGGCCTGACATAGTCTCATCAAACATCACTCCATCTACTGCACCAAGGGGATATAAATATCCCCAAGACCTAAGATAAAGAAGAGGACCCCATGACGATTCGACGATTCTACAACGCCCATTGTACACCGACTACTCTCTGTCTCTCTTCTTCTACAAGGCTCTGACCACCTTCTCTACACTTTTTGCGGCTCTCAGCCTCAAGTCAACTAGGGGTGAACCCCTAAATTCTATAGTACTCCACCGCTTCTGTTGGCTCTCGACCCGTCCCATGACGAGTGAACCACCAAGCTCTGACCCCAAACCTTCCTCCGACCACCAACTCCACCTTCTTGTCTGATATCGCCTAAAATCAGCAACAACAATTGTTGCGGTGAGTGTGGAGATCATCCCAGCCAAGAGAATCAATTATGGCAGTTCTCCCGTCTCTGGAAATTCCTTATTCTCCAGATGGTATTCTCGCCATCGCCAATCACTATTAATTGCGACATCAGTAATGAAGAGGGAGAAAACAACGATAAATTGATTAGCAACATTTCACCACCAACATTTGGGGGGAAAAGTTGTAGAACCAACAGGATAGCAATATCTCACCACACACGCTTTTGGTGATGAGCCAAAACCCTGTGAAGGTTTGATATTCCAAAAGGGGTCAGAACCATTTGAGACCAAGGAGTAGGGCTAGCTTAAAGAAGCTATGCCCTTTAGTAGGATCTACAGAGCCGTCTCATTGATGTGATCATCGATACAAGCAAGCGCACACCTTACGTACGCTCACCCATAGCTCGAGTACAAATATGCAGGGTGTAAGTGCATAAGGAGTGTCATCCCTTGGTTCCAAGATAACCACCCCTGACGCGAAGGCAGAGAAGCATCAGCAAAACTAGCGGAAGTCACCCAGGCAGCTAAAATTTTTGCATGCGATAGGACCTAGCATGCATGAGAAGTACCATGATCAATGAAAATACATCACATGATTTGTGCAAGCGAACACACGTCGATGCAAGTGTAGTAGATATATGTAAATATGTTGGATATTGATCCCCCGAGGACGATTGTTCTGTCATCCATCAATGTCAGTATACTAAGTAATAAAAAAAAGGTAAATGCGATAGGAAATGTCAAAGCAAATAAAGGTAAATGATATAGGTTTTGTCAAACAAATGTACTAAAATTAAATCACAAACAATATAATGATGGCAGTGGGGTTCCCTCAATGATTCATCAACAGAATAATAAATGCTAGAAAGAAACAAATGAAGAGATGTTTGTCGGTGCAATAAAGCACATGAATATCTTACCAATCTTAACTTTTACCCTTAATCAAAGACTTGTATGAGCCCACTCACCACACCTCTCAGTGATGGCTAATAAGCAAATACAAGAACAATTGAGTCAACTTTCGTTGTACACCCATGCAACTTTCATTGTAATGGCTTGTTAACTTGAAATGTCACTGCAACTTTCATTTGCAGTGGCTGCAATAAACATGTTCGTGCATAAAGACATTCAAACCTAAAGATCAAAAGATAAAGGAAAAGCTTAATAAGATAAACATTCACTCAACATTCATAAAGTATTTTCATACAAAATGTAATTAAACCATAATCATCAGTGTTTAAACAAAAGAAACATTAAAAACCGAATGAGGAAAGCTATCTCTAGCTAACTCGATTGCTCCTTGATGTTTTATTTTGCCTTGCACTCGTCGTGGCTACTTAATTCTGCATTGAATTCACCTAGGCTACCCCTGCAGCGACAGTGATTGCTTCATTGCGCCCACATTGGGTCGGACAAAAGTTGTTGAAACTAACTGCTAGCTCATTGTCCTTTGATTTTATCTTCTTGCTGGCGTCATTTGGTCTTATCATTTTGACAATTGTCAATGTGGCGACAGATTTGGACGCAATCTAAACAAATAAAAAAATCTATGACAACCATATACTTTCGTCTTTGTGCTCCGCTATACAGTTATGATTACATTGGCAAACAAATAAAAAATTACATAGGCACGAAAAAAAAATTAGGTTAAACTCACAAGAGAATTATGAAGTTTTTTTGTTTTGATAAGTGTGAATTGCAAAAGTTTTGATCCTCCTAACTCAGTTGTTTTTTTTTTCATAAAGAAAAAAACATACGGGACGTCAACAAGGCTATCTTTCATCGATTAAATATAAAATTTTGAATATATGTACTTAGAAATAAAAACATACGTTTCATCATTGTCGCTTCAGATTTGTAATTTAGATTTAGTTTAATCAGGGACAAAATCAGGATCTGAGGTTAGAAAGGACAAATCTAAATATTTGAAAGTGAAGGAAAATGTACAAATATTTTTTTTAAAATTCTACAGTATAAAATTAAAAAAATAACTTTTTTGAGTTGAGGGCATGGACTTCTCCCAGACCCTATGTCCCTCCGTCTTTGAATTTAATGAATTTTTATTTGGAGAAAAAAAGTTGTGCTTTTGTGTGTTATTTCTTTTTCTAACAAAAGTCTATACATTTTCCTCACTTTTCCAATTTTTAAGCCACCTACCTCATTATTTTCCTTTATTCACGCCCGGTTTTAATAGACATCAAATTTCCTATTCTCCCATTTTTGTCCCCTTTACAAACCTCCCATTCCAATCCCACAACTCTTCATACCCGAACAAATTCGACATTAGTTGCCCGCAACTTTATTCATAATTTATTTATTTATTTTTATCTTAATAGATGACGACTTTGGCGTTTTTTTTTCAAATATTTAATTTTTTAATATTATTTACGTTTCTAACACCTCAATCAAAATTATTTTCAGATCTAACACCATTTGTTCTTCTGTTATATTATCCGAAAAAGATAGATCTATCATATTTTTCAGTTGTGTATAATTTATAAGAAATTATATTATAGGTCTTTCTTACTATCTAGAATATGGGATCACCCAATTAAAATTATACATGTCATCAAATTTTTACATGTCATCTTCCGTAATCCAAGTCATCTTTAATTTTTAACCCTAAAATATTAAACGTAAATTAGTAAAAAGTAAAAACAAAAGACAAAAAATCGCCCCCAAATCTTTTCCTAGTCGTCTCTCTCTCTCTCAATTCTCCATTGTTTTCCCAGTGCCTCTATCTATATTCTCCATCTTTTCCAACAAGCCTCAAAATTGGATCTAACAAGGGTTTCAACAAGCTTCAAGTAAGTTATTATATATTTGTTTCTTTATGTCCTTTCAAGTTATATTTAATTTTTATTATCCCCAAATATTACAAAATAATAAAAGAAATAAGAAAAGTCGAAGCATCTCCGTGTACAAATTGAAGTAAGTATTATATATATATATGCTTTCAAATTGAATTTAGCGGTGGTTTTCAAATTGGATTTAACTATGGTGATTTGGATGATAAATTATGATATTTATATTAATAGATGTTTTTTTTCATATTTTTAATATAGAGCTAATGTTATACGTTGATACGATAATTTTGTTGCAGAGATGCTTCATAACAACGAGAAGGAAGAATCAAATAATTTGAATTTTGTAGGAAGAAAAGAAAAAGAAAGTATGAACTTGATGGGAGTTGCCGTAGATAGTGAAGAAGCAGCTTACAATTTGTATAAAGATTATGGTCATGGTATGGGTTTTAGTGTTCGAAGAGGTAGAAACAGGCATGTTTCTGGCACCAATGTTATTCGTTGCAAATATTATTTTTTTTCTAAGGAAGGTTTCAAAGAATTTGAAGGTGATATCAATGTGAAGCAATTTAATAAGTTAGAAACTAGAATTGGATGTCAAGCGATGATTCGTTTTACGGTGCAAGACAATATTTGGACAGTCACTCATTTTATTTCTGAGCATAATCATGAGTTGGCAACTCCTTCTAAAAGACATTTACTTAGAACTGCAAGATCTCTTTCGACAGCCAAAACTAATGTCATTAGTTCAATGGTTAGCGCTGGGATACGTCCTACTGATGTTTATTCTTACATGTCGAAGGAAGCATGTGGATCTGAAAATATTGGGTTTACAAAACGAGATTGCTATAATTATCTGAATAAACAAAAGATGATGATTATTAAAGCAGGAGATGGTCAAAGCTTACTTAACCACTTCAAGGTGAGAGCAAGTGAAGATCCAATGTTCTTTTACACAATTCAAGTGGATCAAGAAAAACGAATGACAAATTTATTTTGGAGAGATGGTAGATCAAGAATTGATTATGACTATTTTGGTGATATTGGAGGTTTTCGATACAACCAATCGTACCAATAGATATAACTTGATTTGTGCTCCCTTTGTAGGGATTAATCATCACCGACAAACTATAATGTTTGCTTGTGCTTTTCTGTTAGACGAGACGGCCCTTTCTTTTACATGGTTGTTCAAGTCCTTCTTGCAATCAATAGGAAATCAATCTCCAAAAATCATAATGACAGATAAAGATCATGCAATTAGCAAAGCGATTGGAGAGGTATTTCCTTATTCACGTCATAGATTATGTCTATGGCATATTTCTAAGAATGCACCTTCACTTCTTGGTAGTCTTAATTCAAATGTAGAATTTCATGCTTTGTTTCATAAATGCATGCAAGGTTGTGAATCAGAGATAGAATATGAGGAGGTTGTGAATCAGAGATAGAATATGAGGAAACTTGGGCAAAAATGATGAACGAATCTGTACTTAAATCTTCCATAATAATAGTCCACCCAACAGCATCAATGACATAAATATGACAGCAAAAACATATGTGAACTATTTCACTAAATTTCTTTATTTAACAACAGAATCAAAAATAATTGCTTAGGGAATTCATTACACTACACTAACCATTAAATTAACCCAACATTCGGGTCGTAACGTATCAGCATCACTTACACTCAAGTACATGTGTCCAAAATCGATGAGGATTTTGTTGCACACATATAAAGAAATAAAAATTATATTCAACCTAACTACATTTCAGCATTATGATGTATTTCATACCTTTCGGGCAAAGGAGTATTCCATATGTAGTCATACGTGCTGCTAGCTGACGACCCAACTCCATCAGTTATTTCAACATAGCTCAGTACCCGCAATGCTTAAACATTTCACGTGAAATATTGATTTATAATAGACAATTAAAATATTTAATAACCTTGTAAAGTAATACAACTTCTACCAAAACTTAAATAAACAGTCTCACAAATGTAATTAAAGTACCCATAGCATCAAGAATTACAAACGATTTACGTTGTAAATCAACGTCAAAACACTCATCTTTCCATATGATATTATACTCAAATGGAAAAGGCCATTAACGCCTAATAACTGAGTTCAAATTACAAGTACTCAACTGATTTCCACCATTACATAATTTAAAGAACCTCAACAACACACAACGAGACGATCAAGTCACTTATTTCATGTTTCGAGTTTTCTTTCGTAGACGTTTCCTTTGCTACTAACCTTTGTCGATGCTTCCATGATTGGCTTACCCTACAAATTAACATAAATTTTGACATCAATCGAAATCTCGTTCATCAAATAACTTAAATGTTTATAAAAATAAAAGTTACACGCTTCATTGCTTCTTATACCTTTTTTTCTTTTTTGCAGCCACAACAACGTTGTCATTCTTCACCGCAGGCACATTGTCTACCAACAATTCACCATCAATATCAGGATGAACTCCATATTTCGGGATTGACTCTTGACCTTCTCTTTCCTCGACTATTGATTCATCTTCCTCAAGGCCAATGCAAAATTTAGCATCAACTTTACGCAAACATGCCTTCATGTACATCATGTTTGCAGCCAAACCCGAAACTTGTTTAACCACCCTCTTTGATTCCCCCTTAAGTGTCTCCAAAGTCTCTTCAATTTTATTTTTTTGTTGTTCACCAGCTTGGAGACTCCCTCTGATTTCACTAAGTTTTGAAATTACCTTCTCGAAAACATCATTAGAACCGCTCCTCCTTCCACCTTCTTCACCTTCAGCACAATCATCATCATCCAACCTAGTTCTTGGAAAATTCATCATTAATACATTTCATGTCAATCCATTCCAATATAGATACAAAATTTTAATAACGTACTTACTCTAACCTTTTTAACAGGACGATCTCCCTTTAAGCGGAAAACAAGCTTGCCTACTTCCTTCTTCCCCCAAGCATGGATGCGACCAACACGGTCGGCAACAAAACAGCCTTGGCTCGGAATTCCACTCCAATAATCAAATAACCACACCTTCATGTCATATTACTCACTAAATTATTACCAAAACAAAACTTAGGTAAATTATGTACTACTTCAACGAAACATCCTTTTCAAAATATATTACCTCTAGGATAGCAATACAAACGGTCAGGTAAGACTGACATGCACGATCTTGAAATTTTCCTACCTCATCAATCAATCTCTCATACGCAAATTTACACCAATTGAGTTTCCCCTTTAACCCAGCTGAACACAATAACTTCATATGTTCTAAGGAAGGCACGGTGTTCGCGTTTGGACATAAGAAAGCACCAACAATGTACAATAACACTCGTGCCTTCAATTCATCCCCCTCAAAACCACCACTTACTATCTCCCCCCTCAAGTTGCTGATATTTTACCTTCGTATTGATCTTGTGCTTCTGCATAATTTTTTTCCATCAAATTTCCTCATTACGTGTTGAACGTCAACTCTTTCGTTCTTCAGCCCCAATACAGCCTCCACATATTCTATCATTAATGGAATTTTGTGTCCATTAAATTCCATCATGGAGCTTTCCAAATCAAAGTTCTCAGCTAACTCGCGACACAGGTCGCGATGAATTACTCTAGATTTTATTCCAAGCACAGGGCCAAACCCTAAGTCCGCAACAACACCTTCAATCTTCATCCTTTGAATCTCTTTAAACAAAATTGACCGTTTCTTCATGCTACATTTTGATGCCATCTCCTACGATATATAATATAACAATAATTACTTCAATGTTACGCATAAATGTATTATGTACCATTTTTTAGCCTTAAACACTTTCTCTAACAACAAAGATACACTTACGCTTACCTTTTTAACTTTCGTCTTCACTTTGCAGTTTGCTTTTCATTCGATATAGGACTGCTTCTATTCCACTTGCATATCAAAGTATGTCTTCTTTTCCTCATCAGACATTTCCCCCATTTCAATCCTAGCGCATTTCTCCCATGTTTCACTCCCCTAAATATTGTTAATTTTTTTTATTAATTCACTTTACAAGCCAATACACAACACATAATAGTATTTCAAATTTCTCACTTACCACATTGGTCATTTTCTTCTTTCCTCACTTCATACCTTTACATTCACTTATACTATACATACAACATTTCAAAGTTATGAGTATGCAATACATATCGCTAACCAAGTAACAATTTCAAGAATGCTCTATTCATTAAACTTTTACTTATTAGAAGTTCAAATATGCTGGCAATGGTTTATGTGCCTCATCGACCCTAACTATGTCATCATTGACCCCTACTATGTCCCCTTCCATAAGTGCATCCATTATCAACTACTTTTATTTAAAATGAACATCAAATTAGATTTTATAATTAGCTAAATACTCAACATAATATACTAATGCACCAAAACAAATTCAATTTCCTTACTACTTGCATCAAATGAAGACAACTATTCTGATCTTCTTCCAAAAAAACAATAAACAATTACCCTAAACCAAATATTAAAGAAAGGAAAGAGGAAAGGAATAAATGATGCAAAAGGATAATTAGTTCATTAAGATGCTAGACAGCAGTAAAGGTCATCAATGTTAATCTGTCAAGCAAGGGGCAGCTCAAGCAGAATCCTATTAAGCCTTTAAAAGTACATACAAAATAAAGGTTGAAAATAGCACATTGATAATAGAAAATAGCAATTATTTGTGTCAATCTTTCTCATCCCTTCAACCCTAAATATACAACTGCTGAAATCCAACAATATTGGTTCTAGAAAAATAAAAACCTTCAACCAAGGAACAGTAAGTAATTAAACTCCAAAAATCTCATATAATCTAAAAATATAAATTTTAACTCGAGTCGTAAGGCAACTGATAAAGTACAATCATGTACATTAATGTAGTGACACGATAATGCATTTAGTATATATAGCAAAAAGCGTGAATTAAGGAATTAATAGATAGAAACCATGATACAAATAAGCATATCAAAGTTAGGCTTCACCAAAAACACATTCAAGCACATGAGATAACAAAGAAAATAACACAACATAAATCCTTTTGGCTTTGTATATTTAACTTAAGAAAACGAATAATCATAAAACATAAGAAATTTCAACAAACATTAAAAGTGGAGAATGCTTTAAACTGACATTACACATTTCAAATTGCATCAGATTCTCATCCTCGTAACAATCATACTCATAGCAGCATAGCAATTATTTGTGTCAATCTCTATCATCCTTTCAACCCTAAACATACAAGTGCTAAAATCCAACAATATTGGTTCTACCTTAAAGAACCTTTAACCAAGCATCAACAAGTAATTAAACTCTAGAAAAAGCATATAATCATAAAACAAAACGACCTATCTATGGGAAAACCTTCGAAAACTCAAATATTTGGAGAACAAGAAAAACTAACTAAAAAACACAAAAACCCTAACTTGACGCAGAGAGAAATTCAGCTCCAAAAAGAAAGATGCACATAGTTACAAATCAACGAGAACCCATCGGTAGTAAGCCCTTAAAACCTCCAATCAGACAGGAAAAAATAAAATAAACTACGACAAACGCTAAAACCATAGAAACAGATTGAATTAGGTGACTTACATGAGAGACTCAGAGCTTGCTTGTTTCTAAATCTCGTTCAAGTCAAAATCTCGCTCAATCACCCCTGGAATGCACCATTCGTGATTCAGATTAGAAAAACCCTATCCCTTCGACTTCTTTTTTTTCCGCTCGACTAAAGCTTCAAGCTTGCTTTGGTTTAGACCTCCTTTTTACCTTATTCATAAGGTTACCGGTTCATCGAATTACTTTTTTAATTATTATTATTATTATTATTATTATTTACATCTAACGACTATTACTAAAATGGCTTGATTCAACGGCTTTAAAAAAGATGGCCTCATTTTAACCAATTTTAGACAAATCCCGAGAACACACTGTAACCTTGTCTTCTTACACTCCCGCTTCCCATAGATAAGGTAAGGAATCAGGAGTAAGAAACAGAGCCCAAAGACAAAAAGCTGCCATACTCAGCTAACATGCTTACGAAATGATTACATATCGAAAACCGCCCCTCTAACCCCTTGGCAGCCATTTATACAGTGGCATTAAATACAAATATTATGGAGTAGTATCATTTGTTTCTTCCTTTTAATCTTTCAGCCAATTCCCCGTCTTCCTTCTTTAAAAGATACAATAATTATTAGTCAAAAATATTTGTGTTTTTTATCTTATATAGGTTTAAAAGTGAAAGTATTTACAGTTTCTAAACCCTAATGTTTGCAATTGCAGTGAGATTCATCGATCATTCAAGCTCACACAGACATTAATGACAGAAGGGAAAAAGCTCAAATACAGAATCAAATCTCTAAACTCATCACCCCCAAATACAATACCATCAAAATTCAACACCCCTAAAAGTTGGGGGGGATCAAAGTTCCTGATTCCACAAGCATAAGATTGAAGAAGATGATACACACACACAGTCATACACAAGGAAAGGAAGTACCAAAAGTTACATATGTACATTGAAAGAGACCTAATGCTTAAGATTAGGTTAGAACCAAACCTAATCTAAACTCAAGTTGCAGAGCATACAATCCAAGATCCTAGACCACACCACCCGTGCACGCGGATAAAGCCTGTGGGTATACACGCGCGATTCCCTTACCAGATCCTCCACGGTCTCCACGAACAGATTCACGCTTCTCACAGGTGGGACATATAGAATCAAAGGCGCTGCCGAGAAAGCAATTGTGAACAACAGCTGCAACATCACGTCTCGTGTGTATAATTCAAACGAAGCAGACCAACGAAAACCCCCAAACCAATTTGAAGAGCAGAGCGGTGTGGAATCTGAAAGAAAAGAGTTGCAGAAAGTTCTGGAAAAGGTGCAGAGTATTGAAAGCTTAATTTTCTGGTTTGGTTGAGAAAACAGTGGGAAGGAAGAAAGTAGGTCCCTTAAATTAATTGTTGTTGATGGTGGTATTTTTATGGGCTTAAATAAAAATTAATCCCCAAACTATACATTTGTTTGTTTTTATCTTTTAAATTAATTTTGATCAAAATAAATATTTAATTTATTATTTTTAGTCACTTTAAGTCTAATAATTATTTAAATTAAAACAAATATTTTAGCCAATAAGACGTTGATATGTCACAAAAAAATTTTGACCAATAGATAATTTAAGAACTACAAGAAAAAAATAATATAATTTAAATATTTGTTTTAAGCAAAAAATAGTTTAAAGACTTAAAACAGCTAAAAATAATAATTTAAATATTTATTTTAACTAAAATTCATTTAAGAGCTAGAAGTAAATAAATAACATAATTTAAAGGCTAAATTTTTTATTTAAGTCATATATATTATTATATATCACAAGTAATTAGATGGAAGAAAGATGTGTAAAAGTTTAAGGTTACAATGGCAGGAAGAGAAACAGCAACTTCTGGAAATGTGAAAAAGGATATTTATAAATTAATGGATCATATTAATTTTTCAAATTATTATTCATATTTTAAATTTGTTTAATCTATATATTTTATAGACTTTTAAGTATTAATATCATATTAATTTAATTTTTTATTAATTTAAGATTCAGTTTTCTAATTTATAATATTAATACTAAAAACATATGGATAATATTTTAAATATAGTAAAACTTTGATATACGGGCTATGTAAAACTAATTTTACACAAGTATATATATTTACACTATAAAAACTCAAATCCTAAATTCTTAACTTAACCTTAAAAATTAAACTTTAAACCCTAAATTCTAAACATTAACCTTAAATTCTAAACTCTATAACTTAAACCCCTAAACTAAAACCCTAACTCCTAAAACTAAAAGGCACGGCCTGTGTATCAAAGTTTTTCCCTTTTACATAATGCAACTATAATATGAACAATGACATGTTAAAAAAGTTGGCGCCTTTAATTAATTTTTTTGAACACGCCTTTAATTAAAATTTAGGATAACTATTAGCGAAAAACACCATATTCTAACTGTTCATAAAATAAGTACATGTGTGTTTAAACATTGAATCATATCTTGTAAATATACATCATATTAGATTCAAATTAACATTTAAAGTTTAAGTTGACGGTTAAATTATTGGGAGAACTTTATTTATTTATATTTTATATGATATTGATAATTTCAAGATTTAAATGTTGTTCGACGGTGATAGATTTAAAAATCTAAAAATAAAAATCTAAATATTTTATTTTCAAATGGGTAGACAAATTTCCATTTTTTCCTTCTATACACTAAGTTAATTTTTTTTTTAAATTTAATACTAAACTAAATTTTTCTTCACCAAAATGGGTGTGCAATTTGTCACGTGGCTAGAGTTCCAACCAGCCCACCGTGCGGCCTTAGGCGATGTGACTCAAGACAAACGCCTAAGTAAGCCTTTTCAACCCTCTCGGAAGATCAAACTTCCCAAGCACCGACAAACGCAAAGCGTTCTACGCGAAAACGGATCAAAAGAGATGAGCGAAGAAGAACTTCGAAAGAACGCTCAAGAACACAAAAACACTCAGAGGATTTAGAGTAAATGCCTTTATTCCTTGGAAACTTGGATACTGAATACAAAATGAGGAGGGGAAGGTATCTATTTATAGTTGAGTTCCCTCCAATCCAACGATCTATACAAATTTACATCGACGGTCAAGATAAGAGCCTCTATCTTATCTACAACATTTGAATTTTAAATTTCAAACAATAGATAATGTGGGAATTATCTTCAATTATCTTTAATTAAATTAAAGATAATTTACAATGGTAATTACTATGTCTTCTTGGATCTTCCCACGGATCGGGCCAGTTTGGTGGTCTTTTTGGGCCCAAGATCTCTATCTGAACCTCTTGGGAACCCTGGTGTGCACCCCGTGGTGCCAATGCCTCGGGCCTCGGCTGACGGCCCGTGACAATCTCCCCCACCAAACTTGGCGACGCCCTCGTCGCGCCTCTCGAACAAAGTTGAGATCGATCCTGGAGCTTCATTCTGCATGCCTTGGCTTGCTCCCAACTCGGAATCTGGCTTGATTGTCCCCCCATAAGGACCGCTCTCCCTATAAAGAGCACCAGACTCTGATTCGGATGTCCCCCATAAGGACTGCTCGCCTTGGCTCGCACCGCCATGCAAAATCAACCGTCCCAGGCACATCTTGATCGTAGGAACTTTTTCCTACCAGTTCTGACTTACCCCGATCTGGACTCTCCCGATCCTTGTGCACAAACTTGGATGCCTTCACGTTAAACACCGAACGAACCCTCGGTACTCTGAGTGGTTGCTTCGGCCCGCACCAAGTCTTAGCAACTCCATCTGATGGGTTAGGTTTTCTGCACCCTACACCCAACAAATCCGGCAAATCAAACTGTAAAACACTATCACCCTGCTCAAGACGTACCTCACTCCTTTTCCCGACATTTACTCTACACATCAATCCTTCGTCCCTGAAGTTTGATGCCCCATTGCTCCTCGGCAATGCAAATCCCATCGACACTTCTCTCCCGTTGAAGTTCGATGCATCGGCCACCTCGCACATGGATGGCTCCTCGACGGCCTTCCTGCCAACTGCCTTGGGCAACTCTCGCCCATCCAAGGTAGTGTCCCTAACTGTCGCCTCCAACTCGATGCCTCCTTGGCTTAGAGCATCTCCGACAAGCTGAATGGCTGTTAGCTTCTTGGTTCCTCGCTCGTTGTCTCGGCACACAGGCACAACGCACCGTTGTCTCGGATCCAAGATGCACACGACGTTGGCATACGGAATGATGAGAGCTTCAATACAGTCAAGGAAGTTTAGTCCCAAAATAAAATCAAAGCCATCTAGCTCGATTACCTCGAAATTCTCCTTGGCCTTCCAATCCTCAATCTGTAACTCGATCTTCCGCACAGTCCCCACAACTGGAACTTCCCTTGAATTCACTGCCTTGATCTTACCGGTTGAATCCACAACTTTAAGACCAAGCTTCTCGGCAGCCTTCTTGGACATGAACAGATCGCTTGCCCTAGTGTCCACCAAAGCACTCCTCGATCGTCCCGCCACGTTGATGTCGACAAATATCAACCCATTCTACTTCTGGCCCTTCCTCGCCTTGATAGAATCTAATATCATCGAGCCAAGCTTCGCAGCATCATCACTCTCGGGCTCGTCCTCCTTGGACTTCTTGACTCGATCAGGGCATTCTCGCGCTAAATGCGGCCCCCTACATCGGTAACACTTTTGATGTACTTTTTCCCCCTCGGCTTCCCTCCTTTGATGCTAGCGATTGCACCAACTCTACCGGGTTCTCCATCTGACTTGTCGTCCTCCTGGACAATGGCATCGAGGCGGCTCATCTTCTTAGGACAGTCTTTCACTACGTGTGGACCATCACAATGGTAGAACCTTATGGATCCTCGATCCTTCCGATCATCTAGTTTCACATACCGGTCTGGCTTGGTCGATGGCCTCTCCTTGCCATCATCGCTGCTATCTCCGGACATGTCATCGCCTCTCCCACCAATACCCTTACCATGGGGCTTGGAAGACTTGGACTCCATGGACTTGTAAGCACTGTAGTCGGTCAAGGACTCCGCAATGGCTAGGGCTTTGGAAAGTTCCTGCATATCCCTCTGCTCTAACTCGGTCCTGGCCCATGGCTTCAATCCATCCATAAACGTGAAAAGTGCATCCTTCTCACACAAGCCGGGGATAAGGAGTTGTAGCTCACTAAACTCTTGGATGTAATCCGCAATGGATCCATCGTGTCGAAGCCTCCTAAACTTGGTCCTGGCTTCTTTCTCCGTGTTACTCGGGCAAAACTGCTGCTTGAACTCCGCTTGGAACTCCTCCCATGTTCCAACGCCCGTGCCCCTACTATTCTCATCAAGGCACCTACGTCGCCACCATAACAAAGCAACGTCAGTCAAGTAAACAACAACAGTATTTACCTTCTCGGCATCATCTGTGATGCTCATTACTCGGAAGTACCGCTCCATGCACCAAATGAAGTTCTCAAAATCTTTCGCTGACCTGTTCCCCTTAAACTCTCTTGACTTCGGAATGTCCTTTATCATTCTAGGTGCCGTCGTGGTTAACACACCGTTCCGTATGGCAGCCTGATAAACCATCACTTCCGCCTTCAGATCCACCATTTCCACCCTCAATGCCTCCAACATGGCTTCGAGAGCACCTCTCTTTCCCTCTGACTGAGCACCCTGGTCATCTAGCTCCTCGATCTGTGTATCCACCACGTCGAGTCACTCCACAGAATCCTTCATAGATCCCTCAAGCCTGGTGAGCCTCTCCTCGAGCGTCGACAACTTGTCCCTCGAGTTTGCTCGACTTCCTTTGTCCGCCTGGGTCTCCACACCCTTCTGGCTCGCTGCAGCATTCTCTCCCTTCTTTGGTGCCATCTCTACTCGATGCTTCGTGCCTCGAACTAGCTCACGTCGCTCGAACAAGGCTCTGATACCAACTGTCACGTGGCTAGAGTTCCAACCAGCCCACCGTGCGGCCTTAGGCGATGTGACTCAAGACAAACGCCTAAGTAAGCCTTTTCAACCCTCTCGGAAGATCAAACTTCCCAAGCACCGACAAACGCAAAGCGTTCTACGCGGAAACAGATCAAAAAAGATGAGCGAAGAAGAACTTCGAAAGAACGCTCAAGAACAAAGAAAGAACACAAGAACACTCAGAGGATTTAGAGTAAATGCCTTTATTCCTTGGAAACTTGGATACTGAATACAAAATGAGGAGGGAAAGGTATCTATTTATAGTTGAGTTCCCTCCAATCCAACGGTCTATACAGATTTACATCGACGGTCAAGATGAGAGCCTCTATCTTATCTACAACATTTGAATTTTAAATTTCAAACAATAGATAATGTGGGAATTATCTTCAATTATCTTTAATTAAATTAAAGATAATTTACTATGGTAATTACTATGTTTTCTTGGATCTTCCCACGGATCGGGCCAGTTTGGTGGTCTTTTTGGGCCCAAGATCTCTATCTGAACCTCTTGGGAACCCTGGTGTGCACCCCGTGGTGCCAATGACTCGGGCCTCAGCTGACGTCCCGTGACAAATTGCACCCCTCCAAGTCTCTTTACATCCGCCCCTATCGTTTGATAAATTGAAAAATTAAGTATCAATTTCAAGTTGCAAAATCTATTTGATATATTATTTAGGCTTATTAAACAAATTGGTACCTGAATTTGGTAACGTTTCTTAAATTGGTACTTGAACTTCTTTTTATCTTAAATTGATACTTAAACTTGATAAATTTTCCTAAATTAGTGCATGGGTTTATTTGATATTTCAACACCCAACCAAGTTGGTGACATGACATTGACTAGTCAAAATAATGGTGTCATTAAGTGTCACATGTTATAGTCTAATCGATTGTTTCAATACCACATCAACACCATGTACCAATTTGAATTTTTTTCCAAGTTGAGGCACCAATCTGAGAATTCTTTCCAAGTTCAAGTACTAAATTAAGACAAAAGAGTTCAAGTACTAATTCGAGAAAAATTGTCAAGTTCAGATATCGATTCATGTAATAAGTATATTATTTAGAAATTAAATACTAAATATAATTAGATTGTTTGATAAATATAAATTTTAAATAAAATAAAATAAAGTTCGTTGAATGTATTTTACATTATAGTTTTATTTTGGATTTCAAATGTATTTAGAAAATTCAAATCATTTAAATATCAGATGATTGAATTTTTATCAGATTATGCAATTTGAGGATTATTGGTGCAATTAATCCAATTGGACTAAATTAAATGAGGTCAGGTTATTTATTATTTAATAATGTTGTTGTTCATGCCACTTGTTTAAGGATCGGACTCTAGTCTTTCCTTAGATTCCTATTTAGAATGAACTTATTGAGTGGTTGAATAGTAAATGATGTTTTTTAGGTGATTCGAGTTCAAATAACGTAATTTATATGTGTACATGAATTAATTTATAGTTAAAATTAGACTAAGATGTTACCTTTTAATTTAATTATAATGTTAAAAAATATATTTGAATAATTAGTATTTAAATTAAGGGAAAATATCTCATGTACTGGCGGTGGAAGCTTTTTGTTTCCACAAACACCTTGTTTTTATGGTTTAGAGATACAATTTAGGGTTTAAGGTTTAGAGGTTTTGAATTTAGGTTAGAACTTAGGATTTAGAGGTTAGGGTAATATGATAGGGATTTAAATTTTAACCTATAAACTCTAAATTCTAACCTTAAATTCAAACCACGACCCTTAATTTCTAAGCACATAAACCCCTAAACTATAAACCCTAAACTAGATCTCTAACCACTAAAATTAGTGCGCTTGTGCAAACAAAAAGTTTACACCGCTCGTGCATGTTATAATTACCCTTAAATTTATTAAACTTAACATTTAATGGATTCGTTTCTAATAACGAATAAAGTCACTTTTCTTATTTATTCAATGACTTTTTAGAGGTGGCAAACAGATTATTTGGGTCGGTTTTAGTTCGAGTCATTTTGGATCTGACTACATTTGAGTCAGTTCGGGTTTGGTTTGGTTTTAGTTTCGGCCTATAGAGATTTGAGCCGGTTGATTTTGGGTCTATAGGAGATCGGTCAGTTTTAGTCGAGTTTTCAGGTCGAGTCATTTTTTTACACCCTTATATATGGCTCTTATAAAGTTGCATATTTGGCTTTTTTCTTTTTTTCTTTGGTTAAATTTCCTTTATTTCGAGTTACTTTCTGTACAAGTAAAATTGGTTCGAGTCTATAGGATTCGGTTGAAAATCTGTTCAGATCCATTTCATTTCAATTAAAATTCAGGTCAATTTCGGTTTGATTTGTTTTATTTCGGGTTTCAAATCAAATTTGGATCATCATGCAGGGGCGGAACATAGGGGGTTTGGTCCTCGCCAACTTTTTTTCATTAAGAATAGAATAGATTTTTTAGAAAAATGTAAAATTACCTCTATAGTCCCTTCAATGTTTGTAAAATCTTAGTATGACCCCTCAAAATTTTTAATTTCATTTTGACCCCTTTATAAATTTTTAGTTTTTTTAATTTCATTTTGGTCCCCCTTTGTAAATTTCTAGTTCTGCCCCTGTCATCATGCTTAGGTAGATATCGAGTCTTTATTCAGATAAATCGGTAAAGGTCTCGGATCAAATTTGCTACGTCTGGTTGTGACTGTTTATCAGCATCATACTGGTACAAACATCTCTCCCTCGAGCCCCACTCTCGGTTCCGATGCATGTTCCTGGCAAGGACACTCAAACCGCTTGTTTACACTGAAAAGTGCGTATGTTCAAACTTCCGTTGCTGGTTGGAATGACGTTAATCCTTGTTGAAAGGCTATCTGGGTCTTGAAAGTTCTTGAAAAGAGTTTGCGGATTTCTTTGGTTGCATGTTCAGGATAAATTACTAATGAACTCGAACCACCTCTCCCGACATCTCACTTCCTAGGCTAAATGTGATGCTTGTGGAGCGTGTGATAAAACTCTATTGCATATCTTATGCGATTATCCGGATACACAGTCTATTTGGCACTCACTGGTTCCAGCTAGCTTTGAGAAAGATTTCTTTACTCTCCCACTGCGGGAATGGCTACTCCGGGGCATATCTATCGGCAGCTACTGCTCTATGATTGAAGGGCCTTGGAATTTACTATTCATTACACTCTTATGGAAAAGCTAAAAACGATGTAACGGGGCTATCTTTCGTGGGGAAACTATCGATCCGACGTCGCTTCTTAACATCGACTCCTATTGGGTAAAGGTGTATGCTTCCTCTTTACCATCTTCATTCGTGCATCACCCTGTTCTTAAGATGATCTAGTGGCAATTAATTTCAGATGGTTCTGTCTGTAACGCCACCAGCTTTGGCTCGACTGGAGGGATGATTTGAGATCACGAGGGTAATCTCCTCGCATCTTATAATAAGAATATAGGCATATCTAATGTTTACAGGCTAGATTGTAGGGGTGTGCTTGAGGGGCTTCGCATCGCCTGAAGCCAAGGCTATGAGCGAATTACTATTCAACTTGATGGCGCGGACGCGTATTGACTCCTCATCAACCCTTCACCCTCGAGTCCTTACGCTTTGGTCCAAGCGATCTCTTCCGTTCTAGCTCATGCATGGTCTGTTGATTTTTTCCTTATCCGTTGTGAAGCGAACATGCCGGGTGATCTAATGGCTAAACTTCAGGCTCCTTTCGATGGCTCTCTCGCGGTCTCTTTTGTGCCTTCTCTTGGCCTTCTTAGCTTACTACATAGAGATGTCTCAAGTCCCCCTTATGCCCATCTGAAATGAGTTTAATTTAATGGCCACGACCTCATTCTCATTCCGAAAAAACTACTTAGATATATATTTGGTATCTGAATTTAGATATATTTTTTAATTGGTACCTATAGTACTCGAACAAAACATATTCTCTCATGATAGTACCTAAAGAATTTTCGCTCTAGGCATATTTTCCCAAGTTAGTACTAAAACTTATACATTCAATCAATTTGGTACTAATTTGAAACAATTCAATAAATTTAACCCTCTATATTTAAAAAGTCTGTCAAATTACTATTTGTTCTTCTCCTAAATTTTTTGTTCTTCTCTCCTAAATGTTATATTACTTTTTTTGTATAATGAAAGTTTAGCAACAACTTAATGTATTTATGGTAGATTAGAATGTAGTTATCCAACTACTGGTTTGATGCAATACAACCATTTTGTTTGAATATATTGTAAAAAAATACTAAATTGATGGAACTTTTAATATGATTAAATTTATTGAATCATTTCGAATTAAGACTAAATTGATAGAATATATAAGTTTCTAGAACTAAAACTATTAATAAAAATACCAAATTAGTGGATAAAATTAAAGTTCGAGTACCAATTTAAGAGCAAAAATTATCTATGTACCAACTTGAGAGAATGTGTCTAATTAAGGTACCAACTTGAGACAATATATGTAATTAAGGTATCAACTTGAGAATAAAAAATCTTTAAGTGCCAACTCAAAAGAATGTGCCTAATTTAAGTATCAAATATGCATTTAAGCTTTAATTAATTTAAAATTTATTTCGATCAAAAGTATATTTTAATTGTTTTGTGTGTTTTGATTAATACCAATTTCTATATTTTGATACAAGATTTGACAGCGCACAAATACACTCACCGACTAATATGGTTAATATGGGACGTTAATTTTGTGCACATTCATCGTGAGGCTAATATGGCGGCTGAGTTTTTGGTTAAGCTTGGAATCCGCTCACCAGCTCCTTCCGATGCCACTTCGTCTGTTTTTCACGTCCCCCCGATGGTTTATCAAGTCTTCTTCTTAGAGATGTTATTGGCCCTCCGTACATTCGGATAGAAGGTGCCTAATATAATGGCTCCAGCCTCCTTTCTTTATTCCAAAAAAAAACATTCACTGACACGGACAATTTTGATTGTGACTTCATGTAAGATGGATGTGATGAAAAAAAATGAAATACTCCTAAAAAATAAGAGTGCGGAGAATAAGTTAAATGTAAACCAAGTCTTTATTCCATCAGTAATACAAATTATTTTAATGTCGTTTAATATTAAGTTTTGAGATTAATCTCAGGTAATTTCTTTTTTACTATAAAAATCATAAAATATACGTTCTTTTAAATCTTGGTCCTTCACTCACTTATGTTTAATTTTACCGTTACCTACTAACATATAAACTGTAGAAACGTAAAATAATTTTTTAGTCCTTTATTTACATTTTTTAATAAATTTGGACCTCTCTTAATTTATGTTCAAATGTACTATGAATTACTTTTTTGAAATGTCAATCAAACAACTTTATTGAAAAACAAAAGTAAAACAAGAACCTAACATATTAGCGATTTTAAAATATACAAAAAACAACAAAAAAGAAAATGTTAAATTTTAAAAAATAAAAGTTGCACCGATCAAATCATATACTTCCTCTTTGTACCAAAGAAAAACTCTACAGTCCATTGTAGGAAGGGTCCTTGGGGATTGTCAAAACACGACCTAGATGAAATTGTAACAACCCAAATTTCAGAATCCGTAGGTCGGTTTAACCCGAACCGTGGACCTTGGAGTTGGGCCAAGAGTTTGGGTTTTTGGATGCCCATGCTAGCCTTGTGGGCATCTCCTTGATGTTGGGCTTGAGTCCTTGAGGTTTGGTTGTGAGTTGGAATAAAGAAGGAAAGGCAATGATGTAATTTACCTCAATTTTGAAGAGGAAAAATAATGGTCTCTTAACTCCTCTGTAGAAAAACAAGAAGATGATCCCACCTTGTGTCCCATTGCTTTTTCCCTAACTCTTTCTCTTTCCTTTCATTATCCAACCCAAGGCAAAGGCCAAATCTTGTTAGATTGAAGCAAATTTTAGAATTAAGGGTTTAAGATAAGTTTTCAACATCCAACGATCTACATGAAGAGGTAAGATTCATCAAAGATGATGGTAGTGTGAAAGTTGGGTTTTGGTGGGGGTTGAAGAGGAAGAACAAGAATAGAGGATTTAACTTCATTTCTGCTGTAAAGTTATTTCTTTTGTATCTTTTGACCTTCCAACAATGTTGTAACCCATTTTACAACATCTCTTTGTAGTGAAAGAGGTTCGAGAGCACTCTAAAGCTCAAGGCAAAGGGAAGGCTTGTGGCAAGGAGGTTCCTTCCCAGCTTTTGGAGGAAGGTTAGTACACTTCTAACTCTTTTTGTTTCATGCACATCCTAAGGATGATGCTCTGTGTGCTAGATTTGATGTTCTTGGTTATTGTGTGGTGACGAGAGCTTGAGATTCTTTTTAATGGTAAAACTCAGTTTTGTTGTTAATAAATTGTAAAAATAATAGTAAAAGACCCTAATTACTTCATTAAGATGTTGGATCGAGTTAAGGGGTTAAAAGTTCTATTTTGAGGGCTTTAGGGCTTAAATATCTGCTCACCCAGAAAGAGTTGAATTTGAGACAAAGGAGATAGATTGAAATACTTAAGGAATATGATTGTATTATTGAGTATCACCCTTGTAAAGCAAATGTGGTGGCCGACGCTTTGATTTGGAAGTCTATGTCGGACTTGAGGGCAATGTTCACCCGGTTAAGGATGAACGAGGATGGTGTCCTATTGGCGAAACTTCGCTTGGAATCTACCTTAGTACAAGAAATTAAGAGAACTCAAGTGCTAGATGAGGAGTTAGTATCAAAGATAGATTTGATTCAACGTGGTGAGACATCAAGCTTCGAAGTGCGAGACAGTGGGGACTTGTACTTTAAGGGTTGTTTGTATGTTCCAGCCCTAGAGGATTTTGCGAGACTGGATTCTTAGGGAGGCTTACCGTAGCTCGTTTGCGGTACATCCGAGCAAAAACAAGATGCATCAAGACTTATGCTCTTTTTATTGGTGTCCTAACATGAAAAGAGATGTGTCGGAGTTTGTAACAAGGTGTCTAGCTTGTCAGCAAGTTAAGGCCGAGCATCAGGTTCCTTTACGTTTGCTTCAATCCATTCAGATTCCATAGTGGAAGTGAGATCGGGTGACCATGGATTTTGTGACGAGTTTGCCATTAACCCAAAAGAGACATGATGCCATTTGGGTGATTGTAGATCGTTTGACCAAGATGACTCATTTCTTGCAACTGTATATGGACTTCACGCTTGAGAGGCTTGCACAGTTTTATATTCAAGAGATAGTGAGGTTGTATGGAGT
Source organism: Hibiscus mutabilis (assembly GCA_019671005.1). Taxonomy (NCBI): domain Eukaryota; kingdom Viridiplantae; phylum Streptophyta; class Magnoliopsida; order Malvales; family Malvaceae; genus Hibiscus; species Hibiscus mutabilis. The sequence continues at coordinate 57,149,898 of CM033715.1, forward strand.
ACCTTCATTGATCATTTTGGATAGAGATCAGCGGTTCACATCAAGGCTGTAGAAAAAGATACATGAAGGTTGGATACCAAGTTACATTTCAACACCACTTTTCATCCTCAAACTGATGGTCATTCCAAGAGAGTTATCCCAATTTTGGAGGATATGCTCCGTTATTAGATCATTGATTTTAAGGGTAGTTGGGAGGAGCATCTCCCATTAGTTGAGTTTGCCTATAACAACAACTTTCAGTCGAGCATCAAGATGGCTCTTTTCGAGGCCTTGTTTGGACGCAAGTTTCGAACATCATTGTGTTGGACAAAACTCGATGTGAGAAGGATTGTGGGATCAGATCTGATCAAGCAAACTAAATAGAAGGTTTAGATTATTAGGGAAAGATTGCAAGCTGCCTTTGATCGTTAGAAATCCTATACGAATCAGAGGCATAAGGACATCGAGTACGAGGTTGGTGACAAAGTGTTCCTTAAAGTGTCACCGTAGAAAAGAATGGTCTATTTTGTACGAAAAGGCAAGTTGAACCCAAGGTTTATTGGACCGTATGAGGTGTTGGATATGGTTGGACTAGTGACATACCGTTTAGCTTTACCTCTAGAGATGGAATGCATTAATAATGACTTACATGTTTCTGTATTGAGGCATTACCATTTCGATCAATTGGATGTTATCCTGCTTGAGGGGATTGAGATCAACACCGACTTGACCTATGAGGAAGAACCAATAAGAGTCTTCGATAAGGGAGTTAAAGAACTATGTAACAAGTGTATACCCTTGGTGAAAATGTTATGGAGGAACCACGGGGTTGAGGAAGCCATATGGAAAGCCAAGGAGGATATGAAGTTGCTTTATCTGCATCTGTTCCATTAGGTAAATTTCGAGGACAAAATTTTTTAAAGAGGGTTATAACAAATGAATTTCGAAATCCATGGGTCGGTTTAACTTGTACCGTGAACCTTGGAGTTGGGCTAAGAGTTTGGGCTTTTAGATGCCCATGAGAGCCTTGTGGGCTTCTCCTTGATGTTGGGCTTGAGTCCTTGAGGTTTGGTCGTGATTTGGGATGAAGAAGAAAGAGCAATGAGGAAATTTACCTCAATTTTGAAGAGGAAAAAGAGTGGTCTCTTAACTCCTTTGCAAAAAAAAAAAAAAAAAAAAGGCGATTTCACCTTGTCTCCCATTGCTTTTCCCCAACTTCTTCCCCTTCATTTCACCATCCACCCAAGACAAAGGCCAAATCTTGTTAGATTGAAGCAAACTTCGGAATTAAGGGTTTAGGATAAGTTGTCCAACATGCAACGATTTACATGAAGAGGTAAGATTAATCAAATATGATGGGAGTGTGTGTCGCAACCCTTTTTTCTTTCAAAAAGTGGTCTCGACGTTTAAAAACAAAACAACGGAGTCGCCATCAATCTTTTTTTAAAAAAGGTGTGATTGATCACCTAAAAATCGGGTTATTTTAATAAAAAACATTTTATTTTATTAAAACAACAGTTTTGGTCTGCGAAAACAAAAATGAGTTCGGGAGTCGATTACGCGTGGGGAAGGGTTAGCACCCCCACAGCGCCCAAAAATTGGTATCTAGCCGATTGCAAAATGTTTTGATGCCGGATTTTGTGAATTCACGTAAAATTTAAATTATTGTCCATTTATGAACTTGATTCCATTTTAACGGCCTTATTATTCGAAAAATGAACTCCAATCACCGCCAACACTTCTAGCGCTAACCCGTCATTCCCGTTTAGTAAGGCACCGCATTAATTATATTATTAAACATTACAGCCACAAAAAATGATCTACAAAATAATATAAAAGCATACAAGATAAAAAAAATATAAGTAAATAAACAAACAAATAAACAAGGAAAAAAATAATTGTTAAAATAGGCTAGTTTTATTTAAATTAAATGAATAAATGTTTTTTTATATAAGTCGATTTATAAAAATATACCCATTATAAATTATTTAAAAAAGTGAATTTATTTAAAAAAGAATTTAAAGAAATTTAATGAACGAATTAAAAACAAAATAAAACTATAAACCAAATTTAAAAGAAAATAGTGACCAAATCGAGAAATTTGAAAACTCGGTTGCTCGCGGGGTAAAAATAAATGGGAAGGGGAGATTTAATGAGTGAAAATGACCCTTTTTGTTTCGGGTATAAAACCCAATTTAAAAACATTTATTCCTTTTATTTTTTTCAGTCAAAATGGATCGAAACCAATTTCTAACAAATTCTTTCAAATTGTTCTTGATGTTTATTCATGAATTGAAGAACACCATGAACAAACCTTTTTGAAAACCCGATTCAAATCCAATTAAAACATCTCAAAGCAAGAAAAATATTGTCCCCCCCTCTTTTTAAAAAAATCAAAACTTTCCTCTCTTTTTTAAAACTTCGACTTTCAACCATCCCTTCACTTGAATCTGGGTTATGGTGATAGTGATTTAGAATTCGAACAAGAAAGAAGAAGATAAATTTTATACAAACATTCGAACAAGAAGAACGCATAAAAGAAAGTAAATGAATACCTCAAAAGATGCTTCATACTTTTATTCCAATTTCGAATCCACGTATAAGAGCTCGAGCATAAACTGTATAAAATTCTCTCTAAAAAAACTCCCAAACTCTCTAAAATCAACTATGTTTCTCTCTAGTGAATTGTATGAATTGTGTGTGTGAATGAGTGGTGGATGTTGATTGTGTGTTCTGTCAATTACAAAGGAAGAGGGGTGTTTATATAGGCTTCTTGGTTGCCAAAATTACAAGAAAAAAAATCAGAATTCAAATCCCTAAAATCCAGTTGATCTTCCTTCCATATTTTCTTGATTCAGATTTGACCTTCCCTTTTTGATTCGATTTGCTGTGATTTGGGATGATTTTCCCCCTAATTTTCGTATTCGATTCGCGGATCCATTTTCTGCACGTGTTGTCTTCAGTAAAATGAGCATATCTTGAGCTCCCGATGTCCGATTGAGGCCTTTCAAGATGCATTGGAAAGGTAACTGAAAAACGATCAATACTTAAGAAGACATCCTGGCCTGAAAATGCTTGGATCCTATCAGAAATTTGCCATAAGTACGTAGTGAGGAATCCTTGTCTTTCCATGTTTGTTATGATTATGCTCGATTCCTTGCCTTACTTGAATGATTCAGATTTCCATTTGACTTTGGCCCGATTTGAATTGATTTGGGATTTGTTTCCCCTTTTTCCATATTTGATGCGATCTCTTCCCTTATTTTTTATAAGCTAAAAATCAGTGACAACAACTGCCCCTCTTTGCTCATTCCTGTGAAACAGGGATAGAGCAAAGCACAAAAGGCACTGATTTTAGCCAATCATACTGCAAAATTGGTTATTGGACATCAAAGCTTGGTTTCAATCTCCTCACACCCGAATGGATAGGCAGTTGCTGAAAAATAAAGGTTCCATTCTCCTTGTGCCCGAATGGATAGGCGTTGTGCTGAAAAATAAAGGTTTTATTCTCCTCAAGCTCGAACAGATATGGGGTTGCTGAAAATAAAGGTTACACTATCCTTAGGCTTGAACGGATAGGCAAGTTCCATCCTCTTTACGCCTAAAAGGATAGGCGGGTTCTATTCTCATGATGCTCGAATAGATAAACGTGTTCTATTCTTCTGATGCTTGAATAGATAAGCAGGTTCCATTTGAACGAATAGACGGGTTATATTCTCTTGATGCTTGAATAGATAAGCATGTTCCATTCTCCATATGCCCAAACGGATAGGCGGGTTCTATTCTCCTCATGGTCGAATAGATAAGCAGGTTCTATTCTCTTTACGTCTGAATGGATAGACGGGTTCTATTCTCCTGATGCTTGAATAGATAAGCAGGTTCCATTCTCTTTACGTCTGAATAGATAGACGTGTTCTATTTTTTATGTGTCTGGATAGATGAACAGGGTTCCATTCTCCTTACATCTGAATGAATAGATGGATTCTATTCTCCGAATGCTCGAATAGATGAGCGGGTTCCAATCTCCTTACGCCTGAAAGGATAGGCGAACTCCATTCTCCTTATGCCTGAACGAATAGGCAAGTTCTTTTGCTGAAGAGTTTTTGTATACCTGCAAAAACCTGATATATGATACAATTATAATAGGCATTCCCTTAATGATGTCTAAAACATAAATGCATGCCAAGTTTTATAGTCTTTTTTAACTCGTTTTAACCCAGATAAGTGGTCATCTCCATTGTCTCTTCTTTGCCATCCATATTATTTGTATCTCTTTGCTTCATTAAATGGTCATCTTCTGCTTCACCATTCTCATTCCTAATGCATTTTTGCTTCATAGAAAAACATTTGATCTTTGTAGGCAAATGTATCAAGATCTACTATCATTGTAGTTGATACATCAATTTCGATAGAAAGGCTTCCTTGAATGGTCTTGAAAACTTCAAGTCTTTATATGCCCCTTAAAATAACATTAAACACATTCAACGCTTCTTGCGAATTCTCAAATTCTTGCCCATACAGATCATCTTAAAGCGTTTGCACGCTAAACCTTCACCTTGAATGTCTTTGCATGATGTTGGCATTTTAATCTCTTCTTCTCATGCCCATCAAAGTCAGGGATCCTAAACTCTTAGTCGACATAACTTGCCTCAATCTGATGGCACAATTCGCCCACTGGGCATAGCTTTATCTCTTTTTATGCTTTAGGGATCTTACATCTTATGTGTGGAACACAATCTACTAGGGAAATGAACCCTTCAACGCATGATTTTTTCTTCTTATGCAAGGTGATGCCCCTGTTCAAACTGAGGTTTAATTGTCGGCCTCCTTATTTTTTTCCTGAAGCGCTTGAAAATATTCGTTCTTGGTTCCCTACAGTTAGGATCAATACAAAGAAATCCTTTGTTTTCATGAATCTGTGTCAGCCTACTTGTAAGATGCAAGAAAAGGCTAGAAATGATAATTTAAAGGAAGAAGTCATGGCAGATGCAAGAAAAGGCTAGAAATGGGGATTTAAAGAAAATAGTCATGGCAAACATGGAAAAGAGGAAAGTCAGATGCCCTAAAATTCATAGTATGAATGATTCATGAATCCATCAACCGGATAGTGCCCCACTTTTAGGTGGCTCTCTTTGACTCACACACTTCCCAAATTTTAAATTTCCCACTTTTCTAATCTCAATCAAACATTAGAAGTTTTGAGGTCCTTGAAGAAAGGTTAACTCAATTAGGTGGAATGTGTTTTGAAAACAAACTCCTTTTCTCAAATATTGATGTGTGATCCAAATGGTCTTTAAAGGCTTGTAATGTAGGCTAGGCTCAAGTTACCAAGAAAAGGGTATATAGGCTCAAATACATGTTTAAGGGTGATTAAACCAATGATCAATTCTTTCTTGATGAAATCTTCATTCTTCTTTTATTCTCTGTATCACTCTAGGCTGCCCATTTTGGGTTTTCACCCTAGAGTTCATTTTTCTTTCTGGTATATGTCTCATTTGAAGGATTTGTTTCAAATTTTCCTTCGCACTCTAGCTTTCAATTCTTCTTTTTTCCTTCTTTTTTTCTTTCTTTTTCTTTTTCCCTTTTCTTTTTTTTTCGTGTCCTTTTCACTTTTAGTTTAGGACATTCAACTTGACCTGACATGTTTTTTCCTTTGTTTGCAAACATCTTTTCATCATTTTTACCCCCAGTGTGGGGAGTGATCCTTGGTTAGGGTTCAATCACAAGAAAAATAATATCAGGCTCAAAGGAGGGACAACAATAGATTTTTATTTTCTTATTTGTGAAGGGAAATGAAGGAATTCCAATTGTCATTGCACACACAAATACCATCAAAGAGAAACAGTCTTCAGTTGGTAGATGTTTTAGAGTTATCACTTTATTCAAAGACCTTAACAACAATGTCTGAGAGGAAAATTCACTCAAAATATGTACATGGGATCTTCCCATTAATCCTGAACACACTTTATAGCCCCTCTATCTCGGGATTAGATTAAAGAATCATTCATACAATCAATTGTAGGAACTCTGCAAAGAAGATGGATGAACAATGAAAAAAATGAAAAAAAATGTTTGCCACTTGAGAAAACAAAGGGAATGCATCTTTAAATAAGTATATTAACATAGAATCCCTTACAAAAGATCCCTAATGCTCGCGGGCAAAAGCAAAATGGTTGATTCTAGGTATGACCCCAATTGTCTAGCATTAATTTAGGAAAGCATGAATGAATTCCAGCCAGTCTTGGGCATTTCAGGTTATAGGCGCTCATCATATTCTTCTTTTCCGAGTCTTCCACGTTTGATAGCCGCCAATATCAACTCTCTATTCACGACCATGTCTGCAAAACTTTTAGTGATATAGTTTAACATACGATCATAGAAGGGGCCATTTAAACTTCCACAAACATTAGAGTAACCTCATCTTCCAACAGTGGAGGTTGAACTTGGGTGGTTCGCCACCTTTGGGCATACTGGCGAAAAATCTCGTTGGGCCTTTGTTCCATTCCCTGCATTGTGGTCCTACTTGGGACCATGTCTGTCACATGCCCGTACTGTTCAAGGAAAGCTCTTGACAAATCTCTCCAATTTCATATGTTGACCCGGCTCAATTGGATATACCATCAGGTAGTAGACCCCGATAGACTGTCTTGAAAACAAAAGATGAGCAGCTTGTCATTTTCCAAGTGCAGTGACATTTTTCTGCAATACATGGTCAAGTGCATCAAAGGGAAAGTGGTCCCGTCATACTTCTTAAAGTCAGGAGCTTTGAATTTTGAAGGAACCACCAAGTTAAACACTAGGCTTAGATCCCTAGCGTTTACGCCACTATGAACGTTTCCTCCTTGTATGGCTCTGATGATCTCTTCGAGCTTATCACAACAGTTTTCTAGCTTCTTATTTATTCTGGCTCTATTGGCTGACTTATTGAGAACCTCAATGCCTTGGTTCTCCCCATGATTTATCTCGAACTCTCCAGGAATATGGGCTGAGCTTCCTGTTATTTGGATCTTGGACCTCTTACTTGGTGGAAATGCCTGTGTGGTCATCCTGGACTGGGTCGATGAAACGTCAACTGCCTTTCCTCTTCTTGGGTCTCTAAATTCCAACATTGCCATTATTTGGCTGATGGTGTTTTTCTGAGCTTGTGCAATTTCCTCTTTCAAATTTTTCTCTATTTTGTCGAACCTTTCTTGGGTACTCTTATGGTTTATTTCTAGAGTTGTCAACTTGTCTTCTTTAGTTATAGCTCGAGTACCGTGTTTGTACAAAATCTTTCTACGAAGTGGAATATGACATAATTAATCTTTTTATTATGTGTGCATGCGTGCAATGGCCACAACATAAGCTAATGCATACAAGGAACAAAAAATGCAAACAAGCAAGGAAAATGCAAATGCAGGAATGCAGACGAAGGGCCATCGATTCCACAAAGTAATTGCTCTAGAAGTAGCTTTTTTACTGAATGCCAAAAGTCCTTATTATAAAAGATTTTTACTTTTTTACGAATACATCCTGAGCATCCAGCTCATTTATTTCTTCAATCAGTCTTTGGAGTCTTGGTCCTACTTTTCCTACTAGCTTGATGTACTGGCGAAGGGTTATAGCTTCTCTGATCAGCATCATCACATTCTTAACTTCGTCTCCATTTTAAGATGTGATGCTTCTGTATAACTTGTCTCACTCTTGGGTCTTTCTGTCATTGCCTCTCAGTCAAGTAGACCAATAATCATTGCCCTTTTATTGGCATCTTCAAAAACTAAGATCTTCATTTTGTAACGACTACTTGGTTGTACCGTCGAAGTTGTCCCATAGCACTTTTAGCCTATGCACGACATTCTGCTTGGCACTAATGCAATCATACTTTGGTGTTTCTGCCACGTGATCATCTGACTAACTTTCTTTTCCCGTTGGCGGACCTCAGACCGGTGACGTACATCCGCATTGTCTTCCTCTTTCTTTAGGTACCTTCTATCCATGGCGAAAGCTTTTTCTAATTGAGCAACGTGCTTTAGAACCGAACCCTTCTAGATATGAGATGTATGCAACAAACAAATATGCAAAAAAATAAAATAAAACAAGAGAAAGAACGGATTAGTACACTTCAAAAGAAAAGAAATAAACATGAAAGGTCCAAAATAATTCCATTGTACGAATAGTAATTGGGTAGTACATTCCAACACTTTTGGACATGTCTCCATGGACTATTCATACGAAATAATTTTCACCGGACTCTAAAACCTAGGTTTTCTTGCATGGCTCTAATGGGGGTGGGCTTCTAGATTCTCATACAGGTTTGGTTCTAAAAGGGTTCCTGAATTGTTTAGATGTCAAATTTTGTGAATTCACGTAAAATTTAAATTATTGTACATTTATGAATTTGATTCCATTTTAACGACCTTACTATTCGGAAAATGAACTCCAATCACTGCCAACACTTCTGGCGCTAACCCGTCATTCCCGTTTAGTAAGGCACCACATTAATTATATTATTAAACATTACAACCACAAAAAATGATCTACAAAATAATATAAAAGCATACAAGATAAAAAATATAAGTAAATAAACAAACAAATAAAAAAGGAAAAAACAATTGTTAAAATAAGCTGGTTTATTTAAATTAAATGAATATATATTTTTTATATATAAGTCGATTTATAAAAATATACCCATTATAAATTATTTAAAAAAGTGAATTTCTTTAAAAAATAATTTAAAGAAATTTAATGACCGAATTAAAAACAAAATAAAACTACAAACCAAATTTAAAAGAAAATAGTGACCAAATCGAGAAATTTGAAAATTTGGTTGCCCGCAGGGTAAAAATAAATGGGAATGGAGATTTAATGATTGAAAATGACCCTTTTTGTTTCGGGTATAAAACCCAATTTAAAAAACACTTCTTCCTTTTATTATTTTCTGTCAAAATAGATCAAAACCAATTTCTAACAAATTCTTTCAAATTGTTCTTGATGCTTTTTCATGAATTGAAGAACACCATGAACAAACCTTTTTGAAAACCCGATTCAAATTCAATTAAAACAATCTCAAAACAAGAAAAATATAGTTTCCCTCCTTTTTAAAAAAATCAAAACTTTCCTCTCTTTTTTAAAACTTCAACTTTCAACCATCCCTTCACTTGAATCCGAGTTATGGTGATAGTGATTTAAAATTCGAACAAGAAAGAAGAAGATAAATTTTATACAAACATTCGAACAAGAAGAACGAATAAAAGAAAGTAAATGAATACCTCAAAAGATGCTTCAAACTTCTATTCCAATTTCAAATCCACGTACATGAGCTCGAGCATAAACTGTATAAAATTCTCTAAAAAAAACTCCCAAACTCTCTAAAATCAACTATGTTTCTCTCTAGTGAATTGTGTGTATGAATGAGTGGTGGATGTTGATTGTGTGTTCTGTCAATTACAAAGGAAGAAGGGTGTTTATATAGTCCTTTTGGTTGCCAAAATTACAAGAAAAAAAATCAGAATTCAAATCCCTAAAATTTGGTTGATCTTCCGTCCATATTTTCTTGATTCGAATTTGGCCTTCCCTTTTTGATTCTATTTGTTGTGATTTGGGAAGATTTTCCCCTAATTTTCTATTCGATTCGCCGATCCATTTTCTGCACGTGTTGTCTTCATTAAAATGAGCATATCTTGAGCTCCCGATGTCTGATTGAGGCCTTTCAAGATGCGTTGGAAAGGTAACTGAAAGGCGGTCAATACTTAAGAAGACATCTTGGCCTGAAAATGCTTGGATCCTATCGGAAATTTGCCATAATTCCGTAGTGAGGAATCCTTGTCTTTCCATGTTTGTTATGATTATGCTCGATTCCTTGCCTTACTTGATTGATTCAGATTTCCTTTTGACTTTGGCCCGATTTGCATTGATTTGGGATTTGTTTCCCCTTTTTACATATTTGATGTGATCTCTTCCCTTGTTTTTTATGTCAAGCTAAAAATCAGTGACAAGAGTGTGAAAGTTAGGTTTTGGTAGGGGTTGAAGAGGAAGAACGGGAATGGAGGATTTAACTCCACTTCTTGTTGTAAACTTCTTTCTTTTGTATCTTTTGACCTTTCAACAATGTTTTAACCCATTTTACAACATCTCTTTGTAGTGAAAGAGGTTAGAGGGCACGCTAAAGCTCAAGGCAAAGGGAATACTTAAGGCTTGTGGCAAGGAGGTTCCTTTCTAGCTTTTGGAGGAAGGTTAGTACACTTCCAACTCCTTTTGTTTCACGCACATCCTAAGGATGACGCTTTGTTTTCCAGATTTGATTTTCTTGTTTATTGTGTGGTGATGAGAGCTTAAGATTCTCTTTAGTGGTAAAACTCGATTTTCTTGTTAATAACTTGTAAAAATGGTAGTAAACCATCCTAATTATTGGTATAAGATGTAGGATCGAGTTAAGGGTTAAAAGTTGTGTTTGGGGGGCTTTGGGAGCGAGTTCCCAAGGCTAAGAAGCCATTTTGGGCTTCGACACCAATACATGAGGAGGCAATGTCGGTACCCTAGTGTTCTGGGTTTAAGAACAATGTTCCATTAAGCTGAACTTTGAAAGGGGTACCGGTACGATGTTCAACCTATGCTGGTACGCCGTGTAAAGCGGTATCGGTATAGGTCGACCCGTACTGATACGCGAGGGCTGGATAAAATTCTAGTATGCTAAATTCGTATTGGTACACAGTAAGTATCGGTGCCCAGGGTACCATATCGGTACGCGAGAGCCAGTACCGGTACACACTGGACATTCTGACCAAAAATGATAATTTTTGATCCAATAAACCCCTAATGACCTGAAATGAATTATAAAACTGAAAAACTAAGAAAACTACTTATACTCGAGCATAAATCGTAAGAAATCGGTAAATTTCTTGTGTGACTTATATGTTGATAGCAACCATAGAATCGTATGGTTATGTGATAATGTTGTGTGCCTTGAGGGCACTTGATTGATGGGATCCAGATACCTAGTGAGAGTGTTGCAACACCATGGTAAGATATTTTCTGAATGTACGTTCTCGACGCTGTGTGGCTTCTGGTCTCATTCGAAGGTACTCAATAGGGGATTCCGAGTATAGAGCGTATGTTCCCGATGCTATGTGGCCATGAGTCTCTCTTAGAGTGTACATTCCCGATGTTGTGTGGCTCATGGTCTCACTCCAAGTTTGTAGTTATGATTGTTATGAGATGTTTCATGATGCCATGCTATGTGTATGAAATGTGGTAATATCGTACTTTTTTTTCACTACCATGTCATCTTTCTAGCTACATGCTTATGTTTGTGATTTGCATAAAGCATGGTAGAGTAGAGGTGTATCGAATGAGCTTTATGAGCTTAGCGTTCGGAATCATTGTTTTCGTTTGTAGGTTTTCAGGTTGCAGCGTTGCATTGAATGAGCCCCATCGAAGTAGGACTTCAGCTCATTGATGTGATCAAGAGTACAATACTTGGACTTGTCGGGAAATGTCACCATAGGGCCTTTGATTTTATGTTTGTAACTCTTATGTTGGATTCATTTGGTCATATCGAATGTTTTAAAATATCTTGATTTTAAATTGAAGCTCCCATGTAAACGATTTAACTATCTTTTATTCGTTTTATTTGAAACGTGATTGGAATTATGAAATTGATTGTGATTTGGGCTAAATATAGTTAAAAATTTTACATATGGGTTTGGGCTTGAGGCCTGAATGCGACGTCGGGTTTAGGGCATTGCATAAATCTCCAAAATCAACAACCACGTTTCACGCTTATTTTTAAAGATGACGATTCGCTACAGATTACATCGGAAAACAACCAAAAAAGGGATCAAACTATATGTGATCAGTGACAAACATGAATAAGAAACAAGCACCATAAGGGTCATTATATGTACACCAAACACCCACAAAAGTAGCCATAGAATGTGCCATAAAGGCAAATAAAACGTGTCGTAGGGACAGAAAAACGCATCAAGATGTACGGAGAAAAATAAAAGAAAACAAATAGAATCAAATATAAGAAAACAAAAGGATATATGAATCACCGGCGGCAGCGACCAACATCAAGACTAGTGCCGCCATCGATTAGAAAAAAAAAGAAATAAATGGCTAGCAAAGAAATAAGCATTATGATTTTTAAAACTATTAAACTTACAATTATAAAAGAAAAATAATTTTTAATCTCCAATGTTTATAATTTTTATAAATTTTCCCTTTAATCTTTAAAAAGTAAATTAAAAATCGTCATTAATTCTACGTTTACAACTTTTTAAAGGTCAACTTGATAACATTGTAAATGTAGAGGAAAAAAGTGATTCCATATTTTTATAGTTGTCAGTTCAATAATTAATAGTAAAATTAAACAAAACTTAGGGGAGAGATCAAAATTTTCAAATAAAAATTATTATAGGGACTCAATTTCACAAAAAATAAAGTGTATATATATATATAGTGGTGCATCTGAGTACACAATATACAACTTTTAAGTTTTACATGTATTTTGGATCGTTGGATTAATTAGGTTTAGTTGATTAAAAAAGATTAGCTATGTTTAAAGGTTGAGACTAAAACTTTTTAATTGAGCATTATCCACAATTTTCTTGCCTAAAAATCTTCACATTAATAAGGGTGGCAACGGGGTGGGTAGGAGACGGTTTTACATTCCTCATTTTGTCCCCAACCCGTGTAGGAACGATTTTGGGAATCTCTATCAAATGTTTTGGGAATTTTTTCGTCCTCATACCCATCCCTTGCAGATCCCCATAGATTTCGATTAATCCTCATAAAAAACAAATCTTAATACATTAAAATAAATACCCAACATTAAATCTCCAAAATTACAAATATTTTATTATAAATTTAGTTTTGCCAACACTAAACAAACAAATTTCAAAACTATAATAATAACTTAATATGTAACAATTTCTTTTCTCAACACTTTTTTAACAATTTCTACTTAGGGGAAGGGAAGGGGAATTTGCTCATATTATATTATATTATATTATATTATATTATATTATATTATATTATATTATATTATATTATATTATATTATATTATATTATATTATATTATATTATATTATATTATATTATATTATATTATATTATATTATATTATATTATATTATATTATATTATATTATATTATATTATATTATATTATATTATATTATATTATATTATATTATATTATATTATATTATATTATATTATATTATATTATATTATATTATATTATATTATATTATATTATATTATATTATATTATATTATATTATATTATATTATATTATATTATATTATATTATATTATATTATATTATATTATATTATATTATATTATATTATATTATATTATATTATATTATATTATATATAACCCAAAGAGATAATAAATGGGGTCCATTTAAATTAAATAAAGAAACTCAATACAACCGCAACCCATTTTGGTCCAATTAAAAAAACCCTAGCTAACCCTTTTATTCTCCTATGTGCAGACTTTAATCTCAACTGTTGGATCTAGGGTAGAGATCTAACGGTCTAGATTGGACCAAAAAAGAAAAGGAAGGGTTGTCCCCCCACCCGCACCACAAAGCGCCAAGCAAGCCCCGCGCTTTCAGCGCGCGTGCGAGTTTAGCTCTGCTAGATGAGCCTTCGATCATCCTAACAGCCGTTGCGCACTGCTGCAGCGTCACCGCCTCACCTCCACGAAACGTCGCAACCCAAGCCGCTTCGGTACCTCTCTCGATCTCGATGTGATTCGCGAGCAACAATAGCAGCTCAGGGCTACAATAGTAGCCGCTGCAACGCTGGCAACCACGCCGCGCCTCCGCCGAACCACCTACAGCCACGCCGCTACACCACTGCCACTCCTCCATCGCCGGCAACGCCCTACAACAAAAAAAAAGAAGAGGGTTAGGGTTTGGTTCAGATATTGAAAGAAAAAAGGAAAGAGTTAGCTTAGATTCGAACAAGATTTGAATCAAATCAGCCCCAAATAAAATCTGAATATGCATTAAATGGAAAAAGGGGAAGAATCACCCAGAAATAGAGATTTATTTATTCCGAATTTCTTGTATTTTAGGTATGAAAATTACCTATATAAATGGTTGAACCCCTTTCCAAAAATACACAAAATTTTCATATGAATTTACTAGGAAAAAGATGTGAAAAAAGTTCTGAATTTTTTGTTGAAAATTGTATGAATTCGTTGGAAATATAAGGCTTGAGGCATTCTCTTTGAGGTATTTTTAGTTCTTATTTTGTTTTTCCTTTTTATTTATTTGTTTCGAATATATGAATAAAAAAAGGAAGAATGTTCACTTTGTTTGAGCCTTGAATTGCTATCATCGAATTTCAAAACCAAGGGGGATCAAATTTTAAAGATTGCGAGTCAGAGGGGGAATTTTGATTTTTTAAAGAGGGAGAATAATTTTTCGATTTTTGGGAGTTTTTTTTTAAAAAGAGGATTCGAGTTGGGATTTCAAAAAGGTTTGTTCCCGGTATTCTTCAATTCATAAAGAATATCAAGAACACTTGAGAAAAGTAAAAGTGGGGTGTTTGATCCATTTTTTTGAAGAAAATTTTTTAAAGAGTGTTTTTTTAAGTTGAGTTTTATACCCATGTTTTTAAAAAATAAATTTGGCTATTTATATTCATTAAATCACTCCTCTCATTTATCTTCGCTCCACTGACCATTAACTTTTTAAATTTCTTAATTTATCCATTGTATTTTTTCTAGATTTGGTCTTGGATTTCAATCTTTCTTTCAATTTGGTTACTATTTTTTTCAAATTTTAGTATTATTTAATATTTTTTCCTTTTTTTTCTTTTTTTTGACCTTCTAAAATTAAATCTTAGTTTGTATATATTTTTTAAAAAGGAAACTCAGCTCACATATTGTGTTGACCCACTTTAGGGAAGGATACACATTCCTTAAATAAAAAAGATTCTTTATTTTATCCCTTTTTACTAATTTGTTTAAGATTTTATATTTATTTATTTTTGTAAATATAACTGTTTAGCTTTAATTTCCATGTATTTTATTAATTTCATTTTTCCTATAATACCAAGGTATTAGTGTTTTAATTATTAGGTTAAATAAAGCCCCTGAGATTAGGTACTTAAATATCTTAGTTAGAACCTTATAAAAACAAAAATAAAATTCTACTCACTCAAGTTAATAAAACGTACTTAATCATATTTTAACCCTAATAGGTAAAATTCACGTAGACTATTCTTTAGGTTAATAATCATTAACTTAGAATAAATAAAAGCTTTAACACACTAATTATTTCTTTATTTGTCTGATTAAAAAAGCGAAACTTAATTAATGCGGTGTGTCATCGAAGGGAAGTGAAATGTTAGCGCCAAAAATATTGGTGGTGATTGCAGTTCACTTTCTGGATGATCAGGCCGTTAAAATGAGATCATATTCATAAATGGAAAACGAGTTGAATTTTATATAAACTTGCAAATTCTGACATTAAAACGTTTTGTAATCGGCTAGGTACCAATTTTTGGGTGTTGTAGGGGTGTTAATCCTTCTCCACGCGTAACCGACTCTGAACCCATTTTTGTTTTCGCATACCAAAATATTGTTTTAATAAAATAAAATGTTTTTATTAAAATAACCTATTTTTTGGTGATCCAATTACACATTTTAAAAAAAGATTGGTGGCGACTCCGTTGTTGTTTTTGTTTTTATAAAATGTCAAGCACCGAAAAGGGTTGCGACAACTTGGCGACTCCACTGGGGAAAAAATGTTTGTTTTTACAAAAAAAGAGTCAAGCCACAAGCCGATTACACTTTTGTTTTACTGTCGAAATTTGCTAAGTTCGTGTAAAATTCAACTAAATTGTCCATTTATGAATATGATCTCATTTTACACATTTAAAGCTTAATGAAGCTTTACTTCCGAGATTTGACCCGATTGTTTAAGTGAGGGGAAAACGCTTTGCTCATGTAAGAATACTAATTCTCCGTATGAGCCTAGCAAGTACCTTTGGGACCCATATGCCCTATGTATTCGTAAGGATACTGATTCTTTGGGAAGACATAGGAAATGGGTCTTCCTGAGTTGAACTTGATTCTTTCGAAGTCTATAATATGTGAGAATTAGTGCCTTGATACCCTTAGTAGGGGACAACGAGGATAGCTTGGGTACCCTTTAGAATCAAACCATGTATGTGAATCTAGAAACCTACCCAATTAGAGTTATGTGGGAAGCCCTAAGAACTAGAATTCGGTCAAAATCATTTCGTAAGAATGGTCCATGGAGACATGTCCCGAAGTATTGGAATGCACTGCCCAATTACTATTTGTATAATGAAATTGTTTTAGACCTTTTAGGTTTTGTTTCTTATTCGGTGTACTAATGTTTTTCTCTTTTCCTGTTCTGTATGGATCATCATTCCATATTTAGAAAGGGTTGGATCTTGAGATACTTGATCGATTAGAAAATGATTTTGCCATGGATGAGAGGCACTTAAAAAAGGAGGAAGACAATGCAGATGTACATCACTGGCCTGAGGTCATCTAGCGAGCACACGGAGATAGTTTGACAGTAGGTCATGAGACAGAGACTTCAAAGTATGCCCACATCAGTGTCAAATAGAATAATTTACAAGAGCTGCGAGAGATTTGGGATCATTTTGACTATGCGACAAAGTAGTCGTTCTATGAGACCTATGGCGATATAGCTTATCTACTATATGTGAAAGTCAATGAACCGTTCTTCAAGGCTTTGGTCTAGTTTTGGAATTCGGGATATTGCTGCTTTACCTTTAATGGGGAGGACATGATGCCCACATTCGAAGAATATTCGGCCCTATTCAATTTGCGCAAGGTAAAGAAGAATTGGGTATATGCTAAACCTCCTAAAAACAAGAATGTTCACTTAAGGCTCAAGTCTTTTGCTAGAATGGGCGATGAATGGGTCGAAGGCTTGATACAGAAGAGAGGGGGTAGATTTTCTTTCCCTTGGTTGAGCGTCCGGAAAATAATCCCTGTTCATCCGGACAAAGATAAGAGAGTGGATCTTTTGGCTATAGCAATCTACGGCTTGGTCATCTTCCCTAAGGTCCTGGGAAATATTGATGTGGCTCTACTAGACTTCTTTGAACAGTTGAAAAGGGAAGTTAATCCAGTGCCAGTAGTACTAGCAGAAACCTTCATGTCTTTAAATGCTTGCCGGAATATAGAGGATGTGCCATATTGCTCCAGGTCTGGGCCCTTAGTCATTTCTAGAAGCGTCTGACTTTGACTTTGTCTAATGTGTTCTCCCCAAACTCCTCACCGCTTCAGGAGTTTTTGGAAAAAGAATGGCCGGTTGCCAAGAAGGGTAAATGGGTCGACATTTTCAGGGGCCGACGTGATTAGGATATCATATGGAGAGTTCCATGGATGGGACACGCCAAGTTTTTATACAGATGCGATGATTACATTCACTTGATGTTGTTAGTCCTATGGGGCATAATCAGTTGTGCTCCTTTACTTGTGTCAAAGCAGTATGGCTCTCAACAGTTCATCCCCATTACTATGGGCCTTGGTTCATTAGAGTTCGCATTCTAAGGGGAATTCAAGGAGAAGTTCCAAACTATCAATGATTCTTAGAAGCATTGCTATGTCATGAAGATAGAGCACGATAGTGAGTGCATGTTCAACCCTGACTATGATGTATAGAGGCATGTGAGACTGAATGATAAATTTCTACCACTGACTGGAAAAACTAAACATATTGACGAGCACTTGAAGGTGGTCCCATCTAAAGCTGACATTTTAAGGGCTGAACTAAAAAGGGCCAAGGCCAAGTGGAGTCCATACAGAAAAAACATGAAAAAGACATGTACGAGGCAAACCTAGAAGTGGGAAAATACAAGTGGGAGACGAACAGGGTCATAAAATTATACAAGAGCCTAAAATAGAAATTTGAGGTTTAGAGAGTTGATTTCCTTAATTTTTAGGCAACAGTCCGAAATGTAGATTTGCGAAAGAAACCCCTAGCAGTGGAAGCAAGAAATTGAGCAAGCCGTAGGAAAAGGGAGGAAGCGCTAAAAAAGAGACGTTACAAAGTACAAGCAGGTGCTAACAGACGAGAAGAAGAAAAGGGAACGAGGAGCCAAATGAGACTTCAAAAAGGAAAGGGAAAATGTGATTTCATGGAAGAGGAAGACCCATGATAACAATATCTGTGGGTGTGAGCTACAGAGCATGTACGACACAACCAATGAGAAGTTGAAGCAGAGCCATGCCTTTGTTGCTGAGTTACAGGCCAAGATGGTAGACCTAAATCATTCGCTATGCAGGCTCCAGAATCATCACACCTATATGGTGCTCCAGGCCATTTAGAGTGAGAATGAGACACTGAAAAAGCAAATAGCCGATATGGAGACCATTATTCAGGAGTACAAGATGAGGATTCTAGTCCTAGAGGATGCCAATGAGGGGGCCAACTACTACTGGTTTACTCAACTTAGGAACAATGCCAAAAGGTTCCAGTAGTGAGATAAAATTGACGAGATCATCATGGCCTAGGTTCAGGATGTGGCTAAGTACATGATGATGTTAGCGACGGAAGCCACAGCCCTTCGCCAGTACATAAAGCTAGTAGGAGAGGTGGGACCAAGACTCAGGTGGCTGATTAAAGAAATAAAAGAGTTAGGTGTTCGGGCTAAGATGTATTCGCAGAAAAGTAGGACCTTTTTGTAATGAGGACCTTTAACATCCAATAAAAGATATTTCTAAAGCAAAGAATTATGAGATCAATGCCCTTTGTTACATTCATGCATCTTTATTTTGCATTATTGTAGTTTGTGTCATGTATTCATGCATCTTTATTTTGTTTGCATTAGTGTAGTCTATGTCATTGCATACATCCACGCGTAATTAACTAAAGTAAATTACATGACAATATTTTCACAATAGCTAAAACTACACACAAGTACGGTACTCGTGCCCAAACCAAAGCAATGGACATGGTGGGTAGATTGACGACCTTAGAAGTTAACCACAAAAGCACTCAGGATAGGCTAGACAAGATAGAAAATGACCTAAAGAAAGAGATTGAACTAGCACACAAGAAAACTGTTAGTTAGATTGCAACCATGTTAGGATTTAAGGACCCAGATAGTAGTGAAGCAACAGAAGATGTCAATGTCCCACCCCATTTTCCTAGAGCTCAAAAGGGATCAACCTCGTCCAAATCCAAATCCCCACTTCATTTAGGGGAATCTTTTATCCGTATAACGAATAAGCCGGAAGTTAAAAATGAAGGAACTTAGGATATTGAGGTACCTGACCTTGACGAAATTGATGATAAGGCCAAGGCAAACAAATAATTGGAGGATCGTTGTGACAAATTGGAGGGGATTGTTAAATCCTTCTAGGAAGGGAACATCCACGGCGATATGGACGCCAGAGACCTAAGTTTGGTGACTGACTTGATGATTCCTTCGAAGTTTAAAACCCCTAACTTCGTCAAATATGATGGAACTACTTGCCCTACGGCACATATGACCATGTACTGCCGAAGGATGTCAATGCATCTGGATAATGAAAATCTCCTGAATCACACTTTTAGGATAGCCTAACGGGATCTACATCCCGTTGATACACACAGCTAAGCCGAGCAAATATACTAACATGGAGATAACTGTCGAGGGGATTCAGCGAGGAGTACAAGCATGTCACTGATATGGTCCTGAATCGGCTCATCTTGCAAGGAATGGAGCAAAAACATAATGAAAGCTTCTGCCAATATGCACAAAGATGGCGGGATGTGGCCGCTCAAGTTCAGCCACCACTGCTAGAAAATGAGATTACCCATATGTTCGTAGAAACCTTGAAAGACGTTTTCTATGATCAAATGATACACCATGCAACTAAGAGCTTTGTAGATATGCTAATGAATGGAGAGTTGATTCGGCGGCTTTCAAGAGTGGGTAACTTGATGGAGGTGATACAAATAAGTCATATAAGAAGAGGGATGATGAGGTCAATATGACGAGTATTTACAATCCCAACTACTCGAAAGGTTTGGTCCTTAGTAAGCCCAATGTTCTGACCACAAGCTCGATGGCCTCAAATCCACCCAAAGATGAATGAAAATATCAAGGGAGCAAACAAGTCTTATTTCTCTCTCATTCCT
Source organism: Hibiscus mutabilis (assembly GCA_019671005.1). Classification (NCBI taxonomy): domain Eukaryota; kingdom Viridiplantae; phylum Streptophyta; class Magnoliopsida; order Malvales; family Malvaceae; genus Hibiscus; species Hibiscus mutabilis. The sequence goes on from CM033715.1 coordinate 57,170,014, forward strand.
ATGACCTACGCAGAACTATTAATGAAACTGGTGGAAGCACGGGTACTGCCTCTGCATGTTCCTCATTTCTCGCCCCCATACCCAGCATGGTATGATGAAAAGGCACAATGCGAATATCATGCCAGAAACAAGGGGCATACTATCGAAAATTGCACTACTTTCAAAAGAGTAGTAGAGGATATGTGAAAATTAGGGATGCTATCATTTGACATGACTGAAGAAAAAGGAATCCCTTGCCGAATCACTAGAAAGCTAGGGTGAATGCGGTGACTGAAGATGGTGGCAAATTGGTTAAGAAGTATATCTCGGAGGTCAAGTCACCCTTGAGATGGATATGGGCCAAAATGGTTGAGGGCAAAATGCTAAAGAAAGAAAACCAAAGTGCGACATGTGATGGTGAACTTTACTGTGAGTACTACGGGGAAGGAGAACGTGAGATTCAATTTTGTCCAGAGTTTAGACAGCTGGTCCATACTAAGATGGATAGCAAAGAGCTTGAATTCTTCGAGACAGAAAATTTGAACCAAGTATTTTTTTAGAGTATGCCCAAAGACCAATCCATAAGATGATTGTAAATGACATTTGTTTTTACCTTGTTTATTCATAAAGAGGCATTGTCATTATTATTTTTAGTTACAATTCTGCGTGCATAAGTAAAATGAATTATAATAAAGTCCTTAGAATAATAAGATTATTCTTAAATGTCCTTAGTCGAGTACTATTGTGGGAATAGACAACAATAATACATTAAGACTAATATGTAGGTGATTGATGACAAAGTGTTGTCATTGACATGAAGATGTCAAAATCAATACATAAGTATGTGTTAGAGAACGATATACTAGACTGACCCACTGTGAGCATGATTCTTAGATTATTATGTGACAGTCACAATATTGCTCATAGTGATAACTACATGTATGATCCTCAGACTTGAGATCATCATTATTTCAACTTCGTGAGTGACATATTTTGATATAGTCAAATGTGTGTCGTAACTGACTACTCTATAAAGACTGATATTGGATATGCCACAATCTATGTAGCGGGATATGGTTGATCAAGATAAGATTTGTCCCCCTACATAATAGAAGTAATATCATAGGCCACTTGATTGAGTGAGACTAGAAATGCATGACCATGCTTGAATAAGTTGATATGAGATATCATAGTTATTCGTTTATAATAGTCTACTCAAGATATCAAGAAATATTAGCTGGACTATACAAGTATGATTGTTCTATGACTTGTGTCTATTCTAGATATAAAGGACAAAAGGATGTAATACATGAAAAAGAGTTAATCACGGAAAAGTTATGTCGGATTATGATTTCTTGTAACTTAGGTGACAATGACATATTGCTAGATGTCACTCATTATTTGTACTATTAGAAATGTTCTAATATTTACTACTAACATTACATGAACCTACAGGGTCACACCCACGGTTTAAATGAACATATATTAAACGAATTATATATGTACAAATTTGTGTACACGAATTTAGTTAAATTAATATATATATATATATAATTTAACTATTGGATAAATATTAAAAGAAAATAATTATCGTAATTATGACTCTTTTAATATATAAATAATATAATTTGATTTAAATTAATATATATTGAAATCCTAATTAAAGTTGAATTGGGATTATATGTATTAATATATATTGTAATCCTAATTAGTTAATGGGATTATATATATAAATATATATTGAAATTCCAATTAAGTTAAATTGTGATTATATATATTTAATATATATATATATATATTGAAATCCTAATTAAAGTTGAATTGAGATTATATACATTTAACATATATATTGAAATCCTAATTAAGTTGAATTGGGATTACATATATTTAATATATATATATATATATTGAAATCCTAATTAAAGTTAAATTAAGATTATATATATTTAATATATATATATTGAAATCCTAATATGAGTTGAATTAGGATTTCAAATGCTATATAAAGGCATGAGAGATCTGGCAATCATTAATGCTTTTTGGGAAAAACCTTCTAAATAGTTTAGAGAGTTTTTATATGATCGTTCCTTTCTAAATAATTTAGAGAGTTTTATATGCTCGTTTCAACTAGGTGAACTACGTAGAGGTTGGAGTGTTATCGTTGCTGCTTAAGAATCAACATCGTAGAATCATGATTAAATATCTATCTTCTCCAAATTCAAAATTTTAGATTTTAAACAAGTATTTCTTCACCATTTTCACCATGATTCGTTCCTCGTACATGGATCTCTGGTGGTAATCATCGGATAATTTTTCCGCTGCGCCATGGGGTGTATCGGCGTGACCCAACAGTATTGGATGTATGTGCATCGGAAGAGTCTTCAAACAGAAAAGATTTCACATGAACTAAGCCCTTGGTAATCAAGGTCAAGGAAAGAGTCAGTGAACCATCAAGGAAAGCAGCCCCAAGGGTAATAATAAAGGCACCAACCACCTTTTCATATAAGGATAGCAAACAAGTACCTTGGAACTATGCTTGCACGGTGACAACCCCAGGGAGCATATCGACCAAGGATGAGCCTAAAGGAGAACTAGTTAATGAGGTAGGTAACTTCACAAGGAGTGGGAGGTGTTACTAGCCACAAGTAGCTGAAGATAGGGATGCAGCCTAAAGAAAGGTCACAGCTAATGAACTAGAAGAAAAAAAGCCGAGAATGATTTCTTTTTGGAACGACCCCGAGGTATTATGAGCCAGTGAAGGAATCAGAAGCTCAAGAGTTCCTGAAGATACTCAAACCTAGTGAGTATAGTGTGGTAGAACAGCTTCATAAGCTTTCAGCACGAATCTCTATGTTGTCATTATTGTTGAGCTTCGAGGGTCACAATGATGCCCTTTTGAAGATTTTAATCCAAACATTTGTGCCGAAAGAAATAGCAACCGACAAGATGGAAAGGTTGGTCAGTAACATTGCAGTGGATAATTTCATCTCATTTAGTGATGAAGAAATCCCAAAGGGTGGGAGAGGGACGTACAAAGCTCTCTATATCTCAATTCGGTGTAGAGGACATATGTTACTAGGAGTCCTAATTGATAATGGGTTGGCCCTAAATGTTGTACCCTTAGCAAACCTGGAGAAACTACCAGTTGACAGCTCTCACATGAGAGCTTATCAGAATACATTAAGAGCATTTTATGAAACCCAAAGAGACGTGTTGGGAAAAATAGAGGTGCCCTACAAATTGGACCATACACTTTTAACATCAAATTCATGGTGATGGATATTAAACCCACATCTAGTTGTTTGCTTGGGCGCCCTTGGATCCATAGTAAATGCGTAGTCCTTTCCATATTGCACTAAAAGCTAAAATTCATGGTTGACGGGAAGCTGGTAACCGTCAGTGTTGAAGAGGACATCATAGCTTCGGTGTCAACTGGCGCACTTTATATTGAAATCGACGAAGGTGCACTTGAGTGCCATTTTAGAACCCTTGTGCTTATCAATGCTACATTTGTTACTGAAGGAAGTAAGGTCCCTAAACCAGGACTATCTAACTGCGCCAAGATGCAAGTGAAGGAAACCCTTGGAAGAGGGGCAAAAATCGGGAAAGGTTTTGGGAAGGAACTCCAAGAAAGGTTGTACCCTATAGTTATCCTTAAGAAGAGAGATCAATTCGGGCTGGCCTACAAGACCAGAGCTCTGCAAAGAAATGATGCAATGAAGAGAAAGCAGGAAAGAAGGAATGCGAGGTTGAACGGAGAAGAAGTTATGTAGGAACCAATGACATTCTTGCCTTTGAGTCACAATTTCAGATCTGGAGGTTTCGTCAACCTTGATGTTGAGGAGGAGAAAGGAAAATGTGACATGGATGAGATTTTTTGGGGCTTGAGCATCAACGCTATAATAAATGAGGATGAAGGAAATGAGTATTTGTCTATGATTTGCCGCTGCTCTGAGCTTAACAATTGGACTACTGAAGAAGTTCTTGTAGTCTTTAAATCATTTTGTAGAGTAATTCTCAAAACAACCCTTTTTGCCTTAGGCCCGAAGGCAATAAGGGAACTTTTGTAAAGGGCCTATGTTAAACCATTATAGTTACTATCATTAATAAAAGATGCATCCTAATAAACCTTGCATGGCAAACGTTCTTTTATAAATAAATAAACAAAACAATGCAAAAAACAAAAACAAAACCAAAAAATAAATTATTCTATTCATTCATTTGTTTGTCTAGCACCCTTGTATATATTCGGTCCCTTTTTATTTTTAGGTTTCTAGATATAAACGGCATAAACGACCCCGAATCTGACTTGGAAGTTGATTTTGAATCGCCCATGTGTTTAGGAGAGGTTGAAGAGTGCGAAGGCGAAGAAGAATATGATATACCTAACGATATGCTCAAGTTGATAGAAAGTGAAGTAAAACATATTCTACCCTAGAAGGAAGAATTGGAAGTTTTGAACCTCAGAAATGAAGAAGAAAAGCGTGAGGTGAAGATTGGTACCACCATTACCGCTGAAACCCGACAAAAATTAATTGAGCTCCTGCAAGAGTATAAAGACGTATTTGGTTGGTCGTATCAAGATATGTCTGGACTTAACACAAATAATGTAGTACACCGGCCTCCCCTAAAGACGGGATGCAAGCCCATACAACAGAAGCTCAGAAGGATAAGACCTGAAATGCTTTTAAAGATCAGAGACGAGGTGAAAAAATAGAATGACTCCGGATTCCTCGAAGTGGTAAAGTATTCCGAATGGGTAACTAATATCATTTCAGTCCCAAAGAAGGATGGGAAAGTGCGCATGTGAGTCGATTATTTAGATCTCAATAGGGCAAGCCCTAAAGACAATTTCACGTTACCACACATTGATACCCTAGTAGATAACACATTAGGCCATTCCCTCTTCTCCTTTATGGATGGTTTCTTAGGGTATAACCAGATCAAAATATACCAGGAGACATGGATAAAACTACATTTGTGACATTATGGGGAGCCTTCTGCTATAAGGTGATGCCTTTTGGTTTGAAGAATGAAGGGGCAACTTACCAATGGGCCATGGTAACCTTATTTCATGACATGATGCATAAGGAGATAGAGATATATGTAGATGATATGATCACCAAATCTCGCTCAAAAGAAGAGCACATTGTGAACCTAAAAAAACTCTTTCGAAGGCTAAGGAAGTTCCAGTTAAAGCTTAACCCTACCAAGTGCACTTTTGGGGTTATATCTGGGAAATTGTTAGGTTTTGTCATGAGAAAAATGGGAATTAAGATTGACCCAGATAAAATCAAGGCCATACAAGAACTCCATCTCCCTAAAAGACAAAAAAGGTCTGAGGTTTCCTAGGTAGATTGAACTATATCGCCCGTTTCATTTCCCAGTTGATGAATAAATGTGATCCCATTTTCAGGCTGCTTCGAAAGAATAATCTGGGTACATGGAATGAAGAATGTCAGGCAGCTTTAGAAAAGATCAAGAAGCATCTGACAAACCCTCCTTTATTGGTGCTACTTGTCCCAGGAAAACCCTTGATCCTATACCTAACAATTTATAAAAGCTCAATAGGATGCGTATTGGGGCAACACAATGAAAATGGAAGAAAATAAAAGACAACATATTACCTAAGTAAGAAGTTCACCGACTTTGAAACTAGATATTCTCTGAGTGAGAAACTGTGTTGCGCCTTGGTATGGGCAGCCTAGAGACTCCGACAATACACGTTATATCACACCACTTGGTTAATATCAAAGCTAGATCCATTAAAATTCATGATGGAGGCACCTGATTTATCAAGAAAATTGGGCATAGGCTTATCTTAATGGCTATTGACTATTATACCAAGTGGATGGAAGCATCTTCATACGCAAGTGTTACTAGGTTGACTGTCTATAAGTTCTTGAAGAAATAGATCATTTGTTGTTACGGCCTACCTAAGAGAATCATAACTGATAATGCTTTAAATCTAAATAACCAAATGATAACTGGTTTTTGAACAGTTCAAGATTAAACATCACAACTTAGTGACACATCGCCCAAAGATGAATGGGGAAGTAGAGGCTGCTAATAAGAATATCAAGAAAATAGTTGCAACGATGGTCGACACTTACAAAGATTGGCATGAGAAATTGCCATTTGCGTTATATGCTTATAGAACTGCAGTACGAACTTCCACTAGGGCAACACCGTTTTCATTGGAGTATGGGATAAAGGTTGTGCTACCAATTGAGGTTGAAATTCCATCTCTCCATGTTTGAATAGAATCAAAATTGGAAGAAGCCGAATAGGTCCAAGCAAGATACGACCAACTAAACCTTATTGTTGAATAGAGACTAAAAGCTATCTGTCATGGTCAAATGTATCAAAAGAGAATGATACAGGCTCATGACTGGAAAGTTTACTAGAGAGAATTCTGAGAGAGAGATCTGGTCCTAAGGAAAATGTTGTCAATCCAGAGAGATTCTCGAGGAAAACGGGCGCCTAACTGCGATGGGCCTTACGTTGTAAAAAAGGCTTTCTCTAGGGAATCAGGAAGAGATGTCTTTCACTCAATACTAATGTATCAACTACACTGGTAGTAGGATTGGTAGAAATGTGAGACATTGACGTGTGGGACCAGATGTTCTCTATGAAGCAAATGAATGAGAATAACAAAGCAGAGATAGTAGAGATGGTCGCTTGTCTGGGCTAAACAAGCGAAATAAAAAGAAACCATATAAAACTGACATGCATTCATGTTTTAGACATCTTTAGGTGGATGATCATCATAGTTGCATCCGTCATTGGATTTTGACAAGTGTGCAAAAGATTTCCCAATGAAAGGAACCCCATATCCATTCAAGCATAAGGAGAATAGAACCCGCTTATTCGTTCATGCGTAAGGAGAATGGAACCCGCTTATCCTTTCAAGCGTAAGGAGAATGGAACCCGTCTATCCGTTTAAGCGTAAAGAGAATGGAACCCGCTTATCCGTTCAGGCGTAAGGATAATGAAACCCGCCAATCCGTTCAGGTGTAAGGAAAATGGAACACACCTATCCGTTTAGGCGTAAGGATAATAAAACCTGCCTATCCATTCAGGCATAAGAAGAATAGAACCCCCTTACCCATTCAGGCGTAAGGAGAATGGAACCCGCTTATCTGTTCAGGCATAAAGAGAATGGAACCCGCCTATTCATTCAGGCGTAAGAAGAATGGAACCCGCCTATCTGTTCAGGCGTAAGGAGAATGGAACCCGTTTATTCGTTTAGGCGTAAGGAGAATAGAACCCCCTTATCTATTCAGGCGTAAGGAGAATGAAACTTGTAGGCGTAAGGAGAATGGAACCTGCCTATATGTTCAGGCGTAAGGAGAATAGAACCCGCTTATCCGTTCAAGCGTAAGGAGAATGGAACTCGTCTATCTGTTCAGATATAAGGAGAATGGAACCCGCCTATCTGTTCGGGCGTAAAGAGTATGGAACCATCAAGCAAACTGGTGATCAGTGAAATTCTGTGCCTTTTGTTCTTTGCTCTATCCCTGTTTCACATGAATGAGTAAAGAGGGGCAGCTGTTGTCATCTTATTTTATTTTATATTATATTATTGTCTATATATAATATGACCTTATTAGATATAAAACCCAAAACAGAAAATAAACAGGGTCCATTTAAATTAAATAAAGGAACCCAATACAACCATAACCCATTTTGGCCCAATTAAAAAAACCCTAGCTAACCTTTTTTTTCCATGTGCAGGCTTTAATCTCAGCTGTTGGATCTAGGGTAGAGATCTAACGGTCTAGATTAGACTAAAAAAGAAAAGGAAGGGCTGCCATCCCCTGCCTGCGCGGCCATGCGCCAAGAAAGCCTCGCGCTTGTAGCGCACGCATGCGGGTTCAGTGCTGCTAGAGGAGCCTTCGATCGCCTTAGCAGCCACCGTGCACTGCTGTAGCGTCACCGCCTTGCCTCCACGAACTGTTGTAGGTCCTCGTCGCAACCCAAGCCGTGCTGGTGCCTCTCTTGATCTCGCTGTGATTCGTGAGTAACAACAGCAACTCAGGGCTGTAACAGTAGTTGTTGCGACACCGGCGACCACGCCGCGCCTCTGCCGGACCACCTGCAACCACACCGCTACCACTCCTCCATCCTGGCAATGCCCTGCAGCAAATAAAGAAGGAAGAGGGTTAGGGTTTGGTTCAGATATGGAAAGAAAAAAAAGGAAAGAATCACCTTAGATTTGAACAGATTCGAATCAAATCATTCCCAAATCAAATCTGAATCTGCATTAAACGGAAAAAGGGGAAGAATCACCCAAAAACAGAGATTTATTTATTCCTAATTTCTTGTATTTTAGGTATGAAAATTACCTATATAAATGGTTGAACCCCTTTGTAAAAGTACATAGAATTTTCAAACGAATTTACTAGAAAAAAGCTGTGAAAAAACTCTGAATTATACGTTGAAAAATTGTATCAATTCGTTGGAAATACAAATCTTGAGGCATTCTCTTTGAGGTATTTTTTAGTTCTTATATTATTTTTCCTTTTTATTTATTTGTTTCAAATATATGAATGAAAAAGGGATGGATGTTCACTTTGTTTGAGCCTTGAATTGCTATCACCAGATTTCAAAACCAAGGGGGTCGAATTTTAAAGATTGCGAGTGAGAGGGAAATTTTCAATTTTTTTAGAGAGGGAGAACAATTTTTCAATTTTTGGGTGTTTTTTTAAAGTGGATTCGAGTTGGGATTTCAAAAAGGTTTGTTCCTGGTGTTCTTCAATTCATGAAGAATATCAAGAACACTTGAGAAAAATAAAAGTGGGGTGTTTGATCCGTTTTTTTGAAGAAAAGTTTTTAAAGAGTGTTTTATAAAGTTGAGTTTTATACCCATGTTTTCTAAAAACAAATTGGGCTATTTATATTCATTAAATCCCCTCTCATTTATTTTCGCTCCATCGACCATTAAGTTTTCAAATTTCTTAATTTAGCCATTGTTTTCTTCTAGATTTGGTCTCGGATTTCAATCTTTTATTCAATTTGATTACTATTTTTTTTCAAAATTTAGTATTATTTAATCTTTTTCCTTTTTTTCTTTTTTTGACCTTCTAAATTTAAATCTTAGTTTGTATATATTTTTAAAAAAGGAAACTTGGCTCACATATTGTGTTGACCCACTTTAGGGAAGGATACACATTCCTTAAATAAAAAAGATTCTTTATTTCATCCCTTTTTTACTAATTTTGTTTAAGATTTTGCATTTATTTGATTTTTGTAAATATAACTAATTATCTCTAATTTCTATATATTTTATTAATTTGATTCTTTCCTAAAATACCAAGGTATTAGTGTTTTAATTATTAGGTTAAATAAAGCCCTTATGATTAGGTACTTAAATATCTTAGTTAGAGCCTTGTAAAAACAAAAATAAAATTCTACTCACTCAAGTTAATAAAACATACTTAATCATATTTTAACCCTAATAGGTAAAATTCACGTAGACTATTCTTTAGGTTAATAATCACTAACTTAGAATAAATAAAAGATTTAACACACTAATTATTTATTTCTTTGTCTAATTAAAAAATTGAAACTTAATTAATGCGGCGATTGCAGTTCACTTTCTGGATGATGGGGCCGTTAAAATGGGATCATATTCATAAATGGACAATGAGTTGAATTTTATACAAATTTTCAAATTCCGACATTAAAACGTTTTGTAATCGGCTAGGTACCAATTTTTGGGCACTGTGGGGGTGCTAATCCTTCCCCACGCAAAACTGACTCCGAACCCGTTTTTGTTTTCACAGACCAAAATGTTGTTTTAATAAAATAAAATGATTTTATTAAAATAACCCTTTTTTGGTGATTCAATCATACCTTTTAGAAAAGATTGGTGGCGACTCCGTTGTTTTTGTTTTTATAAAACGTCGAGCCCCGAAAAGGTTGCGATAGCTCCTAATGGATTTTGAGCCCACAACCTAGGGGATATGAGAGTGTGTCAACTGAGAGCTTTAACCACTTGCTCTAAAAATTGTTGACCTTTTCTCAACACTTTTGAAATAAAGTTAAAGCGACAATAATATACTTAGGTTTTTTAAACATATATGGTTTTTTACTAAGACACATATTAGGAGTACATAGGTAAATGTCTATATATATTAAAAATTTTGTGAATTCTCGGGGATCCATATGGATATTTTTTGGAGATTTCGATGGTGATATATACAAGTACAGTTCGGTTATTTTTACGGTTCGATATAGCAATCTCGTCTCTATGCCCATTTGAGCTTCGGTTATAGAAAATTCATCTATCATGTGGATGAAGATTTTAGTTATTCCTTATCTCTATCGGTTCGGATCCCTTCAATTTTTGATTATTTCCCACCTGATTACCACCCATACTGTGAATCTTAGACATCAATTTTCACACATCTAACAATAAAAAAACTTGCAAAACTTAAAACTTTCACACTGCATCAACAAATTATATATATATGACGAATATTTGATACATTGCCAGTGTAAAAAAATACATAAACATGCATACTTTCAAGTCAAAATCTAAAATCTAAATTTCTAACCCTAAATCTCTAACCCAAAACCTAAATCACAAACCCTAAATTCTAACCACGAACTCTAAACTATAAACCATGCCACATTTACCCCTAACCTCTAAACTCTAAACTAAAATCCTAAATTCCTAAATAGCCCTGTTTGTGGAAAGTTTGTTTTCCACTGCCAATGTATAGGATAATATAAAACTATATATATATGGGATGAAATCTAATTACACTATGTAAAACTCAACTAATTTTACACTAATCCACGACCATTGGATGAGTGAAATAGATGGATGTGATTAGAAGTAGGATATGTGAAGATTATCACTTGGGAAAAAAGTAAGGAGTTAATCTCATCCATCCATTTTACCCATCTAATTGCCATGAATTAATGTAAAACTAGTTGAGTTTTACATAGTGCAAGTGGATCCTAACCCTATATATATATATATATAATATGGGTTATGATCCACTTACACTACGTAAAAAGCACAAAGTTTTATACTAATTCAGGACAATTGATAAATGTAAATCAATGATTGAGATTAAACCCCTCTCTCTTTTCTCTTGAAAATCTTCACATTCCCGACTTTTTAATCTTAATTATTAATTTACACTCATTCAATGGTCCTAAATTAGTATAAAATTAAAAAGTAACGTAAAATGATCTTCTAAATTCCCAAACGCATTGTCTCATTTTATATGAGTTCGAATCTCGTTATGAGAATGTTATATTTTTCTATTTAATAAAAAATATCCTCGATTAGGTTTGTTCAAAAATTATTTTTTTTTTTGCTTAATTCCAAAGGTATGTTTCACATTTTGGACGGTTGAAGTAAAATTATTAATCTCTAGAAATGAGTTTAAATGAAAAAGTTAAACCCCATTTAAAATATGAGTTGAACTCAGACTCTTACGTTCAAGGACTTGTCTCAATAACAATAAGTTATATGATTTTATAATATTATATATTCAGTTATTTAAAACATAAATATTTTCAAAAGGTTGTATGTAAAATATTTAATAAAACCATGTCAAATGAAAATTAAACTTCTAATAATGTGAAATCCTATAATATGTTTTATTTACATTTAATTTTTGAAAAAGAAAAAATATTAAATTAAAATAACATTTATATATTTTGACTAATTAAACTCTTCTTGATCGGTCGGGATGCTTATCTATATTAGTGTTGTTAGTTAACTTGTGTGACCGTTCCCCAGTTTGTTATGTTTGTATTCCCTTTTAATTCACCTTGTGTATGAACTGGTTTCAGAGTTATTAATAAATTTTGGACACTTTTTTTTTCCATTCATCGGATTTGATTGTAGCTTCGGTCGAATTAAGTTTTGAAAGGATTTTTAATGAAGCTTTCTCTCCTTTATAAAAAATACGAGTGAATTTAAAATAAATTAAATTAATCATTTACAAATATAAACGAGTGTGACTAATACTCAATTATAAGTTAAATCAAACTTAAATAAACATGTTAATATTATGCATAGTCTCAATTTGAACTCGACTCGATCTATAAAAATCACTGTCTTACGTTCAATTATGTTGATTAAAAAAGAAAAGAAAAAGAAAAGGCAGACCTAAAACTTTATTCATTATGAGTTATCATGTCACCAAGACCTTCGACAGATGCATGTATCATGTGAAATGTTTCATGTAAAGACCGTAAAACACATGTAACTTACAATTGTTTTATTACACTTGTTCAGTGGATATATCATGACATTGAAAGGGTAAATAAGATACCATAAATTACAAGCTTTTTTATATATTTTTGTATCCAAATTTGATTTAAAAAAGTTTAATCTAGTATTCGAGTTTTTCCAGTTCAATAAGGTATGTGGATATAGATTTAATGTTGAATTTGATACATAAAGTTTTTTGGTCCACTTATTTTTTTGAAAGATACGAATTGTATGATTTTATTAAGGAGAATCATACAATGCAAGGCAAGGATATGAGCCTCATTAAAAAATTTATTTAAACTTAAATTAAAAAAAAAGTGTGCCATATCAAAGCGAATATAAGTCCGAATACAACTAGAAAAACAAGAACAAAGTCATAAAAAACACTCAGTACAGAACCATCAGTAAATCAAAACACTACCTATATAAGCAATGCCACACTACAAAATACACCCCTCCCATGAACTACCTTGGACTTCAAAGAGCACTCACACATGCCCAAAACACTGATGGGAAGGGGAATCAGCTACTTGCCCATCGTCGTATCAGAAATAGTGCCCAGAAATAAACTCAGAGCTAATAACCCGCACCATATTTCAATTCGGACCTAGCAACAGACTAGGCAGAAACGATCTCTATGAAATCCTCCGAGCACAAGTTATCGGCCAACACATTACATTCTCTTGGAGCAAAAACAAACTTCCGAGCAGACCCCTTACAAAGATTCAAGCATGACAGAATAAGAGGTTTAAAGATTTCAAGAGATGAGAAAGGTCTCAACAGCCAATCCACGACCAATTTACAGTCACTTTCGAACACCACAATTGGTGTATTATACCAAAGAGATTGACGGATCAAAACGAGAGCCTCTTTAATGGCCAAAATCTCAGCGGTCGTAGCATCCACGCAACCAATATATTTAGAAAAAGATATCAGCAGCCTAGAGAACTCGTTCCTCAAACACCCTCCGATCCCACCATTTCCAAATCTACCAGCCACGACACCATTAGTGTTGAATTTTAGAGTACCAAGAGAGGGAGCAAACCATAGAGTCATTTTCGGAACAAAGAGGCAGCCAGTAAAAGAGAAAATTTCTACGATCACTAATTAGATCTATAGTAGATGTTGGGAAAAACAAGGTGAAATTTGAAATAAATAAAATAAATAAATAGAATACAATAAATAATAAGAATTTAACAGATTCGAAATAATCGAAAATAGTATTGCCGAGGCTTGCTTGAAACACATTTTCTTTAAGACAGAATTGACCATTCTTCGGTGTTTGAGTTCTTCAGTCGTCAGTCTCCCAAGATACAACAACGGATGATCTTCGACAGCAGCACTACTGAAGAGAGATCACGAACAATACTCGAGACTTGAACTATCACAAAAAAACAATGCAGATTTTCGAGAGAGAAAAACTTTCTAACTGTATTTTAAAATTGAAGATAGGTCATGTATTTATAGGGGAAAATTAGGTTAAACGAGGGAATCAAAATATTCCGAAAATATCTTGATCTGATTTTTTTCGAATATTTTGTGTGAATAGCAAACATTATCTCTTAATGTTCAAAATATTATCGTTTAATATTCGAATTTAAGGGAACCAAAAATTCGGGATATTCACAAGAGATATGCTATCTTAAAGGAAAAAATAAATTCGAAGTGGTAAAATATTCGCAGGCCCACGAAGAGCCCGACCGATCCGAACATTTCACATCGTCCACGTCGTACAGGTGCACCCCAACCCAAATGAGATTGAATTCGCACCCCCTGCGCGCGAGGAACAATTTCCATTCAAGTCATTCATTGGCCACAAATTGGGTAAATGTATATAAACACTTCCCATTCCATTTATCTTATCCATGTGGGATATGGGGGTTTCATTTCCTTTACTCAATTCACAACTACCTTTACCCAATCGAAATATGGCTCAAAGAAACCATTTTCCTCACATTTTTCAACAGTAGATGCACCTACTCCTGATCATCTAGCTTTACACCACCAACTTAGTCTCAATAAGCGTAGATCTAATAGTTGACTGCCATCCACACTAACTACTTTGAATACTACTTTATTTCTAAACAACCATATTGACCAAATGAATGAAAAAAACCTAAGGTGCCAAACCTGTATATGCAACTGAGAAAGAGGAAGTTGGAACCATAGCATAACAAAGTCACGCAGCGATACTGGAACCACAAAGCAAACCTGCCAAACACTGCACCACCTTTGCCAAACGCGCCAAGTCAAATTACAATGACAAAACAAGTGAATAATTGTTTCTTGTTCCTTAAGACAAAAAAGACAAAGTATGGATTGTTGGAAAGAAACACATCTCTTAGATATCTCAACTTTAGTAGGAATGAGTTACGTGATTTAAGTGCAACACAAATAGTGCAAGTGAACACGTCGCAAGTAATATTATATATTAAGATCGTCTCCACAGGGATTGGTGAAACTTTGACTTTTAGCTTCTCGCACTGAAAGAAAATAGAATTGATGGTGATAGATGGTGATAAATATCAATTAAAAATAAACTAAGTGTAAAAGAAATTGAATAAACAAAAAAAGATAATCGATATGAGAGATTATGCTGGGTTATCATGAGTAATGGTGTGATTTCCGAATAGATTACCGTGGCAAGTAATTGCCCTTTAATGCTCAGCAAAGTGTTCTTCAATGCCTTTGAATTATCTCTAACCGAAGAACTGATGAGTGTGCAAGCCTTGGTGATACATCCATGCGTTAACCTTAGGTGGATCTTTTCACTCTTCTTAGCCGCTAAAATTCGTTCCTTATTCCTAAGGTGAATTAGTTTCCACTAACGATTATTTAAATGGAAATTGCATCCATTCATTTCATGAATCTAATTCTCCCGAGTCTAGATAAATAAATGCATTCAATTTCCTTTCCCAACTTTCCTTGAAGCTAATTTAAGAACCAAGATAGAATAAACAGTGAATCTATAGAATTAAAAATCAAAACAAATCATTTGTCTTTACACACCATAAACCCGATAACCTAAGCCAAATTATTCTAGTTCGTGGCTATGTTGGAAGAAAATAACAATGAATAAAATAAAAAAATGGTTGGATCGCACGATACAAGATGGAAATAAATGGAGAAGATGAAGTTCTCCAATCCTCTTCTTTGATCCGATCTCACTCTCATGATTGATTCCCCTTTGATGTGATGATGTGATCTCCTTAAATAGGTGAGGAAAGAAGTTCAATTGCATGTGCAAATCGTGGGATCCGATCTCTAACTAACTCAACTTTTGAATTTAAATCTGGGTAATTATCCAATGCGTTAGAATTAATCCTGGAGACAATAGCTTTATCGCGAATTGCCAGGGTAACCGTCGGCAAGTGACTCAGAAACTCGTCTTATACAAAATAGAGCAAAAACAATAGCGATTTCTCCATAAAAACTAACAAAACATAAGGCCAAGCCCAACGGACGTAAGAGCTACGAAACAATGCATGAATGGCTAAGAATACAACTAAATAGACTTAAGTCTAACAATAATATGAGTAAAAAGGGTAGACAAATATAGTACTTTTTCAAAATTAACACCCCCCAAACAAGAACTATATTTTTGTCCTCAAGCAATACAGAAACTAACAGTTACCTTCCAAGACATTCACCACAAAACATGCTTCAAACCTGACTTCAATCCTCAGAACCGTGGCAACAAAGAATTAATTATCTTTCGACCATTGGAAAGCACATAAAATTACTCAAAATTAAGCTACAATGCTAGTAGAAATGTGTGTGCAAAGTTGTGTACAAGTTTATCAACAGGAACCAAGCAAACCTCAGTTTTTATTAGATTGTCGAGACAATTTATTCAGCTAGAGCCAGTTAGGTGCCTCTAGCGATTTCTTTCGTCTTTTTCAGCTAGAGCCAGATGGGCACCTCTAGCAATTCTCAATATTTTAAAAACTAAAGCCAGATGTGCACCTCTAGCACATTTTCCAATTTTTTAGTAACCTAAAGTTTATTAGGTCTCCCTCGATCAACAAGTCATAACAATGTGAATATAAGCCGAATCATAGCAAAATTTCAAGTAAATTCCATGCCAATCCTAAAATCTAAGGTTTTCTCATCTAAGTGCAGTGGCAAAACTCATCATAGGATATCCCGACATGTCTCGACAGTTTTATCAAGCAATTGTCATGGCAAATAACATATTGAAACTAACATGAGATAGATAAAATAAATGCAAATAAACATGAGACAAACAAAAACAAGCCCCCCAAACTCAAGAGAAGCATTGTCCTCAATGCATGAAAAAAAACAAAAAATTAAAATGCAAATAAGCTAATCGGAGAAGTAATCACCTCGAAGTCGTAGCTTCCTTTTGGCTGTTTGCTGCCTCGCCTTGGTTGTTGTCGTGAATCTAGTGCAGGGTCATGAACCTCAATTTCCTCGACCTCCTTAACCGACTAACCCTCATTCTTGGTTTCCTCTTAGGGAAAAGCCTTATGCTTCAAAACTTTCTTTGATGGCACAACCGGAGGTGGGGACTTCAGCAGTGTAGAAGTGGTGTCATCTGAATTTGAAAAATCATGACAAGATTCAGTACGTTTCAGTTCATGGACTGATTCCTTACCTTTGCGCGGGGTAGTGGTTGTTGTGACAATGTCACTAGTAGCCGGTTCAACATCATTAGTTGGGGCAAGTAATTCAGCAGGAAACACCAAAAAGGTTACACTGCTATTTGGATGGTTATTCAAGATAACTTTTTCTAGAGCAATATCTCTGTCCTTCATATATCGCCTAAGCAATAGCTTTTTCACCTCCATCTGATCCAAATGTTGCAACAAAGGACAAAGTAAATCTACTAGCCATGGAGCACTTGCCGCGGCATGTTCACTTGTCGGGGTAGACTCTAGAATAGGGAGTTTCTTTGTTATCATGGGTGCTCTATGAGGACCGTCTTAGATCATCCTAATATATAGAGTTTTAGTCCACCCATTCTTCTTGAGCAGTCTCTCATCTGTAACATCCGACGGTAAATTCTCGTTAGTGTATAAGACCAAGATCAAATTAGGAAAATATAGTGCACCCTCATCCTTCTTGCTACAAGTATATATCCCATCTATAATAATTTGACAAACATTAAAAGTCCGATTATGCGAAATAGAATTGAGCAAAAATAAAAGAGAAGAAGAAACATTAGGATTATGAGTTGTGGGCATCAAATGAGTTTTTAGAAAGTTGTTTTACAACTTTGTTGCGAGCTTTAGCATGGCCCAATTCATAGTCCCCTTCAAATCTCCATCATTCCATTTGGTTCTTTCAACAATGAGGTCCTCGAGGATTTGGTCTGTCTCTTCTGAGCTGATGCTATTCACAAACTCGATGTGCTCATCATGTGTAAAAAACAACCTATAATAGGCATTGATTGTTATGGCATCAAGAAAATAGCCATACCACGCACAAAAACACATGGGTTATTCGGATTGGAAACATGTGAATAAAATTCTCTTACCCATGAGATGTTAACTGATCCTGGTTGTTCACAACAGATTGGCCACTTGTGATCCGCAACAACAGTGTATACAGAATCCTCAAGAGAATACATCGGTTTGGTCAAATCATAGGCGAAACTTTGTTCTTCCTAAACCTTGCGAGTGGTAAACTTTTTCTCTAACCTTTGCTTGATTGATGGTGTATGAAATGGTGGAAAGAAGGAGCAATAATTCCCTACGATGAACTTCCTTCGAGTATGGTTTCAACGTTCTTGGCCATGGTGATTTAAAAAAATAGAAAAGACAGAAAATAAAGAAACTCAAGAGTTGCAAGAAAATGGTGAAATGTGGAAAGTAAAAATGTGTATAAGATGGGTGTTGTGTTTGATGGTGAAAGTATTTGAGGGAAAATGGAAGTGACTTGGTTGAAAGATAGATGACTAATGGGATTGCATCAAAGCAATCATGGGGGAAAATGGGAGGGAAAGGTTGCAGTTAGGGTTTGTTAGAAATGAGGGAAAATAAAAATTTAGGTTTTCTAAAATTTAAACAGTTGAAAAACCCTTCTTTATTTAAACCATGGATCTATATCTCCTTGTTTCTCCTAATATTCTTGAACTCTTACCCTAAAATAGAAGAAAATAAATAAAGAGATAAATAGAAAAAATAAATAAAGATAAAGATAAGAACTAAATCAAATTAAAACAGAAGGAAAAGGAAAATGATAAAGATGAAATTTAAAAAAGAAAAACAAAATAAAAAAAACAAAAACAAAAACAAAATAACAAGAAAAGAAAATTAAAAACACTTAGAAAGAGCATTCTCATGCATCTTCTAAGGATAATACTCTCTTATCACGCTCGACATGAGTACCAACGTAGTGCATCAGTCTTTGTCTATCGGCCTTAAACTCACGTCGATCCGCAGTTGATTTGATTACAATAGCCTCATAAGAATGTGGTTTAACTACTTCGAATGGCCCAAACCATCTTGACTTAAGTTTTCCCGAAAATAGTTTGAGTCTAGAATTGTAGAGTAGAACTAGTTGCACTGGAAAGAATTGTCGCGATAATAGCTTTTGCCATGCCATAGTTTAGTCTTCTCTTTATAAAGCTTGACATTGTTATAAGCTGCTGCAGAAATTCTTCCATCTCGTTCAAGTTCAGTAAGAGCTTTTGTCTTGCTTTTTCCCAGTCTATGTTCATTGTCTTGATTGCCCAACAGGCCTTATGCTCTATCTCCATTGGCAGGTGGCAAGGCTTGCCGTAGACAAGTTTGTAACGAGACATACCTATAGGCGTCTTGAATATTGTTCGGTAGGCCCAAAGTGCGTCATCAATTCTCGCAGACCAATCCTTTTGTGAAGGATTGACAACCTTCTCAAGGATAATCTTCAATTCACTTTTAGAAACCTCCGCTTGCTCGTTAGTCTGCGGGTGATATGCCGTGGCAATTTTGTGAGTCACTCCAAAGCATAGCAAAATATTGGCAATAAGCTTATTGTCAAAATGTTTTCCTTCATCGCTGATAATTGCCCTAGGCATTCTGAACTGTGTGAATATGTTTTTTTGAAAGAATCACTGCACTATCTTTAAGTCATTTCTGGAACTGTAGATGCTTCAACCCATTTGGACACATAGTCTACAGCAAGTAAGATGTATAAGTTGGCGAATGATGATGGGAAGAGCCCCATGAAATTGATGCCCTACACGTCGAACAGCTCTACCTCGAGGATGTTCTGCAATGGCATCTCATGATGCCTTGAGATATTCCCTGTTCGCTGGCATCAATCACAACTCTTGTAGAATTCATGGACGTCTTTGTAAAGAGTTGGCCAGTAAAAGCCTGACTGTAAGACTTTGGCCTCTGTGTGAGTACATACAAAATGTCCTCCATAGGGTGATGAATGACATTGTAGAAACACATTTTGTTGTTCCTCCTCGGGAACACATCTTCGTATGACTTGATCTGTACATTGTTTAAACAAAAGAGGTTCGTCCCAATAGTAATTATTAGCATCATGTAGGAACCTCTTCTTTCCCTAATAAGTAAGGTCATAAGATAAAATATCACTCACAAGAAAATTTACCATATCGACATAACAGGGAGTTGATGTAGCAACTAACAACTTCTCGTCCGGGAATACACATGGATCTCCAAGTAATCATTTTCTTTATTTCCCCTTCAAGCCTCAACAGGTGATCGACAACCTGGTTCTCCGTTCTTTTCATGTCCTTAATTTTGATGTCAAACTCTTGTAAAAGTAATATCCATCAAATTAAATGAGGTTTGACATCTTTTATAGCAATTAAATACTTAGTTACTGAATGGTCAGTTTGAACAATTACCTTAGTACCAATCAAGTGAGGACGAAACTTTTCAAATGGGAACACTATTGCTAGCAATTCTTTTTCAGTAGTGGTGTAATTTAATTTAGCACCATTGAATGTTTTGTTAGTGTAGTATATCACATGGAAAATTTTACCATTCTGCTTGCCTAAGACTACTCCTACCGCAAAGTCGCTCGTATCACACATGAGCTCAAAAGGTACGAACCAATCAGAGGGAAGGACAATAGGTGACGTGGCTTGTTACTTCTTCAGTTCATCAAATGTCAAGGCACATGAATCATCAAAATTGAAGGCGTTTTCATATTCAATAAAATAACACAAAGGTTTAGAAATCTTAGAAAATTATGAGTAAACCTTTTGTAAAAACCTGCATGTCTGAGAAAACTTCGGATCCCTTTGACTGGATTTCGTGCCGGTAACTTCTCAATCACGTCCACATTGGCCTTATCCACTTCGATTCCCTTAGATGAGATCTTGTGTCCCAAAAAGATGCCTTCATCCACCATGAAGTGGCATTTCTCCCAGTTTAAAACTAGGTCAGATTCTTCACACCGTGCTAACACCTTCTCAAAATTGCCAAGGCAATTGTCAAAATTGTCTTCGAATACTAAGAAGTCCTCTATGTAGATTTCTATGAAATCTTCCACCATATCAGAGAAAATCATCATCATACACCTTTAGAAGGTTGTCAGAGCATTGCACAATCCGAACGACATCCTCCTAAATGCATATGTGTTAAAAGGGCACGTGAAGGTAGTTTTTTCCTGGTCCTCTGGCGCTATGGCACTTTAGTTATAACCTTAGTATCCATCAAGAAAACAATAAGAGGATTTTCCTGCAAGACGGTCAAGCATTTGGTCAATAAAGGTTAAAGGAAAATGATCTTTTCTAGTAGCCTTATTCATCTTTTAGTAATCCACGCAGACTTTCCAACTGGTAACAGTTCTAGTTTGAATGAGTTTATTATTTTCATTACTTACCACATGCATACCTCCATTTTTTGGTACACATTGTACCAAACTTACCCATGAGCTGTCGGAGATCGGGTATATGATATGGGAGTCAAGCCACTTGATGATCTCCTTCATCACGACTTGCTTCATGGAATGGTTAAGTCTCATTTGAGCCTCAATGGAATTGTTGTGGCCTTCCTCTAGAAGGATCTTGTGCATGCGCACTGCCAGACTAATTCCCTTCAGATCAGCAATTGTCCAACCTATTACCTTCTTATGCAGTGCCAACATGTCAACCAATATCTTTTCTTGTTCAAGCTACAACTTAGAAGAAATTATCACGGGCAAGGTGTTATCCTTTCCCAAATAAACATATTTCAATTGCTCTGGCAATGGTTTTAATTCTAAAATAGGGGGTTGCTCAATAGAAGGTTTCTCAAGTTTATGTTCCTTACTTGAGTATTCAAGAGATTCAAAATTTTTACCCAGTTGACTTACATTCCAATTCACTTTTTGATGTTCCTTGCAGTCTGATTTCGGCTCCTCAGCTTCTTCAGTCACTACAATGAAATTGCCGAGGCAATACTCCTCCACATCGAAGTTAAATTCTATGGTGGCTTGAATAGCTTGACATTCCTCTAGATCATCGACATACTTGAGGATTTTAAAAAAATTGAGTTTGACTTGTTGTTCTTTCACCCGCATAGTGAGTTATCCTCTCTCAACATCGATCAAGGTCATTCCCGTTGCTAAAAACGGTCTTTCAAGAATAATTGGGGGCGAATTCATATGCTTCATAATCTAAAACAATAAAATCAGTAAGAAAAATAAATTTATCCACTATTACCAAAATGTCTTCGATTTTTCCCTCTAGATGAACATAAGATCTATCTACAAGATGTAGCATGACTGTAGTGTGTCTTGCCTTTCCTATGCCTAATTGTTGAAAAACTGATTTTGGTATAAGATTTATGCTTGCTCCAAGGTCGCATAGTGCTTTCCCGACATAGTGATTGCCGATGGCACAAGGTATTGCAAAACAACCTAGATCTTTTAGTTTGGGTGTCAATCAGTTATGCAACATTGCCATGCACCCTTCTATCAAGGCAGCTGTCTCAAACTTGCTCAGCCTTGTTCGCTTAGAGATAATGTCTTTAAGGAACTTAGCGTGATTAGCCATCTACTCTATTGCCTCAACCAGTGGCAAGTTGATGTGAACTTGCTTCAGGATGTCAAGAAATTTATTGGATTGGTACTCATGCTTCTGCCTCTTCATCCTTTGGCGGAATGGTGGCAACAGTCTGATCTCTTTGCCTTTACTCGTCTCATCTAGCTTGGCATTGTTGGATGAATTTGTCGCGACATGTGAGCTTACCGTGGCAAGTGTTGAAGGCTTTTCATTTACGATTGTCATAGCATTTTCGTGACCTACTTCATTCTGTACAGAGGACTTCTCTGCTGGCTGACTACTATACTCAGGTTGGATAGGGTCATCATTTGCCTTTGGTCCACTTCGGGTGGTGATCACTTTACACTGTTCATGGCATGTTCCTCGTACAACCTTAGTGTCTCTAGGCAGACTTCATTGTGGCTTTGAGCTTAAGATTTCGGCGAATTGGCCAACTTGTGTCTCCAATGATTTGAGCATTACTCCTTGGATCTAGATCATCTTCTCAATCTTGTTTATGAAGGAGTTAGTATTTTTCATGAACTTACTAGTCTCAACCATATAAGATTTATTTTTCATTAAATTACTAGTCTCAACCATATAAGATTCAGTCTTAAGCATAAAAGCATTTAAAGTAGTTTCCAAAGAACTAGCTGGTGAGAACTGTTGTTGCAACAACTGTTCCCGTGACATGTTTGTAGAGAAACGCCGGTACACCCCATGGCATAGTAAAAAAAATTGTCCGGTGAATTTCACTAGTGATCCATATACAAAGAACAAATATGGGGTGAAAAAGGATGAGACATTACCTTAATTAAGTCTAATAACCGTAGGGACGTAGGAGAATCCAATTCCTTTAGCACGATATTGAATCCTAGTCATCACAATAGCGTTCCGACCTCTACGCAGTCCACCCAAACGAAACAAACAATATTTTACTTCTCTAACTATTATAGTGGTTTTTCACAATAGGCATATCTTTGGCTGTTAGACCTTATGCCTTTATATAGCATTCAAAAACCTAATCCTACTTAAATTTGGTTTTATTAAATATACAATACATTTAGCCGAATATAATTAAATATGTAAAATCTAATTCTTCTTCAATTAGGTTTCTTTAGGGATATATATTTTAATAGTGTTTGATAATTTCAATAATTATCTAGTATTAAATATATATATAAGCAAAATTATCTATATAATTACAATAATTATAATAATTTCGTTTTTTTAGTAAAATCAAATATATATATTAACTAATTTCATGTACAACAAGTTTGCACATATGTTATCTAGTCGATATATGTTCGTTTCAATCATAGGGTGTGACCCTTGTAGGTTCATGGAACGTTAGCAGTAATATCTAGAACAATTCTAATATTACAAGGAATGAGTGGCAACTAGCAATACATCATTTCTACCTAAGTTACAGGAAGTTATGGTTCGACATAACCTCTTCGTGATCAACTCTTTTCATGTATTACATCCTTTTGCTTTTATATCTAGATTGGACACAAGTCATGGAATAGTCACACTTGTATAGTCCATCTAATATTTCTTGATATCTTGAGTAGACTATTATAAACGAATAACTATGATATCTCATATCAACTTATTCGAGCATGGCTATGCATTTCTTGTCTCACTCAATCAATTCGCTTATGATATTACTCATATTATGTAGGAGGGACAAATCCTATCTTGATCAACCATATCCCATTACATAGATTGTGACATATCCAATATCAGTCTTTATAGTGTAGTCACTTACGACACGTTTGACTGTATCTAAACATGTCACTCACAATGTTGAAATATTGATGATCTCAAGTATGAGGATCATACGTGTACTTATCAATATGATCAATGTTGTGACTGTCACATAATAATCCAAGTAACATACTCATGGCGGGTCAGTCCAGTATGTCGTTCTCTAACACATACTTAAGTATTGATTTTGACATCTCCATGTCAATGACAACACTTTGTCATCAATCAATTACATATTAGTCTTAATGCATTATTTTTGTCCACACCCACAGTAATACTCGACTAAGAACATTTAAGAATAACCATATTATTATAAGGGCTTTATTATAATATAATTTATTTATATATACGCAGAATAATGACTAAAATAATAATAACAATATATTTATATTAATAAACAAGATAAAATTAAGTATGTCTTTTACAATTATCTTATGATTGGTCTTTGGGTATCTCCAACAATCTCCCACTAGCACTAAGACCAATCACTCATGTATCTAATACCAAGAGACTTAATGTGATGATCATGCTTCTACTGCATCAGATGCTTTTGTCAGTGGATCGACGATATTATCATCCGTTGGTACTCTACATATTTCTACATCCCCTCGTTAATAATTTCTCAAATGAGATGATAACGCCTAAGTATGTGTTTGGATCGCTGGTTAGATTTGGGTTCTTTTGCTTGTACGATGGCTTTGTTGTTATCACAACGTAGATCTATAGCATTTGATATCCTAGGAACAACCCCTAGTTCATATATGAACTTCTTGATCCAAACAACCTCTTTTGCAGCATCGCTTGCTGCAATATATTCAGCTTCTGTTGTAGAATATTCTACTGTATCTTGCTTTAAATTTTCTAGCTTACAACACATCCATTAAGGCAAAACACAAAACCTGATTACGATTGAGAATCATCCATATCGGTTTGGAAGCTTGCATTAGTATAACATTTTATACTTTGCTCTTCCTCGCCTTCATACATAAGGAATGTATCATTAGTTCTTCTCAAGTACTTTGTGATATTTTTTACTACAACCCAGTGACCTTCACTAGGATCTACTTGGTACGAACTTGTCATACTTAATTCATATGATACATCTAGAAGTGTAAATAGCATGACATACATGATACACCCAATAGCTGAAGCATATAGAATCTTACTCATGTGCTCTCTTTCTTGAGGCGTTGAAGGAAACATTTCCTTCGAGAGTGAAATACCATGTCTTATAAGTAATAATCCCCTTTTAGATTCTTCCATACTGAATCTTTTTAGTACTTTATCTATGTATGTATTCTAACTTAGTCCTAGGATTCGTCTTGATCTATCTATATAAATCTTAACTCCTAATACGTATGTTGCTTCACCCAAGTCTTTCATAGAAAAGAATTTTCCTAACCAAGTCCTTACAGACTGTAAGGTAGGTATGTCATTTCCTATTATTAGTCTGTCATCCACATGTAATACCAAGAATGTGACAGTGCTCCCACTAGTTTTCTTGAAAACACATGGCTCATCTTCATTTTCGATAAAACCAAATTCTTTGATTGCATCATTGAAATGAAGATTCTAACTTCGAGAAGCTTGCTTCAATCCATAAATGGATCTTTGTAGCTTGCACACTTTTCGGGCATATTTTGGATTGACAAAACCCCCAGGTTGTGTCATGTACCCATCCTTTTCTAATTTTCCATTAAGGAAAACAGTTTTGACATCCATTTGCCAAATTTCATAATCATAAAATGCAGCTATCGCAAGTAATATCCAGATGAATTTAAACATATCAGTATGGGAAAAGTTTCATCATAGTCCATACAATGAATCTGATGAAAACCCTTAGCGACCAAACGCCCTTTTTATGTTTGTACATTGCCGTCCATGCTGGTCTTCTTTTTGAAAACCCGTTTGCACCCTATGGGCTTAATCCCTTCAGGTGGGTCAACCAAAGTCCATACTTAGTTTACTGACATGGAATCCATCTTAGATTTCATGGCTTTTAGCCATTTCTCGGAGTCTACACTCGCCACTGCTTTTTGATAAGTCATGAGTTCATCTTGATCCAAGAGAAGAACATTACCATGCAATGTAACAAGAAATCCATATCTCTCAGGTGCATTGCGTTCTCTCATATATCTCCGCAGTGGTTGTGTTTCAAAAATCGTTGGATGTTCCTCAACTATTTGTAGAACTTGTTGTTGTTTAATCTCTGGTTCAGTGATTTCTGGTTGATCTTGAATTTTCTTAAGTTCAATATTTCTTTCACTTCCTTTTTTGAAAATAAATTCTCTCTTGAGAAAGACTCTTGTTCGAGAAAAAAAACTTTTTTCTCATATGGATTAAAGAAATAATATCCTTTAGTTTTTTTAGGATATCCCACAAAATTACACTTATAAGATTTAGGCTCGAGTTTTCTAGAAATCTAATGTTTAGCATAAATTTCGCATCCCCAAATTTTCATAAAAGACATACTAGGACGCTTCCCAGTCCATATCTCATATGGTGTCTTTTGAACCGATTTAGATGGAACACAATTTAGTGTGAAAGTAGTTGTTTCTAGCGCATGTCCCCAAAAAGAAATTGGAAGATTAGCATCACTCATCATTGACTGAACCATGTCTAACAATGTTCGATTTCTCCTTTTAGAAACTCCATAATATTATAGTGTACCAGGAGGTATAAGTTGTGAGACAATCCCACATTCCTTAAGAAGGTCATCAAACTCTAAGCTTAAGTATTCTCCTCCTCAATATGATCATAGAGCTTTAATACTTTTTCCTAGTTGGTTTTGTACTTCATTCTTAAATTCCTTGAACTTTTCAAGGGCTTCAGATTTATGATGCATTAGGTCAATCTACCCATATCTACTGAAGTCCTCAGTGAAAGTAATGAAGTATTGAAACTCTCCCATGGCTTGTGTATTCATTGGTCCACATACATCACTATGTATTATGCCTAATAAATCACTTTCTTGCTCGCTTTTACCATTAAAAGGATATTTGGTCATTTTTCCCAATAAGCAAGGTCTATATATATCAAGTTGTTTGAAAAAAAAATCCAAAAATCCATCTTTATGAAGTTTTGATATGCATTTCTCAATTATATATCCCAAGTGACAATGCCAAAGATAAGTTTGGTTAGAGTCATTTATTTTTTATCTTTTCTTATTTATGTTTGTTGCATATGGAATTGTTTTGATCCAAAATATAGAGGTCATTTATTAAATGTGTCGTACCATAAAAAACATTATTGAGATGAAAAGAACAAGTATTGTTCTTAATAACAATCAAAGCCAATCTTGTCCAAACAAGTAATTTAAATAATGTTTTTAGTCAAACTAGGTATGAAATAATAATCCTCTAAAACTAAATCAAGTCCACTAGGTAATGACAAAGTATATGTTCCTATAGCTAATGCAACAACTCTTACTCGATTTCTTACTCGTAGGTTCACATCTTCTTTTGCTAATTTTCTACTCCTTTTTAGTCCTTGTACAGAAGTACATATGTGAGAACCACAACCGGTATCTAATACCCAAGAAGTAGATATTGATATATTAATATCAATAACATAAATACTTGATCTAGACTGTTCATTTTCTTTTGCTTTCTTGGTATCCTCAAGATAGACATGGCAGTTTCTCTTCCAATGTCCAACATTGTTGCAATGGAAACACTTTCCTTCTTTTGCAACTCCTCATTTGGGTTTCAATGCAGGTTTTCCTTTGTTGGGCTTTGGCTTTGAGTTAGTGTTGGGCTTTCCTTTTCTGTTATCCTTTCGAACCATCAGAATAGGCTTGCACCCAACCTTTTTCATGTTGTTCTCTGTTGTTCTTAACAGACCAAGTCACTGTGGCAACGATTTGTTAATTTCATTCATATTGAAATTAAGAACAAATCGATTAAAACTATCTGGCAACGATTGTAGGATAACATCAGTAGCCAATTCAACACTTAGAGGGAAGCCTAATTTTTCTAGGGTTTGAATATAGTCTATCATTTTGAGAACATGAGTTCCCACTAGAGTTCCCTCCACCATTTTGCATCGAAACAAAGCATTAGAGGTCTCATACCTCTCTTGACGAGCTTGCCCCTTATATAATTCTTTAAGATTTTTAACCGTCTCATAGGGAACCATGTCCTCATGTTGCTTCTGAAGCTCGGGAGTCATGGTCGCAAGCATTAAACACCTAATATCTACCATGTCATCTAAGTATTTCTTAAAAGCATCCAATTCATCTATGGAGGCAGCATCTGCTAGTTTTTCAAGGGCGAGTTCTTCAATGACTTTTAGTTTCTGTTCTTGTTTGAAGACAATCCTCAAGTTGCAGAACTAGTCAAGGAAGTTAAATCATTCAATTTGTCTTTCTCAAAGACAGATCGCAATGATAACGTGTTTGAGTTAGCCATAACAATTCTAAAATGATAAAAATATGATTTATGAGTACGTTTTTATCACGTTTATAAATGCAAAATAACATTCCCACTATTAATAACCCTCAAAATTGAAAAACTTTCTATAAAGTATTTCTAGTGGGTAAGGATCCATATTTCATTTCATCCTAAGTCAGCTTTGGCTTTACTCCTAGAAGTCAAATATTTAGGTAAGCAACACTTGCTAATTACATCTCATGTAACTCCTATATTTGGTGAACAACTATTGTTCCTAGTTATCTCATGATTATCCAAATAATTAGCCTTAGGTTTCTAATCTTATTAGAGTGACCTAGTTTAACCAGTATTACAACTAGTGAATATCACTTGCTTATTCTTCACATGTAACCAAGATAGATATGAGTACTTCACTTTAGTAGAACCTACATAGTACCAATCAATGTTTTAACGAGGGCTAACATTGGATGGCTATTAGTCAAATATAGAGAATTTTGTTAAATTAATTTCACCATTCAACTATGATCTAATCAATTACCATCACCGCTAATAAACATCCATTGTATCACATACATGTAAAGCAATAAATATAAATACAATGGTTCTAGCAGGTAAAACAAAGGTGGCCCATCCCAAGCCAATGGGAGAACCAAAATAAACTAAAGATGGAACTCACTTCTCAAGCATCTAATCCACTTTTGATCGGCCCATCCTTCTGATTCTTTCATCCATGCTTCTTCATAAATATTACAATTTTAAAAACTCGTTTTACGTACGAGAGAGTAAGATGAGAAGAGGATTACAATAGAAAAGAGAGAGGCACGGCACGCATGCTGTATTTATAAAAATACAAAACCAAAATAAATAGGCTATTGGGCTATAACCATGCATTTCCAACACCGTGCATAGCAAACATAATAACAACATAGTTTGTTATTAAGTTCTTACCAGATTGTTCCTACACAGGGGTCAAGAAGCGGAGCCCCTTGCAGGGGTTTGACGACCCCACTACTGCGTAAAAACCTTACAATTTGATAAATTTTATCGACATTATCACATTTTTCAGGATTTTAAAATTCATGAGGTTTTTACTAGAACAACTCTTGTTACTTTCCCCGCACGAAATCTGTAGACTAACCATTAGTCTAACATATAACTATAACCCGCATATGTTAACGCTTAACATCTAAAACCCAAACAAATCGGTCACTAATTCTTAGTCACTAGGAACAATCAATATGATTTAATCATATTAGGCATCCCTAATCTAGTAACATGTATCTCATACAATAGCATCATACAAGTATTTAAGTCTAAATCTGTATCGTACAAGTGGCTCTGATACCACAGTAGAAAAATGCTGGTACACCCCATGGTGCAACGGAAAAATTATCCAGCAAATTCCACTAGTGATCCATGTACATTGAATGAATCCAGGGTGAAAAGGGATGAGACGTTACCTTAATTAAATCTGATAACTGCATGGACATAAGAGAATCCAATTCCTTTAGCACGATGTCGAATCCTAGTCGTCACAACATCATTTTGACCTCTAAGTAGTCCAGCCGAATGAGATGAAAAATATTTTACTTCTCTAACTATTAGAGAGATTTTTAGCAACAAGCATATATTTGGTTGTTAAACCTTATGTCTTTATATAGCATTCAAAAACCTAATCCTACTTAAATTCGTTTATATTAAATATACAATATATTTAACTGAATATAATTAAATATGTAAAACCTAATTCTACTTCAATTAGGTTTCTTTAGAGATATATATTTTAATAGTGTTTGATAATTACAATAATTATCTAGTATTAAGTATATATAAACGAAATTATTTATATGATTACAATAATTATAATAATTTCCGTTTGCTTAGTAAAATCAAATATATATTTATTTATTTTAACTAATTTCGTGTACAACAAGTTTGCAAATATACTATCTAGTCGATGTATGTTCGTCTCAATCATAGGGTGTGACCCTTGTAGGTTCATGTAACATTAGCAGTAATATCTAGAACAATTATAATATTACAATCAATGAGTGGCATCTAGCAATACATCATTGCTACCTAAGTTACAGGAAGTCATGGTTCGACATAACCCCTTCGTGATTAACTCTTTTCATGTATTACATCATTTTGTCCTTATATCTAGATTGAACACAAGTCATGGAATAGTCACACTTGTATAGTCCATCTAATATTTCTTGAAATCTTGAGTAGACTATTATGAATGAATAACTATGATATCTCATATCAACTCGTTCGAGCATGGCCATGCATTTCTAGTCTCACTCAATCTAGTGGCCTATGATATTACTCCTATTATGTAGGAGGGACAAATCCTATCTTGATCAAGCATATCCCATTACATAGATTGTGACATATCCAATATCAATCTTTATAGTATAGTCAGTTACAAAACACGTTTGATTGTATCTAAACATGTCACTCACAATGTTTTTTTATCATCAGTGTATGATTTTTATTGAGCGATATCATACAAGATACCATTCGTAAGCTTCATTAAAAACCTCCCTACACCAAGAGTCAAGGAACAAACTTGAAAAACAGAACGCATAACGGTAGCCATATGGGGCAGCACCATATGGATGAAAATGAGACACCGATAAAAACCTGCAACAAACGATTACACCTAACATGCTTGAAACCACGCCACTCGCTCGACACCCTGTAACAAGTGCATCGGCAAGGCTATTTGTCTTACAAAAGACATTATGAAAAGACACATCATGTAGATGACCATACATCTTATTTATTGATTTAAACCAAAACCAATATTTTCATAGCCGATGTTCATTGTGCATCATCCAAGAAACCGCGACTACGGACTCAGATTCCATAATAAGAGAATAATCACTCTAAGTCAAATTTTTAAAAATTACTAAGGCGTGAAACTCAGCCCTTAGACAAACCATTGTAATCATGATCATTTATGGCCTGCTTAATCTCACCAATTTTATGTTCCATATGACTGAAAGTCTAGCTATTCCAAGATTTCAAGAAATTTTGAAACCCTTAGTTTCTGAACTAATGAACCTTGTTGTTGTTGGTGTTGGATAAATGTTACTGCAAAACTACACCGTTAGCACTGACTGGAAAAATAATAAAATAAGTAAACGACTGAAAACTCATAACCGTGTCGTGGTGGAACCACTACCTTAGAAACAAATTTGCCTCGATGTGTGTAATTGCTGCAATAGGTGGTTCGACCCCTTAGGTTAACATGATCGCTCCAGAAATCGTACACCCAAAATCAAAGTGAACTGCGATGGTATTGCTCCTCTGATCATCGGAGATAAAAGTAAGCTGTGAGAGCTTTTGAGAAAATAATTTTTGAGTGAATTGGATATGTTGAGAAGCCAACTTGCTTCTCTATTTATAGGATGCATGCAGGGGTAAATTTGTCTGAAAAAATCAGATTAAATTCTGATTTTATTATCCGAATTAAACACTTGTAACTGCTATTATTATAATACAACACTACTGAAAATTAAACAAATGAATCTGGCTCTCTAAGCGTCCAGATGCAATGTATAATTTCCAGACGTTTGTAACTCTTACAGTTACTACTGTAGTTACATATGTAACTGGCTTATTAATATTCAGAAATCAAAAAACACCTAACATAATTAGCTGTTATCCTCTTAAATTCAAATCAGACAGTCCTTCTATGCAATCTATAAATATCAGAAGATAATTATTTTTGCATTTTATTCTCTCTGACTCTCTAAAAATTCCTTATGAATTTTCTCCAAAAAGAATACTTCGCACGCAGACGTGTCTTCGACACGTATTACCACAAACCACAAACCATGAGACAGACGGCGGCTGCGGCGCGCGAGATTGCCCCTTGTTCTCTATCACTCAACAAGGGATGGGAGAATGAATGGCATAAATATATTTCACACGATATTTACCCACTCAATGTAGGATAACCATCTATTGCATTACCAACATTCCCCCACTAATGCGAAAGAATTCTTCCGAAACTCGATAAATATCCTTATTATAAGAGCAATAGCGAGATTAGTTGCTTAAGCACTAGTGAACGTATCTTGAACTAATACATAGTGATAATGAGCAATCCTTCTCTTAGACAAGTGAAACTAGTATTAAACTTTCTAAGATTGGGGTAAACTCATAACACACAGCTAACCTTTTCATCCACCGAAGTTCTCGATGTGTAAGATATATATATACAAAAGTATATATTTGGCCATCTTACCTCAGGATTCTAGTAAGTGTTTTAGAAAAAATGACCCAATGTTCTTCATAGAAGGTGGCTAATCCTTCTCACTTACGTAGGTTATTCATCAGGCTTGTCTCAATAAAACCATCCTCATAGGACTATGAAATAATTAAGAGCTTTCATATTAGCTCAGCCTCACCAAGGGTATGGTGATTTTCTTCAAGTTCATATTAAATGAACCACCCAAACTCTGGGCTAAGAAATCATTAAAAATAAATATTCAACCTCGTTTATCGGTGAATTCAACATGTCCTTCTCAATAGGAACTCCCGAACACTTGGGTTTGAATTCATTAAGAATTTTAGTGAAACTCAACCTCTCTAGCGGTAAGTTCATTTAATCCTTTTCATTTGGGACTACCCACTTAACACTGGTTATGAACTTATTAAGAATAGATATTCAACCAAAATCGGTAAATTCATCAAGTCTTTCTCACTAAGACCACCCAAAACCTAGGCTATGAATTTATTAAGAGCAATTGAGCTCATCCTGGGCATGTACATTATTCATCACAGGAATAGGTACGGAGAAATGTACAGTATGAGTTTTTCCATGGTTTCGTTTGACCTCATTGAACTTAGATAACTAAGTTGGGAATCCACCATGAATTCCTCAACCAATAGGCTTTAAACCCATCCCCCTCGATAAATCTAGGACCAGCTTCATGCTTAACCCTTTGGTAAACGGATATCCTAGATTCCTTTTCGACATCACGTACTCTAAAGCGAGTACTCCATTCCTTATCAAGTGTCTAACCGACTCATGTCTTATGCGAATGTGTCTTTTCTTACCATTGTAAGCTTGGTTCTTAGCCACACAAATCGCAGCTTGTGAATCACACAACAGGGAAACTGGAGGAGTCGGCCTTCCCCACAACGGAAACTCTACTAACAAATTTCTGAGCTGCTCAACTTTTTGTCCAGCTAATTTAAGAGCTATAAACTCTGACTCCATAGTAGACCGAGCAATGCAAGTCTGTTTTGCGGATTTCCACAAGATTGCTGCTCCACTCAAAGTAAAAACATACCCACTCGTAGAGCTTACCTCGTCGTTATCATAAACCTAGTTGGCGTCACAATATCCTTCTAAAACCGCAGGAAAGACAACATACTCTAGTTTCCAATCTATAGTACCCTTAAGATACTTAAGTAAGCGTCTAAGTGCAACCCAGTGATCACTACTAGGGTTGTAAGTATATCTACTAAGTCTATTCACAGCGTAGGCAATATCAAGCCGAGTATAGTTCATTAGGAACATAAGGCTTCCAATAATTTTAGCATATTCAATTTGGGAAACACTACTTCATTTATTCTTGAAGAGATGTATGCTAGAGTCATAAGGTGTTCGAACAGGGATGACGTCAAAACTGTCAAATTTCTTTAAAACTTTCTCAATATAGTGCGTTTGACTTAAAGAAAATCCCCTTTTCAGTTTGGTGACTTTGACTCCTAAGATTACGTCAACTTCTCCCAGATCAGTCATCTCAAACTTAGTAGACAAGAAATTTTTTGTTTTGTTAATGGACTCAATGTTTGTACTGAAAATCAGCATATCGTCAACATATAAACTTATGATGACACAATCATCACCAAACATCCTCAAATACACGCATGCGTCTGAACCATTTACAATAAAACCAAAACTAATGATAGTTTTATGAAATTTCTCATACCACTGTTTAGGAGCTTGCTTAAGGTCATAAAGAGACTTTTTAAGTCTGTAAACTTTGCCTTCCATACCAGATGTCTCAAAACCAGGTGGTTGCTCCATATAGATCTCGTCATCTAGATCTTCATTCAAAAAAGCAATTTTTACATCCATTTGATGCACTTGCAATTTATGAATGGAGGCTAGTGCAAACAATGCACGGATAATTGAGATTTTCATTATGGGAGAGTAAGTATCGAAGAAGTCTAAACCAAAGTTTTGAGTGAACCCTTTTACAACTAGCCTTGCCTTGTACCTCTAGATCGAACCATCTGGTCTGAGTTTCTTCCGAAAAACCCACTTGTTGCTGATTAGTTTGAATCCCTTTGGCAAGTCCACCAATTCCCAAGTATGATTAGACATTATTGAATCTAGTTCATCATTAATCGCATCTTTCCAAAAACTAGCATCAATCGATCTCATAGCATCCTCGTAAGTCTTTGGATCATCTTCTAATAGAAAGACTCGAGTTATCGAATCAGATAAGGTGTCTAAATCATTAATCTCATAAATAAAGGAAGTTATGAAGTCTGGTCCAAAAGAGGTTTCTACTCTTTGTCTCTTACTTCTTCTAGGTTCAAATTTGATCTCTTGAGAACCTCTAGCAGGCACACTAGAAGAAGAGGATGGACAATTTTCTATTTGTGTTTCAACCGTTAACCTAGGTTTCTTTAGAGGAAAGATATCTTTAAAGAAAACAGCATCCCTAGATTCACAAATAGAATAATCATGCAGGAACAAGAATCTATATGCGACACTATTCATTGCATACCCGATAAACACTACATCAACGGTTTTGGGTCCAATGGTGGACTTCTTAAACTCTGGCAATCCCACTTTAGCCAGACACCCCCACACTTTAAGGTATTACAGATTTGGAGCATAACCTTTCCACAGTTCGTATGGGGTAGAATCTAATTTTTTATGATGTACTCGGTTCAAAATATGATTTGTCGATAGAATGGCTTCCCCCCACATGTTGTTAGACAACCCAGAACTTATCAACAATGAGTTCATCTCATTTAAAGTTCTATTTTTCCTCTCATCTATCCCATTTTGCTGAGGAAAGTAGGGAGCTGAAGTTTCGTGTATTATGTCATTCGTCTCACACACCTCTTTCAGAAAATTAGATCCATATTATTCTCCTATCTAACTGATTCTCAACTTCTGCCTTATAAATAAGAAAGAAGTTTTCAGCTTCATCTTTAGTTCTTAGGAGATAAACTTTTGTATATCTCGAGTAATCATCTACAAAAGTGATGTAATAGTGTTTTCCTCATTTACTCTCAAAGTTTCTAAAGTCTGCTAGATCAGTATGTATAAGTTCTAACAGTTCAGTTTTCCTTTTAGAAACAGTTTTAAATGGAGGTTTAGCATGCTTGGCTTCTACACAAATCTCACATTTGTTAAAGCTATTTAAGTCTAGTTTAGGCAAGATATTCATTTTAATCATTTATTTAAATAGTGAATATTCACGTGTCCTAATCTAGCATGCCACATATTCACAGATTCAACAATATAAGCAGAAGTGGTAGCTTTATTTTTATTAAGTTGAGTTTCTATGACAAATAAACCCCCGTTTAGAAAACCTTTTCCAACATAATCACCATTTCGGGAAAGTACAAGTTTATTTGCCTCAAAACTAACTTAATGCCTGCCTTATTTAAAAGCCCACCACTTATCAAATTTCTACGCAAGGCAAGTACATACAGAACATTGGAAAGTGCCAAAGTTTTACCGGAGGTCAGCTTGAGTAGAACTTTGCCTTTGCCTAGCACTTTAGAGCTGCTAGAGTTCCCCATGTACACACGCTCACCATTGTACCCATCCTCGAACTCGGTGAAAAAATCCTTCCTTGCGCAAAAGTGTCTGGAAGCGCCAGTGCCCACAACCCATTCAGTATTGTTGTCCACCAGGTTGACTTCAGAAACCACCGCGGCTATGACATCTCCAGCATTGCCCTCTGCCATGTTTAGATGTGGTTTGTTCTCGTTCTGGAGATCTAAACGATTTTGGAATTGATAAGCCTTGTGACCAGCTTGACCGCAGACATAACACTTCAGGGACCTTCCGTCAGGTTTGGTCTTTGCTGGTTCTTGAAATTGGTACTTTTTTGTGGTTTTGTCTTTTTTTTCTGAAACCCCTTTTCCCGATCCTTTTGAACTTAGACCCTGAGGCACCACTAGACTCAACTAAGTTAGAATAAAAGACATTTGACCAAGGTTATTTGTCTCCTTATCTTTCAAACGGTTGGCCTCCTCTATCTTCATGTGGCCCACCAGCTCCTGAAGCATAATATCCCTTTTCTTGTGTTTAAGAGAGACATGGTAGTTGATCTATGATCGGCTTGGCGTCCGTCATCTAGAATTTCAGCCACTCTCCGATGACATATTTTTTTATTCCCGCCTCATCCACGCCATACTTCCTTTCGAGAGTCTCCCATATCATCTTTGCGCTACACTCCTTAAGAAACATGTCGAATAGCTTGTTAGACATGTGGCTTAGGAGTTGGCCTCGTACCGTCTTGTTGTCCTTCTCATATTTTCCAATGGCAATGGTGGTAGCATCAGAACCAGCATCCGGCAGTGCTCCATCACCGGTAGTAGTAGCATCGGCAGGAGTAGAGTTCGCTGGTATGGAAGGTGGTGGCTTGAGCAACACGTAGTCAAGATCAAGCTGCTCGAAGAATATCAAAATTCGTTGGGACTACCTTCGGTAATTGTTTTCGTCAAGCGCATCGAGCTTTGACAAGTCAGGGATCAACTTGCTTATAGGTGTCGACACTTTGCAGCATATCAAATTCGTTTCTAAATTGATCGATAAATGTTACTACAAAACTACACCGTTAGCACTGATTTGAAAAATAATAAAATAAGTAAACGACTGAAAACTCGTAATCGTGTCGTGGTGGAACCATTGCCTTAGAAACGAATTTTCCTCGATGTGTGTAATTGCTGCAACAGGCAGTTCATCCCCCGAGGTTAACACGGTCGCTTCAGAAATCGTACATTCGAAACCGGAGTGAACTGGGGTGGTATTGCTCCTCTGATCACCGGAGATAAAAGTAAGCTGTGAGAGCTTTTGAGAAAATAATTTCTGAGTGAATTGGATATGTTGAGAAACTAACTTGCTTCTCTATTTATAGGATGCATGCAGGGGTAAATTCGTCTGACAAAAATCAGATTAAATTCTAATTTTATTATCCGAATTAAACACTTATAACTGCTATCATTATAATACAACACTGCTGAAAATTAAACAAATGAATCTGGCTCTCTAAGCGTCCAGATGCAATGTATAATTTCCAAACGTTTGTAACTCTTGCAGTTACTACTATAGTTACATCTATAACTGGCTGATTAATATTCAGAAATCAAAAGACAGCTAACATAATTAGCTGTTATCCTCTGAAATTCAAATCAGACAGTCCCTCTTTGCAGTCTATAAATATCAGAAGATAATTCTTTTTGCATTTTATTCTCTAGAAAATTCATCCAAAAAGAATACTTCTCACGCGGACGTGTCTTCGACACATATTACCACGAGTACGAGCCAGACGGCGGCGGCGCACGAGATTGCCCCTTGTTCTCTATCACTCAACAAGGGAAGGGAGAATGAATGGCATAAATATCTTTCATACGATATTTACCCACTCAATGTAGGATAACCATCTTTTGCATTACCAACAGTTGGCCCAATTGTAACCACTCTTTTTAAATGAATCTACATGAGATGTGTTTTCCAACTAGCAATGAAGTGCAACCCATTCTCTCATCATCTGAATTAACCGCGTTGAAGACTCCACCAAGACAACACGGGTCTACTCGCAAAGCAAACATGATGCATATAATGCCCGCATAACACACTTCCAATTCTCAGAAATCCAACTACTCTTAATTAGGATAATATTCATTTGACCATATGCTCAATCACCACGAATAGTGCCGACTCTCATACGACTAAACTACCACCAGATTTTCCTACAGACGGAGCAAACAACATAATCAAAATTATTGGAATATCAAACATGACTCACTTGAAACATTGAAATCGTCTCCATCTTCATTTCTTAGAGGAGAGCCATATCACATGATTCACATCGGTGTTGTCGCAACATTTTTAGATAGCTCTCTTCTTTGTTGCGGCACCTAATCCGCAGACATTCCACGACAACACCCTCATAAGGCCCTCACTGGCCTTTTGATCGCGCTTCGATAATTCGGGCGAACTCTTGAACAATCTCTTCCTCTTTACCAATAGTATTTTCGCCCACTAATCGTCCGAACTCAATTGTTTCTTTTGCCTCTCGAAGGATCGGTTTCTTCCTATTTAAAAAGTCTGAATCAGATAGCGATCCGTTTGCCACCTCCTTGGCTTTCGATGTCGATTTACTCGGCCTCCCTCTTCCTTTCTTTTGCATACGTGAAATTGCCTCTGCTTACTCTCCTGGCAGTAGAAAACTCACAATAATATCTGACATACTACGAACTTTCTTTTCGTTGCCTTTATAAAAAATGCATTCTGAGAGTGCAACCCTACTATGCATCATCGACCCACTAGAAGATGCCTCATTAACCTCTAATTGTGGCTGCAATACGGGATCAGTCTCGCAGGCAGTGCAATCCATAAAAAATACGCCTGTATCCTGGTGCACTTCATCACGGTTAACCATCCCTGCCTGGTCTTCTTGTGATTAATGCCTGTCAATCGGTTCCTCTACTCTAAAGATCAAGGCGTCTAGTCACCTCTAGTAAATCAATGTCCGTCTCCACTACCTCCATTTTCTCATTTAAATCTTTCGACTCCAGAACGAAAATGGCATTAGAGACCTCTCCTCCTAATCCAACAACACTCACAACATGCCCACTCACATCATTCTTGTCGATTTTTGGCGAACCAAAATTCAGGTCTGCACTATACGAATCCACTGCATTTTCAGCATCCACATAGTTGTCCATCGTATGTCAGTCTAGAAAAGAATCTTCCAACACAGATAGGGGATAGGATGCCCTCAACAATTAAATCGATCACTTCATCAATCTTCTCAAGGTGATTTGTGGTGATTTGAATGCTCGCCCTTTCGAAGAAGAAATATTCTGTGTTCTATTTTCAATTCAAATTAAAGATCCCCATGTGCTTGCGATGTTGTTGAAAGTTTCTTTAGACCATGTATGAATCAGGAGGTCAATAACGGTCAGTCACACAGGCCTAGATTTCATGGAAATCGCATGCGGCCATTCTTCTAATCATGCGAACCACTCTCCTACTCAAATAGATTTACACATAGCTCCTTTTGCTTCTACCGAGTCACACATGATAAGGACCATCTCCCAGGATAGTCTCAAAATTGATAGGCCCTCAAATCCTTCCTTGTGCATCACTCTAGCTAACTCTTGTACTTGCAATGGCTCTTTGGTCCAGCCAACAACACATCTCGCTAGAATATTAACATGATCTTCATCAATCACTTCATCAATCACACCCTGCACATGTTCGCTTATATTATTAACTCTAGTCTCTCTTTCCTCCTCAAACTTGGCTTGATCCTTTTCTACGTCTCCAATACTCCATTATAGACTCTCGTTGTGCCAGGGAAACTCTGATTTTGGATCCGTGTAGATAAAATCCATCAAGTCTCTCTATCACCCTCATCTCACCATTTCGAGAGCCTATCTGAACAAAACCAAATCTTTTGTCAGTTCTATCTCGCTTTGCAAGAATGAAAACATCACGAACGACCCCGTGTCGATTGAAAGCCTGTCATAGCCCCTGCCAGTGGAAACGTGGAGGCACGTTTTCCACGTAGCATGTCCAAACACGCCGACGACCATTCTCTTGTGAACACCCAGCCATTTTCCCTTTCTTTGTACGTAGGATTTATTCAAATTTTTACTCAACTCTACTTCACTCAATTCGAATTTCATGAACTCGACTAAAAAGGTTTTATAAAAAAAGTAATGATAAAATAAGACTCGTTAATCCGACTAACTCAAAAAAATTACTCAACTCAACTCAATCGGATACACCACTCACAATGTTGAAATAATAATGATCTCAAGTCTGAGGATCATACATGTAGTTATCACTATGAGCAATGTTGTGACTGTCACATAATAATCCAAGTAACATGCTCATGGCGGGTCAGTCCAATATGTCGTTCTCTAACATATACTTATGTATTAATTTTGACATCTCCATGTCAATGACAACACTTTGTTAACAATCAACTACATATTAGTCTTAATGCATTATTGTTGTCCATGCCCATAATAATACTCGACTAAGGACATTTAAGAATAACCATATTATTCTAAGGACTTTATTATAAATCAGTTTATTTATATATACGTAGAATAATGACTAAAATAATAATAACAATGGCTTTATATTAATAAACAAGATAAAATTAAGTATTTCTTTTACAATTATCTTATGATTAGTCTTTTGGCATACTCCAACAATGTTATGTCAGAATCTCGATTCTTCTATGTTTTGGCAGGTCTGATTTTTGGAGTTACTCTAGTTACTCCATGAAAATTTGGGATGTTGCCTCCATGCTAAATTGCATGTGTTGGGATACGGATTGTTGTTCTGGTTGTAGTTTCCAACATAAAAACTAGACTCTAGGTTTCGCGGACACTCAGAAGAATCATGGTTATCATTACAAGAATCATAAAATGAATCTACCACCTTAAAATTCTGTGTGTTGCTGGGTCGTTGCAAATTGTTAACCATGTTGGTTAATGCAACTAGTTGTGCTGCGATAGCATATGATGAATCAAGCTCAATTGTCGTGGCATTTCTTCTCACCGCTCCCTTCTTGGTGGTTGGGAATTGGTAATCATTGTGGGCAAGTCTGTCCAAAATCTCCAAAGCTTCCTCAGGCGATTTGTCTAGGAGTGTGCCATTTGTCGAGGCATCTAGAATCATCATAGTTTGTGTGTTGACTCCATTGTAAAACATCATTACTTGTGTCCAATCTCTGAATCCATGCATGAGACATTTGCGTAGAAGCTCATTATACTGGTCCCAGGCCTCGTACATGGATTCGTCATCTGCTTGACGAAAAGAAGTAATTTCATTAGATAATTTATCAGTCATATTCGTAAAATTAAACTTGATAAGAAAACACCGGCATAGATCTGTCCAAGATTCTAAAGATCCGAATGGTATACTGTTCATCCATGATTTTGCCCTATCCCTCAATGAATGGGGAAATAATTTTAGCCTTAGAATATCCTCATGGACTCTCTATTGTATAAAAGAATCGCAGACTTCTAAGAAAGACTTCAAATGTTGTCTGACATCTTTAGCTGCTGAGCCGCTAAACTGGCCAATTGAATTGAGCAAATTAAACATCGTCGGCTTCAATTCAAAGTGTGTGGCTTGAATATCAAGAGTAACAATTCCTGGATTGAGATC
Organism: Hibiscus mutabilis; assembly: GCA_019671005.1. NCBI lineage: Eukaryota > Viridiplantae > Streptophyta > Magnoliopsida > Malvales > Malvaceae > Hibiscus > Hibiscus mutabilis. The sequence goes on from CM033715.1 coordinate 57,211,758, forward strand.
ACCAAGTTCTAGAAGTAAGTGATCTCGGATGGGCATGTTCCATACACAAACATGTTACTCGGGTAGAGTTGTGTTGCCTCCTGCCGTGGCATTTTGATTTTTGTGGGCATTCAAATTGTCGACTGGATAAACAGGAACTGCCATTGCTGCTCTTAGCTCTCTCATTCTTCTACAAAAAACTCGTTCAATCTTATGTTCAAGTGGGTAGTCGTGTGTTGTCAGTCTCGCTCTGGTCATACACAGACTCAAAACCAAAAATGTAAGTCCCTTGAAATAAATAACAAGATAAATAATGAAAAGACAAAGGTGCAAGAAATTAAAAATAAAGTTGCTATTGCCAATCCCCAGCAACGGTGCCAAAAACTTGTTGCGTAATTTAAGTGCAACGCAAACGGTGCAAGTGAACACGTCGCAAGTAATAGTAGACGCAAAACCAAAAATGTAAGCCCCTTGAAACAAATAACAAGATAAATAAATGAAAAGACAAAAGGTGCAAGAAATTAAAAATAAAGTCGCTATTGCCAATCCTCGGCAACGACGCCAAAAATTTGTTGCGTAATTTAAGTGCAACGCAAACGGTGCAAATGAACACGTCGCAAGTAATAGTATAAATTAAGATCGATTTCACAGTGATTGGTGAAACTTTGACTTTTAGCTTCTCGAACTAAAAGAAAATAGAACTGATGGTGATAGATGGTGATAAATATCAAGTAAAATAAACTAAGTGTAAAATAAATTGAATAAACAGAAAGAGACAATCGTTATGAGAGATTAGGCTGAGTTATCGTGAGTAATGGTGTGATTGCCGTGGTGAGTAATTGCTGTGGCAAGTAATTGCCCTTCAATGTTCGGCAAAGTGTTCTTCATTGCCTTCGAGTTATCCCTAACCGAAGAACAAATGAATGTACAGGCCTTGGTAATACATCCCTGCGTTAACATTGGGCGGACAAAATTGATATTTTAACTCTTCTTAGCCTCTAAAATTCATTCCTTATTCCTACGGTGAATTAGTTTCCACCAACGGTTGTTTAAATGGAAACCGTATCCATTTGATTCATGAATCTAACTCTCCCAAGTCTAGATAAATAAATGCATTCAAGTTCCTTTCCCAAGTTTCCTTGAAGCTAATTTAAGAACCAAGAATGGATAAACATTGAATCTATAGAATTAAAAACCAAAATAAATCATTTGTCACACCATAAACCCGATAACTCAAGCCAAATTATTCTAGTTCATAGATGGGTTGGAAAAAAACAACAATAAATAAAACTCAAACATGGTTGGATCGCACGATGCAAGATGAAAATAAATGGAGAAGATAAACTTCTTTAATCTGCGTTAATGGCTCCACGCGAATCCTCTTCTTCGATCCAATCTCACTCTCACGATCGATTCCCCTTTGATGTGTTTATGCGATCTCCTTAATAGGCCTGGAGAGGAGTTCAATTGCGTGTGCAAACTGTGGGATCTGATCTCCAACTAACTCAGCTTTTGAATTTAAATTTGGGTAATTATCAAATACGTTTGAATTAATCTTGGAGATAATAGCTTTAGCGCAACTTGCCAGGGCAACCTTTTGGCAAGTGACTCGACAACTCGTCCTACACAAAATAGAGCATAAACATCAACAATTTCTCCACAAAACTACCAAAATATAAGGCCAAGCCCGAGGGACATAGAAGCTATGAAACAATGCATGAATGACTAAGAATGCAACTAAATGGGCCTAAGTCTAACAATAATATAAGTAAAAAGGATAGACAAATATAATATTTTTTTCACACTTAACAGAATGCGCCCATGCATCGCTTTTGGAGGCGCCAGACTATTCCAAACCATTTTCCAAACCTCATCCTTAACAATATTAGAAGGAATAGAAGAATTACAGTATGATTTAGCACTGAAGACCCATTTGTAGTCTGCTTTCCACCGTATGTTATCAGGAAGCTTAGGTCTTATACGACAATTATGAATCAGCCCCATGATAGAATCCCAAACTTGTTTCTCCTAATCAAATAACCCTCTGCGGAGATCTATTTTCTAGCACCAAACGCCATTAGATGACGCACTAAACTCAGCTATAGGACCGGATTTTTTAATGGCTAACGCAAAGATTCTAGGAAACCTATCTTTCAGCACAACGTTCCCAATCCAATTATCCGAACAGAACTGGATAGATTTCCCAGAAACTAATATTTTGGGAGAAGAAGTTACCTGACAGAGCAAGATTCAAGGAGATCCTCTTCCACACCCATGATTTATTTAAAGCACCCAGATTCTCAGGCAATAAAGAGCAATTTGTTAGGCCCGTAGATTGTTGCAACTATCTTACACCACAAACTCTTTGGTTTAGTTTCATATCTCCACAACCACTTACAAAGTAAAGCTTGATTTTTTGTTTTGAAATCAAATACCTAAACCCCAATATTCTTTAGGTAGACATAGGGATTCCCATTTTAACCAGTGGATAGCTCGATGGTCCAACGAACCCCATTGAAATTTTGCAATAAGCTTTAAAAATGAGAACTAATCGCAGTAGGCATTGAAAATAAGGAGATATAATAAATTGGCAAATTAGACAAAACTGACTTAATCAGCATTATGTGGTCCCCAAAAGATAATAATTTCATCTTCCAACCAGCAAGCTTCGCCTTAACTTTATCAACAATAGGCTGTCAAATCTGAACAAAATTTTTTGATCTGCCCAACGGCAACTCGGACTTACTTAGATTGACTTTAAGTCTTGACACAAGTTCAAAACCTCCCAGCAACCGAAACTTATTCCTGATTTGAGATTCACTAGCTCCACAAAACACTATCATGTCGTCAGCAAATTGTAAGTGGGAGATCTCTGTTGAGTTGTTGTCGATTCGAAACCCGAAAAAAAGCATTGGAGACAGCTTGGAACAACAAAGAACTTAGAGCCTCTACTGCGAGGTTGAATAATAGAGGTGATAGCGGGCAACCTTGGCGTAAACCACGAGCAATAGAGAAAATTTTTGTCAGAGAGCCATTGACTAAAATAGAAATCTTAGCAAAGAAAAAGCAAGACTTGATCCACGAAACTCATATTCTTCATGACAGATAATAGAGAATCCCAGTCCAGTGTGTCATAGGCTTTACAGAAGTCAACTTTGAAAACCACACCCTTTAAACGCCTCCTCTTTGTGAACTCAATGATCTCATTTGAGATAAGTGAACAATCTAGAATTTGCTTACTAGGACAAAAAGCAAATTGGGACTCCCCAATAATCTCATTGAAAACTCCAGAATTTTTCTTTTTGATCTAAATTGGCATATGAACTTGTCTTTTGATCCAAATTAGTTGTAGTAAATGATTTATTTGAATCAATTTGAACCGTGAAATTAAGTTCAATTATCAAGTTTAACTAAAAAAGCAAGTCGAGTTAACTATTGAATAAAAAATGTAAGTATCAAATTAAACATTGATGTTAAGTTTAGATACCTAACTAGACCGAAAATATTAAATACCAAATTAAAATTTGAAATCAAATTGAGATATTAAAATATTTATTTTACCATTTTTCTTTCTGTTGACCAATAAGAGCTAAAAAGTATTAGTTTTAGAATTACGAATCTCAAATATAGACTATGAAATTGACATGTAGTATACAAAAAATCACCTTATGGACGCCCAGGTTGACTACAGACGAGGCCTGCCACTTGTTTAAGTACATCAAGAGTCTACTTAAAACAGTTGGCTTCAAGTTTTCCGGTTTCGCCATTGATTTGTCCGGTCAAACATGTGTTTAAAAGAGTTTAGTTTTGATGATAATGTTATTATAATAGCAATTTAAAGTTTATGAGATTGAATTTATTTAAATGGATGACATTTTTGAACTCATTGAATGTGTTTTTAGTGGTAAAAAATGGTGTTTTCTTTTGTTGACTTAGATTTGAGCAGCGTAGTCAATAAAAGTGAGTGAGTTTTATCTAAATTTGTAGCCAGACTAATATACTATATTGTAATTGAATTAGAATCTTAAAAATATGACATTTTTTTAAAAAATTTAGTTGTGCAAGTATTTGATATTATAAACAATTTTAATATTTATAAAAATAAATTTTAATTTTTTAATAAATTTATTAACTAATTCAAATCAAATATTATAAAAGTGATTTTCCTGTCCAATGTACTCCATCCCCAATTGGATCGCACATGAATATCTAAGAAAATGAGTTTGTTTTCAGAACACATTCCACCTAATTGAGTTAACCTTTCTTCAAGGACCTCCAAACTTCTAATGTCTGATTGAGATTAGAAAAGTGGGAAAATTGAAATTTGGGGAGTGTGTGAGTTAAAGAGTGCCACCTAAAAATGGGGCTCTATCCGGTTGATGAATTCATAAATTATTCTTACTATGAATTTTGGGGCATCTGACTTTCCTATTTTCCATGTTTGCCATGACTATTTACTTTAAATCCTCATTTCTAGCTTTTTCTTGCATGTGCCATGACTTCTTCCTTTAAATTATTATTTCTAGCCTTTTCTTACATCTTACAAGTAGGCTGACATAAATTTATGAAAAACAAAGGATTGCTTGGTATTGATCCCAACTGTAGGGAACCAAGAACGAATGTTTTCAATCGCTTCAGGAAAAATGAAGAGGTTGACAATTGAACCTCAGTTTGAACAGGGGCATCACCTTGCATGAGATGAAAAAGCACATGTGTTGAAGAGTTTTAGGTGGACCGTGTGGTCGAGCAAGATACGCACATAAGATGTAAGACCCCTAAAGTATGAAAAGGGGATGGAATTATGCACAAAAAGCAAGCTGGGCCATCAATAGGGGCAATTTATGTTGATCAAAGATTCAAGATCCCTATGTTTTATATATACGAAAGAAAGTGATTAAGGCGCCAACATCATGCAAAGACATTCAAGGTGGAAATAAGCTCTGGTATAAGGTTTTGCATGCAAACGCTTCAAGAAGTCATGTAGGGGCAAGAATTTGAGAATTCAAAAGAAGCGCTGAAGGTGCTTAATGTTATTTTAAGGGGCATATGGAGACTTGAAGCTTTCAAGACCATTCAAGAAGGCCTTTCACTTAATATTGATGTATCAACTACAATAATAGTAGATCTTGAGACATTTGCCTACGAAGATCAGATGTTTTTGATGAAGTAAAGAGAAATACAATAGCAAGGCATAGTTGCCTATCTGGACTGAGCGAGTAAACGTGCATAGGAAAAAAAGAAAAAAAAACAATTCTAATAAAAAGAATTTAGAAAGCAAAAAAGAAAAAGCATGCATTCATGTGTTAGGCATCCCTAGGGGCATGCTCATCATAACCATGGCATTTGTTAAATTTTGATAGGTATGAAATCCGTCTATCTATTCAGGCTTGAGGAGAATAGAACCTGCTTATCCATTCGAGCATAAGGAGAATGAAACCCTTTTTTCAGCTCGTTTATCTATTCGAGCATGAGGAGAATAGAACCTGCTTATCCATCTGAGCATGAGGAGGATGGAACCCTTTTTCAGTCTGCTTATTTATCTGAGCATGAGGAGGATGGAACCCGCTTATCCATTCGGGTATGAGGAGAATAGAACCCTTTTTTTAGTCTGCTTATCTATCCGAGCATGAGGAGGATAGGACCTGCTTATCTATTTGAGCATGAGGAGAATAGAACCCGCTTATGCATTCAAGCGTAAGGAGAATGGAACAATTTTCAGAACCTGGTTATTCATCCGAGCATGAGGAGGATGGAACCTTTGTGGAACCTGTTTATCTATTCGAGCATGAGGAGAATAGAACCCGCCTATCCGTTCAGGCATAAGGGGAACGAAACTCACTTATCTATTCAAGCATAAGGAGAATAGAACATGTATATTCGTTCAGGCATCAAGAGAATGGAATCTTACTTTGATGATCATCCAGAGAGTTTGTGATTGGTGAAAATCAGTGTCCTTTGTTCTTTGCTTTATCCCTGTTTCACCAAAATAAGCAAAGAAGGGGCAGCTGTTGTCACTGATTTTTCACCCATTTTTTTAATTTATTTATTATTATTATGTATATATTATAGTATTATTATTATTTATATAGTGTTAGTATTATTATTAATTATTAAAAGAATAAAAAGGAGAGTCTATTTATTTAATTCAAATAAAGTAGTCCAATAATGGCCCAATTGACCTTTGATAATGAAAACCTAGCTAACATATTTTTATCACCACGCGTCATACCCCTGCAAATCGCCCCTCATCCCCGCGCGCGTGCTTCACCTCGCGGCTGCTTCTGGCGCCAGCTTTCAACCTGCAGAATGGAAGGAAACCAATGAATCAAATTGATTCAAAATGGAACAAAAAGGAAATAATGTGATGTGATTCGAATAAAACAAATAAAGAACGAAATGGAAATTCATGCGCCAATCAATTTGGAATCAGATTTGGGAATGGATGGTGGAATCATATCTGCAAAACACGCAGCAAAGAGGGAAAAGAAAGCATGAGCTGTAATCGAATGAAAACTTGGAAAGGGGGAAACAAAATCGGTCCAATCGAAGAACATGCTAATTGAAACCGATTTTTGAGATTTTATGGGTGAATTTCCATGTATTTTTTATTAGAGAAATACTATATAAACTCCTTCCCCTTCACTTGTAAACACAACACAAGAAGCATTCAAAAATTATTTAGAATTTCTCAAATTTGTATTGGCATTCTCAAGTTGAATATAAGAAGAAAAGCTCGGTTTTTAGGTATCTTGTTTTTATTCTTTTGTTCTTTATTTATTTTTTTATTTTAAATTTAACTATAATCGGAGCAATTCTGAATTTTTCTAAAGTTTCAAAGACCATTGTTCTTCGTTTTCAATCTTTTTATATAAACACTTGATGAACTCTTTTAAAGTAAAAATGGGTGAATGGGTTTTTCATGCTTTGTACCCATTTTAAACAAAAGTGGGTCATTTAATTTTATTAAATCTTCACACCATTTTTATACCATAAAGCTCTTTCTAAATACTCTTTAAATTTTTTTTAAAAAAATTGTTTCTAATTTAACCACTTTTTTTAATTTGATTTTCTATATATATAAAACCATTTTTACAGAAAAATATGGTTTCTTAATTTCTTTTTTTAATCTTCAATTTGTTCTTTCTTTTAATATCCGACTCATACGATTAGGGAATAATACATTTTTTTTCAAAAGTCACGAGTCTAATCATTTTTCCTTTAATGTTTGTATATTTACTTGTATTTATTTAACTTTATATATTTGTATGCTTTTATATTATCTTGTTAGATTACTTTAAACCTGTTTCTTGATATACTGTTTAAGAACTGGAAACCTAGTTAATGTGGTGTCTTATCAAACGGAAATGACGGATTAGCGCTGGGAGTGTTGGCGGTGATTGAAGTTCATTTTTCGAATGATAAGACCGTTAAAATAGAATCATATCCATAAATGGACAAATTAAATCTTATATGAACTTGCAAATTCCGAAATCAAAACATTTTGTGATTGGCTAGGTACCAATTTTTGGGCACTGTGGGGTTGCTAACCCCTCCCCACGCGTAATCTACTCCTGAACCAGTTTTTGTTTTCGCAGACCAAAGCTGTTATTTTAATAAAATAAAATGTTTTTATTAAAATAACTCAAATTTTAGGTGATCCAATCACACCTTTTTTTAAAAATATTGGTGGTGACTCCGTGTTTTAGTTTTCAAAATGTCAAGACTCCTAAAAGGGGTTGCGACACGAGCGTTACTCCAGGTTTATGGTATGACTTGTGTGCTTTGGCTCAGATGATCTGGTGAGATCCCGAGTATGGTTGGGCCTTTGTGGGTCATGTATTATGATTACCATGATGAGAGCATGTGTTTAGCCGACCAGTAATAGCGTCACATGTTTATTCATCCCTCTCTTTTGCTCGTACTAACTTGCATGCTTATGTTTATAATCGCATGAAGTAGAGTAGAGTAGACATGTACCATTAAGCTTTGTAAGCTCGGCGTTTGGAATCGTTTTTTCTGTGCGTAGGTTGATCGTTGGATCGTGGGTTCGAGGAGCACTACTAGTACGAGATTTCAGTATGTAGAGGTTTCAAAGTACGATACTTGTGTTTAGTGGGCTATGTATTCATAGGACCTTACGTGGCTGAGTATGTAATTCTTACTTTTAAAATTATATTTATCAAGTCGAATGTTAAATGTTTTAATTTAAAGTGGATCTCATTTGTAACGATTTAAATTGTTTATCTATGTTTTCAACTATTTGATCTAAATGTTTTGGAAAATAACTTGTTTGGGCTAAACCCAATTTGAGAAATTTTATGGGTTTGTTTTGGGCTTGAGGCCCAAATTGTGACATCCAGGTCGGGGTGAAACATTAGTCCATAAAATGTTTATTTAATCCAAAATTGACTCATATTTGTTTCTAATTTTTATAATTTTATCTAATGTTTTTACTACGGTTTTATTTTTGTTCAACTTAACCCCTCAATTTTTATTTAATTTGGAATTGACCTCTATTTATTTCTATTTTATAATTTAATCCAATACCTTATAATTGTAAACTTTACGTTTTAGTCACTAATTTTATAATTGCAATTAAGGACTCGTTTTAGCTCGGTTAACCTGAAACTTAGTATATATGTTAATGCTGATATTGATTTCATGAAGGAAGATTTAATTTCACTTTATTTAAAAATGGGCCCCTGTATTTTACGAATGTTTTCAAAATGGCCCATAAACTACTTATTTTTGCAATTAACACCCTATTTCAATTCGATTTCAACAAGAATTTACCATTAAGTCTAATTGAGATTAATGAGTCTAAAAAATACATGAAACTAGTTTTTTAACTCAAAATCCAACTTATGAATTATTTATATTTTAGTCCCTAAACCTCGATTCAATCAAATTTACTTCGATTTGAACTTCTTTTTATTAGCAAAATAGAGGTATAAGATGGTTCTACTTAGATGAAACTTGTATTTAATTTTTAAATGTTTTTTGGTTTAAATCTTGTAAAATTACCAAAAAATGCATTTTTGTTAAATCATTTATTTTTCTAAAGATTTTAAAGGTTTATTTTCTCGGGTGACTTTAATTAATTGTTTCCTCTTTATGTTCATGTTGGTTGTTTACTTTCATGTAATTGAACATGCTTATCTTTTAAAATATGTTTTTAGGCCACAAATTGGCCATTTGTAGCATTCGATGTACGGGTTGGCTTCATTTTTATCGGGTATTAGGTGTTGCATTGATACTGAAAATCTCAAGTTAAATTATAAAAATATTAGACCAAATTATAAAAATTAGAAATAAATAGATGTCAATTTTGGATTAAATAAACAATTTATAGGCTAAACTGGAAAAAAAATAAAACCATACTAAAAATATTTGACTCAATTATAAAAATAAAAATGCATGTAGGTCAATTCTGAATTAAAGAAAAAAATTGAGATTAAATTGAACAAAAATAAAACTATATTAAAAATATTGGATTAAATTATAAAAATTAAAAATAGATAGGGTTCAAGTTTAGATGAAATAAAATTTTTAGGGACTAAATTAAAAAAAATAATCAAATAAAAATATTTGACTAAATTATAAAAATTAAAAATAAATTATAATTTTCAAAGCTTAATTTTGTTTCCTCTCACTCTTCTATTGTACCAATCAATAAAGAGGAAAACAACTTATGTTCTTTCTAGTTTTCCAACAGTAAAAAGAAAAAATATACTTTTTATCCTCTATTTTTTTTATCACTTTAATTTTTCATCTTTCCAATTTTCTTTTCTCTCTACCAAGCAAAGCCTAAAAGTTTAAAATAACTATAACATGTCATATTATAGTATCATAAAAATAAAATAATCATGGATATTAAAATTCATTAAAGATATAAAAAATAATATGTAAATTTATAATATTTTACACGAGAAAATGAAACATAACACAAATACTTCATTTTAAAAAATAACGAATTATGTCAAATTTATTATAATTTAAACACAATACGGTGTTAACAATCAAACTATTATCTAAATTTAACTATTATGAATTATACCGCAAAACACAACATAATATAATAATATAAATACAACATGCATACAAAGTATAAAAATTTATAAAATTATTTTACTTTTGATAAATTTTAATTCTAGTCCTACTTAAAGAAAAGATGAAAGAAAGACTCTAGGGGAAGAAAAAGAGTTCATGGCCTAAAAAAAAAAACAAAGATAAATAACTTGGTCAACCGGCTAAATGTGTATGCTCATAAAACTAATTAAAAAACATATAAGCATATGAAAATACACATATGATATAAATAATATTGCTAAAGCATTTTGTTGATAGATAGATTTGGAGCCAATTTTTAAAATTGTTACAAAATTTAATTTGATCCCGCAAAATTTTTAAGAATTCATATTAAGCTCTAAAAGTATTTTTTCAAAAACAATATTAAATTAGACCTAAAAATTGTTAAGTTAACGTATACGAACTACGAAGCCGCGTAGTAGAAATTCCAAGTTTCCTTGGGCGTTCTTTGAACGGCCTTCGGCTCTTTGGCCTTAGACTAATAAAAACAGTGACCCAAGTGGAGTGACATGATAAGAACAGTAGATTCCCCTTCTTAAGGTATCCTTCGACCTTTTGTCCGGATCATGCTAAATGGTTGGAAAGGTTTAAAGGCGGGTGGATTAATGGACATATAGTACAACACATTTAGTAACACAATTTAAAGCAAGCCTAAGAAGGAAGGAGATTATAATTCCATTACACTGAGATTCAACTTCATGAGAACGAGTTAAAGCGGCTACCACAATCATGTGAGAGTGAGGCACATGCAGTAATAAGTGCCAATGTAATGCCCCATTATATCTCGTGAAAAATGTTGATGCCTTCACTCTATAGCAGGCCAAATTAATTGGACCAAACATTTATTTTATATAATTAATGTGCTTGAATGATGCCATGTTCGAGCTTTATACTTATCAAGTATAACCGTAAGGTTACAGTAGGCAGTAGCCATTCGATATATCTCCCCAATAAATACATAAAATAATTAATTAATACTGAAAAGCATTTGGATATCTGGATCGGTGGTGATGACGAAATGAAGGGGAGTGTAGTGTTTGCTTTAGGCATATGATGAAAGCGGAAGCTGCCCGGATCCCATCGGTATAGCCAATAGCCATTAGATAATTATTTTTCCCAAGGCTTATTGTCACTATTGCAGCAGTGATATATCTTTCATCAAGAGTCTATATGGCAACCCAGCTATGCTTGTATAGCAATTCACCGTCCCTTGCAAACCAAGCCATTTTTTCATCCTTAATCCCATTTCTCTCTCGGATATATCTTTCACTAATCATTCCTTTTTCTCCGCACGTCTCTTATGTAAATAAAATTTATGTATAAAAAACAGAGTAAGTGTGAAAGATTATGATCTGAATTCTATTTGATCCAATCTGAAAGTTTGCGATACGTCTCACTTGGTTAAGAAGATTATTTAGAGAAAAAGATATGTGATGGATGTAGAATCTTAAAATATGGACTATATCACTCAACTAAAATTACGTGGGTACATATATATTTAAACGAATAAATATAAATTAAAAGTTGAAAATTTGAGTGAAAATGATTTCTTGTTGTTTAAGTTTTTTTATAATTCTATTAAAAAAAGTTTTCTTTATAATTATGTATTAGACATAAATAGATAATAAGATTTAGCCGTCCGAATAGAGAGTAATGATAGTTATTGTTCGCAATTTTCTTGTACAATTTTCGACTACAGTGAAATTTACTTTATTTATTTATGGCGTTTTCGCTTAAGATTTTCATATAAAATATGTGTTCATTTTATTTGTTTCTTTCTTTTAAATTTCTATTTTATTATCGTTATTTTACTAATTTATTAACGGTAAGAAATAAGAATATGAAAGTTGAGAGGTATATTAACACTTTTATAACAACTATATTTGAAGAATAATTATCACAATGTAATAATGAGTGTGCTGTGTACCAAAAAATGTTCGCTGTTCTCCATAAATATAATAATCTTCTAATTTAGATTTTTCTTATATTATATAAAAAATTCCCTTTTTCTTTTTTTCTCGCTTTTTTTCTTTGATTTTCTCTTTTTCTTTATTGAAAAGAAAACTAGGATAATAAATTAAGAAGCCAAATTAAAGGCAATGCCAAAGCGTGCTTCCTTTGCTATCATTCCTAGGATATAACATGATTGATATTTCAGATAATTCGGTGTAAAGCACATTAATCCGAGCTTATCTTGGACTTGACTCCTCTCCTCCCCCTCGGATTTTTTTTCCTCTTTATTGATTTTTTATTTTAATTTTAAATATATCTACTTACCCGCATAAATAATTTAATATATGTTATAAAAATATATAGTGTGAAATTTAGGAGTTCTGATTTTGTAAACACGTGAAGATCAAATTTTCATTCAATAAATACGAACATATTTGTATCTTAACCCATATATTTTTATATGCTATATTTTAATACACACGTAAAAATATTACACAATCATTCTTTAAATTTTAAAATATTAAACTTAAAATTCTTAAATTTTAACCTTAACATATAACCTTAAATCATAAATCTAACAATTAAGTTAAATGAATTTGATAAATATGACACAATTTTTCTTTAGTTTACACTTGTATATCAATTTTTTTTCTACTTTTAATACGATTATAACTCAAATTAAAGGTTACATTGATAAATGAGTTTGATTAATACGGTACTGATAGTTTAAAGATCTAATGATAATTGTTCAAAGTTTTGGACCAATGAAAATCTAAACAATAGTTCATAGTGATATCATATTAATTAACTATATTTTAAAAAAAAATTGATGTAATTACATGATAATATTTGTTGATTAATCTTAGTCCTTTAATGATGTACATACATTGCATAGACCGATGCAAACATCCTCAACAAGAACCCCGACGTGTCTCGCTTCACCCTTTCGCGTTACTCCTTACTCCTCTCGTGGATCCAACAACTCCTTCTTGCACAACAAAAGCATTGTCGCAGCCGCCGTCGATCACAAAGGAGGGTTCAACCGTCTCATCATTATCGACAAGGTCGATCACGGTGGTGATCAAAATAATGGAGATGAAGGTGAAGAAGAAGGGTTTTATGGGGAGAGTTATAAAGGGTGGTGGTGGAGGTATTGTTCTTTTAGAAGCTCTAATTCTTGCGCTTGGACTTCTTTGCAAATATGTTGGAGGATTGTGTTGAGCTTGGTGGTTGCATTGCTTGTCTTCTACATTGATACCAAGCCACCACCTCCTAAGATTTCTATCATGGTATGTTTATTGCTCTTACTCTTCGTTTTCTAATTAATTTCTACCATAATTTACTGAACAATCTTCACAGACTAACTGATTAATAAATTTCTAAGGACAAAACATTGAAATAGAAGTTACTATTACTATCTGCGTTAGTAGAATGGAATTCAATTTTAAGTACGGACTGCCTCTTCCGGAGCTGCGCAGACACTGATATACATAACATAGTTTTTTTTAATAGTCAAAAATTGATTACAATAATAGTCTAAAATTGATTACAAGGTAATATTTGTTCATAGATATTCTTAACTCTTTGACAATACACTCACACTTTATAAACATAGCGATTAAACTCGAGTCTCCTAAAATAAACATCATCTGTTTTTTTACTGAAATCACTTGTTGAATTCATATACGGAGCATAGTTTATATAATCAACTCTAATGTTGGGTTGTCGTTGCTAGATGGGTTACATCAATTAACCTTTTTGTCTTAAATGGTAAGACCAAAAAGGAGGAAACTCGGTTTATCAACCAGGACGGAATCTTCGGAGCAGCCCAATTTTTTATTGCTTTTTTGATATAATAGAATTTAAGATTCCTTTCAATTTATATATTTGTTAAATTAAGCTTTGGTCATTTTAATTTTTAGGTCTAGGTACTTAATAGAATAGTATTCTTTTAAAATTAAGTAATTTAATATTTCTAATGTTTGATCATAGTTACGAGAGTATATACGAAAATTTACATTTCATTTGGTCCTTTAAAAGGTCAAATTATGGTGTTGGTCTTCTAGTCTTTTTACTATGCTAAAATTCAGGATTTAATCTCTATATTATTTCTTAAAAACACCATTTTCAAATCATGCTAACTTGATTGTATTAACTATTTTTTTAGCATTCTAATTAAATTACAAGATAATATCTTAGTCCGATTTTAAATTTAGATAAACTCACACATACCTGTAGACTATACTTAATTGTGTTAATTATTTAGACTAACTAATAACATTATCAAATTAGAATGCCACAATAGGGTATAGGAATTAAATCTCAAATTTAAATATAATAAAAGGACCGAAACCATAATTTGACCCTTTGAAATGAGAAATTATATCGCATGTCATTCTCGCTACGTCATTCATGGGACTAACCAATAAAAATCACTCATCTCATTATTTTTTTCCATGACATGTTTTACCAAGTAAATCTTCACTAATATTTACTATAAATCAATTTTAAAAACAGTTTTTACCAAGTGAAGATTTACTTGGTAAAAATATGATATGAAAAAAATAATAAAATAAGTAATTTTTATTAGTTGGTCTCATAAATGACGTGACGAGTATGACTCATCATATAATTTCTCCTTAGAAATACAGCTTTACAGGCATCTCTCTTCTATTTATTTTTTATTTGTTAATTTGCTTCCAATCAAGCAAAGAGTGATGGGCTGCTAGAATTCATCCCAAAAGACCGATGGGCAAGGGATAAATATTTCATCGTTGATGACTCGATCTATAAGGACCAGGCCCAAGAGCCCAAGCTGAACCCATGTATATATGTATATATTTCTTCTTCAATTTTTTTATTAAATATAAATATTATATTAGCAAATACCGAGATTTGAACACGTACAAAATGTGAAACGAAAATATCTTTTACCAGTCAACCAATTAGTGAACCTCTTTTTCTTTCTTTTTTGACAAAAGAATCAATTTATTTAATCATGTCTATGGGTAGCTTAAACTTTCTTGTACCCAAGAATCAAATTTAATAAAATCCTTTAATCTTCAAACAATGCTTGCATTTGCAATGCAGGTGGAAGAGTTGGTGAATTTGGACTAGCGGAAGGAGTAGACGGCTCAGGGGTTACAACCAAGATTCTCACCTGCAACTGCTCTATCGGCCAGCTCGTAGAAAACAAATCAAAGCTCTTTGGTCTCCATATCCACCCTCCAACCATGGACATATTCTTCGGCCACCTGCCTTTCGCTATCTCACACGTACGTAATCAAGTGAACAAATTGGCTTGCTTGATGGCTTTATTTTATCTCCATAACCAAACTTTGCATTTCAGGGACCAAAGCTATATGCTCAAACCTCTGGTTCATCAAGATTTGAGGTCTACGTGGGAACAAAGAATAAACCGATGTATGGCGATGGGAGAAGCATGCAGGACTTGCTAGAGTCGGGAATGGGATTGCCGCTACTGATTCGTTTGAAGCTGAGGTCCGATTTTCGAGTTGTGTGGAACCTTATAAAGCCTAAATTCCACCACCAAGCCGAGTGTTTATTACTCCTCGACAACAAATACGACAAGAAACACCATACCCAGAAATACAACAGCACCTGTATCATCACTTCATAGAATCTTGTCTTCCCGCCCAAGCAGCAGCTTGAATGGAAAACAAGAAAATCGGCAATTTCGAGCCTTCTTCTTTTTTCCTTTTTCAGGGTTTGATTTTGGTAATTATAACTAAAAGCCTAGCATTCTATCAACAAGGTGTGTATTGACACACTGTTGAATCTTTTGTTATCCAATATAATATGCTAATGGTGGTAAGAATACCTTTCGATATATGCTTGTGTCGGCACATAACCAGTGTACGAATACTTGTACTAATATATATACGAAATTGTACGGCACAATCATACTAGTACTAATATATCGTTATATCATAGTAATTCAATTCATTTGTCTATTAATCTAAATCAGAGATGTAGAAATTCATTACTGAGATGACCCACATAAATTATGTTGGTAAAACTTAAAAGGCACCCGTTACGAGCAGTTAACCTTTCAAATTAAAGGAAAATGAGCTAAGCCTTATTCTATGTTGATATTGTGTTGTTTTATTTTCTCCTTCGAAATTCCTAACATAGGACAATGAGCTATTGCCCCTTTAAAATCAATTTGGTGTAGCCATAATTTTCACAAATGAGAATAGTGCCTATGACTTGAAAAAAAAGAAAAGAAAGAAAAGTGCCTATGAGGTCCCTAACTTTGACAATTAGACTAAAAACAAGTCCTGGGTCCAATTACTTATTCAATTAAACCCAAACTTAGTCCAATTATCCTAATTAAAGTCACTATTTGGTTTATCTTACTCAAGTCTTTAACCTCCAATAGTCTGCCTAAAACAACACCTGAAAGCCCTAAATGACTCGCTCAGCCGTTGTTTTGTGTACCTGTAAGGGACTGACCTTGGATTTTTAAGTCATTTGGTTGGCAATAAAATACCCCACAAACTGCTTGGAGAGTCATTAAAATTGTAGATAGATCCAAATAATAAGAAAGCGTACCACAAATTCAACCCCCCCCCCCAAAAAAAAAAACCGTTTCAGATTTTTACATCTTTGTTGTGTCATAGAGAAACTCTAGGGAGAGATGCGGGTTTTTTTGAACGGTCAAATAGATAACTAAAAAGGGTAACGAAATGATTACACACCCAGTTGGACAAAAAAAATAGTTTAGACATTTTTTGAAAGTTTAATGAAAATGTTAACACATTAATATTTGGTTTATCTAAATTTTTACATGTTCACAAATCTGTAAATTTTTTGTTGTTTATGTTCTAATTACATCATATCATTTTGATCTAAATTTATCTCATATTTTACATAATTTATTTCAATAACTTAAGTTTAATTTTAAATTTATTTATTAAAATATAAAATAAATAAATAAAAATTATGTAGCATAACTTTTTATAATTAATTATCTAAATCCCATGCGTGGTGGAATACCAAATCTAGTGTATAAAAAAACTTTAAACAGGCAGAATCAAAACCGAATCGGCAGGACAACAAAAACATTCTTCCAATATCTTGAGTAAAGGAGATATTTATAGTAGTACTTATCTATTAGCACTAGTACTAAATTAATGAGCATGCATTTTTTTTCTGAAGGAATATAAATAAAATTAACAAGCAGGCGAAGCGAATCCTAACAAAAGTTGGGATGCCTTTTGAATATTCCCACTTGATATAAACCTTGTTAAAGTTATGTGACCAGCTACCTAACCATTTTGAATGCATCACGGACCGTCTAGAGTTCCGGCCTCATCATATTTTTTAATTAATTTGTTGGGAGAGAGATATATAGCAATAGCATGGCAACATTTCCATTAGTATATGGCGTAATCAACCACTGAAAACCATGTTAGTGCTTGAGTTCCAATGGAAAACGCTAATGCACTGATCAAATATAAGTGCGGAATTAGAAACTTCGTGTTATCGATCAAGATTAAATTATAACTTTAAAGATTAACATACAATTTTATCATATTTTCAACAAATAATGATTATGTTTTGTATATTTAATTGTTTGAAGGGAACCAAAGACCTTGCTTGCACCTGGATCCTCCTCTGATCAAATTCCAAAACTCAGTTTTTTTATTAAATAAATAAATATTACATTATAAAAATAATGTCGAAATTTTTATTCATACATAATAAGTATTTTGACCTCTCAACCATTATTTTTATGAAATTTGGAAAGCTTTGAATGGAAGAGGATGCGGTACTAAAAATACTACATGTGGAGTTATAAAAAATTATCTTAAGTGAGATGGAGCGAGCAACACTTGTGGACCGAGAGCCGTACAGTCTTGAGAGGCATCTCCACTCCAAGCACTACGGGTGCACTAATTGGGTTTACTAAAATCCACTCCAAGCTTTGATAGATTTTCACAGCAAATTCTATTTAACCTATACTATATATATATACAATAAAACATCTATAAATTAATAATGTCGGGACCACGCAATTTTATTTTGTTTTTGACAAAAATGAGGATTACTATCATACGCCTCGTTAAAAATCCTCCCTAAACCTAAACAGAAAAAAAGAGTGCATATGATAGCAATTATATCAACAACTAAATGATCAAAAGAAAACAAAACAGGTTCTAAAAACCAACCACTGAAACAAACTCAGAAGCATCCTTCCTAATCGCACATATCGTCATAGACAAGCTGTACCATCGGATGTGGCAGACCATCAAAGAAGACTGCATACATATCGCCAAGAGACGCAAGTTTAGCAAGCCCATCCATAACCTTATTACTATCGCGTGGATATGACTTAATTTCACCACCCACATACGCCGTCGCAACTCGTTCAGATGCCAACCAAGGGGACAAGTCCTCAAGAAATTCGTACCAGTCCTCAGAACTCGTATTGCATCCATGCTATCAACTTCGAGGATAACTTGACGAAAACCACGATCCCAAGCACTCAATAAACCAAGATAAGCTCCCCATAGTTCAGCCTAATGCACGGAGCAAATACCTATAAAGTTAGTAAAACCAACAATCCAGGTCCCATTATGATCCCTGACGACTCCCCCACAAGATGTGATCCCATCTAAGGAAGCCCGGGCTTCGTTAGTGTTAACCTTTACCCATCCTATATATGGAATTGACCATTTTCCACAGCCATGAGCAGGAGCATGTGCTTGCAGCTATGGAAGACGTGCACCCTCAAACGCTTGCACGGACAAAGCAACAAGATGGCAGCTACGTTCCATAATCGACCTCGTATCATCTAATGGAGTATCAAAGGCTACTGCATTTCGCATTAACCAAATGTTCCAAACCAAGGCCCCGAAAAAAATATCCCAATCCATGGTTTTAAACGCAAAGTGTTCTGCCTTAGTCAAATTCATCACAATCCAATCTTTGATCCCCATATTTAGAAACGTATGAAGCATAGCAAGTTTGATCACCACAACCCAAACTTGACAAGCCACAGGACATGAGCGTAAGACATGTTCTATATCTTCCTTGTAATGGCGGCAACTCAGACACCGATTATCACTCGCAAAATGTCAACGGACACTCTCGGCATTTGTCATAAGTTTATTACAACAAACTAGACACAAAAAATACGTATTTTTTGTAGCCCCCAAAAATGGTGAATCACATGCCACGCACCATGAACCACGCTAGACTGGTTATCCGCACGAAAATGGTGCATCAATAAACCAAAAAGGGTGAGGCGGGGGCTCAGAGGACCTAGCAGTAGGATGTAGAACAATCGAGCGATCATTCGAACCAAGACGATCAAGATGTTGCACGAAAGCCTGCGAGTAACATGCTAGGTGTCACGGCCATGCCGTCTAGGCCCGATCGGCACTTGAAAAGGGACCCAACCTAGACAAGTCAGCCTTCAACAAGCCCTTTATCCAAGGACTCAACTCGGAAGCGTCGTCTCATGATCCATCAGGCAACATGCGCGTCGAATATCGTATCCCGCGGGGCCTAGCGAATGCTAGCGACCAACCCCTGACTCTCGCGACGAGCGCGATATGGGGCCCTGTGGCCCCAAACCGTCCCTAAGAGATCCTCCTAGAGAGACATCGTGCCATCCGCTTGGCTCCAATGCCCGCACACCTAAGCCCTACGTGGGCCTAGGAGAAGGTCACTTACACCAAGGCAGCTCGGCTGCTAGCGCTTGGAGAGGAGGATGGTGGAGACCCAACACCAGACCACTTCCCCCTAAAGAGCTAAATAAATTTACCAAGTATGACGCGAGTAGACGTTGCTTCGTCCCAAACGAGGACACTTTCTGAACAGGGCCTTCATCGCCTTCGCAAAGCATCATAACTTGCATCCTTGACTTGGTCGCTCTTTAGGCATTGCTCATATCATCGCTCGGTCCGCCTTTGCTCGGTTCTGAACAGGCTTGTCAAGGCAGGATCGTAATACAATAAGAGACAGCCTTGACACTCTCCCACACTTCCTATTATCGATGTCCTCATCGATACTGACACTCATTTTTCATCACTTGATGAGTTGATTTAGACATCGAAGGCAGTTCCTCTTGGATCTATGCTTGACTTAATACGCTTCTCTAGTCACATCATCTGAACATTCAAGCAGATAACTCAAGCCTCGATCCTGGGTTCTTTTGATTCCCTTATGACCCAGTTTTGCTCCTTCAAGGTCAAGAGCTAGATTCATGCTCCCACACTTTTACTCTGATTGTGGCTCGAGCGAAACACTTGTAGCAAATCATTGACTCAACTAACGCATGCCTTGTAGTGTCTTTGAGTCTCACGAACTAGCCATAGACCTACAAAACAAAAATAGCATACATGCCGCCCATATGCAAGAGAACTAAGACCCGCCACACAATGGTTTGCTCTTTGGCACTAAGCTCATTCGCCAATTATGTCCCGCCGAATAGTGAGATCTTCAAGCAATGAATGCGTCATCTGGCCAATATCCAAACGGGCAGGTACAAGTTCACCTTGCACTTAATTGCTTAATGATGTAAAATGATCTCTGGTTACCAACCCGATACAAGCGTGTACTTGTCTCTTTGTCTTTCTTTATATGGCCTGTACTAAGACATACAAGCACATACATTAGTGATAACCTATTTACACAAGTCTCGAACGATACCTGGTTGGTAAATATTGCCTTACGCATTCACCATTTGCCAAGTGAATGTACATCCATTCCCACTCGAACAACCTTGCTCTCATGAACTCATGCATCGCGGTTTTTCAACGGCTAATAACACTTTTCCCACGAGCCAACCGCCTTTAAGATTATCCAACGTAACATACAACTTGTCTCGCTTCTCTCTGCACCATCTTGTCGACGTCCTCGTCGACTGAACAAAAGAATTCCTTCGCTAGTTAGCGGTACCATTGTAACCTGCAAAGACTAACTTTCCTTTGACCAAGTTATGCACTATTGTGCCACAAGCCCGCCAACATTATTCTTTTCAACACAACAAGCGCCTCTGCGCTGAACATAAATGAGCTCCATAAAGGGTTACTTTCCACATGACATCATGCTGGATAATCATTTTTGGTTAACGACAGGCACCTTTGTGCACTGTTTGCAATATGATTTCCAGGCATGCATCAACGATTCACAAGTAGTCGGCTTCTCAATACTGAGGTAACCATAGTGATTAACGTCAGACACTTCTTGTGTACTGATTTCACTATGACGACCCAGCTAAGATTTTAAGACATATTGAGTGCCTCGGCACAAAACAACCATAGTGTGTAACGTCAGTCACCTCCGTAAACTGATGACACTATGTTTGAACTCGTTTGCACCTCTGTGCGACAAACTATAAGTGCCTTTCGCACTTAAACAACCATGGTGGTTAGCGTCAGTCACCTCCGTGTACTGATCCCACCAGGTCCAACTCGATAGCACCTCTGTGCAGCAAGAAGTAAGTGACTCTTGCACTGAAACAACCATGGTGGTTAGCGTCAGTCACCTCCGTGTACTGATCCCACCATGTCCAACTCGATAGCACCTTTGTGCAACAAGAAATAAGTGCCTCTTGCACTGAAACAACCATGGTGGTTAACGTCAGTCACCTCCGTGTACTGATCCCACCAGGTCCAACTCGTTAGCACCACTGTGCAATATAAAGACCGAGCACCACATGTGCTTCGATCGCTATAGTGGTTACCGACAGGCACCTCTGTGCGTTGGCTTCACTATAAAACTCACATACACCTCTGTGCCACAAATTCACAACTGAGCACCACTATGCTAAAGGAATGAGAGCCACTGCGCGGAGATAATAAGCAAGCACCTCTGTGCCCGAAACAATAGTCAGGCACCTCCGTGCACTAACCAACCCTCAATTTATTTCACATTGTGGACTCACCCAATCCATTCCTTTTACGAGGGTGCTTGGTGTGGAGTCCAACCATCTAACGTCGTACAAAGTTTAAATTCACATCAACCCGGCTCGAAAGCCTTGCTCTGATACCAACTGTCACGGCCATGCCGTCTAGGCCCGATCGGCAAACCGTGCGGCACTTGAAAAGGGACCCAACCTAGACAAGTCAGCCTTCAACAAGCCCTTTATCCAAGGACTCAACTCGGAAGCGTCGTCTCATGATCCATCAGGCAACATGCGCGTCGAATATCGTATCCCGCGGGGCCTAGCGAATGCTAGTGACCAACCCCTGACTCTCGCGACGAGCGCGATATGGGGCCCTGTGGCCCCAAACCGTCCCTAAGAGATCCTCTTAGAGAGACATCGTGCCATCCGCTTGGCTCCAATGCCCGCACACCTAAGCCCTACGTGGGCCTAGGAGAAGGTCACTTACACCAAGGCAGCTCGGCTGCTAGCGCTTGGCGAGGAGGATGGTGGAGACCCAACACCAGACCACTTCCCCCTAAAGAGCTAAATAAACTTACCAAGTATGACGCGAGTAAACGTTGCTTCGTCCCAAACGAGGACACTTTCTGAACAGGGCCTTCATCGCCTTCCCAAAGCATCATAACTTGCATCCTTGACTTGGTCGCTCTTTAGGCATTGCTCATATCATCGCTCGGTCCGCCTTTGCTCGGTCCTGAACAGGCTTGTCAAGGCAGGATCGTAATACAATAAGAGACAGCCTTGACACTAGGCAAGACGAGTTGACAACATACTGATCAAGTCTTTGATACAGCTGACCCCTAGACCAAGTAAAGGGGGGACCAGAAAACCCAAGATCAGTCAGACCAGGATTAAACATAAAGTCAGCAAATGGACGACTGCCACCACCCAACGAGTTAACGCCACCCATACGTTCATCTGCAGATAAGATAGAATTAAAATCACCATCCAACACCCAAGGTATGCCATTACAAAGTTCCATACTCGATAAACGCTGCCAAAGATGTTTTCTTTTAAGGGCGTTAGGGCTTGCATACACCACCGTTAGCTGAAAACCTGCATCATTACCAATTTCTCGAGCATGCACATTAATAAATTGATTTGAAATATATAATACCTCGATATTCACAGTATCATCCCAAAGAAGCTAAACTCCACCACTAAAACCCTAAGCTTCCACACGATACAAGTTCAGAAAACCTATCGCTGAGACAGTCCTATTTTCGCGACGACCACTAATACGTGGCTCAAATAAACACACATGTATGCGTTGCTCACGTACAAAAGCTTTAAAATAACGGTGAAATTCAAGGCTAGTTGCACCGAGACAATTCCAAACCATTACATTAATCATTATTAATAAGAAAAGGAGGTACATCCAACTTACTGATTGCCAAAACCCACGCCATCACCGTGGTCCATGAGATCTATATATTTCTGAAATTAAGACTCAGTGTCCAAGGACTGCCCCTCCGAGTCCACGAGAACCACATCCTCCCTATCCCTGCTGGTACCCGGTAAGGATCGCTAATGCACTACCGTGTCTTCCATGCAATTCAACTACCCAGTTAGTGTATTCACAAATTCTTGCATCCCTGTGCAGCTGTGCCCGCCACCCCTTAGCAACGCTACTCCGCGGACGCCTATCCTTAGCACCTGATGAGCTCACTCCCATGCCACCAGATTCCTGAATGGTAACTGTTGTATGCTGCTCGGTCTTAACACTCGGGTTATGAGCAGTAGTTTTAGTTGACTTGCCTCTAAAACTAGGAACGACCTTCACCTGTCTGTTTTCCCTACCCTTTTGCTTTGATTTTTTATCCAGATATGACTCCATGTACGTAACATTTTCTCGAATATCTCGAGTCTCATTCTGCACGTCCATTTGCCACGCTTCTTGTTGTTTCGTCCCTTCGGCCATGTGACTACCAGCTAAACACTCAATATCACCCTCGGCCACACTAGTGGCGTCTTCCCTGCTTGCGTCCAACTCAACCCGAGACCCGAACCTATTCTGAGCAGTATCCCCGGGAACACCCCCAACCTTGCCATTTGGTTGAGGCCATCGACGATGGGGTTCGACCACCATCTATGGCCCTAACAGCTTACTTTCCAAAACCTCCTCCTTTGTCTACGAAGTTGTCACCGCAGCACCCGCAACTTAACCCCTGCCATTCCCTAACAATAATGCACAAGCCTCCTTGGAATGTCCATAAACCCCACACTCGTAACATATATTATGTACCCCTTCATACTCCAGCTTATGTATAAAGCCATCAATCCGAATACATGAAAACACCAGTTTAGTTATATCCACCAAAATGGCAAGCCTTGTGAACTTACCCCGGCCTCCTGCTTGAGTGTTATAGTCCACACGCACCATTCTCCCTATAAAATACACAATATAACGGAAGATATTTTTAGTGTAATAATGGAACGGCAAACCTGGTAATCTAACCCATACTATGATCTGTGAATGATGCTTTTTGGATGTGGAAAAAGACCGAGTCCACGATTGAACAGTTAGGTAACTATCGTATATAGTCCATGGTCCTGCAGTAAGAACCTTTGTATAATCCCCCTCATCCGAGAATCGAGCAAGGAAATAGTTTTTATCCATGTCTATTAATTGAATATCACCCACCAGTTTCCACAAGGCATGCATCTGTGTCCAGAGCGTTTTATACACAACTGTCCGTCCTAGGAGACGAACGATAATAGCATTGCGTATGTTCTTGTCCACTTGATCATGGACCCTGTCAGAAAATTGGATCGATGGGATCGCACCATCTTTTTTCATGATCGCGTCTTCTTCTGAAATAATTACCTCTTTATCAATGGAAGTAGCCGTAGGTTTTTTCCCATTGCCCCGTACAATAGTTTTAGCGGCCATGTGCGCATAGGTTTTTCCACATTATCAGTATTCTGCTTACGATCCAACTCTGCTTGGCCAACACCAGTAGACCAAGCCACATTCATAACATCGACATCCATATATGTCCAATCCACAATACCCTCCTCACCATCATGGTTTTTTATTTCGCTTACTTATAGGTTGATCCTCCAACGGTGTTAGGGACGCGGGTCTCTCGAGTATCAGTCGAGAGGAGACATGGGGGATGTGTTTCAGTGGCCGACCAACGGGGTTGCCGTACGGTGACTACCCCACCGGAGCATTAGGGTTTTGGTGACCTAGCGAGACTGTTGCGTGGTGTGATGTACTATAAATGATACGCAAACGGTGCAAGTATACGCATCGAACAAGTATTAATAGTGATAAGTAAGATCGTCTCCACAGGGATTGGAGGGAATTCAAGTCGGGTTTAAGCACTCAAAACAAATATTGAATATTAAATAAAAGAGTTGATATGAGCAATTAACATAAATGTTGTAGCAAAAACTGTATTAAAAACTGGAGCGATACGATAAGACTTCAAACGTCCTCACACGTGTGGAACTCTTAAATGGGATGATAGGCCTGGTTTATCAAGGAATCCAATGCCTAGTTCTCGCGAATGATTAACACTTTCCAGCTTATAAAATGCTTAACAAAGTGTACGCTTGTGTTTCTAAACTATATCTAGCATGAAACTGACAATAAGAATGCTACAGCAATACCTCTCAGCGTGAACCTTAGCAAGCTACTATCCTTGAAGTTCTACTCCTTTTAGTCGTTGAAACTCTATCCTTATCTCTAAGGTTAGTTAAGGTTTAGCCTCTCAACTCAACCCCATTATTCACATAGATCTAAGCTTAACTCTCTCGACCATTAAGCGTCAAACAGAGGTAAAGACTAACTCTCGAAAGCTCTTACAAACTTAAGGCAATAAAACAATGAACGAAGCATATATAGAACTAGAAAATGCTAAAACATCCATTCAAATAGAAAGCATAATCATCCACAATAAACCCAAGCCACTTAAAGTTAGTTCATGGCTGGGTAAACATCATCCAAATTCATCCGTTAAATACACCCCATTTCTAAAAAGTATGGAAATGTAAGGAGAAACTAAGAGTAAAGGAAAACTCCCGAGCCGTTGTGGACTGTTGTGAACCACTTCAAGCTTGCTACTTCTCTCAAAGGCCAACAAGATCTTCCCTTGGAGCTTCAACAATGGAAGACACCAAAATGAAGGAGAAGAAAGACAGTTACCTTTTGCTTCTCTTTTTCTTATCTCATAAAATACCTTTTTTCGCTCTCTCTTTAATGTGGGTGTCCTATCATTTATATAGTGGGGGCTCCTAGGGTCTTGTGCTCTTAATTCTTTGTGTGTCCTAGGAAATATTCCCTTCACATGTATGGCACAGCTGGCTAGTGAGGGGTTCACATGTGGGCTGCAAAATATCTTATTTCTTTGTCTTTTTGTGCGCCCAGAAATGTCGTTCAAAATGCCGCATCATATTTTCCTTGCTCAGCAAAGCTCCTTAGCTCACCTACACATCACCACACCAAAACAAACCTTTCCCAAAGTAGCACCAGATTCATAAATAAATGAAAAAACCAAGCAAACACCACCATATGCAACTATATGAACTAAATGCAACTATATGCAATGAAATGAGCTTGGAACCAAACAATAAACTAAGCAAAAAGGCATGAAATGTATCCTTTTTACAAGGTTACACCCCCCCAAAAAAATTAAGCTATTTCTTGTCCTCAAGCAATGAGTAGTGAAAAACAGAGAAAATGATATGGCAAAGTTCAGATCAAACAATGATATGGCATAAATTTCAGTCCTCAGAAAATATAGGCTTCAACATGCTAAACAGTTTTGAGATTTTAAGAACTTTTCCTTAGGACAAGATCCTTTGCATATGTGTGCTTGATTGCATCCAATCTATGCTTAACAGAGTTAGAAAAATTCTAGGCAAGTTATCTATTATACCCTAGTATTTGTTAATCAAATAAGCACAAGTTTACTCCTATAATTCTCACTTTTTTTCTTTTCTTTCTTTCTCTTTTTATATATATACTGCTACGAGGGGAGTCAGCTCATCAAAACTACCGTCCTTAACTCTAGATGAATATAGAGCAAACATTTTATCCCCGA
The DNA here is from genome assembly GCA_019671005.1 of Hibiscus mutabilis. Lineage (NCBI taxonomy): Eukaryota > Viridiplantae > Streptophyta > Magnoliopsida > Malvales > Malvaceae > Hibiscus > Hibiscus mutabilis. The sequence goes on from CM033715.1 coordinate 57,238,749, forward strand.
GCTAGTAAGTAAAGTAATCCCGTGACTACTTTCATTCACTCATTTGTTGTTGCTGCCATTTATTAAAATGCAGTATCCAGGCAAACAATGCAAAGCAAAGTGTCCTTCTACAGTTATGTCAAAGCATTTATTCTCAATTCAACATATGCATAGTCTAATAAAGCCTTTAATGCTTTCATTTATCATTCAAGTTCATTAAGATCATTCATACTAAGGCATGCAAGAGTTCTTTCATAAAAATTTTCTAACAACCTTAAGCATAGAGAACATGCAATCGTGTAAGAGTTTAATCTCAAAGCACCAAGTCATAAAGGCAGTTCTACCAATGTTAATAGTCATGTACATTCAATCAATCCATAACCATAAAATTAAATATTCATTATTAGACATCATTAATTTATTCATAAAAACTGTCTTTAAACTAAACAAAATGCCATAGCAAAAACCTGTTCATAACTACAAATGCAAATGATTAACTATGAACACTACCTTCCCCAAACTTGAAGGATGTAGTGCCCTCAATGCATGAAAACTAACTAAATAACTAAACTATATGAAATGCAATCAGAGGTACCTCACTACGGTCCTAATTTGGTGTTGTTATCTTGGTAGCCTTATGCTTCACACATTTTTCTTTAGTGCGACAATGGGTTCCTCGGCTTCTACCAGTTTTGGTGGTGGGTGGTCGTGCTCATCCTAGTCGTCTTGGTCATCCCAAGCATCACTCCCTTCAGTAGGAGTGTTCCAAGCACGACCGGCATATCGTTTTAGACGATGCTTTGTTCTCGCTGTGGCATCTGGTGTCGTGGTTGGTGCAGGGATAGGAGTGTTTTCAACCATTGCTTCATCATCACTCTCGTTGGTGATTGGGTCATCTGTATGGGTTTCACTCGGCGGGGCTTCTATAGGGGCCTTTCCTTTGTTTGCCGCGGCGGATGAGATTTTGTTGTGGCATCAACAGAGGCCAACTCTTGAGTAGCAGTCTTAGGTTGTGCAAAGGCTGTGGTCTGAGTATGTGCCTTCTTTGGCGTAGTGTGGTCTTTCAGGGTAGCTAGCAGGGCTTCTAGGAAGGTAGGGAAATTAACAGGCATTTGCGACAACTTTTTCTTAAAGTAAGAGTTCATCATTGTGTCCCTTTCTTTGACATACTTGAAGAAAGTTTGCAAGTTGCTGTGCATCTCCCCTATTTCAGCCTTTAGGTATTTAGTGGAGGCTACCAAAGATGCAATCCTCGCCGCAGCAAAAGTCTTGGCTCCATCATCAACAGTCTCTGTTGGAACATCTTCATCAAATCCCTTCACCCTTGGGATCTAGTCATGGGTCAATCCTTACTTCCCTTTTTGCACCTCATCCTCTTGATCTTCATAGACTTCATTCTTCTAGCAGAGTATCTTGATTAGATTGGGGAAAATTAAGGGGCTAGATTTTCTTTTCAAACATGCATAAACTTCATCCACTATTATCTTTCCCACATCAATCGGCCTCCCATTAAGAATGGAATGCAGGAGAAGCAGCCTATTGAGAGAGGCGGTTGAGTGGTGAGAGGTTGGCATCAAGCGAGTCTTGATGCAGTGGTTCCAGAACTTGGCATTGGGCTTCAAACGCACGCACTCCACTATCTTGTTTGTTGGGTCCAACTTAGTTCCCCTAAAACATAGGTCCTCTAGGAATTCCTTGTGGGTTAGGGCATCAGCGACTTTAACGAAGGATGTGTGCTGGTCGACCACATTCTTCATCCCAAAGAACTTGTTTACTACCACAATGGTAAACTTGATTTGGTTGCCACTCATATAGATGCTCGACTGTATGGGGCTTGTGAGATGAGCGTAGAATTCCCTCACTAGTGGCACAGATATGTTTCCTGGGTGTTTCAAAAATGACTCATAGTTTTGCTTGGTGATAACCCCCAACACCTCGCTGTCAAAGCCTTCTTCACCCTCGGAAGAAAAAATAAATCCTTGTTCGGGGTAGAATTTCCTCTTTTTAATCTGTTGGAAGCGAAGCTTGACTGCCTTGTCATGGAATTTTTTTAATTTTGATGGGTTGATGGGCTTGCACGCTACTAGATGCGCCGATTACATTCTTGTAGCGAACCATTATGGGAGGAAGGAGATAAAGATTTCTGGGTGCGCTAAGGGTTTAGGGACAAAGCTGTGTGAAAGAAGATGGAGAAGGGTTGAAAGAGAATAAGGGAGTAAAGTAAAAGTATGATGAAAGAAGAAAGGGTGTTTGATGCTGATAAAACTAACAAAAGTAATAGGAGAGAGAATGGATGCAACGATTATAAAGCTTAGGGAAGAAGAGAGATATGATGGACAGTTAATGCAAAGTAAAAAGTGGGAGAGAGAATCTGAAAAGTATAATCATGATGTAGGGTTTTGAAAATTAAATAGGTATAAATCCCCCATTTTTTGCCTTTTTAATGTCGCCCAAAAACTTGGAAAAGTTTTATCCCTTTTCAAATTCCCTTAATAAGATAAAGACAAAACCTTAACCCTAATCCAAGCTCTCACATGACACTTGCAATTGTGGGAGGCAATCTAACATGGGGTGATAAAGATAAAATAAAAGCATATTGTCATGAGGCTAGAGTTTGACTAGCTGGTCAGTGCGACCTTAGTCGACGATCTAATTCGAAGACTAAGTCAGCCTTCACAATCGCTAAGCAAAAGTGCTTAGAATAACAGAAGCTCGAGGGAAAATGGGAAATGGCTAGGCAAAACAAGGAAGATGAAGAAAGAACAAGGTGAAGAGAAATTCTAAACTCTTTACTCAATAATCAAAGAAATAATGGAATGATTTACAATGGTGGGTGAAAGCCTCTATTTATAGTCTCACCTTCTACGATCTAACGGTCATAGATGATTCGATCCAAGGGCTATGGATAAATCATCAAGATACATATATCCTATCTATGAAAAGATGATCACTCAATACATTGTTGCCTAAAATAAAAAGGCTAAGAATCGCTCTATGATATCATCCTTAGGTGGCAAGGATACCTTCCCCAAGTGTGGCTCAAAGGATGATATATTTCCATGTGTGTTGGTCAAAATATGACCTTCCTCAATGGGTCTTGGTATCTTGGGTGGATTGGGTAATGATGGGCCCGATTTGCTCATCCAAAACCCCCATCGGTAGCATGCTCGGCACTGAATTGGGCCCTTGGGTCATGAGCCACTCGGATGGGGCTCGTCTAGGCCCCATGGTGTGCACATCGGGTGCTGACTCAGGCTCCATGCCTTGGGCAGCATGGAGAGTGCTCGGCAAGGCCTCCTTGGGTGCGATAGGAGTGCTCCATGGGTCCTTCTCTCGTAGGCAGCACATGGGGTACTTGTCTCGGCCCCATGGTGCGAGTGCAAGGTGCGGACATAGGTCCCTCGGTCGGGTGCGGCACTTGGTGTGCTAGAAAAGACCCCTTGGTGTGTGGCCTTCTCAGTCATGGGCTAGCAGTCTGTGACATTCTCCCCCACTAGATCTAGCAACGCCCTCGTCGCTAGGTGATGATGAGTGTCATCAATATCGTCCTTGAATTGTCTTGGCTCCTCGGCAAGTCATCGATTGTTCTCGGCTTTGGGTTGTCTCGTCCAAAGTTCAAGGCCTTTGTGCTTTGGGCTAGAATTCGGTCCTCGATCTGTCGAGATAGTTGGTGACACTTTGTCGTAGAAGTCTTGCACTCCTCGTGGTGCTTGGCTAAGCATTCTCTGCTCTTGGCCATCGGTATCTTTGTTCAATGGCTTGGGCATGCTGTTATGGTCTACTTCTAGTGGCCACTCCACTTTGTAGGCCTCTTGCTCCATGACTTTGTATAGTCCATCGTTCAGTCTTGCCAATGACCTATGGACAAAATAGCCACGAATTAAGCTTAATTTTTTGATAGTTGGCTTGCTTACCTTAGACACAATGTTCTCGTCGGATTGGTCCACTATGCCTTGTCGATACTCAAGGCAAGCGTTTTTGGCAAAATGGGCGTTGGAAAGACCCTCATTGGTGCTCTCAAGCACTTCTCCCTCAGTTTGGTTGATGGTTGGAGACTCTCAGCTTGCTCCTTCCTCTATGGTGCTTGGCTTGGGCTCTATGGGTCCATCAAACTCGGCAACATGTTCTCTCCATGTAGCTCTTGCGGTCACCTCCTTCTTTAGGACGGTGTTTTCCTCACTCGACTTTCTTCTCTTGAAAGTAATTGACTCACCCTCTTTGGCTAGATCCACTTCTCCAAATTCAGATGGTGCTATTCGGTGTTGGCATGGGGACACAACACTCAGATGCAGCTCAAATTCACGAACCACCTCACTCTTTGGTGGCAATGCCTTCGGCAACTCCAAAAGGCTTTACGTCATTGATCTCTTCAAGGACTTGTCCCACTTTCTTGGGGACCTTTATGGCCTCCACCATGGTCTCATCATCATTGGATACCTTTATCGCGTGTATTCCTTTGTTGGAATGGATGGTTGAAAATGCCTTGGCCTCCTTGCCCTCATCATGGCTCAACGGTTCAATGCCTTGTTGGTGCGGATCTAGAGTACACACAACATCGGCTTTTGGAAAGACAAGTGCGTTAATCTGTTCTAGAAAAGATAAACCAATGATAAGGTCAAAATAATCAAGAGATGTTACCTTGATGGATGTACCGTGCCAATCCCCAATTTGAGAATCCACTCCATTTGCAACTCCCGCAATTGGCTTTTCTTTCGATTCGACAGTTTAAATCCATCCATTTACCTTTTCAACATGAAGGTTTAACCACTCGGCAACTTGCTCAAATATGAATAAATTAGATGCACTTGGATCCACTAGTGCACTCAGCTTTATGTTGGGAAACACCACATCCACAAACTTGTGTTCATTCTTCTCACCGCCACTCTTGGCTTGAAGTGATCTTTCGTTCAAACCAAGCTTAAACTCTTCTGCCCCATTGTCTCCATGGTCGGCAGCAAGCATGGCACTCGTCGAACACTCTACAGATTCTTGTTGTTCCCGTGGCTTTGGATTGCCCTCTGGAAACTTCTCTCGTATTGAAACTTCTTCACTCTCAAAGTTCGAAGTCGTATCCACCGTACCCATTGGTGGCTCTTTGTACATTAAGTCAAGCTTCGAAGCCTCCGTATCATCGGGCTTGTCCAATACCTTGGAATGCTTGACCTTGTGCGGGCAATTGAGAGACTTATATGCTCCTTTACAACAGAACCACTATAGCTATTTCCCAACTCTCCTCTTGTGGGCAACGTGGCTACTCCTCTCTGGACATATGCTTGTCTCATGTGGACCACCACAGGTACAACAAATCAGTGGCATTTTCATTGGGAAATTTTTGATGTAGTGTGGTCCATCACAATGAAAACACTTCATCTCTTTCTCCCATAATCTAGTAAACCAGATGCTCCTATTGTTCAATGGCTTCTCATTGCCACCTCTCGAAGCCGACTCTTCAGCCTTAAGCACATTGCTCGGTCCTTCCATATCCATCTTCGCTGCAACGATCTTTCTTCCTTGTGCCATCTCTACTTGATTTGAATATGGAAAATGGCTCTGATACCACTTGTCACGGGGCTAGAGTTTGGCTAGCTGGTCTGTGCGGCCTTAGTCGACGATCTAAGTTGAAGACTAAGTCAGCCTTCACAATCGCTAAGCAAGAGTGCTTAGAATAGTGGAAGCTCGAGGGAAAATGGGAAATGGCTAGGCAAAACAAGGAAGATGAAGAAATAACAAGGTGAAGAGAAATTCTAAACTCTTTACTCAATACTCAGAGAAATGATGGAAGATGGAATGATTTACAATGGTGGGTGAAAGCCTCTATTTACAGGCTCACCTCTTACGATCTAAGAATCATAGATGATCCGATCCAAGGGCTATGAATTAATCCTCAAGATATATATCTCCTATCTATGGAAAGATGATCACTCAAATACATTGTTGCCTAAAATACAAAGGCTAAGAATCACTTTATGATATCATCCTTAGGTGGCAAGGATACTTTCCCTAAGTGTGGCTCAAATGATGATATCTTTCCACGTGTGTTGGTCAAAAGATGACCTTTCTCAATGGGTCTTGGTATCTTGGGCGGATTGGGCAATGATGGGCCCGGTTTGCTTGTCCAAAACTCCCTTGGTAGCATGCTCGGTGCTGAATTGGGCCCTTGGGTCATGGGCCACTCGAATGGGGCTCATCTTGGGCCCTTGGTGTGCATGTCGGGTGCTGACTCGGGCTTCATGGCTTGGGCAGCATGGAGAGTGCTCAGCAAGGCCCCCTTGGGTGCGATAAGTGTGCTACCTCGAGTCCTTCTCTCATGGGAAGCACATGGGGTGTTTTTCTCATCCCCATGGTGCGAGTGCAAGGTGCGAACATAGGTCCCTCAGTCGAGTGCGGAACTTGGTGTGATAGTAAAGGTCCCTTGGTGTGTGGCCTTCTCGGTCATGGGCTGACGATCTGTGACAATATCATAAAATAAAGAGCTAAGGGACAAAGAACAAAAAGTTAAGTATAATTATTTATGAACATAGAAAATATAAAAATTCTATAGCAAAATAGAAAGAGTGGGGGTTTCAAACTCTCATGGATTATGAAGGAGCAAAGAGAACTTGTCTCGTAGGATCGGGGCTACAATATAGGCCTTCAGTCTTTGGCCATTGACCTTGAAGATAGTGTCATCGTCAATGCTTCCGCATCGAGCTTGTTGTGGAATTGGGTTCCCTCATCGCTTATGATGGCTCTTGGGGCTCCAAATATTGTGAAGGAACTTCAAGATTGTCTTGGAGTCATTCTTTGGTGTAGCCACTGCCTCGACCCATTTAGAAACATAATCCACAGCTAACAAGATGTAGAGATCTCCAAATGATGAATGGAAGAGTCTTATGAAGTCGATTACCCATACATCAAAGAGTTCCACCTCTAAGATGCATTGCAATGGCATTTCATGCCTTCGAGATATATTCCCTGTCCTTTGGCATCTATCACAAGCCTTACAAAATTCATGTGCATCCTTGAAGAGTAGGCTAATAGAACCCTGATTGTAAGACCTTAGCAAAAGTCCTAGCTCTTCCAAAATGGCATCTACACGAAGATGAATGGTAATGGAATAAGATCTTCTTTTGTTCCTCTTTGGGGACACATCTTCAAACCATTTGGTCGATATATTGCTTGAATAAATAAGGTTCGTTCCAATAGTAGAATCGCACATCATGTCTGAATTTTTTTCTTCCCTAGCTATTCAAATCAAGAGGCAAAATACCACTAACGAGAAAGTTAACAATATCAGCATACCACGGAATTTCCGCAATAAATAATATTTTCTCCTCAGGAAATTCCTCCTTAATTTCTAGTTCATCGTTACATTCAACCTCGTTCTCTAGCCTAGAAAGGTGATCAACTATTTGATTTTCACAGCCCTTTTTATCCTTAACCTCTAAGTCGAATTCTTGCAAGAGAAGTATCAACCTAATAAGTCTAGGTTTAACATCCTTTTTAGTCACTAAGTACTTAATAGCTGAGTGATCGGTATGTACAATGACAATAGTGTCTATCAAGTACGCTCTAAACTTATCAAAAGCAAATACAATAGCCAACAATTCATTTTCAGTGGTTGTGTAATTGATTTGTGCATCATTTAAAGTGTGGCTAGAATAATTAATAACATGAAAGATCTTACCTCGACATTGCCCAAGTGCTGCCCCACTGCATAATCACTTGCATCACACATAAGCTCGAATGGCGAGGTCCAATCCAGGGGAACAACAATGGATGCTGAGATAAGCTTCTCCTTAAGTTCCTTGAATGCACTGTAGCAATCTTTATCAAACACGAAGGGCTAGTTTTGTTGTAGCAAAATGCACAATGGCTTGGAGATCTTGGAAAAGTCTTTTATGAACCTCCTATAGAAGCCAACATGGCCCAAAAAACTCCAAATGCCCTTCACGGTGGTGGGAGGAGGTAGATTCTCAATCACTTCAACCTTAACTTTGTCCACCTCTATCTTTTTTGGCGAGATCTTGTGGCCTAAAACAGTCCATTCGGCCACCATAAAATGACATTTCTCCTAATTGATTACTAAATTTGCTTCTTCACATCGCTTAAGCACATTTGCTAAATTACCCAAGCATAGCTCGAAGTCATCTCCGAAGACTAAAAATTCATCCATGAAGATCTCCAAAAACTCTTCAACCATGTTTGAGAAGATGGCTAACATTCATCTTTGAAAAGTAGCCAGAGCGTTGCAAAATCCAAAAAGCATCCTCTTAAAGGCGTAGGTACCATAGGGGCTTGTGAAGGTTGTCTTCTCTTGATCCTCTAGTGCTAAGTAATCTGGTTGTACCCTGAGTATCCATCGTGGAAGCAATAAAAAGATTTGCCCGCCAATCGGTCCAACATTTGATCGATGAATAAGATGGGAAATGGTCATTCTTGGTTGCTTTGTTGAGCTTCTAATAGTACATGAAAATCTTCCACCTCGTGACTATCCTTGTTGGAAAGAGTTCATTATCCTCATTACTCACCACGGCCATGCCTCTTTTCTTTGGTACACGTTGCACTGGGCTAACCCACAACTGTTGGATATCGGGTAAATAACTCTAGCATCAAGCCACTTGAGTATTTCCTTCATCACCACCTTCTTCATGACTGGGTTAAGCCTTCTTTGGGGTTCAATAGAATTGTTGTGGCATTCGTTAAGAAAAAGTTTGTGCATATAAATAATAAAGCTTATACCCTTCAAGTCAGTCATAGTCCAACCTAAAGCTTTTTTATGTTGAGATAAAACATTTATCAGGCTACGTTCTTGTTCAGGCATAAGACTATAAGAGATTATCACAGTCAAAGTCTCATTGCAACCCAAATAAGCATATTTAAGATATGATGGTAGGGCTTTAACTCTAATATAGGTGCATGCTCAAGTGAGGGTTTTAGAGGAATAAATTCAGTAAAATATAAAGGTTCAAATTGTGTACTTGGTCTAGCTATGAGCAAGCTAGACTGGTGCACCTTCAATGGGAACTCCTTGAGCTCCTCGTTGTCATCTTCATTGCGCTTCAAGTAGTCCTCAATCAGCAAAAAATTGTTGCAGCAAAATTCTACAGCTTCCTCTTTGGCCATAACATCCATGTCATGAAGACATTGACACTCCTCGTGATCATTCACATATTTTGAGGGTGTTGAAGACATTTATGGTCACCCTCTGATCAACCACTCTCATGGTGAATTCACCATTTTCACAGTCGATCAAAATTCAGCCGGTGGCTAAGAATGGTCACCACAAAATAATGGGAGCATTATCATCATTTTCACAGTTGAGAATGAGAAAGTCAACTGGGAAAACAAATTTGTCCACCTTCACCATAACATATTCGATCCCCCTTCAGGACGAACATGGGATCGATCTGCTAGTTGCAAAATAACATTGGTAGGCCTTGCATTTCTCATACCAAGCTTCATAAAAGCTGACTTGGGCATTAGATTTACACTAGATCCAATGTCGCATAGAGCTCTACCCACATAGTTATCATTTGTTGAACATGGGATAATAAAGCTGTCTAGATCCTTCCTTTTAGGTAGCAAATTGATCAACACAGAATATCACTCTTTTGCTATAGCAACTGTCTCATACTTCTCAACCTTCCTTTTTTTGGTGAAGATATCCTTGAGAAACTTAGCATAAGTAGGCATTTGATCAATGGCCTCCAGAAATAGGACATTGATGTATAGCCGGTCAAGAATATCTACAAATTTCTTGAATTGAAGGTCTTTATTTTTCTTCTTCAATCTCAGAGGGAAGGGTGGTGGGGGTCTGACATTTTCCTCTACTAGTGGGGGTCTATCTTTTGCTGTAGCAATATTCTGTCTTCCATCAATAGGTTCACTTGTCGAGCCCTCATTCTTGTTCTAAATGCAAACACCACCATATGCAACTATATGAGCTAAATGCAACTATATACAATGAAATGAGCTTGAAACCAAACAATAAACTAAGTAAAAAGGCATGAAATGTATCCTTTTTACAAGGTTAATAGAGAGCATTAAGGTTTCTTTTTAATAGACCTAATTTTAGTTCACATAGACCACGTAATTTTATTAATTTAAAAAGGTATTAATTAATTAATAAATTAATAATTTATTAATTTAAAGAGATTTCTTCTGATTCAATGAACCTACATTATTCTTCATAAATAAAACATATACATTGTATTGAGTAATTGAATGATGTTCATGTACAATGTGACTAATTAAATATAATACATACCCTTAAAAACAAATTTCATTGTAGTACGTAGTACTGGTTAAAACTTAATGCAAGTTCATGTATAGTAAGGAAATCGACCACTATATAAACAACATCAAACATTCCTAATTAGTCAATCCAAATCAAAACCAACCAAACATGGCTTCACATTTAAAAGGTGTCCAAAAATCAACCATGACAGATCAAATACGTAAAGCACTATGTGAGTATAAGAGAGATCACCCCTCATGCACTCAAATATATTTGCAATATTGGATTGATGAAAATTTTAGATGAGAACGCAACACTAGAACTTTTGGATGCAATAAGGAAAGTTAGAGATGAAATACATGTAGATTTAAATTTTAAGAAGAAGCAAACAACAATAGAATCATATTTTACTAAGTTATACTTGTATTTTTATAGAATTATTAATCTATAATATTGAACGGACCATAAATTTATATAAGTGTCTTCTGAAAAATTATTTATCTTATTATTTTATACTTTGGGCCCAAGTCGTGACCGAAAAAAATTATTATTTTATAAAAATTATTAATTTATAGAGTATTAATTTATAAAGGTTCTACTGTACTTCTATTGTGAATTGAACTTGCACCAATAACATTAAGAAACTAATGTTTAACCACCAAACCCAAGTTATAAACTTAATATAATTTTAACCAAAATAACAATTAACTTAAAATGTAATTAAAATTAAATACCAAACAAATTTTTTCTCACTTCATTGGGGAAAAAATTAAACTAATTAAATAAATATTTATTTATTTTAATAAAATTAATATTAAACTATTCTATAAATTAAATCTGTAGTATTTATTTAAGATATAATATATTTTTAAATTATTTATAAATACCATTTAGATTTATTATTTAATTGGCTGACACATTTACAAGTAAATTGAAATTTATATTTCCTAAATAGTTATTATTTCAAACTTATATTTTAAAAATTAAATAACTATTTTAAAATAGTTATTTTAAAACAGTTATTGTTTTACATCAAAATAGTTACTATTTTAAATTAAATAACTAAATAGTTATTGTTTAATTTTTAAAATATAAATTTAAAATAATAAATATTTAAAAAATAAAAATCTGGCTTAACTCGTAAATATTTCAACCAATTTAATGATATCCAAAAATTAAATAATAAATTTAAATCTAAATATTATTTATAAAAAGTTTTAAAAATTATATTATATATTAAATAAATACTATAGATTTAATCTTAGAGTGATTTAATATTAATTTTATAAAAAAATATTTATATATTAGTTTATTTTTATTCCAAATCAATTAAAAAATAAATTTAGTTTGGTCTTTAATTTTAGTCACATTTTTAAGTTAAGTATTTTTTGTTAAAATTATATTAAGTTCTTAACTTGGTGGTTAAACATTATTTTTCTACTGTTAGTGGTCCATGTTCAATCCATAATAGAAGCATTTTTGATTAATCTTTAGGTGTTAATATATGTCACAGGGTTAGAGTTTCAACCTAACAAACCGCGCGACCTTAGTCAATGTTCCTTAGACAAACGACTAAGTAAGCCTGGATTCTTACTCTAGAAGATCAAACTCTTCCAAGCTTGAATTCTTACTCTAGAAGATCAAACTCTTCCAAGACACTAAGAACGCAAGATCGTTCTAAGCAGAAACAAACTATAAAGAATGGCCTTGCAAACCAAAAGAATAAAGCTTAAGAACGCTCAAGAACAACACAGAGGATTTTAGAGTAAATGTGTTGATTACTCAGAAGATGAATGATTTACAAGTGAGGTGGGAGCCTCTATTTATAGTTGAGTTCCCTTAGATCTGATGGTCAAAACTGATTTACATCGACTGTTGAGATTGATCATATTTTTAAAAAATCTCTAATTATCTCAAACATGATCTAATAAACTATTTGAAATAATTCTAATAGATTATGTTTGACTAAGTATTCTTCCAAAATCATCCATGAACCAGGTTAAGTTTAGTGGTATCTTTAAGCCCAAAATCTCTATTCGAACCCCTTGGGTAGGTAATTGTACATGTAAATGGGGCTCGAACTGGCGACACGTGATAATATCCCCACCAAACTTAGCGACGCCCTCGTCGTGCCTTCAAAATGAAGCTGGATTGGGTGATCCTGGATTCACTTCCACACCTTAGCTTGCTCCCAACTCAGAATTGGGCTTGGTTGTCCCCCCATAAGGACTGCTCTCCCTAAAAAGAGAACTCGACTCTAATTCGGTTGCCCCATATAAAGACTGTTCATTTTGACACTCTCTGCCATGTAACATCATTTTTTGCCCCACTTCATACATCTCGATTGTAGGAACTCTTTCCTACCAGTTGCAACTTGCCCCTAGTTGGATCTCATCGATTATCGCACAAACACTTGGACGCTATCACATTGAAGACTGAACGGACTCTTAGAACTCTAAAGGGTTACTTGTGTCCTCGCCAAGTATTGGCAACTCTACCATATGATGGGTTAGGTTTTTCGCTTGCTACACCCAACAAACTAGGCAAATCAAACTACAAAACACCCTAACTGTGTTCAAGATATACCTCCTTTGGACTACTCTAGTTGGCATTCACTCTAACTCGCATCAACACTTCCTTTCTCGCGAAGTTTGACGCATTATCGCCCGCTGGCAACATTGGTACTTCTTCAATCTTGAAGTTCAATACTTTATCTCAAAATGATGCATCTTTGTCCACGAAGCTCAATGCCCCATCCACCTTACTTATTGGTGGATACTCAATGAATCTCACGTCTTTGGAAGGCTTTGGCTCCACTAGCCCTTCCAAGGTCGCTTCCTCAATGGTAGAAATCAAGTAAGCATTCTTGGTTAGCTCAACAACATTCAGCACCCTGGTCTCAACCATCGTGTCTCGATGAACTGGGATGATGTATTATTTGCGATGATCTAAAATACAAAATAGTCGGCAAAATGGACAAGGAGTGCATTAATCTGGTCAAGAAAATGTAAACCGATGACAAAGTCATAGTCATCCAAGTGAATTACCGCAAATGTTTCCTTGCCTTTCCATTATCCAACTTGCAACTCTACGCCTCGTGCCACTCCCACGGTTGGAACACCTTTGGAATTGATGGTTCTAATTACCCCGATTAACTCTTCAACCTTCAAACCAAGCTTTTCGATAGCTTTCTTTGACATAAACAAATGAGATGCTCCCGTTTCCACAAGAGCACTTCTCTTTTGACCCGCAATGTTGATATCTAAGTACATCAACCCTTTATGCTTCTAACCCTTTCTCACATTGGCAGAACTCAACAACGTTGAACCAAGCTTCAAAGCCTCACTACTCTCAGCTTGTCCTCCTCCTTGGACGGCTTGACTCGATCTGGGCACTCTTTTACCAAATGAGGCCCCTTGCATCGGTAACATTTCAATTGCTTCCCTTCTACTTCTGTTTGATTGCTTTGACATTGGCAATCGCACCAAGTCCACATTACCCTTCTTCTTACTCGTCGTCCCCATCAATGATGACATCGAGACGGCTCTTCTTGGGATAGCTTTCACCAAGTGTGGACCATCACAATGGTAACACCTTACCGGTCCTCGTTCCTTCTTCTCTCATGGTTTGGCGAACTTGTTGGGCTTTTCATCACCATCACTGGAATGGTGTCATCCTTCCTCCACCATTGCCCTTACCTCGTGGCTTGGAAGACTTGGATTTCCCAACTTGGAACTGTGCTATGGATTCAGTTGCGATCAATGCTTTGGAAAGTTCTTGGACCCCCTTCCGCTCTAACTCTATTTGGGTCGCCTATCGCTGGAGTCTACTCGTAAAAGCAAAAAAGCCCTCGACTTCACTCAAGTCTAGGATTTGAAGTTTAGCTCAATGAACTCCCTAATATACTCTAGGATAGAACCATCATGTCTAAGTTGCTACAACTTTCCTCGAGCCTCTCGATGAGCGTTGGTCGGACAAAACTGATCTTTGAACTCAACTTGAAAATATTTCCATGTCTCAATAGGAATGTACTTGCTCTTCTGCTCAGAGCATCTACGTCGCCACTACAAAAGAGTGATGCCAGTCAAACACATAGAAGTAATGTTTACCTTTTCTACATCATTCTTGATGCCCATGGCCTGAAAATACTACTCCATGTCCAGCACAAAGTTCTCAACATCTTGGGCCGATATGTTCCCCTTGAAATCCTTCAGCTTTGGGATATTATTCTTTAGCTTAGATGCAATGGGTGTTGCTCAATTTTTCATGGCAGCCTTGAATAAGATCATGTATGCCTTCATTTCTATCTTCACAGCCTGTAACTCGGCCTCAAGCGCATCTCCTATGTTACCTAACTTCTCGAATAGATCATTCAAAAGTTCCTCATTCTCTTCCTTGAGATGGCCCCTCTTATTGTCTTGCTTATCGAAATGTGTATCAACTGCATCAAGTCACTCCCCGAGTCCTTCACGGATTCCTCAAGTCGGGTTACCTTCCCCTCTAGAGACGTGATGATATCTTTCAAACTCGCTCATTTTCCTTCAACAACCTGAGTCTTTACACGTCGCAAGTTATAGTATAAAAGATATCGTCTCCACAGAGATTGGTGCCACTTCAAGAATCTAGTCTCTTGCACTATAAACAGTAAAAACACAAGTAAAGGATTATAGGAGTTTAACTAATAACTAATCTAGAAAGCAATAAAGTAAATGAATAGATGAGATCAATTGAGATAGAGATAGGCCAGGTTATTTTGAGTTGAGGTGTGATAGCCGATTGGATCGTCTTGGTAAAAGAGTGCACGAGCAACTCAGTTGCCGTGGCAACTTGCACAACGGGGTTGCCTTGGCAACTAATCGATGGTTGCTTGGGCAACTAATCGATGGTTGTCTGGGCAACTAGTTGGGTAACTACTTAGGCGTCTGGGCAGCAACCTTCAAGGTTCAGCAGAGCGTTCTTCAATGGTTTCTTCTTATCCCTAAGTTGAAACTCTAAGTACTTATGTATGCCTTGATAATACATCCCTGCGTGAATCAAGGGTGAACAACAACCAATCTTGTGCTCCTCTTAGTCGTTGAAATCCTTAACTTATTCCTAAGCCGAATTAATCTTCACCATCAATAGATTGAATAAAGATCATATTCATTCATTTCTTGAATCTAACTCTCCCGATATTAGATAAATAGATGAAATCATGAGATCCTCTCCCAATTTACTCGCAAACAAGAATAAGAACTAAGAATGAATAAACCTTAAAATAGAAAAGTGCAAACTCTTATTACCTAAACAAAAACCAATAGTTTCTTACAACCACAAAACACAATAACCATAGCCAAATAGATTTAGTTCATGGCTAGGTTCCAAAGAAACACAAGATAAATAATCCCTAGCATGAACCCAATCGAACAAGAAAGAAAAGGATGAAGAAGGAGGCTTGTCGAAATCCTCCTTGCCCTAGATGCTTGTCGAAAATTCTCTCCTCTTGCCCTCCTTGGAGTTGTCGAAATTTCCCTCTCTTCCTCTCTCTATGGATTGTCGAAATCTCCTTCTTATTTATAGGGCTAGGTCAAAGTCCTTCTTTGAGAAGGAAGTTAAGTTGGAATTAAATTATCTTTAAAGAATATAATTCTTTATTATAATTGTATTCCTACTAGAACTTCTCCTATCTTCTTGGAATTTAATTCTTCTTTAATCTCTGCATGGAAATCAATTTCCTTTGGGTTTGGGCTTTGCTCCACGTCATCTTGGGCTTGTCTAGTCATCAATTTCGACTACCATATCACCTTATTATTTGTCGACAATTACCCTGGCAACTGGCTCAGCGTCTCCTTCATGCATTGCCCTGGCAACTAGCTCGGCATATCCTTCATGTATTGCCCTGGCAACTAGCTCGGCATATCCTTCATGTATTGCCCTGGCAACTAGCTCTAGTCTTGCTTTGGCAAGTGATCCTGCATATACACACAAAGCAACATCTTTTCCCACAAAAACTACCAAGTTATGTAATCAAGCTCAACGATGGAAGGAAACATGGATTAATGCATGAATGGCTAATTATGCAACTAATATGAGCCTAAGTCTAACAATAATATGAGTATAAAGGATAAGAAAAATAGTACTTTTGAACACTTATCACACCCCCAAACTCGAACTATTGCCTGTCCTCAAGCAGTGCAAACTCATAATTACCTGCCAAGACTTCAATTTCCACAAACTTAGCTTTGAACTTGATTTCAATTCTTGAACCGGAGCACAAAGTATGATTGGCTTTTTATTTTTAGGAAAGCTTAGGAATTACTCGGAATCAAACTATAATGCTTGTGAGTGTGTACGGAGTTGTGTGAAAGTTGATTTTTCCGATTCTATGCAAACAAGATGTTTTCAAATTACTTTATTGGGTTCTTTTTAACATGTTTTAACTAGAGCCAGTTTTGGGCACCTCTAGTGTTCTGTTTTTAGTTTTATAAGTTAATTTATTCGACTAGAGCCAGTTTCGGGCACCTCTAGTGATCAATTATTTTTAACACATACTAGAGCCAGTTTCGGGCACCTCTAGCGATCAATTTTTAACACATGCTAGAGCCAATTTCGGGCACCTCTAGTATTCATCCAATTTTTATTCTAATCCCCCAATTTGTAAATTATCAACCTAAGTTCACTAGAATTCCTTAAATCAATCAAACCACAACAATGTATCATCAAATTTAGCATCATAGTAAAATTCTAAGTTTTTCCATGGTTATCCTAGAATAAAAATTCTATCAATTAAGTGCATTGGCAAAGTCATCATCAGATATTCATCAAATCTAAGCAATTCTTGTTCCAATTAAAGGCATGGCAAGCAATTTATGTATCCTAAATGTAATACTTAAGATGAATGTAACTAAACATGGTAACTACTAATAACAATCCCCCCAAACTTGAGTGAGGCATTGTCCCCAATGCATGCATAAAAATAACGAAAAATAAAAATAAAAATGCATACGATGACTTACTCCGAGAGTTTGTCATCGTAGATGATTAGTTTCCTTTTGGTCGGTGTCTTGATTCTCTTGCTTGAACGTGATGGTTGTTTTCTTGTTGCCGGGATGTCTTTAGCTTTGGTTGCCGTGGCATCTTCAGGGTTGGTTGTCGTGGCATCAGCTTGTGCAGGCACGATGTAGGTTGCCGCGGCATCTTCTTCATTGGTTGCCGGGGCAAAGATCTCGGTAGTAAATCTCCTTAGAATAGTAGTTATGAGTTTTGTTGTAAAAAAGAAAACAAAGAAAACCTGAAAACTAAAGAATATGAAGAAAAATAAAATATCTCCTAAAAAAATAAAAATAAAAATGAAAATAAAAAGAAAAAGAAAATATTGAAAGGAGAGCATGCTCATGCATCTCCTACGTTGACCACTTCTTTGTTACGTTCCACATGGGCACCATTGTAGTGCTTCAATCTTTGTCCATTAACTTTGAATTCATGGTTGTCAGAGATGGACTTGATTATCACAGTACCATGGGAGAATGGTTTGACGACTTCGAATGGTCCCGACCATCTTGATTTCAGCTTTCCCGGGAAAAGTTTTAGCCGAGAATTGAATAAGAGAACTAGTTGCCCTGGCATGAATTGCCGTGGCAATAGTTTCTTGTCATGCCATCGCTTTGTTTTCTCCTTGTAGATTCGTGCATTGTTATAGGCGAGTGCACGAAATTCTTCTATCTCATTGAGATCCATCAAATGCTTTTGTCCGGCACTTTCTCAATCCATATTCACGGTCTTGATTGCCCAGTATGCCTTGTGTTCGATTTCCACTGGTAGATGACATGTTTTACCATAGACAAGTCAGAAGGGGGACATGCCTAAGGGTGTTTTGAATGCAGTGCGATATGCCCAAAGTGCGTCATCTAGTCTTATTGACCAATCCTTCCTTGAGGGATTTACGACTTTCTTGAGTATTCCCTTCAACTCCCAGTTGGAAATTTCTGCTTGCCCGTTGGTTTGTGGGTGATATGCCGTGGCGAACTTGTGTGATATGCCGAAGCGTTGCAACATCTTGGCAATTAGTCTGTTGTAAAAATGCTTGCCTTTGTCACTGATAATTGCTCTTGGCATCCCAAACCGTGTAAATATGTTTTTCTGCAAGAATCGTTGCACGATCTTGGAATTGTTGTTGGGAACTGCAGCTGCCTCAACCCATTTAGACACGTAGTCGACGACAAGTAGAATGTAGAGGTTGCCGAATAAAAATGGGAAACGTCCCATAAAATTGATCCCCCATACATCGAACAATTCCACCTCGATGATGTTTTGGAGCGGCATCTCATGTCGTCTAGAGATATTTTCCGTCCTCTGGCAACGATCACATTGCTTGTAAAAGTCTTGGGCATCTTTGTACAATGTTGGCCAATACAAACCGGATTGAAACACTTTGGCCGCGGTACGAGTTCCTCCAAAATGTCCTCCATAGGGTGAAGAATGGCATTGCCAGAGTATATTCTGTTGCTCTTCTTCAGGGACACATCGGCGTATAACCTGATCTGCACATTGTTTAAACAAAAGAGGCTCGTCCCAAAAGTAATGCTTAGCATCATGGCGGAACCGCTTCTTCCCTTGGTGAGTAATGCCATAAGGAAAAATACCACAAACAAGGAAATTAACTAAATCCGCGTACCAGGGTATTGCCGAGGCATGTGCTGCCGTGGTGACTGCTTCCAGAATTGCCGCGGTGTGTGCGTCAAAGGCTACTGCGGTATCGAGGGTTGCCGAGGCGTATGCATCCATGGTTGCCGAGGCGTCGAGGGTTGCCGAGGCAACTAAAATTTGTTCATCCAAGATTGCATCGCATATCTCTAGATCCGCGTCCTCCTCCCTATTGCGTTCCAAACGTGATAAGTGATCGGCCACTTGATTTTCTGTTCCTTTCCTGTCCTTAATTTCAATATCAAATTCTTGTAAAAGTAATATCCAACGAATCAAACGAGGTTTAGCATCCTTTTTAGCAAATAAGTATTTGATTGCCGAATGGTCCGTATGAACAATTACCTTTGTACCAATCAAATAGGATCGAAACTTGTCAAATGCGAAAACTACATCTAGTAACTCTTTCTCCGTTGTTGTGTAATTCACTTGAGCACTATTAAGAGTTTTACTAGCGTGGTATATCACATGGAAGGTCTTACCTGTGTGTTGGCCTAGGACTGCTCCTACCGCGAAATCACTTGCATCACACATGAGCTCAAAAGGTAGCGTCCAATCTGGTGGAACGACAATGGGTGTCGAGGCAAGCTTTTTCTTTAGGGTTTCGAATGCTTGGGGTGCAAGAATCATCAAAATCGAAGACTTTATCCTGTTCAAGCATATTACACAAGGGTTTAGTGATTTTAGAAAAATTATGAATAAACCTCATGTAAAAACCTGCATGTCCGAGAAAACTTTGAATTCCTTTAACCGAACCTGGTGGGGGTAATCTCTCGATCATGTCCACCTTGGTTGTATACTTCAATTCCCTTGGATGAAATCTTGTGGCCGAACACTATTCCTTCATCTACCATAAAATGGCAGTTCTCCCAATTGAGTACTAAATCAGTTTCTTCACATCTTGCCAACACCCTCTCTAAATTGCCGAGACAGCTGTCGAAGTCATTACCAAAAACAGAAAAATCATCCATGAAGATCTCAAGAAAGTCTTCGACCATGTCTGAAAAGAGTGTCATCATGCATCTTTGGAAGGTTGCTGGGGCGTTACACAATCCGAACGGCATCCTTCGAAAGGTTACCGGGGCGTTACACAATCCGAACGGCATCCTTCGGAAGGCATAAGTATCGTATGGGCATGTGAAGGTTGTCTTTTCTTGATCTTCTGGTGCTATGGCAATTTGATTGTAACCTGAATAACCATCAAGAAAACAATAAAAGGGTTTACCTGCAAGACGGTCAAGCATTTGATCAATAAATGGTAATGGGAAGTGATCTTACCTAGTGGCTTTGTTTAGCTTTCGATAATCCATACAAACCCTCCAACTGGTCACAGTCCTGGTTGGAATGAGTTCATTATTTTCATTACTTACCACTGTTATACCTCCCTTTTTCGATACACATTGTACCGGACTTACCCATGTACTATCAGAGATAGGGTATATAATGCTGGCGTCAAGCCACTTGATGATTTCTTTCATTACAACCCCTTTCATGAAATGATTCAGTCTCCTCTGGGCCTCAATTGAAGGTTTGTGATCATCTTCCAACAAAATCTTGTGCATGCACACTACCGGGCTAATTCCCTTCAAGTCGGCAATTGTCCACCCTATTCCTTTTTTGTGTAGCTTCAACATCTTGATCAGCTTCTTTTCCTGCTCAGGCTGTAACTTAGAAGAAATAATTACAGGAAATGTATTATCGGTTCCTAAGTATGCATATTTTAGTTGCTCTGGCAATTGTTTCAACTCAAGAATTGGTGGATGTTCAATAGAGGGTTTTTCGAGTTTACCTTCCTTACCTGAGTAATCAAGTGGTTCAAAGTATGTACCTGGTTGATTGACTAGCCAATTTGCCTCTTCTTGTTGTTCCTCATCGATCGGTTCTTTATACTCCTCAGGTTCCTCTTGATAGGCAATGTAGTTGCCGAGGTAACTAAATTCCTCGTCGAAGTTAAACTCTGTCGTGGCATGAAGAAGTTGGCATTCTTCTGGATCATCGGCATGCCTTAGTGTTTGGAACACATTTAGTTTAACTTGATGGTCATTCACCCTCATTGTGAGTTCTCCCTTTTCAACATCGATCAAGGTCCTCCCTGTTGCTAGGAATGGTCTCCCGAGAATGATAGGTGCATGCTCATCTGCTTCACAATCCAAAACAATAAAGTCAGCGGGAAAAATAAATTTATCAACCTTTACCAGTATGTCCTCGATTTTTCCCTCTGGATGCACATAGGATCTGTCGGCTAGCTGCAGCATAACTGTTGTAGGTCTTGCCTTCCTGATTCCTAGTTTTTGGAAAACTGATTTAGGCATCAAGTTTATGCTAGCCCCAAGGTCGCATAATGCTTTCCCGACATAGTGGTTTCCAATGGAACAGGGTATTGTGAAACTTCCGGGATCCTTCAACTTGGGTGGCATACGATTGTGCAACATTTCCATGCATCCCTCTGTTGCGGCAACTATTTCAAACTCTCCTAGCCTTGTTCTCTTGGACACAATGTCTTTAAGAAACTTGGCATAGTTTGGCATTTGTTCAATTGCTTCCACCAATGGCAAGTTGATGTGGACTTGCTTTAAGATATCAAGAAACTTCTTGAATTGATACTCTTGCTTTTGTCGCTTCAACCTTTGTGGGAATGGTGGTGGAAGTCGGATATCTTCAATCCTTTCATTGGTTTGAAATCTGATTGACAGCATTGCCATGACATCTGGAGTTGCCCAGGCGTTATCAACTGGGGTTGCCGAGGCATGCTCATCGCCAGTTGCCGAGGCATCTTTATCGTCGGTTGCCGAGGCATGCTTATTGCCGGTTACCGCGGCAATTCCTGGTTCAGCATCTGAGGCTTTGCCGCTAGGTTCATCTTGATCTTTTTGTGGAGTTTTGTTTGATGAGCGGGTTTGAGCCTCTCTAAGTTGTTGGCCACTTCTACTGGTGATTGCCTTACATTGCTCATAGCCAGTTCCTCTTGCGACTTCAGTATCGCTAGGTGAACCTCCTTGCGGTCTAGTATTCAGATTTTGAGCAAACTGTCCGACATGATTTTCTAATGATTTGATTGTCGCCTCTTGGTTTTGCAATCTCATCTCGGTCCTGTTAATAAAAGCATCAGTTCTTTTTATGAAATTACTATTCTCAGCCATATAAGATTAAGTTTTCATCATAAAAGCATTTAGAGAATTTTCTAAAGAACTAGATGTTGTCGGTTGTTGCTGCGGCATCTGTTGTCGTGGCATATTCTGCTGGAATCCCGATACTTGTGTATTTTGATTGTTCTGGTTTAGAGCATTGTTGGGATTACTCCATGAAAAATTTGGGTGCTTCTTCCAAGCTGGATTGTATGTATTAGACATCACATTGTTGTTCCGATTGTAATTCCCCACATAGAAGCTAGATTCCGGATTCTGCATACATTCAAAAGAATTATGGTTATCACCACATAACTCACAAAAAGAATCCATTACCTTGACTTCATGTGTGTTGTTTGGTTTTTGCATGTTCTGGACCATCTTGGTTAAAGTGGCCAATTGTGCCGAAATTGAATCTGATGATCCTAGTTCATGTATTGTGGCTTGGCGTCTAACTCCTCCTCTTCTAGTAGATGGGAATTGATAATCATTCTTGGCCAGCCTATTTAGAATTTGCATTGCTTCCTCCGGTGACTTATCTAGGAGTATGCCGTTTGCCGAGGCATCTAGCATAATCCTTGTTGGTGTATTCACGGCGTTGTAAATCATTGTTACTTGAGTCCACACCGGGAATCCGTGTAGGGGCATTTGTGTAGAAGTTCTCTATATCACTCCCAAGCCTCGTACATGGATTCATCATCTGCCTGTCGAAAAGAAGTAATGTCGTTACGAAGCTTATCAGTCAAATTTGTAGGATTAAATCTAGCAAGGAAATCACGATAAAGATCAGTCCAAGATGCTATTGATCCGGTAGGAATGCTATTCAACCATGCTTTCGCCCTATCCCTCAGTGAATAGGGGAATAATCTTAATCGTAAGACATCGGGGGTGACTCCGTGTATTTTGAACGAGCTGCAAATCTCGAGGAAAGATTTCAGATGTTGCCATGCATCTTCAGTTGCTGAGCCGCCAAATTGACCTATTGTGTTGATCATATTAAACATTGCCAGTTTTAACTCAAAGTGGTCGGCTTCAATTTCAGGTGCGACAACTCCTGGGTTAAGTCCATCAAGATCTTCTTTAAGATAGTCTCGAATAGTTCTGTTTCGTGCAAGAATCACTCCTCCTCCTGCTCGAACATCTTGATTCATATTGCCGTCTTGATTTGCCATTGCTTCTCTTATCCTTCGTCTAAGTCTTTGTAAGGTTCGTTCGATTTCTGGATCAAAGGGATATTCTGGTGAAGTTGGTCTCGCCCTGGTCATATACCAATGCAAAACCAAAGTTTGTTAGCCCTTTGAATTTTAAACAAGAAAAGTAAAAAGAAAGTGCAAGGAAGTAAAAACAAAGTCGCTATTGCCAATCCCCGGCAACGGCGCCAAAAACTTATTGCGCATAATAAGTGCTACGCAAATGTGCAAGTATACACATCGCAAGTTATAGTATAAAAGATATCGTCTCCACAGGGATTGGTGCCACTTCAAGAATCTAGTCTCTTGCACTGTAAAAAGTAAAAACACAAGTAAAGGATATAGGAGTTTAACTAATAACTAATCTAGAAAGCAATAAAGTAAATGAATATATGAGATCAATTGAGAGAGAGATAGGCCAGGTTATCATGAGTTGAGGTGTGATAGCCGATTGGATCATCTTGGTAAAAGAGTGCACGGGCAACTCAGTTGCCGTGGCAACTTGCACAACGGGGTTGCCTTGGCAACTAATCGATGGTTGCTTGGGCAACTAGTTGGGCAACTACTTAGGCGTCTGGGCAGCAACCTTCAAGGTTCGGCAGAGCGTTCTTCAATGGTTTCTTCTTACCCCTAAGTCGAAACTCTAGCTACTTGTGCATTCCTTGATAATACATCCTTGCGTGAATCAAGGGTGAACAACAACCAATCTTGCGCTCCTATTAGCCGTTGAAATCCTTAACTTATTCCTAAGCCGGATTAATCTTCACCATCAATAGATTGAATAAAGATCATATTCATTCGTTTCTTGAATCTAACTCTCCCGATATTAGATAAATAGATGAAATCACGAGATCCGCTCCCAATTCACTCGCAAACAAGAATAAGAACCAAGAATGAATAAACCTTGAAATATAAAGTGCAAACTCTTATTACCTAAACAAAAACCAATAGTTTCTCACAACCACAAAACACAATAACCATAGCCAAATAGATTTAGTTCATGGCTAGGTTCCAAAGAAACACAAGATAAATAATCCCTAGCATGAACCCAATCGAACAAGAAAGAAGAGGATGAAGAATGAGGCTTGTCGAAATCCTCCTTGCCCTAGATGCTTGTCGAAAATTCTCTCCTCTTGCCCTCCTTGGAGTTGTCGAAATTTCCCTCTCTTCCTCTCTCTATGGATTGTCGAAATCTCCTTCTTATTTATAGGGCTAGGTCAAAGTCCTTCTTTGAGGAGGAAGTTAAGTTGGAATTAAATTATCTTTAAAGAATATAATTCTTTATTATAATTGTATTCATACTAGAACTTCTTCTATCTTCTTGGAATTTAATTCTTCTTTAATCTCTGCATGGAAATCAAATTTCTTTGGGTTTGGGCTTTGCTCCACGTCATCTTGGGCTTGTCTAGTCATCAATTTCGACTACCATATCACCTTATTCTTTGTCGACAATTGCCCTGGCAACTGGCTCGGCGTCTCCTTCATGCATTGCCCTGGCAACTAGCTCGGCATATCCTTCATGTATTGCCCTGACAACTAGCTCGGCATATCATTCATGTATTGCCCTGGCAACTAGCTCTAGTCTTGCTTTGGCAAGTGATCATGCATATACACACAAAACACACCAAAGCAACATCTTTTCCCACAAAAACTACCAAGTTATGTAATCAAGCTCAACGATGGAAGGAAACATGGATTAATGCATGAATGGCTAATTATGCAACTAATATGAGCCTAAGTCTAACAATAATATGAGTATAAAGGGTAAGAAAAATAGTACTTTTGAACACTTATCAGATTCCTCAAGTCGGGTTACCTTCCCCTCTAGAGACGTGATGATATCTTTCAAACTCGCTCGTTTTCCTTCAACAACCTGAGTCTTTACACCCTTTTGTGCTACATCATTTTCTCCTTTCTTTGGTACCATCTCGATCAATGCCTTCCATGAACATTTACTTTGATACCACTTGTCACGGGGTTAAAGTTTCGACCTAGCAAACTGCGCGATCTTAGTCAATGTTCTATCAACAAACAACTAAGTAAGCCTAAATTCTCACTCTGTAAGATCAAACTCTGCTAAGGCACTAATAACACAAGATCATTCTAAGCGGAAGAAAACTATAAACAATGGTCTTACAAACAGAAAAAAGAAAACTCAAGAATGCTCAAGAACAATACATATGATTTTAGAGTAAATACCTTGATTACTCAAAAGATGAATGATTGAATGATTTACAAGTGAGGTGGGGAGCCTCTATTTATAGTTGAGTTCCTCTAGATCTGATAGTCAAAACTGATTTACATCGACAGTTGAGATTGATCATATCTTTACAAAATCTCTAATTATCTCAAACAATATCTAAATAAACTATTTGAAATAATTCAAATAGATTATGTTTGACTAATTAATCTTCCAGAATCTTCCATAAACCGGGCTAAGTCTGGTGGCCTCTTTAAGCCCAAAATCTCTATTCAAACCCATTGGGTAGGTAATTGTGCATGTGACTCAGGCTCGAACTGAAGACCCGTGACATGCAATATAGGTTAAATATAATTTGCAGTGAAAGTCTATCAAAATTTCACCAATTAGGTGGTGACACATGTCATCATCTCATTGGTTTAAATAAAATTATTTTAAAAAATTGACTAAATTGATTGAATGTTTAAATATGAAAAACTAAATGTGTTATAATGCTAATTTTGGTTAACTGTCATGTCATCAACAGTTAGTTTTTAGCGGCACCATATCAACTTGTTATTTTTTTAAGTTGAAAGACTTTTTTTTTTAATTTTTCATGGTTAGTGACTCAAACAAAAAGTGTCATATAGGCGAGAGACTATTTATGTAGTTTACCCTTTCTTATTTTTATGGTAAAATACATCACAATTCATTTAATTATAGGTTTGATAATTAATAGATTACTTTTCTCCTAAAAGTAATAATTTAGCCATCGAATTAAAAAAATTTGACAAACAAGTCACTCTATCGTTAAAATCGAAATTAACGGCTTGGTATAATAATGATTTAGTCCCCAAAATTTATGTATTCTATTAATTTGATCCTAATTCGAAATAATTCATTAAAATTTAACATTTCATATTTTAAAAACCCATTAGTGAAGTGGTTATGTCTACTAGCATTCGACATTAAGGCCATAAAGAGTTTATTCCATTAGTCCATTAGTTTTTAGTAGTTAAATGATTGTTCTTGTCGAGCTATCAAATTTATCGATTATCGAGCTGACAGACATTAACATGAAGTGTAAGAAGTGGTTGTGGGTGTGTTAAGATATTGCAATGTCAAAATTTTAAAATATGAATGGTTAAATTCGTTGAATTATTTTTGAATTAGGAACAACTCAATAGAATGTATTAAGTTTTGTGACTAAAATTGTTATTAACCTATCATGTTTCAACTTTAACGGCAAAGTGACATGTTTGTCACAGAATTTTAATTGAGTGGATAAACAATTACTTTTAGAAGCAAAGTAACATCTTTATTACCAAATCTACATAGTTAATTGCTTTATGGTGTATTTTACCCTTCTTTATTATGAAATAGGCATAAATGAAGAGCTAAAATACAACCATTTGTTTATAAGAATGATCGATTATATCATTTTTAATTAAGTAGAGATGATTACATTCCCAAGATAAATGTTAGGATTCATACCCATACAAGATGAGACAAGATGAACATCCTTTGACACTCAATGAAATTAGTGGATCTCACGATTATGTCTCTATTAACAATACTAAAAACTAGATCAGAGACATCATTATAGGAAAACATCTGAAAATATGAATAAATTCATTTTTTAATAGTCCTATGGTAATATTTGTTCATACTTTCTCTTAACCCTTTGATAAACCACACCCCTTGTAGCTAAGATTGCTCGAGCTCGAGTCTCCTAGGATGAACATCATCTATTTTTTCACTGAGACTATTCGTTGGCTTCAAATATGAATACATTATTATTTTTCTCACACCATTGCTACCATATTAACTTCACGCTGAATCCATTTAGGCCATGTTTGGCAATTAGCAGATAGCTGATTGTTGATAGTGGATTACATGAGTTGATAGCTGATAGTCGATTGCATTAGCTGATTTGACTAGTGGATTGTATTAGCTGATTGTATACAAGTGTTTGGTAAAATTAACTGATAGTTGATAGTTGTTTGATTATTTAAACAAACAAAATGACATATAAGAACATGATTCTATTAAATACTTGTTTGAATAGTTTATTAGTTATCAATATTTTGTATCTATTAATATTAATTAGATTATGAAAATAATTTTTATAATATAACATTATTAAGCATATTTGAAGGATTTATATATTAAATTATTATTTATACAATTAAAGTTAATACAATTTAATTAAGTATTAAATTTAAATGCAAATATAAATGTGTGAGAATAAAAAAATAAAAAAATATTAGTTTACAAATGTCACAATATAAATATGTTAGGGTGAAGAATTAAAATAGAAAATGTTAAATTTAGGTTATTTGGGGATTTTTTATAATTGTTAAGGGTAAAAGGGTCTTATAACTCTAATGTCAAAACCTCTAATTTTAAAAAAAAAACTCCTATTAGCAGCTTTTTAAAAATTAGAGGGTTCACTCCAATTCGCTATTCACCAAACATCTAAATTAGCGGATTTGACCGGCCAAACCTCTAATTTTAACTCAAACCTCTAATTTTTTCCCAAGTCGTTGTTTACCAAACATAGCCTTAATCTTTGTTACCAACAGCTATCATGTATTAATCTATTTAATTTTGATTTTTTTGACAAATCTTAATCCTATCTAGAAGGAGGGAAGGAAGGACTTTAAGGAAAAGAAAAAGGTACTCCTAATGGCTATAAAACTCATAATTTAAAAAAATATGAAAAAATAAAGACGAGTAATTTTGTCAACCGACCAAATGTGGTTGTTGTGTTTAATCTTGATATTTAATTGTACATGTTATATATGTTGTCACTTCAGGATTGCCTTTTGTTTGTTAATCGGTGGCGCTTATATGATTTCAGCAATTATATGCATAATTAGTGTGCATATAAAATACTTAATTTACATAGGATTTTTTCCTTGTCTTAATCCAAACCGGTTTAAGAAAAAAGAAGCAAGAAAAGGTAGGAAAGTGGGTTGCGAGGGGAGTACACGCCAGATTTCATATCATGAGCTGGAATGCATGGGAATATAATATATGGTTCCCCCCACCACATCGGAATCCAATCCTCTTTGTTCAATCCATCTAGGCGTGCCTCATATCGTGTCTTCCACGCGAAAGTGTTTTCCCATTCTTAGTTTTAAGGGTTTAATTACTACATAGGTCCTTGTATTTTAAGCCTAAGCAATAAATTAGTCTTTTCTACGATGAAACTGAATATTTTAATTTATGTACATTTGTCCTTACTGTATTTTAAAAGAAGACGAATTTCGATTTTCTTATTTTATTGCACTTTAAACACACAAGAAGTCCCTATAAAAAATTACACGGGATTAAATTGCATAATTTTATAGTAGAGGGACTAATTTAGTTTCTAGTTTATAATAAAGGACACGTCGATGAATTATGAATTCAAGTAACTTCATTTTTAATGACATATTATTATATGATTCTTTGAAAATACATAGAATTATACTATGTTAGTATATTGAATATAAATTGTATTTTTAATTTCGGTTACATTTTAAGATCGGGTAAAAAATACTAGATACAACTAAACTTTAAGTTTAGTATCAATTACATGACTAAACAAAAAATCGATATTATTTTAACACTAAACTGTAGTTTATGCTTCAATTATACTATTGTGCCGTTAAAATCCTTCTACGTAATCGCATTTTGACCATTAAAATTCATCTGCATCATCAATTTTAATGTCCCAATAGTATAACTAAAATTTAAAATTAAATTTAATGCTAAAATAATACCAATTTTTATCAGTTGTATAATGAATTAATGATACTAAAATAAGTTTTAGTAATATCTTATGTAGTTTACGGTTTAATATTTCGTGCTAATCTCTTTAGACACGTAACTCAAATATATTTTTTCCCTTTAATTAATTTCCATCAACTTTTTATTATAAAGGCTTACTGGCTAATCCCAAATTCGATCCCAAAAAAAATGGCTAACCCCAAAAGTGGCAATACAAATGAAGTTACAATTACGACATAATGTCAAAATATACAATACGGAGTTGGGAGGTCGTAATATGTCACTACCGAAAAGCAGCAGACCAACAAAATCGGTTGCAGAGTTAAAAGAATCCCTCGGAATCACAGGTCCGTTGAAATTAACAATTGTACTTGTGGTACGTTTCCATTCCTCCAAATTCCTTCCGTTTCTGGTCCCTGGTTGTGACTGTGAGTGCAGTGGTAGGAACATGGATGTTCATAAAAATCTTAACCGATATATCTTATTGAAAAGTTTGAAAAAATCGAAGTAAATGATAGTATGGGTGGGAATTGAGTGGAGAATATCCAAAAATCGTGAGGATCCGAACAGATGGGGATAGGGAATAACCGAAACCTTCACCCACGGGGACAGGGACGAGAGAAGTTTAATCATTAAAGCTCAAATGGGGGTGAAGACGATGATTGCTATATCCGAATAGTGAGGATAGCCGAACTGTAACCATATAAATAACTGTAGGGATCCCCGAAAAATATCCGCAAGGATTCCGATATTTTATAAATTTTTTAATATATATAGATATAATTAACTCTCATTTACTTGTATACATATCTATCTTATTATCAATATTCCAGTCCATCAAGATATTTGTGTCTTTTGTTTAAACGTTATTAAGTTTAAGTGACCTCTCTAGTAATTTACCTTTTTTGTTAATTAAGAGTATATAATCTATTTATCTCTCTATTTATGCCGTTCATGTTATGCAAAAACCTTTTTCCCTTTCAACCATATGTTTAAGTCTTGAGTATATGACAAGTAAATTGAAATCGGCCATATATTTTGGTTAGTAAAGTAGTAAATTTTGTTTAACTTTTTGGGATATGGATTTCCCAAAAACCGTAGGGATTCGATGGGTATGAGGATGAGCATGGAAAAATAACTGAAGCATATAATGGGTATGACAAGTATATAATCTATTTATCTCTCTATTTATGTCATTCATGTTATGCAAAAGCTTTTTTCCCTTTCAACCATATGTTTAAGCCTTGAGTATATGACAAGTAAATTGAAATCGACAATATATTTTAGTTAGTAAAGTATTAAATTTTGTTTAACTTTTTGGGATAGGGATTTCTCGAAAACCGTAAGGATCCGATGAGTATGAGCATGAGAATGAAAAAATAACCGAAACATATAATGGGATTACCCATAATCGTACCCGCAAGTATTGGGGACGGAGTGAAGAATGCAAAACCGTCCCCGCACCGACCGATTCCCACCCCTAATGATAGTTATGGCAAGTAATGAAGAAAGTTTAGATTCTTTTTAAGTTGTGCTATATAGCCTTAGTCCTTTTTTTGGCAATAATATTGCCTTAGTCCCTTTATTGAATAGGAAATTATAATTTTGACATTTTCTAAAAATTAATAATTTAATTTAAGTTTTTTTTCCCACTTTTTACTTAAATGGAAAGAAAGTATAAGAATGACATTCATCGCTACAAGAAATGGAAAGTTGGTTCTTCTACTTTAATTTACCAGAATCTAATCATCATACTTTATGAAAACTGAAATATAAGTGTGTGAACTTTAACTTCTCAGCCAAGTGTGTTTTGAGCCATATATTTTGGTGTTTTCTGAACTATGAAAACTTTTCATTTGTGATTAATAAATTATGGGTAATTACTTGATACACTGGTCGTGAAAACTTTTAGTTTGTTTTTAGTTTGTACAAGTGCCTTAGTTTTAGGGTTTAGATATTTAGTTTAGGGTGTAGAATTTAGGGGTTTATGTTTAATAGTTTAGAATTTAATGATTGTGAATAGAACTTAGAGATTATAGGCTAAAACCTAATTCCTCAACATATTACCCTAAAACTTAAACCCTAAACCCTATAAACCCTAAATCATAAATCCCTACACCTTAAATCCTAAACTCTACACCTTAAATTAAGTCCCTAAACCTTAAAACTAAGGTGCTTGTGAAAATTAAAAGTTTCCACCACCAGTGTATTAGATATAAATTATAAAATTATTACTATTGGTTGAGAAAATAAAAGTGTTTTAACAACAAGGTTTTTTTAACAGATTTAACAAGGTTTAACAGTGTTATCTAATACTTCTCTATTTTCATAAAGGATTGCATATTGACCTTTCTAAAAACAATCAATTTAAGGCTTTTTAACACAAAATTTTTAGATTTGGCTCCAAAATGTTAGTATAATTTTATTTCAATCCAATAGAATGCGAAAATTATGACCCAATAAAAATCCACCATGTTTCATTTTTATCTCTAATTAAATTAAATTAAATTAATTAGGAGAGAAATCAAAATCCTTGTAGAAATCTTTTATAAAAAATGTATTCTTTAATAAATAATCTATTTTTAATTAATTTAAATTAATATGAGATAAATAATAAATAAGAGAAATTAATTTCCGTAGAATTTTATTTTGGGAAAAATCATATTCTACACGATCTCTCTCTCATGGGCTGCCCATATAAAGGGATTACCTCCAAGTTATTCAACATAAGTTCACAATTTCAAAGTTTGTAAATTGAAGCCTGTAGAAAATATTTTGAAAAATTGAATCACTCACTCCAAAGTCTCAAAAATATTAGAAGGCAACAAAGAATTTTAAGAATTTCTGAAGAATATTGTAACACCCCTTATCCGTACTACAAGTTCATGTAACACCCTCGACCTGGATGTCACATTTGTGCCTAAAGCCCAAATCAAAAATTATAAAATTTCTCAAACTGGGTGTTGGGAGGCTCGTACGATCAACCGAATGTCAAGAAAGGGGTGAATTAGATTTTTGCTTTGGTGGATGAATGACTAAGAAATAAAAATTGAGACACAATGATTTATAGCGGTTCGACTACCCAACCAAGTCTACTTCCACTACCTTAGCCATCCACACTAAGGATTTTCCATAAATCCACTAATTTGTCTTTCCTTTTTCCGGGATCAAGGAGATAACGCTTAAAACCAAGACTTACACCCCAAAGTCTTGAATACACTCTCTTACAAAGAGACTACAAATTAGCAAACAATGAAAACCCTTACAAGGTAAATATGTATACACAATTAAGCTCTCACCCAAAATCCTAAACACTTGAGCAAATGTGACAATTTGACTCACTAGTGTTTTTTTATAAGAAATATAACAATTTTAAGCTCTAAAATAATTTCCCTAACATTGAATGTTGTAGTTGGTTTCTTGTTGTTGTATGGCTGCTTGAAGAGGTCTTAAAAACCCTCAAATGGCTTCATGACCGTTACTAGCCGTTAGGGTTGTTTAGAGCCGTTAGGGACTTTAATTCCAACCTTAAATGCAGTTTTGGGCTTGTCGATATTGGTACGCAGGGACCGGTATCGGTACTTGTCTTAGAGAGGAAAGAGCCGTTGGAGCATTTAATACAAAGGGTATCGGTACGCACTCTAGGGTATCGATACGACTGAGGTCGTATCGGTACACCAAATGGCTACTAGAGTTTGTCAAAACTCGAAGACAAAGGGGCGTATCGGTACTTGATAATTTGTACCGGAACGAGCACTTTTGGGTATCAGTACGGGTCAAGTGTACTGGAACTTAAGGCTTGTTTTAACACTTTGACTATTTAAAATCATGGGTAAACTACGTGGGTGACCACCCAACTATTGTGTCTGACCTGTTTTGGCCACCAAACTACAAAAATTCAAAACTCGACTACTCAACTATTTAATTGGACATATTTTGACCACTAGCCGTTAAAATCTAATGGAGAGGTGACGTGGTTGTTAATAGAAATTTGTATAACTACACATTTAGTCCCTGTTAGTTACCTATTCTATCAAGGATGCCATTGTTTTTTTTTTTTGCTCAGCAGCTAAATTATTTTTATTAATATCAGACCCATGAGTAAGCCTTGTTAAAAACCTCCCTAAACTTAATGGAAGAAAAGAGTGCCCACAATCGGATCAAAGACCGGGTAATCACAGAAAAGTCCAAGTAAAAAACAAGCATTCCAAACCCCAATACAGATTTTCACCCAGGAATGAATTTCAAAAGCATGCAATAATAAGAAACCAGACCCTCAATAGAAAAACACGAACAACCCCACCCAAAAAGTATCAAAGACGCTTGCCCCTTACCACCAGGCCTTGAATAATTCTACTCTCAATAGTTATTCTTTTGCCAATCTATCTGCCAAAACATTACCATCCCTCAGAATATAACTGAACTTAACATCACCAATCGAGTTCACCAAATTATTAATCTCTAGGAACATCGACCACCACTTCCATGGCCTATGAAGGGGGTTTGCAATCCAGTACAACACTAGTCTAGCATCGGATTCCACCACCAAAGAGACTTTTCCAACCCAGCCTGCCTCAATGAAAACCTTAAGAGCAGTTTTAATTGCAACAAATTCAGCGTAGTCTGAGCCGCACCCCTCTATTGAACCTGAGAATAATGCTCTCATCACCCTATTTTTGGAACGTAGAAAACCTCCACAACCAGCAACTCCCCTTTAAAAGATCCATCGACGTTGAACTTCATTTGACCATGAAGGGAAGGTGTCCATTCGACAGTTACCTGATTACTCGTTGCACAGAAACGCAAAGGGCTTTCCCACCATTCATCAATATTCACAATAGCATCATGTTTTAAAGCTTTTAACCATACCAACATCCTTACTTCGAAAAAAACACCAATTTAGTCATGGAAATAGATTTATCATTAAACACTATTTCAGTTCTTGCAAGCCAAATACTCCAATTCGCGCCCGCCACTGAAATGAGCCAAATACTCTTCGAATTGCTTCTGAGACTAACTGAGAAATAATAATTAAAAAGACTTAACACATCACCCGACTCTTCCCAAACCACCCCACCAACTGCAAAATATTTTCCAAAATTCATTGATGACTCCACAATCCACAAAAAGGTGATTAACATCCTCCAAAACTACCTTACACCACACACATAAACATTCTTCCTCCACTAAGCTAATACCACAATTTTTCAAGAACAACTTAGTAGGAATTCTATCAATTTTAAGCATCCATAAGAAGTTCTTAACCTTAGGTGGTACCTTTAACTTCCAAAGGCTGCTAAAATTAAAGTCAGGATCCTCTACCTCTGCGTCAACAATCAACCTAGACAATTTTTTAACTGAAAATTACCCCGCTTTATCATGCACCCAAATTAGCCTGTCCTCCACGTCTGACACCATCTTCACTGCATAGATTAGGCTCTCTAACTCCTTTATCATCAGCTTCTCACGATCTAGAAGTGGTCTTGAAAAAATCAGATTCCAATTCACCCTTAAAATCCACCATCGCAAGCCATGTCTGCTACCGAAGATCATTTATTAATAACTAGCCTAAACAGTCTAATAAATCTGCATCGAAGTGGTTTATCCCTACACCAAAAATCAATCCAAAATAAATTTGTTCGCTTATCCCCCACCAGCCACCTAAACGAATCGCCATTCATCCATCTACTTACACCTTCCCTACCCCAATCCTTAACAATACCTCGCCATAAAGTTGACATATTATTAAGGTTCAAAGTATTCAACAACTCATCCCTCGGAGGACTACCATATTTTGAATATATCGCCTTTCTCCAAAGGGCATGTTTTTCAGTGGAGAACCGCCACCACTATTTGGCTAATAACACAGAGCATTCAAATTGATAACCCCCACCACTCTTTTGTTATACAAACTCTACTCCAACACACTCTCGCCATCTTTGATTTGCCATTGTAGACCCCCAAAGAAAGCCTCTTTTAATTTTCTCAATTTTATTGATCACAGATTTCGGAACCTCAAATAATGACATGTAGTATAGAGGCAAAGAGAACAACACCGAGTTTATCAACGTTACCCTTCCTGCAAATGATAAGCTTCTACACTTCCACCATGTCAACTTCGTTTGGAACCTTTCGACCACTTGATCCCAAGTCGCAATTCTTCTCGGATTTGCTCCCAATGGGACCCCCAAATACGTAAACAAAATATTACCTACTTTGCACCCACAACAGTTTGCTAATCTGTTTTCCAACCCATCTTCTATTCCAATTCCAACTACACATGATTTTCCAAAATTGATACTATGTCCCGAGCTAACTTCAAAGCATCTCAAAATTTTATTTAAGTTTAGCACAAAATTTTCCACCGGTTTCAAGAACAGAATTTTGTCGTCCGCAAATTTGAAGGCAAGTAAAGCTTTGGTTCGGAATTACATCTGTAATACCTCTAATCTTACCACACCCCTCTGCCTTTTCAAATAAGAGATGAAGCGCCTCCGTTACCATAATAAATAAGAAGGATGACAATGGGTCACCTTGTCTCAGACCCCTCCGCATCCGAAACTCCTTTGTGGGAGCTCCATTAATTAACATCGATACCTTAGCCGATGAGATACACTCCTTGATCCAACAACGCCAGACCAAAACCCATTCTTTCTTGTACTATCTCCAAGAACTCCCACCTAACGCAACTATATGTTTTGGAGAAATCCAATTTCAGAATAATCCCTCCAGAATCTGACCCCTTCCTACTCATAGAATGTATAATGTCATTTGCCACAAGGATTTCGTATATAATCTGCCTCCCAGCTATAAATACACACTGCGTATCACTAATCAGTTTATCCATAACTTTCCTCAATCTTTTAGATAAGACCTTTGAAACAATCTTATAAATCAAACCCACGAGGCTTATTGGTCTATAATTTGACACCTCCACAGGATTATCAATCTTTGGTATTAAAGTTATGAAAGAAGCATTCGCACTAGGAGATAACTTACCAGTGCTAAAGAAGTTTTCCATGAATCTGAGGAGGTCCTTCTTAACATCGTTCCAACAATTCTTAAAGAAATGAATGTTAAACCCATCAGGCTCAGGCGCTTTTGATTCATCGCAAGACCAAACCGCATCTTTAATCTCATCCAGATTAAATGGAAACTCCAAATTCAACGCCTCTGCCTTATCTATTTGTTTGAAATTTAACATATACACAGATCTCCAAAGTCACCTTTTACAATCGAAGTGTTTATGAAAGTGATTAAAAAGAATCCTCTTCAACTTTACTGGATCCTCATGCCGTCTATTACCAATCTTCATCCCATGGATCACTCTCCTCTTAGCCCTAATTTTCACAGCTCGATGATTTCATAATTACAATAATTATATATTTGATAATTACAATAACTTATCAAATATTAACATATATATATATATATATATAAACGAAATTATTTATAATTATAACAATTTCGATTTCTCACTAATTACATGTACAACAAGTTTGTACACATGCTATCTGTTGATATTTGTTTGTTTCAATCATAAGATGTGACCCTTGTAGGTTCACGTAACGTTAGCAATAATATCCAAAACAATTCTAATATTACAAGCAATGAGTGGCATCTAGCAATACATCATTGCTACCTAAGTTACATGAAATCGTGGTTCAATTTAACCTTTTTCCGTGATTAACTTCTTTTATGTATTTCATCATTTTGTCCTCATATCTAGACCAGACACAAGTCATTGATTAGTCATACTTGTATAATCCATCCAATGTTTCTTGATATCTTGAGTATACTATTATAAATGAATAACAATGATATCCCATATCAATTTATTCGAGCATAGTCATGCATTTTCCAGTCTCACTCAATCAAGTGGCCTATGATATTACTCCTATTATGCATGAGGGATAAATTCTATCTTGATCAACCATATTTCGCTACATAGATTATGACATATATAATATCATTCTTTATAGTGTAGTCAGTTACGATACACGTTTGACCATATCAAAATATATCACTCACAATGTTGAAATAATGATGATATCAAGTTTGAGGATCATACATGTAGTTATCACCATAAGCAATGTTTTGACTGTCACATAATAATCCAAGAAATATGCTCATAGCGGGCCAGTCCAGTATGTTATTCCCTAACACATACTTATGTATTGATTTTGACATCTCCATGTTAATGACAACACTTTTCATCGATCAACTACATATTAGTCTTAATACATTATTGTTGTCCAAACCCACAATAATTCTTGACTAAGGACATTCAAGAATAACTATATTATTCTAAGGACTTTATTATAATTCAGTTTATTTATAGATACACAGAATAAGACTGAAATAATAAAAATTACTTTATATTAATAAACAAGATAAAATAAACATGTCTTTTAAAACCATCTCATGATTGGTCTTTGGGCACACTCCAACAATCTCTCACTAGCACTAAGATCAATCACTCAAGTATCTAATACCAAGACACTTAGTGTGACACTCATGCTTCTGCTGTGTCAGTGGATCAGCGATATTGTCATCCGTTGGTACTCTGCATATTTCTACATCCCATCGATCAATGATTTCACGAATGAGATGGTAACGCCTAAGTAGGTGTTTGGATCGTTGGTGAGATCTGGGTTCTTTTGCTTGTGCGATGGTTCTGTTGTCACAACGTAAATCTATAGCATTTGATATGCTAGGCATGACCCCAAGTTCAGATATGAACTTTTTAATCCAAACAGCCTCTTTTGCAGCATCGCTTGCTGCAATATACTCGGCTTCTATCGTAGAATCTGCTACTATATCTTGCTTTGAACTTTTCCAGCTTACAGCACATCCAGTAAGGTAAAACACAAAACCCGATTGCGATCGAGAATCATCCTTATCAGTTTGAAAGCTTGCGTCGGTATAACCTTTTATACTTAGCTCTTCCTCACCTCCATACATAAGAATGTATCCTTAGTTCTTCTTAAGTACTTAAGGATGTTTTTGACCGTAACCAATAACCTTCACCGGGATCTACTTGGTATCGACTTGTCATACTTAGTGCATATGATACATCTGAATGTGTACATAGCATGGCATACATGATAGATCCAATGGTCGAAGCATATGGTATATTACTCATGACTTAGTCCTAGGAGTCGTCTTGATCTATCTCTATAGATCTTGACTCCTAATATGTAGGTTGCTTCACCCAAGTTTTTCATAGAAAAACATTTTCCTAACTAAGTCTTTACAGACTATAAGGTAGGTATGTCATTTCCTATTATTAGTATGTCATCCACATACAATACTAAGAATGTGACAGTGCTCCCACTAGTTTTCTTGAAAACACATGGATCATCTTCATTTTTAATAAAACCAAATTTTTTGATTGCCTCATTAAAACAAATATTCCAACTTCGAGAAGCTTACTTCAGTCCATAAATGGATCTTTGTAGCTTGCATACCTTTTGAGCATCTTTTGGATTGACAAAACCCTCAGGTTGTGTCATGTACACATCCTCATCCAATTTTCCATTAAGGAAAGTGGTTTTGACATCCATTTGCTAGATTTCATAATCATAATATGTAGCTATTGCAAGCAATATCCGGATGGATTTAAACATAGCAATAGGGGAAAAAGTTTTATCATAGTCTATACCATGAATTTGACGAAATCCTTTAGCGACCAATCACCCTTTGTATGTTTGTATATTTCCATCCATGTCGGTTTTCTTTTTGAAAACCCATTTGCACCCTATGGGCTTAATTTCTGTGGGTGGGTAAACTAAAGTCCATACTTGGTTTTCTGACATGGAATCCATCTCGGATTTCATGGCTTCTAGCCATTTCTCAAAGTCTAAGCTCTCCACTGCTTCTTGATAAGTCCTAGACTCATCTTGGTCCATGAGAAGAACATCTCCATGCAATGTGACAAGAAATCTATATTTCTCAGGCGCATTGTGTTCCCTCATAGACCTTCGCAGTGGTTGTGTTTCAAGAATGATTGGATGTTCCTCAACTATTTATGGAACTTGTTGTTGTTCAATCTATGGTTCAGTGATCTGTGGTTGATGTTGAATTTCCTCAAGTTCAATATTTCTCCCACTTCCTTTTCTGAAAATAAATTCTTTTTTGAGGAGACTCTTGTTCGAGCAACAACATTTTGTTATTGGATGGATTGAAGAAATAATATCCTTTAGTTTCTTTAGGATATCCCACAAAATTACACTTATGAGATTTGAGTTCGAGTTTTGTAGACATCTAATGTTTGACATAAACTCCGCATCCCCAAATTTTCATAAAAGACATACTAGGACGCTTCCCAGTCCATATATCATATGGTGTCTTTTGAACCAATTTAGACGGAACACGGTTTAGTGTGAAAGTATCTATTTCTAACGCATGTCCCCAAAAATAAGTTGGAAGATCAGCATGACTCATCATTGACCGAATCATGTCTAACAATGTTCGATTTCTCCTTTCAAAAACTCTATTGTGTTGTGGAGTACCTAGAGGTGTAAGTTGTGAGACAATCCCATATCCTTTAAGAAGTTCATCAAACTCTAGGCTTAAGTATTCTCCTCCCCGATCTGATTGAAGAGCTTTGATACTCTTTCCTGGTTGGTTTTGTACTTCATTCTTAAATTCCTTGAACTTTTCAAGGGCTTCAGATTTATGATGCATTAGGTAAACATACCCATATCTACAGAAGTCACCAGTAAAAGTAATGAAGTATTGAAACCCTCCTCTTGCTTGCGTATTCATCGGTCCACATACATCACTATGTATTAGGCCTAATAAATCACTCGCTCGCTCATTTTTACCGTCAAACGATGATTTAGTCATTTTTTTCCATTAAGCAAGGTTCACATATATCAAATTGTTGGAAAACAAAAGAATCCAAAAATCCATCTTCATGAAGTTTTGATATACGTTTCTCACTTATATGACCCAAGCGACAATGCCAGAGATAAGTTTGATTAGATTCATTTGTTTTTGATCTTTTCGTATTTATGTTATATATGGAATTATCTTGATCTAAGATATAGAGTCTATTGATTAATTGATCCGTACCATAAAAAACATTATTGAGGAAAAAAGAGCAACTATTATTCTTAATAATAATCTCAAAACTAATCTTGTCCAAACAAGAAATTGAAATAATATTTTTAGTCAAACTAGGTACGAAATAATAATCCTCTAAATCTAAAACAAGTCCACTAGGTAGTGACAAAGTATATGTTCCTATAGCTAATGCAACAACTCTTTCTCCATTTCCCACTCGTAGGTCCACATCTCATTTTGCCAATTTTCTACTCCTTTTAGTCCCTTTACAGAAGTACAAATGTGTGAACCACAACCGGTATCTAATACCCAAGAAGTATATGTTGATATATTAATATCAATAACATAAATACCTGATCCGGACTGTCCATTTTCTCTTGCCTTCTTGATGTCCTCAAGATAGACAGGGCAGTTTTTCTTCCAATGTCCAGCATTATTGCAATGGAAACACTTTCGTTCTTTTGCAATTCCTCCTTTGGGTTTCAAATGTAGCCTTTCCTTTATTGAGCTTTGGCTTTGCCTTGGTGTCGGCCTTTCCTATTCTGTTATCTTTTCGGACCATTAGAATAGGTTTGAAGCCAACCTTTTTCATGTTGTTCTATGTTGTTTTTAACATACCAAGCAACTGGGGCAACGATTGGTTAATTTTATTCATATTGAAATTATCCGGCGCAGCAGAAAAATTATCCGGCGTAAGCCACCAGTGATCCATGTACAAAGGACAAATTTGGGGTGATAAAGGATGTAAAACATTAC
The DNA here is from genome assembly GCA_019671005.1 of Hibiscus mutabilis. NCBI lineage: Eukaryota > Viridiplantae > Streptophyta > Magnoliopsida > Malvales > Malvaceae > Hibiscus > Hibiscus mutabilis. The sequence continues at coordinate 57,279,723 of CM033715.1, forward strand.
CTCAACCAATCTAGAATTTTGCAGCGAGTATAGGAGAATCCAAATCGAATCTGAGTCGTCACAACAGTGTTCCGACCTCTACGCAGTTCACCCGAATAAAACGAACAACTTTTCTCTTCTCTAACTGTTTGGAGAGGATTTCGAAAAGGATGGATAAATGGCTGCTAGACTTTATGCCTTCATATAGCATTTAAAAACCTAATTCTAATTAAATTCGGATGATTTAAATATACAATATATTTAACCGAATATAACTAAATATGTAGAATCTGATTCTACTTTAATTAGGTTTCTTATATATATATATATATATACTTTAATAATATTTGATAATTACAATAACTTATCAAATATTAACATATATATATATATATATAAACGAAATTATCCATAATTACAATAATTATAACAATTTTGGTTTCTCACTAATTACATGTACAACAAGTTTGTACACATGTTATCTAGTTGATATTTGTTTGTTTCAATCATAGGATGTGACCCTTGTAGGTTCATGTAACGTTAGCAATAATATCCAGAACAATTCTAATATTACAAGCAATGAGTGGCATCTAGTAATACATCATTGCTACCTAAGTTACATGAATTCATGGTCAGATTTAACCTTTTTTTCGTGATTAACTTCTTTTATGTATTTCATCTTTTTGTCCTCATATCTAGATCTGACACAAGTCATGGATTAGGCACACTTGTATAGTCCATCTAATGTTTCTTGATATCTAGAGTGGACTATTATAAACGAATAACTGTGATATCCCATATCAATTTATTCGAGCATGACCATGTATTTTCTAGTCTCACTCAATCAAGTGGCCTATGATATTACTCCTATTATATAGGAGGGACAAATCCTATCTTGATCAACCATATTTCGCTACATAGATTATGACATATCCAATATTATTCTTTATTGTGTAGTTAGTTACGATACACGTTTGACCGTATCAAAATATATCACTCACAATGTTGAAATAATAATGATCTCAAGTCTGAGGATCATACATGTAGTTATCACCATAAGCAATGCTGTGACTGTCACATAATAATCCAATAAACATGCTCATAATGAGTCAGTATGGTATGTTGTTCCATAACACATACTTATGTATTGATTTTGACATCTCCATGTCAATGACAACACTTTGTTATCAATCAACTACATATTAGTCTTAATAAATTATTGTTGTCCAAACCCACAATAATTCTTGACTAAGGACATTCAAGAATAACTATATTATTCTAAGAACTTTATTATAATTCATTTTATTTATAGATACACCAAATAAGACTGGAATAATAATAATGGCTTTATATTAATAAACAAGATAAAATAAGTATGTCTTTTACAACCATTCCATGATTGGTCTTTGGGCATACTCTAACACTAACTCTTTAACTTTGATATCAAAATTGTCGCAAGATTTCAAATTCCACTTCCTCAAAGCAACTTTAAGCCTTCTAAGCTTAATCGAGAGATCCAACTTACTACCATTTTTTCCCTCAATTACATCATAGATAATTTTCTTACACTCACCCTTACTAAGCCACCCATTGATAAACTTAAAAGGCCTAGGACCCCAGTCCTTATTTTCATTGGCCAGAAGAACCGGAGCGTGATCCGAGGTAGGGCGAGGCAGTCCTGTTTGCACTATATCTCCCAAGCTAGACAGCCACTGATCGTCAATTAGAAACCTGTCCAATCTACTTCGTCTGTTGTTGGGCCCAAACCAAGTGAACTTCTTCCCGACCATCGGCAAATTAATAAGCTTGCACTTTGAAATAAACTGATTGAACTCAATAACGCCTTCCATTAAACTCACAGAACCACTCATTTCACTCATGCATCTAACCGCATTAAAGTCTCCCCCCACAAGCTAGAAATCCGCATCTTCTTTCTTTAATCCCACCAACTTATTCCAGAGATCAACCTGATCAACAACCAAGTTGGGCGCATAGACACAAACCATGTCAACCCTAATCCCCAAATACACCCAACTACCCTTAAGATATATGGCGATGGAGGACTCAAGTCTGAACTTTCCCTTGTCCCAGATTATGGAAATCCCACCAAATCTACCAGCTGCATTTGAGGCCAAAAACTCAAATTCGTCATCCACCCAAAAGTTTCTAATCTCCTCTACCGCGAGCCCCACTTTTTTAGTTTCTTGGAGCAAAACCATGTCTACCTTCTGGGCGTTTAACAAACCTCTAACCGCTTGCGATTTACCAACAGCCCCTAATCCTCTTACATTCTACTAAATTATCCGCATGCTTGTTCTCTCAACCCAGACACCCAACCCCTACTCACCCGCACACACAACTACGACGCTACTTTTAGTAAGGCTATCTCATTGAAAACCTCATTTTCATCCCCTTTGACTTGAATCCTCAATTTCTTCCCTAATTTTAGAGCTTTTCTAGACATTTTAGTCGATCGATTCCACCTTTCCGCAAGATAAGAGTCTGAGAGTGATCGAAAGCTCTGAATTTTCTTTAATGGTTTTCTTGGCCTTGCTCCTACGAATCACCCTACCCCTTTTCTTACGGTCTAACTCCAAGATGGCTTTATCTTGACAATCTATCAAAGAGCCATACCTCTTGTCTCTCTTTTGCAAATTTACAGTAGCTAACTCAGGAAAAAACACGATTCTTCTTCCCCCTCACTCTGATAACCATCAATCGCATTTTTTGGATAAGCGAGGGTATTATTTACTAAAAAACACACCTTACTCCTTTCGTCAACAATTGAGGCCCAACTTGATTTATTTCTATTTCCTTTACCCGACTCAATATGCTTGGGTAATAGGCCCATACAACTCAAATCTTACAGGGCCCTAGAAGTTATTGGGTCCGCTTCTTTTTGGTTATCTAAATTTAACAAACCTTGATTCTGAGAACCAGAGGTATGGGATAAAACCGGTTGCTCTTCCATCTTATTAGCATTGCTGATACCCTCGTTATGCAAACTGACCTTTTCAACACCGACATTCTATGGGTCCTTCTGTTTTCAACCCCCAACCATATCCCACTCCCCCAAAGCTCTTTCTTTTAAATCCACATTAAAAAGGTGTCCCTTCCCCCCAAGCATCGCATTAAATGTTTCCTCAACCTCGGGTTGATAGAAAAAACCATCACCCACTAGCAAAGACTCCGATGATGATTTGGAGTCAAAATCTAACGAGCTCATCGACTCACTCTTCACTTCTTTTTGGTCACCGATCCCCACTTGACCCTGATGATGATCCTAATTATCTAGTACTACGAAATTATCTGAAAAACCCAGTTCAAAGGTGCTGATTTCAAATGAACTATTTCCAACGATGATATCCACACTCTCCTCTATTTTACTCATAATAGTAGTGGAGATCAACATTGTAACTTTTTCCCAATCCCTGACATGATTCGTGTTTTCACCCATCGATTCGAATGAACCCCGCAACTCAGCTAGCCTTTTGAAGTTTACCATATTCCAACAATGTGGAGGCATTCCCGTTATCTCAAGCCACGTTTCCCTTTCAACTTTGTTTGGTTCCTTTGACTAGGGCTTAACATCCACAAAAATTTCTTTCAAATACGACCATCCAAGATCCTCCAATGAAATGAACAGGTCATCATCATCAATTGAGATTAGATAAGTTTTCCCTCTTAACCTTTGCACTTTTACGCCTCCTAAACCCCAATCTTATAATCTCATAGTGATACTTCTCAAGCTACAAACATTCGTAGTCACCCCTACTAGACACTTCTTCAACTTCCACAAGTCCTCAGTTTTGACATGCCAATCAAGTTTCCTTTTCTTTTGAGTAACTGGACTTTTCAGAGAGTTATCCCATCCAAAGCTTCTTGAGTTACCTTCCTTCTAGACACCTCCTCGCCGATTGTTACTTGCTTCACGTGGTCTCGTTGACCCTCCAGTCTCCCAAGATAGATTTCTATCTTTCTTCTTCGCAAAAGCCACTTAGATTTTCTTACCTAAAACAATCATCCCTTTTAGTTTCTCCACCATCATCGCGACATCCGTATTGTTCTTAACCCTAACAAAGCCAATCCTGCGACTTCCCCTACTTAGTTTTTTTTGCAATGAAAACATCTACCATTTCTCTGAATCTACCACATACGCGCCACAACCTTTTCCAATGCAAAAGTTGAGGAAGATTATCCACGAACAGATATACCACCTATTGATCTTTTCTCCTCTCCATCTCTAGCTCAATAAATGGCTACCTTATAGCTTCCGTGACGCTCAACGGTAATTCTTAGCATAGTTATAGCTTCCGTGATCTCTGAAGTTGGTCTTGGTTCTGAACCCGCATTCAAGGTTCTTGTGTATGATTTTCGTTCTTATGGTGGTAAATTTCATAAATTATATTTTCTAAATTGAACCCTTTTAAAGCATTTCAAACATATTTTTCAAGTTTATTGACTTTTAAATATTTTTGCAAATTAGTTTTGAATATTTTTCTTTAAGTTATATCAAAATCAAATATCTCAACAATCTCTCCCTTTTTGATATAACAAAACTACTTGAAAACTTGTTTTTGTGAAAACTCCCACTTAGAAAAATAATTTTAGAAAAAGAGAATATTTTTAGAAAATATTTAAAGCTCCCATTTTTTCTTCTTGAAATTGAATTTTTCAAACGTATCTCTCATCCTTTTTGTTATATCAAAAATAATTTTAAAACAAAGTTTAAAATCACATTTAAGCTCAAAAGAATGGAGAAAAGAGACAAAAAAATTATCATGAAAGATTTTTTAAAAAATGGCTTCCCCTTACTCAAGCAACAAGTAAATTGTTAGTCTAACAATTCAAGAAAAAAATTGAATTTCAATTAAATAAATCAAGAAATTCAATTAAATATGCCATACATGAAGATAAACCAATAAGAGTTCAAGGCATGGCAAAAAGGAGACAAAATTGTCCCTCTTTGTCTACGCGTACCGGTATAGTATAGGTCATATCGGTACTTGATTGAAGGTTGTATTAGTAAGATATGTGTTGTACAAGTATTGAAGGCACAAATCTGGTGAAAAATGCAACAAAAACAACTTAAATGACCTTACAACTTAGTTTTAAGTTTATACAAAGGCTCTATCAAGTCTTGGATATACATTTTGCACATTTTGCTACACATGCTTCTCAAAACATATCATTTAAAACATATAGAGCATGAATTTCACCAAAATCAACCAAACATTACAAGTTTAAGGCACAAATATAGATATAAGCATACTAGGCCAAAAACATGTAACTCATGCAATTGAGACTCCCCCTAACTATATGCAATTAGACACAACATGGAGTCATACAAACATTCTTAGATCATTGAAAATTAAACATGGGAAACATGATCAAGCAATTGCATGAAACTAAATTTACCACTTGAACCAAGGTAGGATATTAAGCCTTCATTCTTCAAGTGTCCTTCCTCCTTTGTTTGCCATGAGCTTCCAAGATTTCAACTTTGATCATCAATGACTTAAGCATACCTACAAATAGACAATCAAGTAATTTTTAGTATTCAAATTGCTTTGGATCCAATGGCATTTTTCCCAAAAAAAATTTGTCCCCTTAGAAATCTATTTTTCAACGTCTTCCTTTTTACTCGAACAAATTAATCCCTTAGGGAGCCAAATATTCTTAACCATTTTGCCTTTAAAAAATCTAGGAGAACTAGATTGTCTTTGGTAAAAATTTGTTTTAAAAAAATTGATTTGGAGCTACCTCCAACTTCACACTTTTGAAAATTTTTGTTAAACAAATTCTTTTTGATCAATTTCCTTTTGATGATCCTCTTAAACTTTTAGAAGCAAGTTTTGTAAATCAAAGCTCTTTTATTCAAAATCTTTAAACCTTGCTTCAAGTTCAAGATTGGTTTTAGAAATCAATTCATTTTCAATTTTCAACTTTGAAAACTACTTTTTTTTTAAAGAAAATGAAGCATTGAATTCCAAAACTAAAACATTATAGGCTTCTTTTAACTCTTCAAAATTATAGGAATTTAAATTAGATGAGTTAGAAGTTACCCTTGAATATTCTCCGATGGCCATGAGACAAAGGTGGGCTACCTTATTATTGGTAGAGTCCTATTCATTACTTCATGTAGCCACAAATGCCTTCTTCTTATGGCTTGATCCCTCCTTTTTGAAACAAGGGTAATCGTACTTGGTATGCCCAAGCTTCTTTCATTCGAAGCATATGATAAGATCCCTCATCTTCATCCTCGATTCTTCCTTTTCTTACTTCATGAATCAGGTGAATTTCTTGAAGAGCTTGACCATCTCTTTTTCTTCATCCTTACTCTCCTCTTCACTTGATTCTTCTTGAATTCTTGAGGAGGACTTAAGAGCAACATTCGAATCATCAATTCCTTGCTCTACTTTCTTCTTCCCCTTTGACATCATTATCTCATGGGTGAGAAAGGATCTCAGAAGCTCGTCAAGTTTAAGCTCTTTCAAATTCGTTGCTTCAACGATTGTCGTCTTCTTGGAATCTCATGAATCAGGAAGTGAGTAAATCATCTTCCTCACAAGCTTGTCCTCCAGAATCATCTTTCCAAATCCTTTAAGCTCATTGACTATTATGGAGAACTGATCGAACGTAGGTTTGATGTCTTCTTCTAGGTCCATCTTGAAGTTCTGATAGTTGAGGTTGAGAAGTCCAATCTTGGTTTCTTTCACCTTATTTGTACCTTCATATGTGACTTCAAGTTTGTCCCATACTTCCTTGGCATTTTCACAAGAAGAAACCTTTGAGTATTCTTCCGGACCAAGTGCACAAAATAGAATGTGCAAGGCCTTTGCATTGAGCTCCATCTTCTTGCGATTTTTCTCATTCCATTCCACCTTGATTTTCTTGTGGGATAGACGGACAATCAAGAACAATATCCCAAAGACAATAATCTTTGACTCTCATGAAGAACATCATCCCATTCTTCCAATAGGAGTAGTTGGCACCGTTGAAGTAAGGAGGCTTGTTGATGGACTGTGCCATGGTCTCCAGTTGATGTAGAATGGTTGAGCACTTCAAGGAGGCTCGTACGATCAACCGAATAGCCAAGAGGGGGTGAATTGTATTTTTGCTTTGGTGCATGAATATCTAAGAATTAAAAATTGAGACACAATGATTTATAGTGGTTCGACTACCCAACCAAGTCTACTTCCACAACCTTAGCTATCCACAATAAGCATTTTCCATAAATCTACTAATTTGTCTTTCCTTTTTCATAGATCAAAGGGGTAACCCTTACAACCAAGACTTATACCCCCAAAGTCTTGAATACACTCTCTTACAAAGAGACTACAAATTAGCAAACAATGAAAACCCTTACAAGGAAAATGTGTTTGCACAATTAAGCTCTCACCCAAAATCCTAAACACTTGACCAAATGTGACAATTTGGCTCATTAGTGTTTTCAACAAGAAATATGACAAATTTTAAGCTCTAAAACAATTTCTCTAACATTGAATGTTGGCAGTTGGTTCTTGTTGTTGCATAGCTACTTGAAGAGGTCATAAAAACCCTCTAATGGCTTCATGACCGTTATTAGCCGTTGAGACTTTAATTCCAACCTTAAATGCATTTATGATCTTGTCAACATCAGTACGTGGGGATCGGTATCAGTACATGTCTCAAAGAGGAAAGAGTCGTTGGAGCATTTAATACAAATAGTATCGATACACGATACATGTGTATCGGTACACATCCTAGGGTATCAGTACGGCTGAGGCCGTATCGGTACACCAAATGAATATTGGAATTTGTCAAAACTCGGGCACAAAGAGGTGTATCGGTAATCGATAAATCATACCGGTATGAACACTTTTGGGTATCGATACATGTTAAAGTGTATCGATACTTATGGCCTATTTTTAACACTTTGGCTATTTAAAATCATTTAAAATATGTCAAAAACCTTTTGAAAACATTTCAAACATATTTTTCAAGTTTATCAACTTTTTAAATATTTTTGCAAATTAGTTTAAGTCCAAAAATATTTTTCTTTAAGTTATACCAAAATCAAATATCTCATACCACAAACCTAGAGTGAGCCCGGTGTCACACAGCCTCGAGAACGTACACTCTGAGTGAGGCTCAGTGTCACATAGCCTAGGAAACATGCATTCTCTCTAGGTGAGGCTCGGTGTTACATAGCCTCAAAAACGTACACCCATACTCGACATCTCTCCTCGATTATCATCGAATGAGATCCGTTGTCACATAGCACCAGGAACGTACATTCGACATTTCTAGCCATGGTGTTGCAACACTCTTTCTCTGGGTATTCGGTTCCCAACAACCAAAGGTGACTCAATCAAATAAGTTTCCAAACCGCATATAGCATTGACATGATCACCATACTCCACACAACATTACTTGATCTACCAAGGATCTCCTATGGTTACTATTACCACAAGTCACCCAATTAAGTTTACCAACTTCTTAATACATTATGGAAGTGTACATTAATCATCTTCACTAATTATCTCTATTAATTCATATTATCTCATTAATATCCCACGTCAATTTCTATCTTTTGATTAGAATTATAGACTATTCCGTTCAATAGGTACTGACACTCAAACATGAGTATCGGTATGGTAACCTTGGGTCCCGGTACTCATACGCATACTGATACTAATATTGCTTACTAGAAATCCTATATTTCCACAAGTACCGATACAGGTCGATCCGTTCCCATATGACCCCCAATCGTCTACTGATATAGCCGAAGCTCATACTGATACCCTGTTCACGGGTTCGCACAATTTCCTCAAATACATCAATATTCATACTCTAGCACCCAATCATCACAACACAAGCTAAAAAATCATCACATAGATATACGAATGTCCAAACAACTCTGCACAGTCTCCAAAGCTCATACGAGTCTCGAAATATTCTAAAACTCCTTATGCATCTCATACATACAAGTCTCATAATACCAATCTCAACACATGCTTATCTATCATCAACCTATTTTGCAACCACTAACAAGCAAGTAAATTACACTTATGATGCTCACGAAGCATTTCAAAGTTCAAGGTTTACTAACCTCAAGAATTAGCGATAAGTTCTCATATAAACTTCTAGATTACTCTACTTGGTCCGATATTTGATCCTCAATAATCCTTATATAAAACTGAATATGAAAATACATTAATTTCATGCATCCCCTATTCAATTCACAAGGTCAAGCACATAAAAATAGCTTACAGGGTTTGAATTTGGTGAAATAGGCTACGCCAACAGACTCAAAATGTCGAGAAACCTCCGATTAGGGTCCCCCCAAAAAGTCAACGGTCGGTCAATGACTGGTCAATAGCCTTGGTGATCTTGTATGGTGCAGGTGCACGGGAGCTATGGTGCACCCTAGGAATGGAATCCTATGCGCGCTGGTGCGTGAAGGTTGTAGTGTGCCCCATAGAGCTAGATCTGATACAGCACGGCACATGCAAGCCTGCATGCACCTGCCCTCTGCAGCTGTCGCACACCCACGCTTAGGCGTTGACGCATGTGGCGCGTGCAATGGCCTTCAGTGACGAAAAGTGGCCGACGAGCTACAGTTTGACATTTTGGCACCTCTCGATCATGATGGTGATGATGGTTTATGGCGAAAATTAACTGATCATGGTAGTTTGCAACTTCCAAAACTTTAGGCTCGGTGAGTAGCGATGGTGGCGGATCTTACGATAGTGAATCGAGGTCTAAAGCTCATCTCCCTTACTTTTTTTTATCTCTTTCACCATTTATTTCTCTCTCTAATAGTGTCTTCTCCCATTTTTCCAGCCACCCACCAACCCGATTCACTAACTGAAAAATTGGGTCGTTACAGTCCATACGAGTAAGTGACGTCACACTCGGACGTTAGAAGTTTGAAATGGCTAAAACTTAATTTGAGGTAAAATGAATGAGCTTATAGAATAAGATGATTATTTTATATGTAAAATGAGTATTGAGTGTCATAAGAGTAATTCCCAAACAATTTAAAGCTTTAAATCATAATCGTTTAAATAGTACAAGGGATGAGTATCGATACACATACATGGGTATCAAAACTTGTATGTGGGTATCGATACCCAAAATGTTTTTAAAAAATTGGTAAACTCATTTTTAAAGGCTTCAGAACCCATAATGGGTTTTGATACCCCTGCAAGAAATTACAAAAATGCATATTTAAAAGCCTCATAACATACCAAAATGACTTAGGAATCATGTGCATCCATTTGGAATGTTTTGTGTGCTTTTGTGGGTGTTTTGATGTTGTTTGATGGAAACCATGCCTAAAGAAGTAAAAGATGATAATTGGTGTTCTTAATGATCAAAATGGGTAGTAAATAACCCCTAAGGACCTCCATAAACTTGAAGATTTAGTAAAGCCTTACAACATTGGATTTGGATGGCTTTAAGTTGAAAACTCAAGCTTTAAATGCGAATTATGGACTTCAGTACTGGTATTGGATGATCTAGTATCGATAATGTGTATGTGAGGACAAACTAGATGGATATGTGAGGGAGTACCAATATTGGCTTCAAGAAGTACCGATACTCTATTCATCTGGTACCGGTATTGGCTGGTCAATATCGATACCCAGGGTTTTTATTGAAACTTTAAAGCTAATTTCGGTACAGATACTCCGATCAAGTATCGACACCTAGGGTAGATAGTAGAAGTACTAATGGGTCAATATTGGTACTAAATTAATTTTATGAACATCGAAAGCCATTTTAATATTAGTACGGTCATAAAGTACTGATACCCCCTTTAAGTAGTATTGATAATCAAGTGTGATTACCAATACCCACTAGGCTAAATGTTTAATAAGGACATTAATATTCATACATGGACTAAAGAGGAATAATTGATTAAACTATCTCTTCCATAATATATTAAATATTTAACTATAACGTTGTTTGAACTTATGGGGTTTAATTGGTAAAGATAGTTTACTTACATTCTTTAATGTATAACAAATCAATAACCGGAATGATCACTCAACAATGGATATGTGAACCAACATTGAATAGAAAATAATGTGTGTAATGTTTGAATGTCGTGTGAGCATTTCTTGGTTGCGAGGGGGCATGGCCTTGGAGGCACTCCACTTGTATTTCGTTGTTGTGTGAAGGAATCTAGATGTCCTACAAATCGTATTGTAATACTCAATGCAAGGGGGTGTTTGTGCTAGGTGATCCGAGCACCATCTGATGTACTTGTGCTAGGTAAACTGGGTACAGTCCACGAGGCTCATTTGTGTTATGTGAATTGGGTGAGGACTTAATGATTAACTTGTTCTATGTAAACTGGGTATGATTGTATTAAAGATATTTTCTCTATGATCTCAAGTAAGGTAAGACCTTATGTGCCATTGTGATGATTGTTTTGTGTTCAAGCATATTGTTAATGTTGTTTCTTATTGATGCTTGTGAAAGCATGTTTTTAGGTGGCTAACAGTAGTGCCACTTGTTATCATCCTCATCATTATACTCATACTTGCTTTCATGCTTATGTTTTTTATCTGCAAGAAGTATAATAGAGTATAAGTGTACCATTGAAATTTGTAAGCTTAGCATTCATACTCGTTATTTCTATTTGTAGGTTAGTAGATCGGTATGTGTTTGTAGAGCACCATTAGCTTGGATATTTCAATATCGACAATGTAAACGAGTACAAAACTTTTAATTTCGGGTCATGCATTTATAGAACCTTATGTTTGTTAAGTGTAAATCTATTTTAAACATTTGTAATATTTTAGGTTGAATGTTGACTTTTAAAGTTGGAACTCTATATTTGTATGAACTTTAAAAACTTGGATGATGGCTTAAATTACTACAATACTTATTTTAGAAATAACTTTCAAATTATCTTGCTAAACCTTGGTTTAAATTTGTGATGGGTCAGGTCAAATCCAATATGGCACCTTGGATCATTCATTTGGAACAAGGTGTTACATGAGCATTTAGGTGTTAAAAATCATTCTTGCATGGAGAACTCGAGGAAGACATCTACCTAAAATAGAGTTTTATGGCCTTAAGAAAAGATAAACATGTATGTTTGTTGAAGAAATCTCTTTACAACCAAAAGCAATCGCCTAGGCAGTGTACAAAAGGTTTGATTCATTTATGACTACTCATGATTTCAGGAAAAATAGCTTTGATATTTGTGTTTTCAAAAGGGATAGAGATAGTTCTCTGATATTTCTCCTTCTTTGTGTTAATGACAAGTTGGTAACAACCAAAGATAAAGAAGAGATAAGAAAAATTAAAGTTCAGTGAAGAGTTTGAGATGAAAGATTTCAAACTTGTAAAGATACTCGATATAGAGATCCTCCGAGATAGGAAATTGTGTAAGTTTTACCCAAGTCAAAAAGGGTATATTGAGATCGTTCTTTGCATGTTTAACATGTTGTGTACTGAACCAATTAGTACTCCATTGGCATCCTATTTTAGACTTTCATCAGATCTGTCTATGAAATATGATTATGAGACCAAGTACATGTCACAAGTTTGATACTCTAATGTAGTGTTATCATTCATGTAAGTTTAGGGATGGTCATGGATCGGGTTTTTGGTCGACCTGCACCCGATCCAAAAATTTAACATCTATATTCGAACCTAACCCGACATTTTGATGTTCAACTCGATCCGAAACCGACCTAAATTTTATAGTAAAAACTCCAACCTACATAAATAAAAAATATTTTTTTTTCATTTTTATTAGATAAAATAGGGCATAATTGAAAAACAAATAAAAAGAGAGGGAAAATATACCTAAATATTTAGAAGAAAATTAAACTATTAATTTGGGTCAAATCGGGTTGGGTAATTTTTACTCTAAACATGAACCCAGCCCGACCTCATTCTCAAAAAATCAACATGAACCCGAATTTTTCTTTAAAAGACTCATGCCTATGGGGTCGGGTCGGGTCAGGTCAGAACCTGTTGAGTCTAGGTCAAATGACTATCTCTATGTATGTTATAGTTTGCACATACCTAGACTTAGCACATGCAATTAGTAGGTACATGTCGAATCAGGGAAAAGAGCATTAGAAAGTTATCAAATGGATCTTTTGATACCTTCGAGGTACCTCCGATATTTGTTTGCAGATTGGAAAAACTAGACATGGAGTTATTGAGTATCTATATTCTGATTTTTTTTGAAGACCTTTATAAGAGAAAATCTCTCACATGTTACATCTTCATTGTTGGAGGTTGTACCATTAGTTGGAAAGCTACCTTAAAAACTACGATTTCTTTATCAACTATTAAAGCTGAGTATATGAAGATTATTAAAGCCTGTAAGGAAGCCATCTAGTTGAATGGACTCTTTTGTGAACTGAATGAACACCTTTATATCAGTACGATGTTTTGTAACTGTAAAGTGTTATCTTCCTTATAAAAGATCGAATGTTTCACAAAAGAATGTAACATATTGATATTTGATATCACTTTATACATGATATTATAGCTTGAGGTCACATTGTTGCAAGCAAGATCTTGAGCTTGGTCGATGTTCATTAATAAAGACTACCCCTTGAAGGGGTTTCATGGAAGAGGTTGAGATAATGTTTTTGGATACGTAGCCATGTAATCTATTTTCTACTTATGACGCAGATGAGTCTATGATCTTATAAAAGATACATGAGCTACCTTTATATTTTGGACTGCATGACAAGTGTTTTCAAAAGAGAGCATGAGACCACATAGGACCACAATTGCAAGTAGACCTTTACAAGTACTCCATTCCAGTTATAAAAAGGTCACACGGTGCTTGGAGGTTTCATGACCATTGTGTGATAGAGGCCACCGACTGCTCCTAAATTAAGACAAATTGCTAAGTCGGGCCACCAAACAAATCCTTAAGCAACGAGATGACCTGTCTATACAAAGAGAAGCCCTATTTGCAAGAAAGGAGGTATATTTGGAGAGTTTTTGGGATCTTATTTTCTTGGAAAATCCTTCTTCATGGAAGCTTAAGGAGAATGGAGGTCTTGGTGTAGAATAAAGCAACAAGAGAACCGAAAAAGGCTGCTTGGATCGACAATTGCAATAGTGGTCAGTGTAAGGCTTGAATGTTTGAGAGGAGCGGAGTTCATGAACCCAATAGGGACTTATTTCTTGCTAATAATCATATGCGATCTTATAAAATATGGTGTTTTTTGAACTTATTTATATCTTATGGTTTTGTAGAAAATCAATACTTTATTTAATGCAATAACCTTTTACTTAATATTCTTTGTGATTGGATTGTGCCATACTCAAACTGGTATAAAAATTTAGAGTTGCATTTAGTATGCCTTAACCGGATAAAAATGGTTTAAGCGTCATGAGTAGCGGAAGTTGCCGCCCGACTAAGTCAAGTGACACTTGGGGTTTAGTTGGGAATAATTGTATCAATTCTTGAATGGATAGATATACTACTAGGTTATGTCAAGTGACACGTTGGGGCTAGCTTGGGTAAATCTATTTGTTCCCTCGAAAGAGTGTCATCCATTAAGTATTGCGGCACCGTAGCAAAGCAAACATTAGTATCATTGTAGCTGCATTAGATAATTTCATCTTTAATATCACAACTTGTTGATTGCTTCTGGATGTATCGTGATCCCCTCTTCCATTTATCTCAGTATCTTTTTAGTTTCTCATTTACATTCCTAACCCCCATCGAACATATTAAAACTGTTACAACCAATAGCATCTGATAAGCGTTGCATATTCATTGTGGGATTCAAAAATCCGACGCACAAAACTTCTGTGTGTCCACTTTATTACTTGTGTCAATAATGTATACTTGCACTATTTTTGTGTTTGAATACATATACCAAGTTTTGGCACAGTTGCTTGGGATTGCATATCTATGCACCTCTTATACTTGGGTTTTTACTATGTTCGTTTATATTCTATCATTTACTTAGATATTCATGCATTTTATCTTGTTTTTAGATTGTTTCCCTAGTCTATAGGTACATTACATGTTTATATCGATACAAAGTTGAGTAATTTGTTTGCTTGTTATGACGTAGATGAGCTCAGAAGCTTATAAAAGAAAAAAAATCACCTTTATATTTTGGACCATAGGACAGATGTTTGTACAAGAGAACACGATACCACAATTGCAAGTAGGCCATCATGGGCACTCTATTCCAGTTATAAAAAAGCCACATGGTACTTGAAGGTGTCGAGACCATTGTGCGCCAAAGGCCATAGGCCGCCCTCTTGTATTAGGAGAAATCATCAAGCCAGTTCACCAGACAAATCTTGGAGTTGTAGGATAGCAGCTACATCAAGACAAACCCCTTTGTTGGGATAGAACCACAAGGAGGATTGACACTTATTGTAGTCTTATTGGTTTCCATTTCCACTCCTCCATCTATATAAAGAAAAAACCCATTTTAAAGAAATGAGGTCTATTTGAAGAGTCTTTTGATAGCTCATTTTTCAAGGAAATCATTTTTCTTCCTAATAAAATGGCCACAACCATAGAGGTTTAAAGAGCTTGGAGGTCTTGGTGTATAAGGACGCAAAAAGAAGGTCATGTCAAACTGCTATAGAAATATAGAGTTACATTTAACATGCCTTAACTAGATGATAAATTGTTTAAGCACCATGAGCAACGAAAGTTTCCACCTGGCTAAGTCAAGTGACACTTGGAGCTTAGTTAGGAATGATTGTATCAATACTTGAATGGATATATTGACTATCAAGCCATGTCAAGTGACACGTTGAGGCTAGCTTGGGTAAATCTATTTGTTCCCTCGAAAGAACATCACCCATCAACTATGTCAGCATTGTAGCAAAGCAAACATTAGTAATATTGTAGTTGCATTACATAGTTTCATCTTTTAGATCACAACTTGTTGATTGCTTCTAGATGTATCATGATCCCCTCTTCCATTTATCTAAATATCTCTTTAGTTTCTCATTTACATCCATGAACCACATCAAACATATTAAAACTATTACAACCAATAACATATGATAAATGTTGCACATTCCTTATGGGATTCGACAACCCGACACATAACTTGTGTGCTTCTACTTTATTACTTGTTTCGACAGTGTATACTTATACTATATATGTGTTAGAATACAGACACCAATTCTTTGGTGCCATTTTCGGGGATTACATATCTATGCACAAATCTATGTACCTTTTTCACTTGGGTTTTTGCTATGTTCGTTTATATTCTTGTATTTTACTTAAGTTTTCATGCATTTTATCTTGTTTTGGATTATTGCCTTAGTCTGTCGGTACATTACATGTTTTTGTCGATACAGAGCTACATAATCTATTTACTTGTTATGATTTTGATGAACCAAAAAGATTATAAAAGATAAAAGGTCTGCATTTTTTGGACCACAAGATAGTTGTTTTCACAAGAGAGAACAAGACCAAAATAGCAAGTTGACCTTCATGGGCACTCCATTCCAGCCATGCAAAGGCCATATGGTGGTTGGAGGTGCCAAGACCATTATGTGCCAGAGGCCACAGACTTCCCTCTACATGAAGACAAATCACAAAGGTGGGCCCCTATACAAACCTTGGAGCCATAGGATGACAACTACATCAAGACAAACGCCCTTGTATGGACCGTGCCACAAGAAGGATCAACACTTGTTGCATTCTTATTGGTTGACATTTCTCACTCCTCTGCCTATATAAAGAGAATTCCCCTTTGCAAGAAATGAGGTCTATTTGGATATTCTTTTGAGAGCTCATTTTTTGAAAAAAATCATTTTTCTTCCCAAGAAAATGAATGCCCTTGGCCGTAGAAGTTTAAGGAGCTTGGAGGTCTTAGTGTAGAGGGAAGAAACATGATAGCCAAAAGTCTGGCTAGATTAACAGTTGCAATAGTGTTCAACGTAAGGATCAAGCATTTGAGAGAAGCAAAGTTTATGAAATTGAGAGTAGTTAGATCAAGGTTTAAATGTTTGTTAGGTTGAGTCAAGATCCAATGTGGCACTTGGAATCTTCCGGTTGGATCGAGGATGTTACATGAGTACTTAGGTGTTAAAAAATTATTCTTGCATGGAGAATTTGAGGTAAAGATCTACCTGATATAACCTGAGGGTTTTATGGCCTTAGGAAAAGACGATAATGTTTGCTTGTTGAAGAAATCTCGTTACGACCTAAAACAGTCGCCTAGGCAGTTGCACAAAAGGTTTGATTCATTTATGACTACTCATGATTTCATAAAAATATAGTTGTGATAGTTTTGTTTATTTCAAAACGAGATAAAGATAGTTTTCCGATAGTCATCCCTCTTTGTGTTAATGACATGTTGGTGGTAGCCAAGGACAAAAGAGATATGTGAAAAATTAAAGCTCGACTCAATGAAGAGTTTGAGATGAAAATTTTAGACCAACAAAAAATATTCGGTATGAAGATCTTTTGAGATAAAAAATTGTGTAATTTTTACCCAAGTCAAAAAGGGTATATTGAGATATTTATTTGCATGTTTAAAATGCATTGTGCTGAACTAGTTAGTACTTCATTGGAAACTCATTTTAGATTTTCATCTGATATGTCTCTGAAATCTAATGATGAAACCAAGTACATGTAACAAGTTTTATACTCTATTGCAGTGGGATCGTTCATGTATGTTATGGTTTGCACACGCCCAGACTTGACACATGCAATCAGTGCAATTAATAGGTATATATCGAATCATGGAAACGAATATTGAAAAGTTTCCCAATGGATCTTCTGATACCTTCGAGATATCATTAATGTTTTCTTAATTTGAAAGAACTAGATATGGGGTTATTGAGTATGTAGATTCTAATTTTGTCAGAGATCTTGATAAGAGAAGATCTCTCACAGGTTGCATCTTCATTGTCGGAGGTTGTGCCATTAGTTGGAAAACTACCTTACAAATTACGATTGCTTTATCAGCTATTGAAGCTAAGTATATGACGATTATTGAAGCCTAAAAGGAAGTCATATGGTTAAATGGACTCTTTGGTGAACTGAATGGAGACTTTCAAATCAATATGATATTTTGTGATGAAAAAATGTTATTTTCCTTATAAAATATCAAATGATTCACCAAAGAACGTGACATGTTGATATTTGATACCACTTTATACGTGATATTATAACTCGAGGTGACATTGTTGTGAACAAAATCAATGCTCATGACAATCCTACAGATATGTTAACCAAGTTACTTCCTACAACCAAGTTTGAGCACTACTTGAGCTTGGTCGATGTTCATTACTAAAAACTACCCCTTGAAGAGGTTTCGTGGAAAAGGTTGATATATTGTTTCAACAAGAATTTGTGTCAAAGTGAAGATTTTTTAGAGTTGTGATCCAAATAATTTTTTGAAAGAGATGCATGTTCTCTGATGGCTAAAATCCTTCCGACATAATGAAAGTTCTCATTCTATGTATGTTTTTTTTTTCGTTTGAGTTTTCCACATAAATCATAACGATCTTTATTTTTTTTGTTTTGTTTGTAATCATATTCTTTTTTGTTTTGTAGTTATCATTCATCGCTGGTATATCTCTAGTATAACGAAGAACATGTCTCAACAATCTTTAGACCAAACTCTAATTTCGTTCTTCAAGATCATGCCTCAAAGAACCTTGTATTAATTCTCATGCAAGCAATCCATTGGACTTGTTGTCAAGATCAAATCTTAACAACCCTGAGAGCAGACAATATCCATCGAATATCAAGTCTAAACGACCTTTAAACCTAAGCTCTATTGAATAAAAGAATCAAAGGATTTATTCTGATATTATAACTCAAATTTTAATAAACAAATTTATTATATATGTTCCTATTTTTCATGTCTTATATTCAATATAAAATTCATGTATATTGATCTCTTAACCAATAAAATCTTTTGTTAACTAAAAGTGATTTAATCAAAATGGATAGGTTTAATCCTATACTAGTAATTTAATTGGGAAAAATTAGGTCAGAGGTGAAACTAATGGATATTGCAGATGAAGTAGCTAGTGTGTAGTGAATTTCCATTTAACTATTTAAGCATGAGGGTGTATATTGCGTTTCCTACGTAGCCCGCATTCTGCTAAAAGTTGAATGCTACCAACTAAAAGCACTTAAACTTGTAGGACTTGCATTTTTTTTTAAACCGGTTTAGCTTAATCGTGGATGGTGCCACTTTGCCAACCTAGAAAGATCCGTCTATGTACAATTAATAACGTCCAAAACTCCTTTCAATTTTTATTACGAAATCCTCCTCCGCAATGCTCATGTCGCATTGCTATTGGCCAAGCTACATGAATTACTTGATGTTGATGTTATGCTTAACTCAGAAATAGGTGCTCAAACTATATAATTTTTTGAGATAAGTATTTATTTTTTTTTGCTGAAATTGGTGTTTAAAGTTTTATTCCATTAGTGTTTTAAGGTAACACTGTTAAAAAAATCATCACCCAATCAGAATTTAACATGTATCTTTATTTTTATTTTTTAATAAAAACAAAAAAGAAATAAATTCTTTTAAAATCTAAAAAGTCTTAAAATATAAAAAAGTCTCAAATCCCTAAAACCTCAAAATCCCAAAACTGATGATACTATCGCCGTCGATAGCCTCGCCGGATCCCACCGCCACTATCGCCTGAGGCTATCGTCCATTTCTCCCCAACAAAAACAAACAATTAACAATTACAATTAAATTAATATTTTTTTACAATTTTACTATTTAAATATAAATATTTAAATTTAATAGAAAATTGAATTTTATAATTTAAATGGTAAGGTAAATTATTTAATTACTAAATTAAATGGATTTAATATTTAATAAAAATTTAAATTTAATAGAAATAGAAATAGAAAATAGAATAAAAAAATAATTTAATAGTAATAGAATTTTCTAATTTCTAATTAGAATTTGTAATCTTAAAATAATAAATAAACAGAGAGTTGTTGCGGGTAACTGGCGAGAGGCGTGCGAATCGGACGCCGAACGACTAGAGCCTTTCGCGTTTGTCGTTTGACATTCGATTGACACCTCTCCCGCCAGTTACTGGCGATAAGTGATTGAAAAAAATAGGCGGTGGCCTCAGGCAACGGCGATGGAAGGGTCCGGTGAGGCTATCGACGACGATAGTGACCTCAATTTTGGGTTTAAGATTTTAGGAGTTTAGAGATTTTGGGACTATTTTGTAGTTTATGAAAATTTTGGGATATTGTTTAATTTATTTTATTTTTAGTTTATTTTTAAATAGATAAATAAATAAACAAAAGCTACGTGCCAATCCATTACAGAGTGATGAATTTTCTAATAGTGTTACCTTAAAACACTAACAGAAAAAAACTTTAAGTACTTATTTCAACAAAAAAATATTAGATACCTATCTCAAAAAAATGTATACTTTGGGCACAAGAGTCAAGCCTTGATATTACTTACTAATATAATTATGATTATTGTTCGAATATCTCTGAAGCTTGTAAGTTGTCACTGTCATCAAGTGGACAATGGATGCATCATGCATGCTCTCTCTCTCTCTTGTACATACATACATACATACAAATACACACAGAAGTGAACAATAATTGGTGTGTTGAGGGAGCGCAGGAGCATCTTGAGAGGTATATAAAGGGAGCAAGGTGTAAGTTTTGCAATTGCTAAAACCAACTTTGGCATTGGCATCAGCATTGGCATTGGCATTGGCATCAGCATTGGCATTTGGCATTTGGCATTTGCAATGGACCATACACAGGTTAGCTACTTCCTTCCAGAACTGCTATGTATTGCTCTTTTGCTTGGTGTGTTATTAGAAAGCTTATTTATATTCGGTAGCGGATGCAGTAAGCCTTATATGGGGACAATTACATCCTCATTTTTTCAGAAAATATGTTTAATTTAGTGTTATTAGAAATCTGCATACCCATTTTGGAAAAAATATATTTTGAATCCTGATTTTTGAATTTTTAGATTCACCAATGTTAATACTATTGTTTTAGTAACACGTTTTACAAATATTTTCCATAGTATCATTGTAAAAAGTAAAACAAGAGGGAAAGGAAAAACGCTGAAGTAACTTGAATGGGAAATTAACGTCATTTAGTTTCCCACAAAGCTCTAAGCAGGTGAGACCTGGTGAAACATCTTCTTCTTTATAGAAAATAATGAATTATTATTTCTGTTTAAGATTTAATCTATTATTACTAATCATTTTCAAGTGATTTTTAATTTAACATAAATGTGTGGCTCTTAGTACGCGCGGAGTCAAGTTCATGAAAACAGTGTTAGTCGACATCTAATTTTAAAAAAAAAAATAGTTTTTATATAAAAATATTTTAAAAATTAACCTTCCTCTAAAATACTAATATTGTGAATCCAACAAGTGGTCCTATTAAAAAAGAACATAATATTCATTTTAGGAGAATTGAGTTTAAATCACTTTATCTGCAAGACATTTATACATTATCAAAAAATTAAAAATATACATAAATAAATATTATTTTATAGTCACTTTAATACTATTAAAAAAAGTTAACATTGTAATCAGAATTATTTTAAATCCCAGTGTCTAATACTATATTAAATACAAACCTTTAATAAAAATATAATAATGAATTACAGTAAGTCACGAAGTTAATTGATTAGGAAATTGAGTAGGAAGCCTGCATTTGTTTTCTTATAGGTTTTTTTCCTAGCAAATTATTTTGAGAACTGATTAGAAATCTATTATAGTATTACTATTATTATTTTGGCACAAATCCAGAAAAACATTTAACGTTTGAGTTAATATTTATTTTTTAGTCTTTAATTTTTTAAATTAATTTAATTTTAACATTTTATTTTGAGTTAAAATGAATTTTTTGCGGATGAAAACTTTTAGTTAACTGACGATAAACAATTTGAAATAATTTGATAGAATGACCCATTAGAAGAAAAAAAATATTTTATATTTTATATAATTTTATAAAAAATATTTTTTGATTGATGTGTCATTATATAAAGTCAACATATTTGTCTGTATGACACTGCTATCATGACGTGCACTGTCATGTAGGTTTGTCACATCATTTCATATTATTTATCGTCAGTTGACTAACAATTTTTATTCGCAGAAATACTATTTTGATCCAAAATAAAACATTATAGGTTAAATTATTTAGAAAAATAAGAGCCAATATAACTATTTAGTTAAACGTTAGAGATATTTTTTTTTGCACTATGCCTATTATTTTTCCCTAGCTAATTATGTACACACTAGTTTTGCATTATCTAGACAAGAGATGCACAGATCAGGTTTATTCACAACTAATCCGACTTTTGTTTGTTCCAACGGTTTTGGTTCCTGTGCCACATATATAATAACACATACACACATGTCCTTCTTACGTCGCTTTCTCTCATTCTTTTAGTCGGTGACACCTGTTTTTTTAGTACATATAGGTTCAAAGTTCCTTTGCTTTTTCCTCTCTTTTTTTAAACACAAAATGTTTAATTAATGGGACTAGAAAATAATGTTCCGGAAGACTGCATCAGAATGAATATTTTAGAGGGCCTTACAGTGTTATCTGAGGAAGAAAATTCAAAGGAAAGAATCTTCCATGAAGGCAACGACAGAAAGAGATCTGCTAAACGTGATTTATCTGATATTTTAATATTACATGGGAGAGAATGTGAATTTGGTCGTACGTAGATTGCAAGCTCTGGTTCATAATATGACAGCAGACATGAAACAACCGAGGGAGGTTTCACTCATGCATCAGATGTATATATATTAGATAAACTGATAGTACGGAGAAAAATTTAACTCTGTGAAAAAGATTAATATATATATATTGTGACGCAAGTTATTTGTAATATCCATCTATATATAAGTAGTGATGTCTGGCTCTTTGGGAAGAGAAGAGATGCCTCATCACCCCAAACACAGTAGATTTACAGTAGTGTTATTTAAATTATAAGGGTGCATTGCATTGCGTGCAGATTTGTTATCACCATAAGTTCTGGCAGTTTTAATTAGTAGCTCTACTTATAAGTTATAATATCGGTCACCCTAATCTCCGCAGAATACGACCGAGGCTTAGCTTATAAGAACTCGAAGTTTCACAGTGGAACCATAAGCATCCCAAGTCTTGTACTAACAGCTTAAAACTTGTGGTTGATTGGCATTTGACACACTGATCGTTTCATGGCTGAGAATGGTATTATGCACCCACATGAGAGCAAGCGGAGCCTGTGGGGTGTGCCTATTCTTGTCCTTTTTAAAGATGCAAGGTAAGTTTAGATACGGTATTTGCTTCACTGTTTCAAATAATGTTGATATCTAATTTTTGGTTCACCAATTTGTTTTGGGCATGTTTTCAAATTGGATTCACTTGGGCTGGAGATACTAATGATCGCATTGCCTGCTGCCTTGGCCTTGGCTGCTGATCCCATTGCTTCTCTGATTGACACTGCCTTCATTGGCCGCATAGGTCCTCTCTCGTATCCTATAACCAAGCATGTGTCTGTCTATGCTTGATACACTTGATTATTCTTCTTATATTGTTTCTATGCATGGTTTTCTTGAACCAAATCTTGTGGCCAATGCGTGTAGGACCGGTGGAGCTAGCTGCTGTAGGAGTTTCCATCGCTATATTCAATCAAGCATCGAGGATTACCATTTTCCCGCTGGTTAGCATCACAACTTCTTTTGTAGCCGAAGAAGATACACTTGCAAAGATTACCCCTGAAGCTGTAAAATTTGAGGATTTGGAAAAGAATGAACAAAAATTCAAAGAATCGACAGCAGAAGATGTAGAGGCTGCCAACTTGGAAAATGTTGCAGGTGCAACTAGAAATACTGATACGAAAGAGCCTGGAGATGGTAAAACTCTATCTCTGAATGATACCAAAACTGAAAATGCTGAAGTGAAAAGGGGGAAAAGACATATCCCTTCAGTGTCAACCGCATTGATTCTTTGTTCGGTGCTTGGTCTCCTTCAAGCTATATGCCTTGTATTTGCGGCAAAACCTCTCCTGGGTGTCATGGGGGTGAAACATGTAAGTGGCTGCAGCCTGCATCTGTTATTCCTCTGTTATCACCTTTATTTTATTTACTCTAAATTTCATCTTTCTAATGCTTGACCTAGGATTCCCCAATGCTAAGCCCAGCACTAAAGTACTTGACTTTGAGATCACTAGGCGCTCCAGCAGTTCTCTCTTTAGCCATGCAAGGGGTTTTCCGAGGATTTAAGGACACAAAAACACCTTTATATGCAACAGTTGCAGGAGACCTAACAAATATCGTATTGGACCCTACATTTATCTGTCTTAGACTTGGTGTCAGTGGTGCAGCCATAGCACATATCCTTTCTCAGTAAGTTAATTCAGTTTTTTCCCTCATGTTACAATCTTATACCATATCTAATGGGAAATGATGGCTGCAGGTATTTGATTTCACTCATCCTCTTGTGGCGATTGATGCAACAAGTCAGTCTCTTACCCCCAAATATGAAAGACCTGCAATTCGGACGATTTAGTATTTGCTGCGTTTTATGTTTAGTTGTTAATAATTCAATTGCCTTGGCATTGTTTGTTCTATATGACATACTTTATTGTTTCTTAAATACTGTGCCAAGCGAGAGCTGGCATAGTTGGCCTATTGCATCTCAATATCTTAATAGACTTGGGTGGCAACGATCAAGTTGTTTGGTACTAAAGCGAGATGCTTCGAGAGAAGATGTTCAAGTAGACGAACTCACTTTAGGAGTGAAATCTACCTCTTAAGAATATAGATTGGATCTTAATCAAATCGGTTTATGAAAAAACATGCACTATAGAGATATAGGGGTTTTGACATGGTCGATTTAGGGCAATGTCCATCGAGAGAGGCTTTGCCAATTTGAATCTACTTGGCAATCAATGCCAAGGCAGAACATTATTACTAGCCGGCATTGCTAGCATAAAGTTCAGACATTCTATGCCAAATTTTTGTTATCATTCTTGCACTCATTGCTTGCCACACTGTTATCATTTCATTACTGTAATCTTCACTCTACTTCAATTCTTTTTATCATCTTTATTTCTTTAGTTCTTTTATTTTACTTATTCCCTCAATCAATTGCCACCACTTTTATTTTGTAGTTCACAAGTATTAATCGTGACAATTAATTCCCCTATACAATCCATGTGGAGACGATACTCAACTCACTACTATATTACTTGCTGATCGTGTATACTTGCACGTAAAAGGTATATTCTTGGCATTGTTTTTACTTTCTTATTTACATTGAATACATAATCTTTTGCCATGCAATATTACATCAACACATGTCATATGAATATACACAACAAAACCTTTTTTTTTCTTTTAGACCCTTAACCAAATCGTGATCTAACACTTCACATGAACAAAATAGGAGTAAAGCTCCTAGAGTATGACTTAAATTGTTATTCAAATTGCTTCATTAATTTTAATTATATATCACCTCAAATAATCTACATGACAAACTGAATAAATTTTAAATTAATGGAAACCAAACATAGCTCCAATTATCTTACCTAACATACTAGATAAAATAAATTATTGGCAGGCCGATTCCATCCAAACGAATCTATCTTTATGCATCATAAGCTATTAAACACATATACAGACAACTCTCACTTTAATAAATCCTATCATTTGATCAACCAATCAACAAGAATGATTCTAATATTTACTTACCAATCGTATCTCATAACATATCTAGATCGCACCTAATTCCAATCACAATCAACTAGCCATTCGGATCACATACATATAGGAGCTTACAACTTAAAATGCATTTAAGTTATTTACATGCCAAAAGAACCAAAATCCATATGCAAAAACATGTACCAAGGTGCCACCATTCTAGGAGTTAATACAAAATAAGCAAAGCATACTCTTAGGTGATCTTGTGACTTGCTTCGACTTCTTGAAGATTAAGGCTTGAAATTAAGACCTGAAATGTAGTGAAAGAGCCCGTAAGTAAAAACTTAGTGAGATAGTTAACAGAGTTTTATAGTCTAGGCCCCTAAGTAGACTCTCACTACAAGATTCAACTTAAAATACACAAGCTTGGAAGAATAAGAATTTTCATCAATTGAGTCATGAAATTTTTTGAGCTTAACCAAAGATATTACAAGTACCTTATTTATCAATTTATTCAACAAGAATTCTCCGTATACATTTTGAATCGAAAACCAAATAAGTAAACAATCATTCTAAAGCAGCAATATACCCTTATTTTAAACATACGCCTATATGCATATAAATATAAATCTGATGTCTAAGAGATATGAGTACATTTAAAATCAACTATTAATTAAGCAATCTATCGTTTCGATCATTAAGTTTGTTATTACACTCAAGCCTTTCATTCTTAAAGCATAACATTCAAATTGATATCATAGTAGTGAGTAATGTCAATTGTCATTTAAGGAACACATTTCTTAACCATTCAATTACCACACCTTTTACATATATATATATATAATTTATAATTTCATGTTTTGTTAATATTATAGCCTTGAGAATCGACTTTAGCCTAGGTACTCGAATCTCCTACCAACTGTCGTCCATGAAAATTGGTACTCGAGTACCGGTTAATCCCTCTTACTGTCGCCAAGTGACCACAAACACTTCCCTCCTACTATCGCCAAATAGGGACCACTGTCCCGAACCATAGTCCACCCCGACACTGAGCTCTAAGGATTCCATGGCATGCCAACTATACCTAAGACTAACTCGAGACCAAGGCTTTAACATATTTCATTCTTAACTTAAACATTATGAGCATTCATACTTTTAGCTCCAATTTTCAGTTTCATATCATTGTTTCAATATCAAATCTCATGATAGAATAAGGGTATTATTACCTCCTAAAAAGTATTGTTTTTCATGCATATTTTGATATGCTTTTGCTTGTTTTCAAGTACATTTAGTTGCATTAGTTTGTTAAAATCATGCATTTACATAAAAGAGTTAGTAGGCTGCCTATGCCAATGTAATGGTTTTTTTTAGTGGCCTTTGCGCATGTTGGCAGGTGGAATGGCAGGAGGAATGGACGTAGGACGCAGGGACACAGTTAGGAATGCCAAGGTGAATGCCAGATGTTGCGGACACAGAAGGACCACATGAGTGTCAAACATTTATTGGTAGAGAGGTATGCTAGCGGCCATGCCAAGAAGAGATGAACCCCCGAAAAATAGGAAAGGATCAGGCTCCTAAAAGATCACAATTGGATCAACTTCTGAAAAAATAGCGGATAAGTTTATGCCAAGTGATGTTGGCAAAGTTGTGCCAAGTTCGTGTGCCAAGATGGCCATGGCATGATGACGTCAGCCCTAGCCTGATAAGCTATCACATTGAGCTGATAAGATATCAAAATGATCGGATAGAGCTCTATCTCTTATCCCTTGATCATTTCAAATTCAAATGCAAAGGCTTATCTCATCCTTTCCCTTACACGCCTATATAAAGACCAACCGATCAAGCATTTAAGGACATCGAGAAGAGGAGACGAGACGAGTCGGTCAGGGCGAGGTGTTGGAGGGGCGAGTAATAGTTGGTGCAACCGAGGAAGGGTGGTTCTACTTCTTGGCCGAGAGCGTAGCGTGGAGGGCTACATCGAGAGACCCATCTGCCTATTCGCTTGGCAGAAGTTATTTTTCTTTAGTTTTTATTATGATGGTGATGTTAAAAATGTTTGTTGGTTAACCCCCACACCCTGAACTAATTCAATAGTTGGTGGTGGATGTTTTGGTTTTAAACGTTGGCTTTTATGCCTTAGTTCCTTTATGATAATTCTGCTTTTGGCAAAGTTTGTCTGTTTTGCATACTTTAATTTTCCTAAGTACTGTGCCAAAGCGAGAGCTGGCACAGTTACCTTATTGCCTTCCAATATCTTAACAGACTTGTGTTGGCAACGATTAAGTTGCTGAACACTTGGGAGAGAAGCTTCGAGAGAAGTCGTTCAAGTAGATGAACTTACTTCGGAAGTGAAATCTACCCCCATAGAGTATATATTGGTTTTTAAATCAAATTGGTTTAAGGAAAACATACACTATAGAGATATAGGGGTTTTTACTTGGCCAGTTTAGGGCAATGACCATCAAGAAAGCCTTTGCTACTTTTGAATCTGCTCGGCAAATAATGGCAAGATAGTTTTGCCAATAAAGGCTGGCATGAACCACGTTTAAATCAGGCATTTCCTGCCAACAATCATCATTCATTTGAAAACACCTTCCTTGCCAATGCTTTACTTCAGTTTCTATTTTTTTTATTTTCTTTTCTTAGTTTTAAAATCAACTCTTTTAAACTACAATCTTTTCTTCCAAAACAAGTAACAAACTAAACAATCGAATTCCAAGTCAATCTTTGTGGGATCAATATTCAACTTACCAAGTTGTACTACTTGTCGACCGTGTATACTTGCACGCAAAAGACTCTTGGCGCAGTTTATCTTGCCCAAATACATACCATTTATACCTTTTGCCAGCATTCATTTTACACATCTCCCTGAGAGTCAACAAGTTTTTGGTGCCGTTGTCGGGGATTGCAACGAACAGCATACCATCCACAAACAAATGGGTAGGCCAAGAAATCCAATAAGGAGATTAAGATCATTTTGGAAAAAACTGTGAATCCAACAAGGAAAGATTGGTCCTTGGGACTAGATGAGTCATTGTGGGCTTATAGGACGACATTTAAAACTCCTTTGGGTACTTCCCCATTCAAACTTGTCTTTGGCAAACCATGCCATTTGCCAGTAGAACTTGAACATAAAGCCTATTGGGCCATCCAGAAGCTTGACATGGCATGGAGAATTGTTGGAGGAAAGAGGCTGTTTGACCTCAATGAATTGGAGGAATTTAGAACACAACCTATAAGAACGCCAAGATATACAAGGAGAAGGCAAAACGTTGGCATGATAGTCGGATCCTACCAAGACAGTTCGAAATAGGTCAGCTTGTTCTATTGTTTAACTCTCGGCTCAAACTTTTTCCAAGTAAGCTTAAGTCAAGATGGACGGGTCCTTATGAAGTTGTGAAGCCATATGCTCATGGGGCTGTAGCTATCAAGAACTTACAGACCGGAGAAATTTTTAAGGTGAACGGTCAGTGCCTAAAGCATTACTTGGAAGGTAAGCAAAGTCATGCCAAGAAGGTGATCCTCTTGGCAAAATTGGAATGAAGCATCCGCGGGTTTGAAATTCTTTGTAAATATTAGGATAGTTGTTTTTATTTGTTTTAGGATTTAGATTTTGTTTTCTTTTTGTTATTTTTTTAGTTTTATTATTTTGCTATGTTGAAAAGTTTCCTTTGAGTGTGTACAGAATTGATGCCAGGAACATTGCCCGGATGACTGTTAGCCAGAGTGCTTGCCAAGGGTGATACCATGCACCATGCCAATATAGCTTGGCATGCGTCAGTTTTTGTGTTGAAGAAGAAAGAAGAGAGAAAAAATCCTTGAGATTAACCCTAGCCGCCCAATTTATGGAAGATTTAAATTCATCATAATTATCCTATCACTTCAAGTCTTTCCTTATCACTTCACCTTATCACTTTTAACATCTATCCCAATCAAAACTTTTAAACTTCCATCATTATCCCCCCTCTTTTCGGCTACCATCATTAAAACACCTTAAACACTCTACCTTCTTTATTCTTTTTTCTACCTAGCCGATTTCCCAAGAACCATAATCTCTTAATTTCTTTCTCAAGCAAGATTCAAGAAACCATTCAACTTCTCTTCTTCGTTTCTTCATCACCGATTCAAGCTCTTCTTCTCTATGACGTCTTCATCTCTTCCCTTCAAAAGATTCTTCAATGAAGATATTCAAAAGAAGTTTGAGACGAGCTTTGCCTCAAGATCCTTTTTGTATGAGAAGCACTTCGACTTCCAAACCGACACCACCATTGGATTCCCACTGGAGTTCATGGCCATTATCAACATGCATGGTTGGAGTTTTTTTTGCCAACAAAAAGGGAGATCTATGCCACTATTGTGCGAGAGTTTTATGCCCATCTCATAAAAGATTCTCCATTCTTGATGATTAGATGTAAATGTGTGCATTTTGATGAAGGGTATGTGAACTCACTTTTTGCTTTGAATGCTATGGAAGATGAGCACTTCGACTATGCTGAATCTATGACCGTTGCCAAACGCAAGAAACTGCTGGGGGACTTGTGTGAGCCTGGCACAGATTGGACAGTTTCATCGACGGGCCACCAGACGATAAAGAGGTTGGCGTTGAAGCCATAAATACGAGGATGCAACCATTTTATCAAGGCAAATCTGTTGCATACATCTCACAACGAGACCGTCTCAGACGACCGATTGATTGTGTTGCATTCCATCATCAATGGACGCAAGATCAATGTTGGTAAAATCATTACCCATGAGGCTTATAAATATGCTGAGAAGGGTAAGGGCAGTTTATTTTTCCCTTTGTTAATTTCTAACATTTGTTTACGCCATGAAGTGCCTAGGATGGATGAAGATATCGGCCAAACAATCAAGGGAACCACCATTACTACCATTATTTGGAAAAACCTCATAGTTTTTGAGCCAAAGAAGAAGGGCAAGGAAAAGGCCAAGATAGCCACGCCAAAGCCCAAGCCAAAGCCAAAGGCAGAGCCCAGCAGTGTGCCGAAAACTATACTAGCAAGCTCATTGGCAATGTTGTCCCAAGTGTATGCCCGCCAGGAGATTATTCTCCAAAAACTAGAGGTAGTTGAGGTGCTTAACGTCAAGATGAGACACTACACAAAGGAAATGGATGCTATAATCAAGTAGGTGCTTGTCAAGCTTTCTCCTGAAGATGTGCCAGCATTTCCAGTTTTCCCTACCGAGTCCTCTGCCAATGACGATGTCGTGCCAACTGATCCTACCAGCCCAACAATGCGAGCCAGTCCAACGATGCCAGTCAGTTCTGCCAGTCCATCCAGTCCAGTCAGTCCTACCAGTCCAGCAAGTTTAGAATCCATAGCTCCAACTCCAGTGTCCCCGATGCATGTTGAATCTGCCAGCACTGATTCCTCCTCTGAGCCAAAGGAAATCCATGCCAAAACGCCCAAATCCAAGCCAGCTACACCTCCAATAGTCCTTGCCAAGAAGAAGAAGGATATTGTAGCCTCCACTGCTGCCTCAAAGCAGGGCTAGAAAGGGAAAAAAAGAATGGCCCCTGAACGTGGGATCCTAACCATGCGAAAGACACGTGCCAGAAAAGAAGAAGAAGCCCGTGCCAAACGGGAAGAAGTCTCCGAAGGGGAGTCTTCTTCTACCTAACTCTTTGGCATTTCATTTTTTGCATCTTCATGTTCTTGCACTTTTATTTTTCTACTTTTCCTGTATATATGTGTTGTTTCATGCATTGAGGACAATGCACATCTTGGGTTTGGGGTTGTGCATTTTCTCACATTTATGCCATGTCATGCATTTCATGTTTAATCTTTTTTGTTTTCCATGTAGTTCATGTAGAGTAGTTGCATACCAAACCATTAAAAAAGTGAAAAAGAAAATTTTGTCTTGGCTTAAATTTGAAGTTTGTTAACAACTATTAGGCAAGCTTATTTTGATCTACTTGTTTGCCCGATGATGAGTTTATAATTTTCAATTTTCCATGCCAGTAGATTTGTATGCCATGTTTTCCATGACAATTGACCTCTAGTTCAGATAATTGTTTCTACATTTAACACGTGGTATGTATTTAGTTCCCTGTCAAACTTAGGTAATTTAAAACTATGCTTAGCTTTGAAAAAAATGATGCCAGGGTTAAATGTAAGTAAGGTAGCAATGTTCTGCCAAGGCAAGAAAAAATTTTTGAACACTCCTCTACCTAAGGATAATAAGTACTTAGGGCTTCGTGGTATGCTCCCTCTTAGTTCTTAAGTCTAAAACCTTAGTGTAGGAGTTGAAGAGAAAGCCTAATGATAACTGGATTAAGGTGGGGATTCGTGGTATGCTCCCTCTTATCACTCACGCTAAATAGTACCATGAAGCAATCTAAAAGATAATGTCAATACCCTTCGGCACAGAAAATATAGAAAATAACAAAACTGAGTTTAGAAAGTAAATTGGCTAAGGGAGTGGACGGACGCTAGATGCATACTGCCCTCACTTTGCGCACAAATCATGCACTTAGACTAGAGTTATATTGTTCCACTTGAATTACTATCTGCTTGGCACTATACATTGAGATTTCTGAGGGAAGCATTAGAATCAAACTCTGCTTACCAGTATTTGTTGGCATTCCAACCAAAATTTTGCTGAGGTATTATTTTCACTGTTTTTATTTTTCTCTTCTCTTGCATTACTTGACGAAAAGCAATGAGATGGGTTTTGGGGTGTGTTACCTCCTCAAAAGTACTGTTTTTCATGCCTATTTTGATATGTTTTTGCTTGTTTTCAAGTACATTAGTTTGTTAGAAGCATGCATTTACATAAAAGAGTTAGTAGGCTGCCTATGCCAGTGTCATGGGTTGTTTTTAGTGGCCTTTACGCAGGTTGGCAGGTGGAATGACAGGAGGAATGGACGAAGGATGAATGCCAGATGTTGCGAGCACAGAAGGACCATATGAGTGCCAAGCATTTGTTGGCAGAGAGGTGTGCCAGTGGCCATGCCAAGAAGAGATGAACCCCCGAAAAAATAGGAAAGGATTAGGCTCCTAAAAGATCACAATTGGATCAACTTCCGAAAAAATAGCGGATATGGTAATGCCAAGTGATGTTGGCAAAGTTGTGCCAAGTTTGTGTGCCATGATGGCCATGGCATGATGACGTTAGCCCTAGTCTGATAAGCTATCACATCGAGCTGATAAGATATCAAAATGATCGGATAAAGCTCTATCTCTTATCTCTTGATCATTACAAATTCAAATGCTAAGGCTTATCTCAACCTTTCCCTTACACGCCTATATAAAGACCAACCGATAAAGTATTTGAGGACATCTAGAAGAGGAGACGAGACGAGAGGTGGTCGGGGTGAGGTGTTGGATCGGTGAGTGACAGTTGGTGTAACCGAGGAAGGGTGGTTTGACTTCTTGGCCGAGAGCCTGGCGTGGAGGGCTGCATTGAGAGACCCATCTGCCTATTCCCTTGGCAGAAGTTGTTTTTCTTTAGTTTTTATTATGATGGTGATGTTAAAAACATTTGTTGGTTAACCCCCAGACCATGAACTAATTTAATAGTTGATGGGGATGTTTTAGTTTTAAACGTTGGCTTTTATGCCTTAGTTCCTTTATAATAATTCTGCTTTTGGCAAAGTTTGTCTGTTTTGCATACTTTACTTTTTCCTAAGTACTGTGCCAAAGTGAGAGCTGGCACAGTTAGCTTATTGCCTTCCAATATCTTAACAGACTTGTGTTGGCAACGATCAAGTTGTTGAACACTTGGGAGAGAAGCTTCTAGAGAAGTCGTTCAGGTAGATAAACTTACTTCGGAAGTGAAATCTACCCTCATGGAGTATAGATTGGTTTTTAAATCAAATTGGTTTAAGGAAAACATACACTATAGAGATATAAGGGTTTTTACTTGGCCAGTTTAGGGCAATGACCATCAAGAGAGGCTTTGCTACTTTTGAATCTGCTCGGCAAACAATGGCAATACAGTTTTACCAATAAAGGCTGGCATGAACCACGTTGAAATTAGGCATTCCCTGCCAACAATCATCATTCATTTGAAAACACCTTCCTTGCCTACACTTTACTTCAGTTTTGTTTTATTTTATTTTATTTTCTTAGTTTTAAAATTAACTCTTTTAAACTACAATCTTTTCTTCCAAAACAAGTAACAAACTAAACAATCGAATTCCAAGTCAATCTTTGTGGGATCGATACTTAGCTTACCAAGTTGTATTACTTGTCAATCATGTTTACTTGCACGCAAAAGACTCTTGGCACGGTTTATCTTGCCCAAATACATACCATTTATACCTTTTGCCAACATTCATTTTACACATCTCCCTGAGAGTCAACAAGCATGTTCACCACTTGTTAACCTTAAGCATATTTTGCCCATTCAAAATGGCTCTTGAGCCATAATTCATTTATAAATCCCTTAGATTTATCCACAATCATGTTTTATTCACTAGAATACAACATTCATTTCCATTCACATATTAATCTTTTGCATCATCAAGCAACTTATCAAGTTTAGCACTTTATATTCTAGTCATGCTTCCAAACAAATTTTCATAACAAGAGTATTTTATACGAAGTACTTACCTCGCATCCAAGCTTGCGTATAATTAGCATACATAGCAATTTAAGGTAATTAAATAAAGGGCATTGCCCAGGAAGATTTTTAATCCTCCTCGAGACTATAAACTACACTCACAAGTCTTTCCGAGCTATGGTTGTTCCCGTATCACGATTCCTTTCTATCTATCTACGTTTTGATCTACACTAGCTCTTTTCCCCTCGAACTCTTCTCGGTCTAATCATAATACAATATGCAATACATTAGGCACAATCCTATAAATTATTCAAGTCTTTAATTACTCATATACATAGTCTATACTTGTTTATCCGAAACAGGGCATCCTTTAATATTCAAATTTATTAGACTTGAATAGTCTCGTGACAACCTCTAAATGCACCAAAACAGTCCATGCTAAAAACATTTCATGTACTATCATTCAACAGTCCATTTATCACACATAACAGCTCACTAAACATGTAAAGACACCTTTTAAACCATACATAAACAAACAAATTGTTCCTGGTTTATTGTAGGAATTATCCATCTCAAAATAGCCCTTAAAGTTTTATAAAAGTCTCATATGCCTTAGTATCAATGTATACATATCAGGGTCAATCAAAACAGTTTCATTTACACAATCCTAGGCATGTATATACCCAAATCAATTTATTTGAAATTGTTTTTACTTTTACAAGTCATCTTTACAATCACTTTTGGTCAACAACACAGTCCATAATCTATACATATATATGCTTCAAAAATAGCCCTGTTTTAAGACTGGAAATAGAACAACCCTCAAGAGTCTTATAAGCTCAAAACAGCCATCATTTTTTTGTACATTACAAATTTTATGTTTTATGCTTGTTCCATATGTTTCTAAACAATCAACAAATCATAAAATATGCCAACATATACATATATACAAAACAGAACATGCTTATACTTAATTCAATTTGAAACATGGGAGAAATTCATCCTACATGCACATACCTATCTCAAATCTATTCGATCAAGAAAATTTACAACCAATTTCTTATTCTTCAATGATTCAAGCCAAGTTTGTCGTTCTACATTACCATGCAATATACAAAATTTATCTACAACAATTTACCATTTCTATTTGAATTTAAAAGGAGAAACAAGTGTGTTTTTACCTTTCTAACAAAGTGCCAAATGATTCAAAACACCAAATTGCTATCCATGGATTAAAGCTTTCTCTCTCAACTCTCTACTAATTCGATTAAGGAAGGAACAAGGATGGTGACACCAAAGAGAAATTTGCTTGTTTGTCTCTTTCTCTTCCAACCAATCCCTTTTTTTCCTTGCAACAAATGGTTGGTTAAGCTTGTGACACCTAATAGGGTCACTATTATCAATTAAAATTATATGCAAGAATCAAGGTTTTAAGTTTTTCTAAAAATGGACCTTATAAAATAATCATTGAACTAACCAAAACTTCTAAATGAGTCCTTGATTCCTTCTTAAATTAAGCTAACGATACTTATAGTTCCATTGATGTCAACTTAATCTTTAAGTACTTTTAATCTATAGGTTTTAGGGTATTACAGCCGACGCGAATCAAGCGTCCAAAGCCTCCAACATTTCACCGATAGTTAACGGATTGACCTCCCCTATTTTTTAACCACATCGCAATAGAGGATTAATGCATCATAATGCACGCAAAAACCCAGCAAGCAATTCCTCAATATTGCCTTGCTAAAAGCTACCAAACGCCCATTCGAAACAACCGAAAACAACGTCGATTGATCTCCAAACTTAAGCCAGCCAAAACCTAACACTTTCTACCATCAATTAACATCAAAAGACATCTAAAAAAATATCGTAACCTCCTCATACTTCAAGCAACCACTACACATCAATAACTCTTCAAAAACACATAACTATCAACCTAAACAATTAGAGATTCTTATAGTTTTAGGATTCCAATGTTAAAACCATTATCTCAACATTATTAAACATCAAAATCATGATTAGAATTTGTCACATCCCGAAAACCGGCCTAGTCAGAATTAGGTCCTGGTGACCAGAAATTTTGAACCCGGTGTGTTAAACGTTTGTAATTAATGACCATTGTACCCCTTTTTTGTAATGAAATCACAATTTGGTCCTATTTGAGTAAGTGGACTTTCTTGTATGAAATTTGAAGCCGAAAATGCAAATTCTGAGCTAGGCATATCGATATGGTCATGCAAGTATCGATACGGTCCAACTGCCAATAACTAACTTACCGATTTTGACGAGGGCGTATCAATACGGCCAAGAGCATATCGATACGATTCCCCTTGTTCTAAATCTATTCGAAATCAAATTGAGGGAAAAACCAAGCAAGATGCTTACTCACCTCCTTGCCTGACCACCCCCATGTGAAATCATCAAAAAAAGTGATTTATATCAAAGTGAACAGAAGTGATTAGATGATGACGTTGAATTGAGAAAACCCTTGCCCAAGGGAAATGCTTTCATTGGTCCAAACTTTGGTGGGCAATCATTAAAAGAATTGATGTGTTTTTATATGAATAATAAAGAGAAAAGCTTTCATTCCTTCATCTTTCTATCTTTAAACCTCCTGGTAAACTAAACCCACCTTGTTACCAAAATAAGCAAGCTCCTCCATTGTTGTCTTCAACCTCTAGCTAAGCAAGCACCTTGGTTTATCCTTCGACTTTTGCTCAAATACAATACACCAATTGAAGGCATTCGTCCTGGTGAGTAGAACCCTTCACTCGATTTAATGATTTCAACCTTTGTTGGAGCTTAATTCTGAAATTAGGTTTTCTCGGTTCATGTGGGAACCCATGAATTAGGAGTTCAATTTTGTTAATTCGATGTTGTCCCTAAACTCTAGTAAGTTTGAAATATGTTTTCAAATCCTTAATTCGAACACTAATATGACCCTTAATTTGTGCTAGCTCAAATGTTGGAGAAAGACTCTTTGTCATCCCCGAAGAAAGCTAGGCACATTGGAATTTTGATTCGAGAGCCTCATAATCAAGGTGAGTGTAGTCATGTCAAGGGATAGGCTCTGTGCCATCCCGTTGCATTATTGTGGTTTGCTATGCATTGTGTCAAAGCTCAAGTAGAGCAATCGGCTATAAATTCGAATCGTAAGGTTGGGTAAGCCCTTGTGTCATTTTGATATGGTTATGGATATACATGTGACATACGATCCGATATAAATGAACTATGAAAATGGTATGTTGAAATATGAACGACTATGTTATACTATGTGAAATTGATATGGCTATGTAATGATTCAATGTACACATGTACGATGATATGCTATGGAGGTACGGCTCACTTTCGTTTCTGATATGTTATGGCCTACGGGCACGTAGGTAAGAAAATACAATGATATATGTGAACCCTAGACATTTGTGAGTTTTGGATACAATTGGCATGCCATAGGGTTATTTGAGCTCGTATAAGTAAGGGCGGACTACGGTTCGAGGCTATGGCCTATATGTGGGGGAGATAAGGATGGATTGTGTAAGGGACTTATCTGGAGCTACGACCTACTTTCCGATATATTGTGTAAAGGGGAATCCATGTATCCACTTGTTACATTATCCAAGGGAATTAATAAGTATTTAATTATGCTACGTGTATGTGAGAATATGATAAATTATTCCAAACAAGATGCTTATGAAATTAAAGATGTTATTATAATGCCTAATTATATTGCCATGCCATTCATGATGATAGATTGCTATGCATATCATGTTATCCTATTATGTTTGTTATGACTACCTCACTAGGCTATATAAGCCTAACATATGTGTGTTTCATGCATTTTAGGGTCTTGAGATTTTTTGAGCTACGATCGTGTAATCTCCCGGTTGCAAGTCACTTTCGCAAAACATATGTATGTTTGTTTTCGTTTCCGCACTCCTGGTACGCTGGCATAAGGTTTAATGTGTTGTAAAGGCCTATTTTGATGTGGTTGTGCAAACCTATTAGTAACTAGGTGTGGTATGGTTTAAATGGTGTGTTTGGGAATGGTTAAAATGGCTAAAATGAGCATTAAGGCACTAATTGGAAAAGTCATAGTAAACATATTCGGAACATCCTAAAATTTGACACGCAATTAGAAATATTGTTTTAAGACTGCTGGTAAAGTTTGATAAAATTTGAATAACGTTTGGTTGGGTAATTCGAATAAAAAACAGTAAAATTTTGTCATTACAGGTCAAAGCGTATCGATACGGGTGATGGCGTATCGATACGATCAGGCATAATTTGGCTAAAAGAAAGCAGCGCATATCGGTATGAATTTTAGTCACTAGAATCTGGATAGGAAAAACGTATCGATACGGTCATAGAGCGTATTGGTATAGAGTCAACGCGGTCAACGTGTATCGATACTGGATTGGTTGTATCGGTACGGGTTTGACATCCTTCAAATCTAGAAATCTAAAATTAGGCTTAGCGTATTGATACAGCCCTTAGGGTATCGATACGGTGTTAGTTAATTTTGTTATAAAGAATAAAAAGAAGTTTAGACAGTTTGCAAATTGGTCACTAATAACTATACGATCTAATTAATCAGGCTAACGATATCCGATAGTAATGGAACTTCACAGATTAATAATTGGTAAGTTTAATTACAAATCGATAATAAAGAATTCAGGTTAAGCTCGCTAATTTGTAGAGTTTACGATTTAGTCCTTAAGTTGAGAAAGGTTAAAATTGACCCCAATTCTAATACGACTAGTAACAAATAGGTTCGATAAGCCTTGAGAATGAGTAATAAAATATTCTGAACAAATAACAAACTCTGATTCCGTCTTTCGATCTCTGAATAATTTTTCAGTAACACTTTTTGACCCGGTT
Source organism: Hibiscus mutabilis (assembly GCA_019671005.1). Lineage (NCBI taxonomy): Eukaryota > Viridiplantae > Streptophyta > Magnoliopsida > Malvales > Malvaceae > Hibiscus > Hibiscus mutabilis. The sequence goes on from CM033715.1 coordinate 57,318,738, forward strand.
CTCTACCAGACCGTGAAAGGGTGTTACAGAATTAATCAAAAACCCAGCAAAATTGACCCAATCTGAAAATCACATAAATCCTTCCATTAAACCTTGATTTAATCATATTCTTCAATTAAATCATAAAACCTCAATAGAAAACATATTTAAAGAGGCAATAACTTGGGAATTTCAATAAAGAACTTTACATTAGAGGAGAAGAACGAACCTTACCTCCAATGTGTGAGTTTCCCCTTAATTGGATGTTTTCTTCTTGAAAAACAAAGAGATTTAATAAGATATTTGGAAAACAAATTGAATAATCATTTAGGAAATCAAAGAGTTAAGAAATCAAGATCATTACCCTAAATTTTCTAATGAAAAAGAATATGTTTGGTTGAAGAGAAATGAAGAGAAAACTTGAGAAATGGAAGTTATGTCAAATTGTGTTTTTTTAGAACATAACCACCTTCCTTAATTAAATCCTATTAACCCTTTTCATTAAAACACATTTAAAATAATCCCAATTAAGGAAAAACTCGAATTTAACCAAATGGAATAATAGCTCCTTAAAGAATCAAAGTTTTGACTATTTACAAAACATACACTAAAATTGTTTTAAAACTTTACAATTTGGTCACCAGTCAAACTGTCACATTTCTAAACCTCGTTTCCCAAAATTGATTTCACCAGTAATTATTACATATTAAATAAGTATTTTTAACCATTTTCCATATTTTTATCTTACATAAAAATATTCAATCCCAACTTTGACTCGAATCTCTAACCTGGTCCACCAGACCGTCTAACTAACCAACAAACTGCTAGGCCCAAAACCGGGCCATTACAGAGTTTGTCTAAGAAACTCTCTATTTAAGCATGTTTGTAATGTTGCTTTGGAATTGTAATTGGCCCCTTATGTTGGTTGTGGCTTTGGATTTATGTTTTGAATGTTGAATGGTTTGGTTTCTAGGAAGCATGCCTCTAGTTTATCTTTTGAAGCATAATGTCATGATTTGATGATGTTTATATGGTGTTATGGTAAGGGTTGGTCCTTAGTAATGTTGTGTAAATGTTTGGCTTATGTTTGAATCCTTGAAAGCGTGAAAAACCAGCAATTTGGGACATTTTGGGTCCAGGCGTTTCGATACGCATGACCTGTATCGAAACAAGTAAGCATGAAATGCACAGGCATTTCAATACGCGGGCTACCGTTCCGGTACGGGTTCAGGGAAAAATGGCAAGTGTTTCAGTACTCGAGGAAGTGTTATGGTATGCGTTTGAGCTATTGTAATCTGAGTTTTTGGAAATGTGTCACCGTACCGATACACTTTCTCATGTACCGATACAACCAATAGTTAAGTTGATTGAAGTGATGTTTGGAAGTTCTAATTCTTTCGTTTTGGTCTCTGTTTGATATGTATGCAATTGGATGAGTTTGGATAGTTGTTTTAAGCTGGAATTTGGCCCATGAGCATGTAACCTGGTTAATTATGGTTTGGTAACTTTAAAATGAGATAAGTCCATGTAATTTTGCAGAATTGCAATTTGGTTCCTAATTGCAATTGCTAACAATTGGATACCAAATTGATTCCCGATTGAGTTGAGTTTTCACCCGCTTCCAGCATGCTCCCCTTAGGTTATAATGTTGCATTTAGATAAGATAAAAAGAAAAAAATGGGCGTAATTTGTGTTAATTCTTTATGAGTTTTTTTCGGCAAACCCAATATAGCTTGTTTGGTTTGGTCTGGCGTCTAGGCTGTGTCGAGGGGGTTACAGTTCTTGGGGCTCCAAATCAAACAAAAGAAGGATGACATCTTCATCAATCAAGCTAAGTACATCAAAGATATGCTTAAGAAGTTTGGCTTGGAGAATGTGAAACCTCAAGCCACACCATTGAGCTCTTCCACAAAGCTTAACAAAGATAAAGAAGATAAGTGTGTTTATTTAAAGCTTTATAGATCAATGATAGGATCTTTGCTTTATCATACCGCAAGTAGACCCAATATAATGTTTAGTGTTTGCTTGTGTGCTAGATTTCAAGTTATTCTAGAGAATCACACCTACAAGTCATTAAAGAATCTTTAGATACCTTAGAGATACACTTTGTTTAGGTCTTTGGTATACTAGAGACTCTTCCTTTAGTTTGTATGCTTATTCAGATGTGGATTATGGAGGTTGTCATATAGATAGAAAGAGTAACTTCGGTACATGTCAATTCCTAGGTATTATTCCCGTATCGTGGTTTTCTAATAAGCAAAATAGTATAGCATTATTTACCAGAGGAGGAATACATTTTGACCAGAAGTTGTTATGCTCAAGTCCTTTAGATGAAGTAACAACTCTTAGATTATGGAATTGATGTAGGTAACATCCCTCTAAAGTGTGACAATACTAGTGTCATTTGTCTCACTAAGAATCATATCCAACACTCTATAACTAAGCATATAGAGATAAGACATCATTTCATTAGAGATCATGTCTTGAAAATGAGGTAGTTCTAGAATATGTAGACACCTTGAACAAAAGAGCAGATATCTTCACCAAAGCTTTAGACAAAGAGCATTTTTGGTCTCTTAGGAGAGAGTTAGGGCTTATTAGCCTTTCTTGAACCTTAGAGCCTTCTTGGTTTTTTAAAACTTGATTGAATTTGGTTGATTTCCATGCTTATTTGTTTTTGCTCCTATATGCATCTTTTTATATTGTTAGGAGGAGTATGCATCTATTTTTGCTCATTCATGATGATCTCATATCATACACATGCATATCATTTTGATTAAGTTTGAATTTTTGGGTCTCTTGCAGCTAAAAATATTATTTTTTTGTCAAGAGGTATCGATACGAGGTATCGCAAATCGATACGGGTATCAAGGCAGCATTTCAGTATATGTGAACCTATACCGGTACGGTAAGGGATCGGTATGGTTGGAACCCGTACCAGTATATTGTTTTGGTGTGCATATATTTCGTATCGGTACGCGTAGCCGCGGAGCTTTAAATGAGTCATTAAAAGGGGGTTTTCCAAAATTAACTCAAACACAACTTTCTCTCTAAAATCCTAGGTCGGTTTTTACCTATTTAAACCCTTCAAATCCTTTGTTTTTCTCACAAATCATCAAAATTTCTTTGGCACTTTTGGTTTCAACAACAAACCCAAGTTATCATCACTGTAGCGACTAAAAAAATCTGAAGGTTTCCCACTTTTTGAAAAAATTGATTTTGGAGGATTTCTTTTAAAATTCGTATTCTAAAATAAAGTTGGAGTCGCGACCGGTCACTTGGGTTAGGTAGACCGAACACCAAAAAATAGACCCAAGATTTTTACTTTTTGGGTTTGGGAGTCGGTTACGTGTGGAGAAGGGTTTTCACTCCCACCATGCCCAAACTTGGTACCAAATCAATTACCATTTTATTAATATCAGATTTTGCGAGTTTAAGTGGCGATTAAATCAAATTTTGGTTATACATGCGAATAAATTTTAAGGGCCCCATTATTCGAGAATAAACAAAAAATCACCACCAATACATCTAGTACTAGCTAAGTTTACTCTCGAATAAAAGGGCGCCGCATTAACAATTTATATCCTGATATGCAACATAATAACATGGCATGATATATGAATGAACATGGAAAATTAAATGACAATCTACCATGGTAAGAACCAACAAAATTATACGTACACATATCAAAGGGTAAAACTACATATTATATTATATTATATGCAAAAAGTAACCACATATACAAAGCAGACAAAAAAAACATAAGGCGTGAACAAATAAATACATAACGAAAAAATAAATAAAACACCTAAATATACATATGAACATATATAATAAAAATTATATATATAAGTAATACAAAGCTATAACACGTATGCATGTATGTATATATATATAATAGTATAAAACGGGATATATGTATGTATATGAGCGTAACATATGAAAATATAATATATAGTAATTATATATAGCTATAACATATATATAACACTAGGCAAAATTACAAAACAAGGGCCAAAGTGCATAAAAAAGCGACAACCATAAACTGGGAATGCAACACAGGTGAACCAATTAAATAATTTTAAAGAAATAAGGACTGCAACAGGGATTAGAAAAAGGCGGAGGGATTTAAATGTGGCAAATATAACATTTTCTTTTAAAAGAGACGGGCTATAATTTAGGTGGCAAACGGGTCATTCAGATCGGGTTCGGTTCTGGTCATTTCGCTTCGGGTTAAGTTCAGTTTTGACTACATTCAGTTTTGGTTCAGTTTGAGTCAGATCTGGTCTGGTTCGGTTTTAATTCGGGTCTATTGTAAATCGAGTCAGGTATTGGGTCGGATTGGGTCACATCGGTTCGATTGATTTTTGGGTCGGTTAATTTCGGGTCGGGTATCTTCGGTTCGGGTCAAGATGGTTCAATAAAAGATCGATATGTTTCAGTCAGATTTTCAGGCCAGATCAATTTTTTAAACCCATATATGGCTTTATAAAGCCAATATATTTGACTTTTTAGTGAGTTGTGTGACAATTCACATTAAATCGTTCATTATTTCTTTTAATATTTTTTCTTTAATTTGGGTTGTCTTCGGTTCGGGTTATAATAGGTTCGGGTCTATTCTGTTCGCTTGAAAATCGGTTCGGGTCCATTCAGTTCGATTGAAAATCGGATTGGGTCTATATCAATTCAACTAAAAATCAGGTCAATTTTAGTTCGATTCGGTTTGTTTCGGGTTTCAAGTCAAATTCAGATCATCATATCGAGTCGATATCGGGTCTCAGATCGGGTAAAACCGGTTCGGGTCTCGGGTTAGTTTGCCACCTCTAGCTATAAATGACAAACTGAAAACATAAATCATTTTGGGATTTTTTAAACCAATGATTAAACCCATTCTTTTTTATTATTCTCTGGAAACATTCAACTTTGTTCTTGAGTTCATTAAGAACTCAAGGAGATATCCAGATCCCAACGACTTTGTGTTGTACTGACTGTCACTTGCTGGCGCCGACGGGCTACAAAACATACTTAAACTACTTGATCTCCTTTCCCAAACCCAAATCTCACTTCGGATCTTTCCAAAACAAACTTTTTTTTCTTTTGTCATTTTCTACACCTCCATTGTTATTTTGAACTTAATGTTATAACATTCTTTTTGATATAACAAAAAGGGCGACAAATGGTTTGAAAATTGATTCAAGTGAATAAGGGGGAGCTTTAACCATCTATGAATTTCAAAACTCTTATTCAAAATTTCTTTTACTAAGGGGGAAAATCACAAACAATTTTTCAAGTTTGATTTATTATATCAAAAAGGAGGAGATTGTTAGGAAACTTGTTTTGATATAATAATTGAAAACTAGTTTTGGACTAAATTGAAAAGATTTGGAAAATGATTTTAACTCCAAACAACTTGAAAATATGTTTGATGAATTTTATAAGGCTTTGGAATGATTTAAAACTTCTTTAAAGTAGCCAAACCTAAGTTTTTCAAGTGGTCGTACCGATACGGTATACCTCGTATCGATACGCTTTAAGGTTTCAGCTATAGGAAGATTCTAGTAGCCAAAACCCGTACCGGTATAGGCTTGGTCGCACCGATACGGTGTGAAGCATTTCGATACGCCTTGGTGCATTTAGATGTGGATGTTTTTCAAATGGCTAGTATACCGTACTGATACGGATGTATAATGTACCAATACGCCTAACTATTGACAACGGCTATTTTCTCAACGATCTTTTAAATTGCAGACTGTACCGATACACTCCTACGCGTATCGATACGCACAAGCTGAAAAGAGAATAACGGCTAGTTTCTAAAGAACACGCACCGATACGGCTACCCGTGTATCGATATGGACAGCTCCTGAACTACATGTATTGCGGGAAATAAAGGCCCCAACGACTCCAATTTAATCCCAATGGTTTCCAACGACTAGAAACTCAATTGGGAGTATAAAAGACCTCAAGAAGCATCTAAAGCAACTAATGATCCTATTGTCAACAATATTATGATGCAAAAACTGTCTTAGAGCTTAAATTTCCATTCCTTGTATAGAAAAACACTTGTGAGCACAAATTGTCAATGTATGCTCAAGTGTTCTAGGATTTGGGTGAGAGCTTTAGTGTGCAAACACCAACCTTTAGAGAGGGATTTCTGCTTGCTAAGTTTTCTCTTGTTTGAGAGAGTTCCTAAAGCTCAGTTTGTGAGCTTTGGATGCTAGGCTTGGTGAGTGAATCTAGGTTGTAAAGGTTGCCTTCTCATCATTGAAAAAGGGAAGAATTCTTAGTGAATTCGTGAAATCTTTGGTGAGGAGCTAGGGTAGTGGATGTAGGCTTTGGTTAGAAAGACAAACAACTCTAAATCTTGTGTCAATTTTTCCTAACTTTTGCTTCCACCACAAACACCCAAAAATCAATCTTCTCAACCACTTGGCAAGCAAATCAGTTGAAGATATCGGGCTCCACAATTGGTATCAGAGAGAGGCTCAATCGAGTGGATTAACATCCTTTTGAGGCAATCTCGATCAACCAAACAATCAACCAGTTTCAATGGCGCAATCAATCGATAGGCCACCATTCTTTGACGGGACCAACTTCCCCTATTGAAATAATAGGATCATGTACTTCATCAAGGAGAAAGACTACCGCCTTTGGAATCTTGTTGAAGATGGTCCGTTCGTGCCATAACAAAGAAGGCAAGATTGGAGTGCGGATGACACGAAGAAGATTGAACTAAACGCGAAGGCATTGCACATTCTCCTTTGTGCACTTTGCCTGGAAGAATATGACAAGCTCTCTTCTTGTGAACATGCCCAGGAAGTATAGGACAAACTTGAAGTCACATACGAAGGAACAAACGAAGTAAGGGAGACTAAGATTGGTCTTCTCAACCTTGAGTATGAGAACTTCAAGATGGAACTGGATGAAGACATCACGAAGATGTTCGATAGATTCTCCACCATCATCAATAGACTCAAAGGATATGGAGAAATCATTCTGAAAGACAAGCTTTTCTAAAAGCTCATTTATTCTCTTCCCGAGTCATGGGACTCAAAGAAGACTGTCATTGTCGAAGCCAAGAATCTCAAGACTCTAAAGCTAGATGAACTCATAGGGTCTCTTCTCACTCATGAAATCATGAAGAAAGGAAAAGAAGAGGAGAAGAATAAGGAAGAGATAAAGAAAGATGGGGAAGAAAAAGATCATGGAGCTAGGCATTAACGTGAATACCATTGCTCTTAATTCCTCCACAAGCCATCAAGAAGATTCAAGTGAGGAGGAAAGTGAGGATGAAGAGATGGCTCATCTCTTCAAAAAGTTCACCCGATTTATGAAAGCAAAATGGAAAAATCCAAGCATGAAACAAAGAAGAAGATGAAGGATCCCCAAAAAAACCAAAAATGCAAAGAGATGAGGCACACCAAATACGATTACCCTCATTCAAACATAAAGGGGTCATCTTCAAAGAAAGTATATGTGGCAATATGGAATGATGAAGACTCCACCGATAAAGATGAAGTTGTTTATATATGCTTTATGGCCCTCCAAGAGGGTGAGGTAACTTCTAACTCATCTTGTTCAAATTCATATACTTTTGATGAGTTACAAGAAGTCTATGATGAATTGGTTTTTGAATTCAAGGCTTCATTTTCAAAAAATAAAAAAATGATTTCGAAGTTGAAAACCGAAAATGATTTGCTTTTGAAAACCAATTTAGAGTTTGAAGCAAAAACTAAAGATTTTGAACTTAAAGTCTCAAGTTTACAAAATTTGTTTCAAAGTTTAGAAAAAGATCATCAAAAAGATATGGACGATCTTAAGAAAGAAAAAGATTTGATTTTCAAAGAACTTGAAAAGAAAAAACAATTTGAGAAAATCAATTTTTTTATCAAATACAATCTAGTGCCCCTAGATTTGTAAATGGAAAATGTTTTAGAAGTATTTGGATCCCAAAAGGACTAATTACTTCAACTAAAAAGGATAAAATTGAAAAATGGATTCCTAAGGGCACAAAATTATGTGCTACTAACGCCTATGGATCCAAAGCAATTTGGATACCAAAATATTTGTGATTATCTTACTTTAGGTGTGATGGAAAATGATGAACAAAGTACACCATTAAGGGGGAGCTCCATACACAAAAGGAAGAACACTTGAAGAAAGAGGCTTCACATCCTATCTTTGGTTCAAGTATGGTAAAATTAGTTGAATTTTTTTATTTTTTATTTACTTTAATTCAACTAGTTTATCATAATTGTTGGACTAACATTCATTGGTGCTTAAGTAAGGGGGAACCGTTTTTAAAACCAAAATTTTTATTTTTTTCTTTTGTCATTTTTTACACCTCCATTGTTATTTTGAACTTAAAGTTATAAAATTCTTTTTTATATAACAAAAAAGGGGAGAAATGGTTTGAAAATTTGATTTTTCAAGGGAATAAGGGGGAGCTTTAACCATCTATGAATTTCAAAACTCTTATTCAAAATTTCTTTTACTAAGGGGGAAAATCACAAACAAATTTTCAAGTTTGTTTTATTATATCAAAAAGGGGGAAATTGTTAGGATACTTGTTTTGATATAATAATTGAAAAATAGTTTTGGACTAAATTGAAAAGATTTGAAAAATGATTTTAAGTCCAAACAACTTGAAAATATGTTTGATGAATTTTATAAGGCTTTGGAATGATTTAAAACGTCTTTAAAGTAGACAAACCTAAGTTTTTCAAGTGACCGTACCGATACGGTATACCCTATATTGATACGCTTTAAGGTTTCAGCTATAGGAAAATTCCAGTAGCCAAAACCGGTACTAGTATAGGATTGGTCGTACCGATACGGTGTGAAGCGTTTTGATACGCCTTGGTGCATTTCGATGCGGATGTTTTTAAAACCCCCAATGGCTAGTATACCGTATCGATACGGATGTATCATGTACCGATAAGCCTAACTATCGACAACGGCTATTTTCTCAATGGTCTTTTAAATTGCAGACAGTACCGATACACTCCTACGCGTATCGATACGCACTAGCTGGAAAGAGCATAACTACTAGTTTCTGAAGAACACGCACCGATACGGCTACTCGCGTATCGATACGGATAGCTCCAAAACTACATTTATTGCGGGAAATAAAGGTCCCAACGGCTCCAATTTAATCCCAACAGACTCCAATGACTAGAAACTCAATTGGGAGTATAAAAGACCTCAAGAAGCATCTAAAACAACTAATGATCCTATTGTCAACAACATTATGATGCAAAAATTGTCTTAGAGCTTAAATTTCCATTCCTTGTATAGACAAACACTTGTGAGCTCAAATTTTCAATGTATGCTCAAGTGTTCTAGGATTTAGGTGAGAGCTTTAGTGTTCAAACATCAACCTTTAGAGAGGGATTTTTGTTTGCTAAATTTTTTCTTGTTTAAGAGAGTTCCCAAAGCTCGGTTTGTGAGCTTTGGATGCTAGGCTTGGTGAGTGAGTCTAGGTTGTAAACGTTGCCTCCTAATCCTTGAAAAGGGGAAGAATTCTTAGTGAATTGGTGAAATCCTTGGTGATGAGCTAAGTTAGTAGATGTAGGCTTTGGTTAGAAAGTCAAACCACTCTAAATCTTGTTTCAATTTTTCCTAACTTTTTCTTCCACCACAAACACCCAAAAATCAATCTTCTCAACCACTTGGCAAGCAAATCAGTTGAAGATATCGGGCTCCACAAATATCCTTATGAAAGGATAAAATTAAGGAATTTTATTTTAAGGAAAACATCCTTACGAAATGATAAAATTAAGAAATTTGATTTTAAGAAAAACATCCTTATGTAAGGATAAAATTAAGGAATTGAGTTTTAATAAAGGTGGTATCTTGCTTAGAGACTACCGGAAGGAGAAATCTTTAAGGGATCTAACTCTTCAACATGAAGTTGCAGATCCAAGTCTTTGCTAATCTTTGAATACCTGTTAAAATAAGTAAAATACTTTTAACTTAGCATGCTCCTAACATAGGGATGTCTAATTGTATATGATGCATGAAATTTTCAGAATTATTGAAACAAGCTTCTGTCCCCAGAGAGGTCAATTTTAGCTTTCTTTGCTTCGCTTCTTTGCAGTAAGCTCTTAATCTTTTGTCTTGTCAATTGAATATTCATCTCAAATACTCTTTCAATTCTTCTTGCGAGTAGCTTTCTCGTTTTCAAGGTTACTACCCATATTTGTAAACAATCTTCCTTTGGTCCCTATACTATTCTTATATAGGATCTCTCATCATTTCCTTTGTTCAGCATTGCCCCAATCAATATTAAGCTCAACTACTTTCAGGTCTTTGACCTGACATTCAGAGTCTTCATCTATTCCAACATTAGGGCGTGAAAAATGGATATGCAACCTGAACTCACCTTTAAGTTCAATCTTCTTTATTGAACTCATCAAAGCATTTTGGTGGAAACCAACTCTAGGTCTCTATGCTTTATTCTTATTACAAAGTAAAGCAAAAATGCAATTTTTTGAAAAAATGGCAGTCATTTTAAAAATAAAACTTGGAGAGAATGCCAAACATTTTGAAAACTAATGTTTGGAAGAAAAACTATAGATATTTTAAAAATCAAAATTTGAAGAAAAAAAATGCCAAACATTTTTGAAAACTAATGTTTAGAAAAAATCAAAATCGGAGTAAATGCCAAACATTTTTGGAAAGTGATGTTCGGCCTCGGAATATCAAATGCAATAGCACATTTGCTTCAAATTGATAAAGACCAGCCCGAATAAAGCGTATGTTTAAAATATCTTGAATGTTGTGACAATATATGCATAGTCTCTTTCGATCTATTAGGCTTCTAAGAGGAACAATTCTCATACCTAAATTCTAACCCATTTCAGGTGACTCTCTTAATCTCACTAACTCACCATGCCCATCCTTCTCTCATTTTAGTGTCGATCAAGCACTTGAAGTTTGACGTTCCTTGAAGAAAGGTTAACCCTTATATGCGGAATGTAATCTGAAGAGAGACTCATCCAACATACATATCCATGTATGATCAGAATGGTCTTTGTAGGCTTGTAGTGTAGGCCATAAGTCACGGTTAAGCAAAAATGCATTTTTGTACTTGTTTGACTTGGATATGCTCATATGAAATATTATCTTCTCTTTTATTCCTTGGATCGCTCTATACTGCCTATTTTTAGGTTTTCACCCTAGAGTTCATTTCCTTCTTCTGTAACTTCGTATCGGCTTGCATCCTGGCTGGATATTAATGCTCGCTTTCTATTCAAAGGTGATCGACCCTCCAAGTTTTTAAAATTGATCTTTACTTGAATAGAGGATTACGTATAAATCTTTGGGATCATTTCTTCCATTTAAAGCCTCATTCTTATGCTTGACATGCTCAGATAAAATGTTCTTTTCTCTTTATTCTTTGGATCGCTCTAGACTGCCCATTTTTGGGTTTTCACCCTAGAGTTCATGTCCTTTCTTCAAATTTGGGAATATATATCTTTGGACTAATTTGCATCTTGACTAGGCATTGCTGCGTGCTTCTATACAAAGGTGATCAACCTTCCATGTCTTAAAATTGAATTTTACTTGAATGGAGGATTACATATGTATCTCTTGCTTTCTCCTTATTGCACTATTCAACTTAGTGCTCTGATTCTTGATTGCTTTGACTTTTTGGTTAGCATTTTTCAACTTTGCTTGGTCAGCTTTTTTTGCATAAATTTTCCTTCAACCATTTTTATGATTCTCTATAACACCCTCTTCCCGTATTTGTTACCGAACACGAGCCGATGATGTTACAAAACAAGTTTAAACAATTTTCACTATTTGAAACAAAACTGGCAACTCGCACTGTCATTTCTTTAAAAAAAAATTATAAATTTTTTTGTAAGCTTCAAAAATTCATTTGGAAAAATTCCTAGTAAACTAGATTCATCAAGCTATCAATTCATATACGTTAGAGGTCTTAACTCTTGGCACATAAGTGCAGAAAATTCGTTAAATATGCAATACAGTGCAGACCTGCTGCTGAAAATTCTGACCTTGCATCGAATAAAAATTCATAACTTTTTGCACAAAACTCGAAAACAGTCACCGTTTGTTTTAAAAGAAACTAGACTCAATTTTTAGTTAATCCATATAAATTTCATTTTCTAATTCAACCTATGGAATTTATGGCAATTTTTTAAACTCACTACCTAAAACAGAGTTTCAGGATAGCTTCGATCTAATTCCATTTTAAGTTCTCCAACTACTTATAAGTCATTTTATTCCACATACTAGTAATGCTAGACCATATTTTAGCTATACATATACATACCAAAGAGTAGTTTTAAGTCTCTTTTACACAAAATAAACATATTCAATAATATACATGCCACTACTCAAACATGATGTAGGATGTCAAAGCGTTACTAAGATAACCTGTATTATTTCCTCGTTTGCGAGGTGATGCCCAAAACGTTCCTGCTTGCGAACCGAGTATTCAACCTACGTGTGCACAGGCAAAATACACACGCTAAGAATAACTTAGTGAGGCATTATAAGTAGTCATAAAATTAAATATTGAAATATATGAAAACATGGTTAAGCAAATTCAAATCAAATATTTTATATAAGGTAAAACCATCATATATAAGAAATGGTGATATTCATATATCTCAACTTTCAATAAGCTCAAGTATGGTATAAAGAGAAACTGAAGTATGCGAGATCTGTACTCCTTGAGTACTGGTCACCGAAGTGACGATAACATATAAAACACATAAAGTGTCAATACCATATGAAACACATAAGTGTCAATATCATATAGACGTATTAATGTCGATATCATATAAACACATAAGTGCCAATAACATATAGATCTGAAGATCGGTGTGCAACTACACGTAGTCCTTGACTACTGGACCTCTAATGGCATGCCACTATACTGTCACTCTCTATCATAAACTTAGGCAATAAATCCATTTCATATAACTTTGTAATTTATCATATAGACGTAAAAATGTCGATAAAACATATGATCCATATATCATTCTTATTCAATAATAAATTGTCAAAACAATATAATAGGATAGTTCATACCCCAATATATACTAACATTTTTCCTTTGCTTGTAAAACATTGTATAGCTTGTACAAAAACCATGTTGTTATTTTAAATAAATTCATATAAATCAAAATTTATCAAAATACATTTAAAACATATAAATGCACTCACCTTATAAGCCTCACCAGTTACTTGTACCAAAACGTATTTATTCTGAAACTTCTTCTTTGTTTATCAACTTGTTTCGATCACGAGTTTGCTTGTTATCTGTATGTATATTAAATACATAACACAAGCAACCTTGAGTACATATTCACATTATACAAAATAATGGAAAGTAACTAAAATAACTATCCATTATACGAAAAATTATTCTGATAGAATTTTCTATGTTCGAACCATAATTTATTCACATTTTTTCATAACTCCTCAACTTTTTCCAAAATATTCATTCTAGTCCCTATGGACTCTTTTGAGCTTCCAATCATCATTTCCAAGTCTAATCCTTTCATTTCTCACTCTTTACACTTTAGGACATAAACTTTAAAAATTTACACTTCAATCCCCAATATTGCCGAAAATTACAAATTGGTCCTAAAGTCAATATAAACTCCAAATTCAACCTTCCAACCACTTAACTAAATTTTCCAGCCCAAAATACTTCAAAAACAAGCTTAGCAATCAAGTCCCTAAACTTTTCAAAATTTACATTTTGGTCCCTAATGCAACATAATTAGGGATTTTCATTCCAACTACCTTGTATCATCATTTTGAAACATTCTTCCTTCATTCACAACTTAAAATTCCTAACTTAACATAAACCCTAAATTTTCATAATTCAAGAACATAAGAATTTCTTCATTCAAACATCTAATTCAAGCTTGTTAAACGTCTTTCTCACCATGTCCATCATCAAAATAATTTTTGACATAGTTTCCCCTAATTTTCCATCATAACCGAAAAATCCCTTATGCATTTTTCATGCATTTTTCAACACTTGAATCATAGAAATAACATCACAAGCATGATTTCAACAAGAAAAGCCATTATACTTCAAGATTTCATCATGCTCTTCATCACCCCTAATCTTCAAACTTATCTTAGAGACATGGAAACTAAACAAAACTTATGTCAAAAGATAGAGAATTTGATAGAGAACAGTTTCTTATTTCATGTCTCTAACTAAAATCCAACTAAATAAGCTTGAAAATGAAATTGAAAATTTTCCTTACCTATGGAAGAGAAGAGCAATCGGCAGCCTTGTGTATTGGAGAAGAAAGATGATAATTTTTTTTAACTTTCCTTTCTTTTATTTAATGCCAAATGGCATTTTATTTAACCAAATATTATTTAATATTTTCTTTAATAGTCAAAAGACTACTATAACCTTGTATTATGACCAATCCTCTTCCAACACATGTATTTCTTATCCAAAAATAATCAATTATCTAATTAAAATAAGGGTAAAATGTTCTTTTTGCCCTCCAACTAATTTATTATTTACTAGTTTGCCATTCTAGTAAAAATCCAACCAATTTAGTTGGAATCCAACCAAACCATAATAAAATATTCCTAAAATAATAGTCCATAGCTTTTGAATACATCTCTAATATTTTTATTCGATTCGATTTCCCAATATTCATAAAATTCTTCTTCTGCGATTTTCTCTTTTACGAACTACCGAATTCCAAAAATTCTATAATTCCCTATGAATCTTCTCTACTCTTACTGAGTCCAAAATATTGCCCAAAAACACTTTTATGGAACCTTCCCAGAGGTCACCCATCATAGAATTTCTCTAGATTGAGATCACTTAATAATTTCATTTGATCCAAAATCGATATCTTACACTATATTTTAATTCCCAAAACAGACATAAAAATACATATTTCGATCCGATTTACTCTTATACTGAATAAAATTACTTGTTTGAAATTAATTATTGGGAAAATTACCATGTTGATACCTATACTTTTCCTAACTTTTCACTTTGACCACCAAACTTTGAAATTTTAAGTTTAAGTCACTGAACTAAAACCACTAACTTTTGATTCTTTACGTTTTAGTCACTAAGCAAAATTTGGGGTATTACATTCTCTGGCCTTTGTATCCAATGTATGTGGTCTCATTTCTTCCTTCTTGGAAAGTGAAAGAGTGTCATTCTTCGTCCCATTCAAGATATCCAGAGAAAGTCTTTAGGGGGTAGAAGTTTAGGGTCAACACTCGACTCAAGGATTTTAAACGACAAATGCTCGAGGGGAATTCACTAAATGGGATCTGCCCATTACCTGAACACTCGTTTTGTTCCCTCGTTGGCCTAAATAGATCATCAGATGCTCACATTTGCAATATCCTCACAACATTCAATTCCTTTTAAACATAAGCAGCTTAGAATTGATCTCTGCATTCGAATTAAAGGTACTCTTACAATTGAAATTCAAGGTCATGATAAATGATATATATATATATATATATATCCTTTAAAAAAATGTGTATATGTGTATGGAAGAACAAAAATTACCCCATAACAATGAATGAAATGTTTAATGAATCAAGAAATGTAAAAATGTTTTCTAAATATGAATAAAGAAAATGTGATTTTTTCATTATGACAAAAGTAAATGTCTTTACAAAATTTCTACTGCTTTAGGGCTTAAGTCATAAGGTTTGTTCTGTACATTGTAATCAAAAAGGGAAAACCAAAATGTGGGAGAGTCTTTACAAACTATCGTGAAAAGATAAGAAACTCGTGCATAGGGACTTTAAGTCATTATGGCTTTTTCAGCACGGTGTAAGCTTGCCCCATCTCCCATGTTTTCCACTGCTGGACTAACTCTTGTGTCAGGATTCCCTCGCTAACCAACTTCGTAATTTCTTCCAGTAACATCCCACTTCTTGGTGGAATGCCCAGTGCCTCCATGTGGAAATTGCAAATGCTACATGGGTTAAAATTGTAGGCAGCTAAGTCCTGGGACAGCTAGTGTCGGCATACTTCTTAAAGTCAGGGACCTTGAAAATTAGGCGGGATGACCAAATCAGGGACTAGGCAAAGCTCTATTGCATTCAAGACGTCAACTCTTCCTCCCTTTATGACCTCTTTCTTGAGTTTATCTTCTAGTTGCTCGAGTCTTGGTTTTTGAGTTTGTTTAATTCTTTCATCCATAACAAAGCTTCAACTGATTCCCGAATTACTCCATCAAACCCTAAAAATCTTATTATTTAATTGATCAATGCATGAAATGTGTTATAAATTATTTAAAAGGCAAACAATAAGTATAAAATGCAATGAATACAAATATGGTGTTGATTCCTAAACAATCCTTAGAAAGATATATGTTTAACGGAGAAGATGTATGATTACAAGAAGCTGAAATAATGAATTACAGATAACAATTAGCTTCTCGTCTTGCCATCTCAACTTTGTGAAGCAAGGCTCGCACTCCATGTCCTAACGTCGCTTCTGGACTGAGGGGCGGTCTCACCGTTCTCATCCTCTACTACTCAAAAGGTTCGCGATAGTGTAATCTATTTACCCATAAGCTTTTGGGAAGATCATTAACCCGTGCAGGCAGAATGCAGACAAGAGTCTCTTCTTCAGGGGCAGATCTTGACAATCCAGTTTGAAGGAGCCTATTTAAAATTTTTGAAAATTTTGGAGGCTTAAATTAAATTTCTAATGATTTTGAAGTGTTTAATTTAAAATTTTCATAAAATGTAAGGGTTTAATTTTTGGGGGAAAATTAAAACTTATCAAGGTCCCCCTCTCTTAATTTTTTTTAAGAAGGGGGTTTAATTGAAATTAGTTAAAAATCTTGAAATATAATAATAATTTTAAAAATTTTGGAGGGTCAAATTAAAAATTTTGGAATTTTTAAGAGGCTAGATGTGAAATTTTTGAACTTTGGGGGGTCGTGGCCCTCATTGGCTTAAATGAGGAACAACCTCTGCATCCAAGATATGTTGTCTCTGCCTCTGACACATGTCTCTTCATCAATTCATTTCTTTCCTCGATTGATTTTCGTTTGGCCCAACTCGATACTATAACACATTATCGCTCTTGGCACCACAAACTTCTCTCATATCTTGAATACCCTCTAAATTGGATTGTTCTTGAATCAACACTATGTTATGATGTGATGCAAAAGTAAATGCGGGAATGAATGCAAACAAAGGCGTTGATCCCATGGGTGATCACTCTAGAACAACTTTCATCGAATATAAAAAGGTTCTCATTGCAATGCATTCTTCTACAGATAGACTTTAACTCTGACTTCTAATTCTTTGATCGCCTCAAATATTTGAAAGAATCTCGGTTAGGCCTGTAAACGAACCGAACGAACATGAACGAGTGTGTGTTCATGTTCGTTCGTTTAACTTTAACCGAACAAATGAACGAACACAAAATTTCTTGTTCGAGTTCATTCATTAAGGAATGTAACTTGTTCGTGTTCGTTCGTTTAAATAAAAAACGAACACAAATGAACATTAACAAACACAGACGAACAAAAACGGACATATATAATGTGTTAAATATTTTGGGTTAGTTCTATTAATGCAGTTAATTAACTGATTTTAAACCGAATTAATCAAAAATTGAAATTTGAAAAAACTCTTAGTCATTAGCCAAAACCTAAAATTATCTAATAGATTAACCAATTTTGTTTTGGTTCGGTCGGTTAGTTCGGTTTAACTAAACAATGAACACCCTTAGACATATGTGAATAAATTTAAATGAACATAAATGAACGAACATAAACGAACGAAGATAAATAAACATAAAACAAACGAACATAAACGAACGGATTACCAAACTTCCACGAACATAAATGAACGAACAAGCCCTTTGTTCGTGTTCGTTCATTTAATTAAACGAACAAAAAATCTTGTTCATGTTCATTCGTTTAATAAATAAACGAACATAAATGAACTTCCCGCCGAACGGTTTGCTAAATGTTCGGTTCGTTTACAGCCCTAATCTCGGTCTCTCTTCCGTCTCCAAGGGGATTAATGGATGAAGAGCTTTAGCTTTCGCGACCAACATCTTCATGGGCTAGGCCATTTCTTGCACTTGGACCATCAACGTCGTACATTCATGTCTTCATCTTCCTCTTTGAGATACCTTCCATTCATGGTGAAAGATTTTTAATTGAGTGATCAATTTGAGAATCAACTCTTTATGTCATGTAATGTAGATGCAAATAAAAATGCAAAGAGTAAAAACAAAACACAAAAAGAAATAAATTAGTAACGGATAAAATAAACAAATGAACAAAATATCAGAAAAATAAACAAACAAAGCATCGAAAGATAAATACCATCTAAGACACCTAGGTTATTCGCATGACTTTAAAAGGGATGGGCTTTCTATATTCTCTACATGCAGGTTTGTTACTAAAAGGTACCCAAATTTTCCTCATTGTCCCCTACTAAGGGTACCAAGACCCCCAATCATCACCCATTATCGGCTCCTTTCAACCGGGTTTAATTCAGGGGACCCATTCGCTATGTCCATACGGGGAAACAATATTCCCACGAAAACATAAGGTACTCGAGCCCCGAAGGTATTTGCTAGGCCCATATGGAGGAACAATATCCCCATGAAAGCAGTAGCGTTTTCCCCTCACTTAGACGAACGGGTTTATATGCCAAATTTTAAATGCGTTAAAATAAACTCGTATTTATAAAGAAATATTAACTTAATTGTCACTTTAACTCACAATTTTTGATATTAATAAAACAATAATCGAATTTTAGGCATGGCTCTCTTTTTCGTAAAAACAAAAAATTGTCCCCAGCAGAATCGTCATACTATAGCGACTAAAAAATTGAAGGTTTCTCACTTCTTGAAAAAAATTCATTTAGGGGGGTTTCTTTTAAAAATGTATTTTAAAATAAAACTGGAGTCACCACCGATCACTTGGGTTAGGTAGACCGGACACCAAAAAATAGACCCAAAATTTTCACTTTTTGCGTTCGAGAGTCGGTTACGTGTGGGGAAGGGTTCACACCCCCACCACGCCCAAACATGGTACCAAATCAATTACCATTTTATTAATATCGGATTTTGTGAGTTAAAGTGACGATTAAATCAAAATTTGGTTATACATACGAGTAAATTTTAAGGGTCCCGTTATTCGATAATAAACGAAAAATCACCACCAATATGTCTAGTACTAGCCAAGTTTCTCTCGAATAAAAGGGCACCACATTAACAATTTATATCCCGATATGCAACGTAATAACATGGCATGATATATGAATGAACATGAAATATTAAATGATAATCTACCATGGTAAGAACCAACGAAATTATACGTACACATATCAAAGGGTAAAACTATATATTATATTATATTATATTATATTATATTATATTATATTATATTATATTATATTATATACGGACAGCAAAAAATAACCACATATACAAAGCATACAAAAAAACATAAGGCATGAACAAATAAATACATAACGAACAAATAAATAAAACACCTAAATATACATATGAACATATATAATAAAAACTATATATATATATATATAAGTAATACAAAGCTTTTTTTTTTTTTGAAATAATAAGTAATACAAAGCTATAACATGTATGCATGTATGTATATATATAATAGTATGAAATGATATATATATATATATGTATATCAGCGTAACATATGAAAATATAATATATGGTAATTATATATATAGCTATAACATATATATAACACTAGGCAAAATTACAAAATAAAGACCAAAACGCATAAAAAATCGACAGCCATAAACTAGGAATGCAACACAGGTGACTCAATTAAACAATTTTAAAAAAACAAGGACTGCAGCAGGGATTAGAAAAAGGCGGAAGGATTTAAATGTGGCAAATATACTATTTTCCTTTAAAAGAGACGGGCTATAAATGACAAACTGAAAACATAAATCATTTCGAGATTTTTTAAACCAAAGATTAAACCCATTCTTTTTTTGTTTCTCTCTGAAAACACTCAACCTTGTTCTTGAGTTCATTAAGAACTCAAGGAAATCTCCATATTCCAGCAACTTTGTGCCGCACCGGTCGTCACTCGTCGGCGCCGATGAATTCCGAATCAAACCTAAACTACTCGATCTCCTTTCCCCAAACCCAAATCTCACTTCGAATCTTTCCAAAACAAGCCCCTTTTACTAAAATATAAAGGAAATCAAACTATAAACTTGTAATTCCCGAAAAGGAAGATGAAAGAAGACGATGGAGTGGTGTTGTTCATCGGCGCACCAATCTCGACCACCATGCACGGTAGTAACAGTCCGAGACCGAAACAGGTAAACCCTAAAATCCTTTATTTTTTATTCAAAATGAAAAATAAAATAGAACTTTTTTTACCTTAGAAGGCCTTTTTTGCATTCATTAGAATATGAAATTACAATGGATTATTACATCTCTTTATATCTGATTTTTTGCTTACATGAATGAACAACATTAAATGAAAAAGATTTCTGACTAAATCTCTGCCTTTCCCTTTTTTTGCGCTCTCATGGTGGTTGGGGGAGCTGGTGGAAGGACCGCGTGATTCTGGAGGAGAAACGGTGGCCGTTGATGGAGCCACGTGGACGAAAAAGATGAAGCGGTATCGGCGCGTGGGAGCGTGGGAGGTGAGCAGTCTTGGGCGTGCACCGCACGCGCGTTTGGAAGATGGACAGCCAGTGCATGAGCTTCACGCGGCATCTAAAGAGTCTCCGTGTTTTGATCATGACCGTTGGATCTGGCTTGATCCAACGGCTCTCCCTTGGCTGTACGGGAAAAGAGATAACATATTAGGATTTTAATATTTGGGCCAAACGGGCCTTTGTATTTGTTTTTGGGTTTTAATTTGTAAAGGACTGCACTTGAATAATTAAATGGGTCTTATTATATATAGGATTAGTTTCATATTATAATAATAATAATAATAATAATAATAATAATAATAATAATAATAAAATTTGGATAAAA
The DNA here is from genome assembly GCA_019671005.1 of Hibiscus mutabilis. Classification (NCBI taxonomy): domain Eukaryota; kingdom Viridiplantae; phylum Streptophyta; class Magnoliopsida; order Malvales; family Malvaceae; genus Hibiscus; species Hibiscus mutabilis. Next base: position 57,339,724 of record CM033715.1, read on the forward strand.
ATAAGTGATTACAATCATCATCAAGTGTTTTGCACAATCATCTCTTCATTCATCCATAATCTACATTCAAGGTATAAACTCTTTTTCTTTAAAATTTTGATTTCTTTCATTATTGTATATTGTTTATACTTAGAATATATATATTTAGTATGTATATAACATTATTTTCAAAGATTTTACAAAAACTCTTTCAAGATTGTAATTTTTTTTGTTCGAATATAAGATTATACTCGTATATTTTCTTTACTGTTTTTCAATTTCTTTTTCACCAAAAATTTCCATTTACATATGTATGATTTTTAAACTATACAATATTTTTTAACAATACCTTGATCATTGGATTGATTTATGGGATCGAATATGATGTTTATGCATACATTGTTTTTGTGGTTTGAAATTATTTTTCAAGTTTTTACTATGGGTCCTAAGAAAAGTGCAAGAAAGGAGATCGCATCTAGCTCTTCCAATCATAATCCTACATAACCCAATTTCAAAAATAATGGTACAAAACCAAACTTAGCCTATATTTTTCAACAATGTTTTAATGAGCCTCAATATCCTTATGCTATGGATGGTTTTAAACAATATCAACATTTTTGAATCCTTCACGAGCGAGTTGTTTCTATCTCTTTCATGAGTTTCAATGAGTTTCACTTCTGATATCTTGATTTAATAAGGGAATAGAAGTTCATGCTTTTTCTAAGTATACTCGAGATTCTTTATAAAAATCTTGTCGTTGTTTTTTTACACAAATGCCTGGTGTTTTTATAACTGTGAGAAAACCTAATTTGTTGCTTTAAAGTCTTACCTAATGGGTCAAAAGTTTTTACTTGATTCTACCAAAATAGTTAAACTTTTGGATATGGATGATGTGGGTTTAGATGATGAAGAGAAATATTATCACTGTTATAATGGCTCTGTAACCGTATTAGATGCCCATGAGCATTTCCTTCACTTTCTCATCACTTGGTGGTTTCGGCCACCCGGTGATAAGTGGTCTACTATTCGCCAAGTCGATGATTTTTTGCTCTATTTTTTTCCGTTAGGGTAAGTTTCCTAACCTAGCCCAAATTATGTTTGGTGAGTTAATCTTTCTCGTTCAAAACCACCATACCTCTATTTTCACATCCTTCACCTATGGCACTGCCTTGAGTTGCATGTTCCACAAGCTAGGGATCGATTTCACTTATGATCTTGGCTCTACTCTCACCGACCCTATTGATGATCGTTCTCTCCGTCGAGCAAAGTTTACCTATTACCAAGGAGAATGGATTAAGATCGCAGATCTTTCCATTGATGTTCAACCCGATCTAGTGGCGATTCCTCCGGTTGTTTTGGAACCTCAGGTTGCTCAACCTTCCCTAGATGCCCTCATGGCCTATCTTGATAGGAAGTTTGCTACTATGGACACTCATTTTGCCGAGATGAACACAAGGTTTGATTCTCTTGATGCTCGTTTCAATTTCTTGGATGCCAAAGTGACTTCCATTGAGTCTCTCCAAGCTTCGATGGACATGACCCTTACCGCTTTCCATGGTGAATGACGTGGTCACTCTCTTAGTGATAATGGCATGGGCAACGAAGATGAAGATGAGGATGAAGACGCTTTTAGGCTTATTGCATATCATACATATCATATTAGGTTTTAAGTTTTATGCACCTATGTTCTTTATTTAAATTCTTATGACTTTATGTTATTTGCTTTAGATTATGTTTTAAGTTTTTCAGTTGGATTATTATGTTGCTTTGAACAATACTTAAAATTTATAATATTTTATGTTGTTTAATCATGCTTGGAGTTATTTATTGCTTTATATCTTGCATATATTTACCATGTTGATTTTGATCTGACAAAAAGGGGAGAAGATTTTAGATTAAATTTTCAAAAAAAAAATTCAAAACGAACTATCTTTTAGCCTTAAAGAAAATGGAGTATTTTTCAAAAAGACTTAAAAATTTACTTTGGTTTTGTTATATCAGAAAGGGAGAGATTGTAAAACTAATATTTTATTTTGATATAACAAAGGATTTCAAGGACCAATTTGTAAAATTGAATAAATTTTTAAGTACTCAAAAAGTCTCACAAAATGACAACAACTCGAACTTCAAATTGTTTCTAAGTCAAAAACTAAAACCCCAAATATTTTCTAAGTATTTTTGTACTCAAATAGCCAAGTTTGGTCCAAGAGTATCGATATGCTCATAGCCATATCGATATGGATTTTCAGCTACTGAAAAATGATTTTATAATTAATGACTATTGGGTATCGATACACGTGTAGCCGTATCGGTACGCTATTCAAGATGAGAACCATATTGGCCTTTGAGTATCGGTACAGCTTTATGCGTACTGATATGGGGTATCAGTACGCTATAACAACTTTTCAAAATTTATAGTTCCAATAAACTAACAAGGCAACAGTCATAAAATTTATTACAAATATTTGAAAATCTTAACACCCTCTTAGGTGTATTGATACAATTTTTCATTCACAACTTTCTCAGATTCTAGTGAGCCAAATTGGTACCGATACGGTTTATCTCATACCGATACCCCCTTTGTAAAATACATTCTTTGTACTGATACACCCTCCCGTGTATCGATATCTCTTTGTACACCGGATCTTTCTTCTTATAGCAAGTACCTATACAAAAGTCCGCGTACCGATACTGAAGGTTGGCAGATAGCATTTATTATGGGAAAAAGGCAACCCAACGGCTATATTGATGATCTCAACTACCCAAGTGGTTAGAAATCAATGAGGGGTATATAATCACGTTTCCAAAGCTACAACAACAACTATTGAACAAGTCTTAAACATTCAAGCACAAATCCAACAATCTTGAGCATATTAGAGTCAAATTATTGTAACCCACGTGAGAGTGCATATTTGTAATCTTTTAATTCAATTTTTTGGGTTGAGTGAGCTTTGTAATTGGGGCAAACATTTACCTTTGAGAGGTTTTCTCAGTTTGCTATTTCTTTTCTTGTAAAAAAGTATTTAATCAAAGCTTTGGGATAGAAAGTTTTGATAGTGTAATGGTTTCCTCTTGAGCCTAGAAAAAGGGAAGAAAATCTTAGTGAATTTGGGAAAATCCTTAGTGGGAAGCTAAGGTAATGGATCTAAACCTTGTTAGAAGGTTGAACCACTATAAATCTCTTGTGTCTCAATTTTCTATCATTCAATTTGCTTCCCTTCATTTTTTTTAAATTGTCAATTCATCCACTCTTGGTCACACTCTATTGATCATCCCAAAAGATACCCTAACCCTAAATTCTTTACTTTAACCAATCACTCTTCTTCTTCTTCTTCTTCTTCTTCTTCTTCTTCTTCTTCTTCTTCTTCTTCTTCTTCTTCTTCTTCTTCTTCTTCTTCTTCAACTCCCTTTATAACTCTGAACTTGATAAAAACTAGTTGGATTGAATGATACAAAAAAATCTACCCAACAAGTTGAGCAAGGAGTTGCGTTAAAATTTTGAAGAAATTGAAGAAATCCGTGGTTTGTGCCTTCAAGGGGTGGCTTTAAGCCATGGGAGTTTTGAGATTTGAACAAAGATCTATGGGTAATATGGCATTGTGATTAATTTGAAGAATTTTATCATTGTGCAAATGGGAGTTCATTGTTTTATGAAATTGGAAAAAAAGAGACGAAAGAGGGAAAAAAAGAAAAGGAATTTTGGGTTTTAATGTAGGTGAAGAAATCTATATTGCTTTTTCTGTTTTATGGTTGTTTTAAGAAAAAAAATTCTCAATTAATTGGATTGGCGAGTTTTGTATATGATCTGAAAACGAAACGGGAGTTTGGGTAGTTGGATAAATCCAAACCATGTTATGGAGATGAATGCTCGAATAAAGGTGTTAGAGTGCTCGAATAATAAATGTTACATCTTGAAGGGGAAGGAAACTCAAGGCTTGATTCAGCTATGAATTCAACTGCTTGGTGCGGTGGTCAACACAATGGCCGAAAAATATTAAAATATACGTCATAACAGCATCACAAAAGTAATGGGAGTGACTAAAAAAGTTTAATGTGTAAAGTTAAATTGAACGTTTTAAAATTTTAATGATCAAAGTAAGTCAAAGCGTTAAGTTCAGTGACAATTTTTGTAATTTATCCTTTAATTTAAGGTTTTGTTATACGTAGTATTAAGCTTTGTCGATAAGAATCACAAAGATTCTATTATTTGGTGTTTATTTTATTTTTCAATGAAAATTATTGAAATATAATTAATTATAATTTTAAAAATTATATTTCATTTAATGTAAGGTGTTTAATGTAATTAAATCTTAAATTTTAGGTTTAGAGTTTAATTATATTAAACGCCTTAAATTAACGGACATAATTTTTTAAGAATGTAATTAATTTCATTCTAATAAATTCTATTAAAAAGTAAAATATGCATTAATGATAGGTATCTTGCTTGTTCTTATTAACAACCATTAGAACTGCATATAGCAAAACTCTTTAATCAAGGGTAAACTTAGTAAACTTTATTAGAGGTGACTCAATTATGAAAAATACTTTGATACACAAGTTTGTGTAAACTTTAATTTATACAAGCTGTTTAATTTTAGGGTTTAGAATTTAGGTTGTGGTTTAGAGTTTAGGGGTTTTAGTTGTAGGGTGTAAAATTTAAAATTTATTGTTAGAATTTAGAGTTTAGGGTTTATGGTTTAAGGCTTAGGTTTTAGGGTGTTAGGGCTAGGGATTTAGGTTATAGCTTAAATATGAAAGGTTGTGTAGATATGTGTATCAAAATATAACCCATCAATTATTAGTGAAGTTATAAACATATAACTTAATTATTAAAATTTACAATTATACCACTCAATTAAAATTTAGTTAAAATCGGGTCAATTTTTTGTTAAAATACAAATGGATATCTAGCAATGCTTGATATAATGACAGTTTTAGTATTTAAAATGTTTGTTCTTTATCATTCATCATCATTCATACTTGGGTATTCTCAATAACACAAGTTATACTAAACTTGATATTTTCAATTAATCATAAACATGTATATTTTTCTATTATTGTTATTATTTCTAACTTTATATTTTAAGTAATATTTTTGTTATCAGTTTATTCGAATCTAATATTTCATATTATTGCATATAAAATTTAACTATAGAAATTTTAAAAAATAATTATGTATATAAATCTTAAAAATAAAAATATTAAAGTAAAAGCAGGTCACACGTAATAAGCCTCTATAATATCTGATTCAAATTAAGCGATCAATAAATTATTTTCTGGTAAATATACTAAAAATATTAAAAACGCCCTTCGAATGGAGCCTAAAGTTTCTAAAACTTAGTTCCATCAATGATAGAGGGGAAAAAATCATTATGGTTTTGAAAATTTTTGTTAATTGACATTTTAAACTTTTTCAAGCACTTTTATGACAGAGAGTACACTCATATGGGTGTAGAGATATCTTTTAATCTCTACATAAATCTCGAAAAAAATCGAACATACTCGTATCGAACACATTCTAATTTGTCTATTGCTCTCTATATATTAACTGTAGCGATTTAAAAAAACGAGGTAATGGGGCGTTTGGGTATTTTTTTTTAAGTATTTAAAAATATTTTACTCCACATAATATGTATTTTTGGCATGGAATCTTAATAATAAATAACAAAATAAATGAAGAGAATACAACTAAACTTAATATATATATATAAGAAAATACTTTGAGACACACACTTGTGGAAAACTAAAGTTTACACAAGCCTTTAAAATTTAGGGTTTGTACATTTAGGTTTTGGTTTAGGGTTTAGGGATTTAGGATGTAGAGTGTAAAATTTAAGGTCTAGGGTTAGAATTTAGAGTTTAGGGTTTAAAGTTTAGGTTCTAAGGTGTTAATCAGATTAATTTTTATTTAAAATACAAATGGATATCTAGCAATGCTTGATATAATGACGATTAGTATTTAAAATGTTGTTCTTTATCATTCATCATCATTCATACTTGGGTATTCTCAATAACACAAGTTATAATAAACTGATATTTTTCAATTAATCATAAACATGTATATTTTTTCTATTAGTTGTTATTATTTCTAACTTTATATTTTTAAGTAATATTTTTGTTATCAGTTTATTCAATCTAATATTTCAATTATTGCATATAAAATTTAAATAGAAATTTTTAAAAATAATTATGTATATAAATCTTAAAAATATATTATATATGTCGATGGTTATAACTATAAAAGTAAATTTATATATTTATTTAATTTTAGGGTTTAGAATTTAGGTTGTGGTTTAGAGTTTAGGGTTTTAGTTGTAGGGTGTAAAATTTAAAATTTATTGTTAGAATTTAGAGTTTAGGGGTTTTAGTTGTAGGGTGTAAAATTTAAAATTTATTGTTAGAATTTAGAGTTTAGGGGTTTTAGTTGTAGGGTGTAAAATTTAAAATTTATTGTTAGAATTTAGAGTTTAGGGGTTTTAGTTGTAGGGTGTAAAATTTAAAATTTATTGTTAGAATTTAGAGTTTAGGGGTTTTAGTTGTAGGGTGTAAAATTTAAAATTTATTGTTAGAATTTAGAGTTTAGGGGTTTTAGTTGTAGGGTGTAAAATTTAAAATTTATTGTTAGAATTTAGAGTTTAGGGGTTTTAGTTGTAGGGTGTAAAATTTAAAATTTATTGTTAGAATTTAGAGTTTAGGGGTTTTAGTTGTAGGGTGTAAAATTTAAAATTTATTGTTAGAATTTAGAGTTTAGGGGTTTTAGTTGTAGGGTGTAAAATTTAAAATTTATTGTTAGAATTTAGAGTTTAGGGGTTTTAGTTGTAGGGTGTAAAATTTAAAATTTATTGTTAGAATTTAGAGTTTAGGGGTTTTAGTTGTAGGGTGTAAAATTTATTGAGTCTAATGACAATCCCTATTTAAAACATATAAATTAAATTATTTTAATAAAAAATATTATTTTTAGGTGGTTCGAGTTTAAACTGTTCATTTGTACTATGTGCATGCGTTAGGGTTTATATGAATTTCACAGGAAAGAAGTAAGGCATTTGGAACGGACCGCTCTATCCAAAGGCACGGTCCATCTCTGCCAACAGATATGTGTGGTTCAGGTTCTTTCTATAACTGAAAATCCGCCATCATCCTCACTTGTTTCATAATTCTTCACAGTGCATTTCCATGGCAACTCTAAGCTTCAATTCCACAAGAATCAAATCCCCACCTCTCCAATCTCAAAAACCAATCTCAAAATCTCACTTTTACACAAAACCCAACAACGTATCATTCCTTTTTTCATCTATAACCCACCAACAGCTGCACCATTCTAAACCCAACTCTGTTTCCGAAAGCTCAGTGTCAGTGCCAGAAGAAGAAGCTTTTGATGACATTGAAGAAGATGACCCAACTTCCGAGTTGAGCTACCTTGACCCGGAGACCGATCCCGCGAGTGTTACGGAATGGGAGCTGGATTTCTGCTCGAGGCCGATTCTGGATATTAGGGGCAAGAAGATATGGGAACTCGTGGTGTGTGACAGCTCGCTTTCACTTCAGTATACCAAGTTTTTCCCCAACAATGTTATCAATAGTATTACTTTGAAAGATGCTATTGTAACCATAAGTGACGATTTAGGTGTCCCTTTGCCAAAAAAACTTAGGTTCTTCAGGTAATTTTTACAAATCTTTCGTATAACATATGCAAATAGCATGATGAATTGTCTTAATTGGTTCATTTTTGGTCGGATTTGTAGGTCTCAAATGCAAACCATAATCACAAAGGCATGCAAAGAGCTTGGTATAAAGCCAGTTCCAAGTAAACGGGTGAGTTTCTGAATCTTTGCTTCAGGTATGATATTACGAGTAGTTTCATGAAGGTAAAAAGGAAAGTAGAACTGGATGTTTGTTACAGACTATAGCTATAAAGTTCAGGTTTTTATGCTTCTGTTCAATGGTTCTTGTCCTTTTTCAGTGTCTTTCACTGCTACTTTGGTTGGAAGAACGTTATGAGAGTGTATATATGCGTCATCCTGGTTTCCAAAAGGGTTCCAAGCCACTTCTAGCATTAGATAACCCTTTCCCAATGGAACTTCCAGATAACTTATTTGGAGAAAAATGGGCATTTGTTCAGCTACCTTTTTCAGGTATATCTTTCACATTTAAATCGAATGGTGTTGAAATATCTTACAGACCATGGATGTGTCTTCATTTCTCAACTAAATGTTCAATATGCTCTCCTTTGACATCATTCTCCCGTTCCGTTGTAGCTGTTCGAGAGGAGATTTCGTCCTTGGACGAAAGGTTCGTGTTTGGCGCTGGTTTAGATTTGGATTTACTAGGAATTGAAGTAGATGACAATACGTTGATTCCTGGACTTGCAGTGGCTTCTTCACGTGCAAAACCATTGGCAGGCAGGTCTATTGTCTCTTTGGATGTTTCCTCATTCTCCATTTATGCAAATGCAGTAGCATGTTTAATCTATTTCTTTCAATGATTACCTTCACCATTCAATAATGGGGTTTTCTTGAAGACTAAGTTTAAGGGTCAATGAAAATGTGTTGGTGCAGCTTGGATGAATGGTTTGGAAGTGTGTTCCGTAGAAGCCGACACCGGCCGCGGTTGCCTGCTCCTATCTGTTGGAATATTGACTCGTTACGTTTATGCAACATATAAGAAAACTCCTACGACCATAAGTGAAGCTGAAGCTTGGGAAGCAGCAAAGAAGGCATGTGGAGGACTACATTTCTTCGCCATCCAAGATGACTTGGATTCAGATGATTGTGTCGGTTTCTGGCTCCTGCTGGACTTGCCACCACCCCCTGTATAATTAAGAATCATTACATGTCATGCTACTTATATTTTGATTCTAAACTTGTATTGATTCCAAGTTATATAACCAAATTACTTTTATAGCTATAGGTTTCAAATTTGTTAAGTTAATTCAGATATTTTTAACATTTCTCTGGAGTTTGAGGTGATTATTCTGCATAACAGAGGATTGAAAAAAAAAAACGAATATGAGCAAACTCAAATTTTAAATGATCCAGGACCAAAATGAACGAAACTCAAAAGGATCTGAACTCCAAAAAACTAGGTATCCAGAAATACCTGAAACTGAGATGTGGGAATCAGACGTGAAATCAGAAATGCAGAATTGTGTAAAAGAAAATTGGAGTATACCATTCCAACCACTACAATAAAAAAGCGTCAATGGACAGCCTTTGAATCTTCACTAGAAAAATAAACTGCCTGAAACAAAATGCCTATGCTATCAAGTCTTTGATCTCTTTTGTTTTTGAAGAACAAAACGAACACCTTGCTTCCCAAGTTCCAAAGTCTTCAGTTTACCATCATCTAGCCTGACAGATAATGTGGATGTGCCTTCAATACTGTCGGTAACGGTTCCCACATGCCTGCTTGTTCAATTTCAAAACAAATAAGGATAAAATTTCAGAATACGCCTCACAAATCTAAAATCTACGGCTATCAAAGCATACTTTGGGTGGAGATTAACTATGCAAAAGAAAACATCACAAATCCTTTTTTTTTTTAATCTAGAGATCAAATTCAGAACAGAACACATGCAAAAGATCTAGAAATTCATAGGCCGACAATTTACATCTTGCCTTGTGGTTTTTTCTGTGGTAAAGAGAAGCTAAATCTTACCATGAATTGTCAGAGGCCTGATGAATTTCAACTTTCTTTCCAACTGCATCTTTACCCAACTTCTTTAAAATCCAACTTGCATCCATTAAACTGCCTTGATGAGATTGTGTGGCATCAACATCTTCATCTTCATCTTCATTAAAAAAGGATTTTTCCATTAAGGGCGATGGTCTCTTTCTTTTTGACCTTTGGCCCTTTATAGATCCCTTCATCATAATGAGCCTATGAATTCTGATTGCCAAGAACAGGTTTCTTCAATTTAAACTTAAGAGATGGTTTAGGGTCTTTTGGCAAAGAATTCAAGATGGGTGTTTGGCCATAATCTTCACTACTTCCACCATACATATCATCTTGGTCTTCCAACTGCTTTCCTGACACCACCTTCCCCCCTCTTAGCATGGAGACATCACCTGAAGATGCAGCAGCGAACCTATTTCCATCTATGCTTCCTTTTCCTGAGGCAATGCGTGTGTGTTCTTGAAGAACAATTTCACATTCATCAGAACTGTTTGCTGCACTGGCTTTCAACCTCGATTCAGGATTTTCTGACCTAATTTTGCCAAACTTCATCAAGTTCCCTTCTCTTCCCATGATTTTCACACCTCTTGACTTGGTGTAGCGATCAACTCTGCCTCCTGCAAAAAGAACATTTTCACTGTAACCATGAAGAACATTGAAAGAACAACACCTTCCAAATGGTCACCAACTCCAACACAAAAAATAAACTTTTTAACACCAAAGCAATGGGTCATGATAGTTATATTACCATCACTAAATTTAGCAATACTGTCATGCCGATCCAGAAACTTCTCACCAATTCTATGTTGATTTGCATCTTGAACGCCTATATCAGTCAAACATGAGAATACCTAATAGTTTTTAGATTAACGCTCAAACCAGAGATAATAACAAACCATTTTATTGTATGTCATGTACTACCTTGTTCAATCTATAAATAGAATCTTAACGAATAAAGGGGCCAGAGAAAAACCTAAAGGTAATTTGGTGCAGCTAGAAATATTAAGTTGCAATCTAGGAGTATTCATTGACAGCATATCAAAGGAAATGATGGATGTCTGACTGTAAGAAAATATAATCATAATATGTGAACCTATGCAAATGCGAGTTGTATCATAAACAGAGTAAGTGAAGCCATACCATGGTATGAAGTCACATCTCGATCTCTCTGAAAGCTTGAAGCATCAGACATTGAAGAGTTGGCAACATTTATTTTTTGTGCACCAAGATTTATGACTAATTTCTTAGCTTTCACAGTCTTTGACTTGCTACTATGTTTTCCGTTGTCATCTCCACGACCTAAATTGTGTGATTTATTGCTTTTGATTTTAATAACACGGATGTCCTATCTTCATCACTAACCACCACCTCATCTACCAGCTTGTGTTTCAAAACCCCTGGCTGATTGGTATAACAAATTCCAGCAACTGGAGAAGAAACATCTTGTCCTTCATTTATCTGAGATGCAACTTCATTGTTCCTGTCCTCACCCAAGCTGTATCCTTGAGAGTGAATATCTTGATTCCCCTCAAAACTCAGCTGTGATTCTCCTTTGCTAATCAAAGATGTTTGGTGAGCCTTTTTCTTGGAATGTTTTTTACTTGACGATTTTTTTCCATATTCCTTGTTCTTCTTTGGTGATTTGTCAGCAAGTCCTTTAAGAGAGAACTTCAGGGAATGCCCAAATTCATTTTTTTAGCATCAATAGGACCATTTCCTCGTCATCTGAATATGGAGAGACTGAAAATATTTCTTCTTGAGTAGGCAGCCCTCAGGCTAGCTATCAAATCTCGATCAGCTATGTCTCTTCTCTTCCAAAGTTCACGAACAGCGTCCTCAAGATCGGTAACCTGGTAAAACATTTATGAAAGCAGTTGTAAGTTGAAAAGAATCCTTTGCCTATCTCCGTTCTGAGAAAGAGAGAAGGAGAAAAGAATGCTGCAATTCAAAGCTACCTGGTAGCACTCTCCACGACACGTTGCACATTTATACTGGAGATTGCCATCTCCTTGAAACTGCAGATATTTTTCATCACTGCAAAACGTTTCTTTCATAAATAAAAATTATCCAAAACTTGTATGGCTGTTGTAAAGATAAACAAGGAAACAAAATGCTTCTTTCAAGAGTACTAGAACTTTTGTAAGAAAACAGCTATTGCGGAGCATTGTACAAAAATCTTGAGAAACGCAACTATTTGATGCAGGCATGCTGAACGACAAGCTATTAAGAAAACACGAACACGAATTATAGATCTTTATTTGTGTCAAACTCAACATCGTAATATGACAGCAACTTCCCTCTTCAGAAACATGCAATAAACAATAGGACAGCAGAATTAGATCAGTGATTCTTTAAAAGTAAAAAGGTAGCAAGGAACCTGATGCCATCAGTGGCAGTGCACCCAACGTTGGCAAACATCACAGCAGACCATGGGAGTTGATTCAGAATCCCTGTAAACCTGCAAGGTTGTACTAAAATGCCTATAAAGTTCATTTTTTAAGATAATCATGAAACATGAAAGAATTCACATGGTTTCTAAAATCAATAAATAAAAGTGGTTCGGAATACCAGTATTTCTTTTCTTCCGTTTGAAGGAACAATTTTTAGGGAATGGGATTCTTTCGAAATACTACTAACCGAAAATTGAACCACCCAAACATCATTCATAATCAGAAAATTGGAATTTACCTTTAAACATACAGGGCAGTAATTTCCCTTCACAAACAACCTTCCACAAGCATCACAACAAGTGTATCCCAAGAACCACCTGTGAGATATATAAAAAATCGATCCATATATTAATACTAAAGAAATGTTTCAGCAGAAGTCGGGAAAAATCATTAGCTATCAGTTATCAAGCACTAAAAACACAACAGTGTATCAAAGAGTTTCAATAGTTGAAAAGAAAAATGAAGCATTAATCTATATAGAAAGGTAAAAATGTCAGTGCAAAAGCTTCATTTCTATTGGTTACTGATCATACCGCACACTTAAACCATTTCCAGGGACATTGGATCCACAGCTGTGACACCTTGTATGTTTTGGGCACAAATATGGCCCAGAAGAAACATTCTGCATATCCAGGGATTATGTGAGCCATTCAATTCGTAATCAAGGTATAAAACTAAGCACAAGCAATGCAAATCAAACCTTATGTGATGGATGTTGGCAGTAGCAATGGTATGCACCATCACACCTTTTGCAGAACATGAGTCTAGTTGGGTCGCCAGTACTTCGGCACACCTAAAGAAAGAAGATGAGTAGCCATGGGTGCAACCAAAAATTTGAACACAATTGGGTGAAAACATGTATTAGAATGCAAAATAAATTAACTCGCAGGTTTGAAAGTAAGGGCAAGTCCAGGAACTCCAATGAAACAGATCTGCAATCATGCCAAATGTATAAGACTGCACTACAGAGGTAGTATAAGATAACAGCACAGTAAATTATCTGCCTCTATGTTTAGCCCAAGATTTCAAGCACCTTCTATGGTACTTCTTGCCACAATTTCGGCAAGAAAGCATCCTTCTTGCCCTCTCACTTCCTTCATTTTCACCCAAAAAGCACATGCGACACATCAGATTCGAGTTGGACTGTCCTAGCTCATCTACAGCGGAACTTTTTGATGCAACCTGGAAAGGAAAAGGACATCATCACTTCTCAGAAAGCAAAGAGAAAAAGAATAGTACATAAAATGGTAACCAATCTCAGCACAGGACCCTTTTATTTTCAAAGTTCAATTTCCAGGCTAAATGAGCGTAAACAACCCAATATAAAACCAGAACCAACTAAAAATCCAACTATTGAATCCTTCTTTCCAGTTTAGCTCAAAATCGATAGTAGTATCCACGAGCTCACTACACAACATCTTCATGGTTTCAAAATGAGGATCAATCAGATTAGACATCAACACAAGACAAACATATATACTCTGGATAGTACATCTGAATACATACAAGCGGAATCCAAGCCAAACAGTTTGCAAAGTAAAACTTAAATAAAGCATAAAAATCGCACACTACATATGGCCAAAAGTCAATTTACCAATAAAAACATAAATGCAGCTGAAACTGAACATCAAAACCCCTAAATGACAACGAAAATCACACTCCACTATAATTAACTGAAAACTCAAAATTAAAAATTAAGATACATATGCAAGAATGTTACCGCAATATCACCCGACTCAACCCTCCTAGCATAATCCTCAGCCGCCACCATTGCAGCAGCGGCCTTTCTCTGAAGGGCGAGGCGCTTGGCCTGGGCTGACTCATCCACGGAATCAGCGCCGCCTCCCCCATCTCCGGGGGGAACGGGCGAGACTTTAGGTACGGGGACCTGGACCGTCCCCTCTCGAGAAAGCCTAACGCCCCAGGGGTCTTTCAAAAAGCCTTGGACTTGAATCATTTCCTGCAAGAAGCCATTGATTCCGAGGAAACCCTAGCGGACAGAAGCAAATTCGCCGACTACAAAACAGAGAGAGACCATAAAAACATTAACACGAGGGGGTTTAGAGAACAAGTAAGAAAGGGGAGAAGGCCCTTTTAATTGTACCATGTAATTGGGCAAGCTACGTGAAAGGCCATGGTAAAGGGATTTTGGAAATTTTGAATTTTTTGAGTTTTGAGAGATTTAGCGATCTCGCTCCCTAAATATTAAAATTTAAATTAAAATATAATAATAACATAATCATATATATGGACAACTGCCATGGGTTAGGCTTCTGTATCGGTACCAGGCGCTGCCTCTTTTTCTTTCCTGTACAAGACATTGGTCCAATTCCAGGTTTGGTCCCTCTATTCTATTTAAATTTGAAATTTAGCCATTATTTTAATTTGACATAATTTAATCCTTTATTTTTATAATGTCGTTTTTTAGTCTATGTTGTCAAAGTCGTTAAATATTTCTACTAAATAGTACACGAATTTCCATTAAAACCATCTTTCTAACCCTAAAAGATATATTTTATTTTAAATGGATTATTTAAAGTAAAAGTTCACATCCACACTTAACAGGAATATGAGAGGGGTTATCTACTTGAACTAATTATTTACATTATACAAATTCAAGAACCAAATTATATAAACTTGATTGTTCCATGGGTAAATAATGGTATGTTCTCTAAGTGACTCGAACTCAGTCACCATAGTATGTAGGTATGCATGAATTTATTTAGATTTAAAGCCAATATATATATATATATACAAGTATCCTGTAATCATGTTAGAATGCTCGAAAAAGTATATGCACTAAAATATACATTTAAGTATAATATAGGGATTGAAACTATAGTTTCACTTTCACCTAATGTAACGACTCAAATTTTCAAATTCGAAATTTATTTATAATCGAACCAAATGTTTTATAATAACACCTAAATCTTCGGATTGAAAACTTGTTTATATTCGAAATCTTTTACACGTTTATTTTAATAATTATAAAATATATATTATATTATTATAGATGTATATTGTGAGGCATGGGGTGGCAGACTATTCAACCACTCCATCAATCTTTTTTTTTTTCATTTTAATGCCGTATCCTCTATTTTTTATATTTTTTGTTTGTTTTTTTAGCCATGTAAATTGGCTTATAAATGAGTGTTTTGGATGGTGAAGGTATAGAAAATAAAAAGGGAAATAGAGAGAGAAAAGGGACTGGCAGAATCGGAGAAATGAAATGGGGAAAAGAAAATAAATTTTCAGCTTGGTGCTGTCTTAGTCAATGACTCAATAGGAGGTTTATTTGTAGTTTGATTGAGCTGATTTTTTAGTAATAGCTAGAAGAAATAGTATTTTTGATGTTGGACGGTAAGAATTTTTATATGAACTTTTTATCAACGGAAAATGAAGATTTTCAGCAGCTCCGATTTTAGTAGTTTGAGTTGGATTTTGAAGGGTTTTAACCAAAGTAAGAATTTCTTCAAGCTAACAATTCCATTGCATGTTTTATGTTTAATTTCATACTATAATACTATGATATTGTTTTGATTTGTCTCTGTTTGAGCTCAATTGGTGCCGGTGACAATCTCTAAAACTTAAGGATTGTTGAAGCTTGGTGAAGGTTGGAAAGATCTTGTTTTGCTTGGGTTAAGGTAATATTTAAATACCTCTTTGAATTTGCATAAAAATAGGTTTGTATGTTTGATTAGATTATAAACTAATGCACAGATTAAGTGGATGTAATTAAGTTATCTAATGGTGGAAATTTATCCTTGTGTTTGAAATGGCTGCCTAAGTTTAATTAGTTGTCGGTATTGCGTCTTAGGTCTTTGGAATTTTGGATCGGGGATTTAAAGAAATTTTTGTTCGAATTAATTGGTAATGTTTCGGGGAAGGTTTTGAGGTATCGAAACCTCCAATTAAATTTAGAATTTCAGGATTTCAGGTTCAGTTCGGGTTTCGATATCTGAATAGGAATTTCGATACTTTGGACCCTTAAATGTTAGATTTAATTTGTTTTAAGTTGATTTGACCCGTTAAGACTTCTGAACAAAACGAAGACTTTCGCAACAATTAGAATAATTTATTTTGACCATTAAATTTTGAGTTAGTCAACTGTCCTTGTGAAACCGAAACCTTCTTATTAAACTAAAAATACCAATATGCTTTTTTTTTTCTCGTAAATGATCAAATTTCCCGGGTGAAGTTTGTGATTCTAAATTAACTTTGATCAACCTTTAGGAGTTTTGGGTGTATGCTTGTAAGTTCTAATTTACTTCGGAGTGTACCCCGAGGGCGAGTAAAGCTTAGACTTTGTTTATTTGTTGTCTGAGGATTTTTGGATCCTTATTAAGGCTTGACAGCCATGATTTTACTCGAGTGAGTTTCGCTCGAGATTTGGTCTGTTTCGTGATTCTAGAACTCAGTACGATAGACTTAGTAAGTTTTGAGGTACTAAGTTCTAGTATATGATAGATTTGGTAAATTCTGCATTTCTGATAGTTTTGTTATTTGGTATTTTCATATTTGAATGTATGACGTACGTACTCGATTTGTTTCAGTGCCCGCGCAACGGTGTCGGCTTATATATATTTTGTTCCGGTATACCAATGATTCGCTCATGAGCATTTAGCACTTATTATTATAGCCTGCGATTCAGGCATTCTGTGACTAGCTTTCGTATCAGGTATTTTGCGATTATAACTACGATTCATGTATGTGTTACATTTTAGTATTATGTATGTTTAGGATTTTTGAGTCTAGGGACTCGAGTTTGGTTATGCCCTTTCAGCACATTAAATTATGCTTCGTTTATTTTTTATCAATCATACTATCCTGTTTTATAATTATTCATTTTGGTATTGTTGTATTACTGAGCTCCCAAGTTCATTAAAATTATTAATCTTCGCAGGTTAGTAGGTTAATAAGTGTTCGGGATATTGACATCGGTTCAGGGAGTTTCAGCCACATTAATTGTGGAATACGGTACTTGCATATCTAGGTGGGCATGTAGGTCACTATACTTTGTCTATATGTCGGTTTAAGTTTGAGTCTTGTTTCATTTTCTAAATTTGATTTTAAATTGCATTGATTTATATAAAAGAAATTAATTTATTTGTATTTGTATTTTCGGTTCGCTCTTGTGACCCGAATGTGACATCTCAGATCGGGTCGGATTTTTTGTACCGGTATAGGATGTTACATTTAGTGGTATCAAAGCTTTTAGGTTGAGTCGTTTCTGGGTAGTTTGACCGGTTTTCTGTCGTAAGGTGTTTAGTGAATACATGCCCTTAGATTATAAGCATACTCTTCCGAGCTGGAACTCTGATGTCGTCCCCTTTCTGTTTGAATGTTTCTAATTGTTCAGTCCGTTGGACTTGATATTCTGTCTGACAATGTTCATAGATTTTGTGCTCGTTCGAGAATTAAGGATTTCATTCTTTAACTTTTTTTTTGAATTTTCATCTTAGAAGGTTCGACGTGATTTATGACTTGGAATTTGTTTTTCGAGCATGGTAAGCATGTTGACTTTTGTTGGAGATCGAGTTACCTCGGAGTGTCAACTTGGAAGAAGGCTCTATGATTTGGATGCTTAGACAACGCTTATCGTTCGAGTTACTCAAGATTTCAGGATAATGTTTCATAGCAGGCGTGATAAAGTTTGATGTAATTCGTAACATGAATCAATTTTTTTGAGTATGATATGTATTTGGGTGGTCATGAGAAACGAATAAAATTTTGGAAATTTGATGGTTTGAAGTGTTCCGTTTCGAGTAATGAGATAGATTGTCCATTTGATGTAATGTCTACTGGTTCAACTTTGAGATTGTTAGATCGGATTGTTGGATATGTTTAGATTTTGTTGTTGTAACCCCCTAGACCTGGCTATGCGACACATCTATCACTAGGAGGTCACATTAGGGTCACGAGAGTGACCCATAGTAAAACCCATATAAAGTTCTTTCCTTTAAATACATTAAAACTATAAAATAAACTTCTGTATAAAATATCATTTCAGAAAATCATGTAAACATATAACAGTAGTTCAGAAAGTATATCACAGTCACTAGTATAAAACAATACACGTCCTACATGCCCACTAACTATGTCAGTACTATACTCCAAAAAGCAACACCGAGAGAACTCTAAACACTAATGTTGGTCACATTACCATGATGGATTTCATCTAACCTACGATGGTAAAAACAACAAGAGCTTGGGAAGGCTCAGTATACAGAACTACCAAATGATGCCGTAAGTACATGTAGGTATATGGCAAGCATAACACGGTCATGATATTCCGAGCAACAATAGACTCTAATTATGATTCGATATTTCAATGAAGCGGTATACTTGAAGATAACATAATTGTTCTTTATTCAATCACTAAGTGTTAGACAAGGAGCATATAGACAAGAGAATCAAAAGAGAAAGATATATTACGAAAGTTGAACTAGTGAGTTTAGTGTGTGTTGCAACAATGCAAAGTAACACATACAATGTAACGGTGCAAGGAACATTTTAGTTTCACAGACACATAATAGTAGCGGAAAACTTCATCTTAAATTTTTTATCTACCCTCCAACCAAACTCTAGTATGCAGTTCCCCAAAACTGCATCTATAGGGGGCGTCAACTCAGGCCCATTGGGCATAGGTGCCAGCCTAAGGGAATACCTTAGGTACGGTAGGAATCACCCTAGCTGAAACATAGGAACCTGAAACGATAAGGGATTACCAGCTGGATCAGGGTTGAACCTGCAGTAACTTCACATTCTATCCCAAGTACCCCAGTAACGGTAATAACAGTGATATCGGTAACAACAGTAATAATAGTAACGATCAGTAACAACATTAGATATAAAATAAACTTTAGTTTTCAGTGAAACAGTAACTAGAGAACACAAATTTTTTTAGTTCAGATATAGAGGTATATTCCGGACAAATAAAAGTCATGTTTTAGATCAAGAGACAGTCTTGGGTTTAGAACGGGTAAATATTCATATGCACTTGGAACACAATTATTGGGCTCAATTTATACAACCGATTAATTAGCCAAGTGGTGGAGAATGTTAATTTTTGGGTGGAAATGGTGGAAGCAAAAGATAAACAAAAAGACACAAGGATTTAGAGTGGTTCAACTCCCCCAATGGAGTCTACGTCCACTACCTAGGCTTCACACCTTAAGATTTCAACAATTCACTAAGAATTCTTTCCTTTTTCTAGGCTAAAGAGGCAACTGTTACAATACTAGAATCACAACTCGTGATCTAGCATCCAAGAACTCACAACCCGAGTCTTGGGAACACTCTCTAACAAAGAGAATCCGAGAAAACTGAAATCTCTCTTAATAGGTAGAAGTTTTCACACTAAGCACTCACCCAAAACCTAAAACACTTGAGCAAAATATTACAATTAAAGCTCACAAGTGTTGTTTATACAAGAAATAGACAATTAAGCTTTAAGACAAATCTTTGATCATAATGTTGTTGACAATTGAAGCATTTTTCATTCATAGATGCTTGAAGGTCCCTTTTATACTCCCAAAAGAGTTCATAACCGTTGGTGACCGTTGGGATTGAATTTGAGCCGTTTGGGTCTTTATTTTCCATATTAAATGTAGTTTTGAGGCTGTCCGTATCGGTACATGGGTAACCGTATCGGTACGACCTTCTTTATAACTAGCCGTTGAGCTCTGATTAGCTGATGCGTATTGATACGCGTATAGGCATATCGGTACATCCTGGAATTTAAAAGACCGTTGGAAATATGACCGTTGAGGGGTTTTGGTCGTTGGGATATATGCTATGTAGGCGTAGCGATACACCAAAGGGTTTATCACAACCATCATTCTCCGTATCGATACGAGAAGGCCCTGTATCAGTACAGATCTTGACAGTTTCACAAACTGTAGCGTAAACCCTTTATGCGTATCGATACAGATACGGGGTATACCGTATCGGTACGGATACTTGAAAAACTCAGGTTTGGCTACTTTAAAGACGTTTTAAATCATCCCAAAACCTCTTAAAAGAGCATTAAACATTATTTCAAGTTGTTTGGACTTAAAATCATTTTAAAGTCTTTTCAATTTATTCCAAAACTATTTTTCAATTATTATATGAAAACACATATCTCAACAATCTCCCCATTTTTTATATAATAAAACCAACTTGAAAATTTGTTTGTGATTCTCCCCCTTAATATTTAAAAACTTGAAAAAGAGATTTTAAAAATGAAATATAGTTAAATGTCCCCCTTATTCACTTGAAAAATCAATTTTTCAAACCATTTCTCCCTCTTTTGTTATATCAAAATGAAGTTGTGTGACTTTAAGTACACGATAACAAAGGAGGTTTAAAAATTTTGACAAAGAATAAGGATTTTGGTTTTAAAATTGGCTCCCCTTACTCAAGCGTCAAATATTGTTAGTCCAACAATGTGATTATCTAGTTGTCATAGAAAATAAATCTAATTTAACAAAAACAACTATAAATTTACCAACACATGAACTTCAAGGGAGGATGTGAAGCCTTCCTTCTTCAAGTTTTCTCTTTATTGTGTGTATGGAGCTCCCCCTTAAATCTGGACTTGTTGATCACTCTCCATCACACCTAAACAAGACAATCATGTAATTTTTGGTATCCAAATTGCTTTGGATCCATAAACGTTAGTAGCACATAATTTTGTCCCCTTTGGAATCCATTTTTCAATTTCATCCCTTTTAGTTGAAGTACTTAGTCCTTTTGGAACCTAGATACTTCTAAAACATTTAGCGTTTAAAAATCTAGGGGCACTAGATTGTCTAACGTAAAAATTTGATTTTCCCAAATTGTTTTTTCTTTTGAAGTTCATTAGAAATCAAATCTTTTTCCTTCTTAAGATCATCAATTTCCTTTTGATGATCTTTTTCCATTGTTTGAAGCAAATTTTGTAAATTTGAGACTTTAAGATCAAAATCTTTGATTTTTGCTTCAAACTCATCATTTGTTTTAGAAAGCAAATTATTTTCCTTTTTCAATTTTGAAAGCAATTTCTTGTTTTTAGAAAATGAAACTTTAAATTCCAAAAGCAAATCATCATAGGCTTCTTGTAATTCATCAAAAGAATATGAACTTGAAGTAGAAGTATATGAATTAGAACTTACCCTTGAATCTTCTTGGATGGCCATGAGACAAAGGTTGGCTTGTTCATTGTCGGTGGAGTCTTCATCACTCCAAGTAGCCAAATGTGTCTTCTTCTTATGGCTTGAAAAACTTGCCCTCTTCTTCCTCGATTCATGCTTAGATTCTTTCATTTCTTTCTTCATGAATCGGTCAAATTTCATGAAGAGACATATCATCTCTTAATCTTCTTCTTCCTCCTTACTTGAATCGTCATAATTGCATTGAGAGGATTTGAGGACTACGGCATTCATGTTGATGCCTAGCTTTTTGATTTCCTTCTCCTCCATCTTTCTTATCTCTTCCTTCTTCTTCTCCTCTTCATTGTCCTTCTTAATTATTGAGATTCTTATCCTCGATGATGACGGTCTTCTTTGAGTCCCATGACTCGGGAATGGAGTAGATAAGGTTTCGGACAAGCTTTTCTTCCAGAATGACTTCTCCATAACCATTGAGTCCATTCACTATGGTGGGGAAACAATCGAACATCTTCTCAATATCTTCTTCTGGATCCATCTTGAAGTTCTCATACTCTAGATTGAGGAGGCCGATCTTGGTCTCCTTCACTTCGTTTGTTCCCTCGTATATGACTTCAAGCTTGTCCTATACCTCATTGGCACTCTCACAATAAGACATCTTCTCATCTATGTTTAGACTAAATGCACACATTAGAATGTGCAAAGCCTTGCAATTAAGCTTCATCTTCTTGCGATCCTACACATTCTATTCCGCCTTTGATCTTTGTGGCACGTAAGGACCGTCTTCAACAACATCCCAAATCTTGTAATCTTTGGCCTTGATGAAGAACATCATTCTAGTCTCCCAATGAGCATAGTTGGTCCCGTCAAAGAAAGGTGGCTTGTCGATGGATTGCGCCATTTCTTTGGTTGATTGAAATGTTGGTCGAGCTAGCCGGATTTCCTCAATGATTTTTGGGTGGGAATGGTGGAAGCAAAAGATAAACAAAAAGACACAATGATTTAGAGTGGTTCAACTCCCCCAATGGAGTCTACGTCCACTACCTAGGCTTCCTACCTTAGGATTTCAACATTTCACTAAGAATTGTTCCCCTTTTTCTAGGCTAAGGAGACAACCGTTACAATCTTAGAATCTCAACCCGTGATCTAGCATCCAAGAACTCACACAAAACCTAAAACACTTGAGAAAAATATGACAATTAAAGCTCACAAGTGTTATCTATACAAGAAATAGACAATTAAGCTCTAAGAAAAATCTTTGATCATAATGTTGTTGACAATTGAAGCATTTTTCATTCATAGATGCTTGAAGGTCCCTTTTATACTCCCAAAAGAGTTCATAATTGTTGGTGACCGTTGGGATTGAATTGGAGCCGTTTGGGTCTTTATTTTCCACATTAAATGCAGTTTTGAGGCTGTCTATATCGGTACGCGGGTAACCGTATCGGTACGACCTTCTTTATAACTAGCCGTTGAGCTCTGATTAGCTGATGCATATCGATACACGTAGAGGCGTATCGGTACGTCCTGCAATTTAAAAGAACGTTGGAAATATGATCGTTGGGGGGTTTTGGTCGTTAGGATATATGCTACGTAGGTGTATCGATACACCAAAGGGTGTATCACAACCATCATTCTCCGTACCGATACGAGAAGACCCTGTATCGGTACGGATCTTAACAGTTTCACAAACTGTAGCTGAAACCCTTTATGCGTATCGATATGGGGTATACCGTATTGGTACGGATACTTCAAAAACTCAAGTTTAGCAACTTTAAAGACGTTTTAAATCACCTCGAAACCTCTTAAAAAATATTAAACATTATTTCAAGTTGTTTGGACTTAAAATCATTTTTAAAGTCTTTTCAATTTATTCCAAAGCTATTTTTCAATTATTATATCAAAACACATATCGCAACAACACTAGATGGAATAATTTATTTCTCGGAGATTCTTGGTTTTTACAGATCATTGACATTTCACAACATGAACGAGTCCCAAACGGTCGAACACATATTTATCCAATATTCTTTTGTTATTGCAATAGTATCAAGAATGACTGGCATTCACGTGTCAAGATTCAGACATATATGGGCATTACAATTATTGGAGCCTTACCGGTATTTTCAAAGCTTTCAATTATCTCAAGTCACAAGGGTATTTTATTCATTTAAGCGCTCGATAAAGATTAAGCCATTCTGATCATTTCAGTCCTTCCAAACAATTCATTCATTTTAAAACTTGAGGGTTTAACCATCAATTCAGTTAATTGGAAAATTTCGATGCTCGAGGGTACTTCAGTCTTTTGTTATTACGATCATTCTTATCAATTTAGCCTTATCAGTATTTCTAATCCTTTTAGTCATTTCAATCAATTTAGTCATTTTTGTAATTCTAGTAATTTAGACATACGATAAACTTCTTGTAATTTATCCCCTAAGACTTGTTCAGCATTTAAGAAAATCCAAGTATTTATATTTTGAAGGGGTTGAATCTTATTATCGTAACTTTCCAAGTCACCAAAGTATTATGGATATTCCAATTCCCAAGAGTGTTACAGTCATTTCGGTACTTAACGATATTTTTAGACACTTCGAAACCTAGGAACATTTTAGTCACTTCAATTGATTCATTCATAAAGTATACTTCCAGTAATTTGGTCTTCGGATATTTATTTAGAGAATTTCCAAAAATACAAATTTTCAAACGTTTATTAAAAAATTAGGGAACTTAGGCATTTCCCATTCTCCACCTCCAGGGTATTCAGGTCCCTTTTTGCACCTCAAGGGTATTTCACCATTTTATAACTAAGCATCTCAAAAATTCAATTATTTTCAACAAGGATAAACCGAACTGAAAGTTTCGAGTTTATTTGCTTTGGCAAATTTTTTCACCGAGTTTGGAATTACCAACCGTTCATCAAACTTTTTATTCGAGTCATTCAAATCTTATCCAGTTTATTATCTTTCTACCGTAATCAACACGAGTTTGAGATATTCAATCATTAATCATAATCATTCATGCACTAACCAATACCCACAAGTTCCATAAAGCATGCAAGAGGTAGTAAAGTATTACCTTGAATCTTGCTATATCAGTTGACCCATGAAACGACATTCGAACACTCTCGAACCCGAATTCGACGTCCTCAACATCTTAGATACCAAGAAATGTGATTACCTTCAATTAAACATACTATAATCAATCCTTAGCTTGATCACATAACTGTTAAATTTAAAAACTAAACACATGTATTCTTGGGTTCAAGGTCAGACTCAAAGGCTTTCGGGTCAGAATTTCACAAAATAGACTTCAAAAATGAACTTAGAACGTCAAAAAACATAAAATAGGGCTTTTTCAAAAAAATGACTTTTTGGTCATAGTCAACGGTCAACAGTCAAAGTCAACAATGAGAGTCAACTAAGTTGACTCAGTTGACTCAACTAGTTGACTCGATTGACTCAGATGAGTTGACTCGATTGACTCAGCTTGGGTGGACTCGGTTAACAGGGTAGACGGATCGGGTTGGGTCGATCAGACTTGGGTCAGGTCGATTCAGTTTAGCCAGGCTTGGTACTTAGGCCTTAAGCAGACCGACCGACACAAAATAATAGACCCAATCTGTTATTGGATCGGTTTAGGGAGTTAGATTAGTTTGTTGACTCAGTTTAAGGCTAGACACGGTCCAAAGCCAGTCTGGCCAGCTCGGTTCACAGGCCACCGTCTAAGGTGGCCGAAATTCACCCACGGTGGCACGTGGTCGGCACGCGCGACCAAAATGGCCGGAGAAAGGTCTAAAATACACAATTTTTCCAGATTCAACAACCCCAAACATCCATTAACTTAATTAATCCAGAAATAGGTTGGAAAACTTTACCAACTTACCCAAAACTAATGAATCGCAATCAGACTATCGTAGCTCCGGTGATACCTCTGTTGGTGTTGGTCAGGTGATTAGTTGTATGGGCTTTGCTTGCCATGACACGAGGAGCTCGTTGGTGGTGGTGGCATGACGAGCAGATGCTCGAGGCGGCCAGAAACACGATAAACAGAGGGTGACGCTTGGGGTTCTCTCGTCGGACCTTTAAGCGGTCTTTCCTAGCTAACAATAGTGCATAAGCGTGAGTGGTTGGTGGCATCGGATTCAGGGTGGAACGTGGTGTCGATTGTCGGTGGCGGTGCACACCACGGCACGACAGTGATGGAGTTCGAGTGGTGGCCGAAGTAGAGTTGGTAGGAGAAACTAGAGAACTTTCTAGAAATTCTGATCTAACTAATTGCGTAGTTGAGGAGTCAGATGGGTTATTAAATCCAATTTGATAAGCTTCCCAACTTAACTCATATATTATTCCAAGCATCACTTAATAAGAAAGAGCACTTGGCTCAATGGTTAGCATCCAAAGGAGAAGGGAGGGGTGAGGTCATGGGTTAAAGCCTTACCAGCCCGATTTTCATTCATATCCTCCCTTTTGTTTTTAACTTAATCATAATTTATGGGTGTTATAATTGTGACCACCAAGATTCTCGGGTTGGTGTTGGAGTTTGTGCAAATGATTCGAGAAATTCAGATGTGTTTTTGAGGTAATCATTTTGATTACATGTGGTTAAGAATTTGTGTTTGGAATCAAGGTTTTATTGAGTTCGACATTGGTGTTTATCTCTCGTTAGCAAGTGGCACCGACTGAACTCGAGACCTAGTTGTAAGTGTTTCTTTGTCGAGGTTTTATACTTATTCGTATATCACCTTGGAGAATGTCCATTCTCTGTATAAAAAAATTGACGGATCAATGAACTAGTACAACAAATTTGTCAGCTCAACAAAGCAATAATGGAAGACAAGTATCCGTTTTTTGAAATGTACGATCTGTTTGGCATGTTAGAAAAGTGTTTGTATGAATTTCGAGATTGATTCAATTTTGAATTGTTGCTCGTCCAAAGTAAAGGATTCTGATGAATTTGAGGTGGTAGTCCAAATAAGGTAAGATAGTGGTAAGGATTTGTTAACAAAAGTAATAATTAAAGGAAGAATAAGATTTGAGTTCGAGTTTTGAACTAAGGTCTAGTAAAGTGATCAGAGTAGCGCAACGAAAGTTACTTTGGAGATAGAAAGATGACGAAACTTTTATGTTCGTATTTTTTGGTGGAGGTAAATTTTAAGGACGAAATTTTTTTAAAGAGAGAAGAATTATAACGACCCAAATTTTTAAATTCAAAATTTATTTATAATTGAACCAAATATTTTATAATAACGACCTAAATCTTCGGATACAAAACTTGTTTATATTCGAAATAAATCTTTTATACGTTTATTTTAATAATTATAAATATATATATTATTATAGATGTATAATATTTCATAATAACCCAAATTTTCGGATTCAGAACTTGTTTATATTCAAAATAAATCTTTTATACGTTTATTTTAATAATTATATATATTTTGTATTATTATAGATGTATATTGTGAGGCATGGGGGTGGCAGACTATTCAACAACTCCATCAATCATTTCTTTTCCATTTTAATGCCGTGTCCCCTTTTTATATATTATTTATTTGTTTTTTTTAGCCATGTACATCGGCTTATAAAATGTGGTTTTGGACGGTAAAGGTATAGAAAAGAAAAGGGAATAGAGAGAGAAAGTGGAGTGGCAGAATCGGAGAAATGAAATGGGGGAGAAGAAAATAAATTTTCAGCTTGGTGCTGCCTTGGTCAAAGACTCAATCTGAGGTTTATTTGTAGTTTGATTAGGCTGATTTTTAGATAATATTTAAAAAAAGTATTTTTAATGTTGAACGGACAAAATTTTTATCCGAATTTTTTATCAACGAAAAATAAAAAATTTCAGCAGCTTCGATTTTAATAGTTTGAGTTGGATTTTGAACGTTTTTAATCAAAGTTAGAATTTCCCAAGTTAACAATTCTATTGCATGTTTTATGTTTAATTTCATATTATAATATTATGATATTATTTTAATTTGTTGAAGATTGGTGAAGGTTGGAAAGACCTTGTTTTGCTTGGGGTTAAGGTGATATTTAAATATCTCTTTGAATTTGCATAAAAATAGGTTTGTATGTTTGATTAGATTATAAACTAATGCACAGATTAAGTGAATGTAATTAAGTTATCCAGTGGTGGAAATTTATCCTTGTGTTTGAAATGGCTGCCATAAGTCTGATTAGTTGTTGGTATTGCGTCTTAGGCCTTTGAAATTTTGAATCGGGGATTTAAAGAAACTTTTGTTCGAATTAATTAGTAATGTTTTAGGGCAGGTTTTGAGGTATCGAAACCTCAAATTAAATTTAGAATTTTGAAATTTCAGTTTCAGTTCAGGTTTCGATATCTGAATAAGGATTTTGATACTTTGGACTCTAAAATGTTAGATCTAATTTGTTTGAAGTTAATTTGACCCCTTAAGAATTCTGAACCAAAACGAAGACTTTCGAAACAATTAGAATAATTTGTTTTGACTTTTAAATTTTGAGATAGTAAACTGTCCTTGTGAAATTAAAACCTTTTTATTTAACTAAAAGAAATACCAAAATGCCTTTTTTCTTGTAAATGATCAAATTTTCCAGGTGAGGTTTATGATTCTAAATTAACTTTGATCAACCTTTAGGAGTTTTAGGTGTATGCTTGTAACTTTTAATTTGCTTCGGAGTGTACCCGAGGGCGAGTAAAGCTTAGACTTTGTTTATTTGTTGTCTGAGGATCTTTGGATCCTTATTAAGGCTTGATAGCCATGGTTTTGACTCAAGCGAGTTTCGCTCGAGATTTGGTCAGTTTCGTGATTCTAGAATTCAGTACGATAGACTTAGTAAGTTTCGAGGTTCTAAGTTCTAGTATATGATAGATTTGGTAAATTCTGCATTTTTGATAGTTCTGTTATTTGGTATTTTCATATTTGAATGTATGACGTACGTACTCGATTTGTTTTAGTGCTCGCGCAACGGTGTCGACTTATATATATTATGTTCTGGTATACCAATGATTCGCTCATGAGCATTTAGCACTTATTATTATAGCCTACGATTCAGACATTCTGCCACTAGCTTTCGTATCAGGTATTTTACGATTATAACTACGATTCAGGTATGTGTTACATTTTGATATTCTGTATGTTTAGGATTTTTGAGTCTAGGGACTCGAGTTTGGTTATGCCCTTTCAGTTTGGATGATATAATTATTATGCACATTAAATTATGCTTCGTTTATTTTCTATCAATCATACTGTCCTGTTTTATAATTATTCATTTTGGTATTTTTATATTACTGGGCTCCCAAGCTCATTAAAATCATTAATCTTCGCAGGTTAGTAGGTTAAGAAGTATTCGGGATATTGACATCGGTTCAAGGAGTTTCAGCAACATTACTTGTGGAGTACGATACTTGTATATCTAGGTGGGCTTGTAGGTCACTATACTTTGTCTATATATCGGTTTAATTCCGAGTCTTGTTCCAGTTTTTGAATTCGATTTAAAATTACATTGATTTATATAAAGAAATTAATTTATTGATATTTGTATTTTCGGGTCGCTCTTGTGACCCGAATGTGACATCTTGGATCAGATTGTCCGTACTGGTATAGGATGTTACACTTAAGGTAAATACATAGTCACTTAAGACAATCTCAATTATCTATTTATCTTTATCTAATTGTCCAAAAAATGTAAAACTAAAATATTTGAGGATATTTATATTATACAATGTTTAATATAAAATTAAATGTTTTGACAGTATTTAAAATATTCTTATTTTAAAAATCTAAATATCAAATTTAATATTCAAAATTAATTTGTATCTAAATATAACTCGAAAACTATCCAATATGTAAATTCATTTTGATTTCAATTAAAAGAATTCCCCAGACTTTTTCACTCATGTATTACTTTTAACACGTGTGGTGTATGGAACACACATTACATTTGAAATATTATATATCAGAATAAAATTAATAATAAATGCTTCAATAGTGTCAAATTTTGGGCATTAAATAATCCACTTTTTTCTTGTGTGAAAACTGAAAACCCTCTAATTGTCCCATGTAAAGCTCTTTCTTGAAATCATCATGAAAAAAAGCAATTTTTACATCTAATTGTTCATCCTCCAAGTCTTGCTAAGTTGCCAAACTCATTGTAGTTCTAACGTAGGACATTTTCATAATTAGGGAAAATATTTTCTCAAATCAATCCATTTTTTCTGATTATAACCTTTGACATTTGTTCAATGAATTCCGCAAAAGCATCTATGTCATTCAATCCACCAATATATCCACATCATTCCCTTATTGATTTAACAATGTTGAAATCTCCACCCAAACACCATGGTATCTCTCGAGTAATTACTAAGGGTTCATTCGGTGGAGTTGG
Source organism: Hibiscus mutabilis (assembly GCA_019671005.1). Classification (NCBI taxonomy): domain Eukaryota; kingdom Viridiplantae; phylum Streptophyta; class Magnoliopsida; order Malvales; family Malvaceae; genus Hibiscus; species Hibiscus mutabilis. The sequence continues at coordinate 57,369,325 of CM033715.1, forward strand.
TAAAATCAGGGGTTTTGTAACACCCTCGACCCAGATGTCATAATTGGGCTTCAAGCCCAAACCAAAATCATTAAAGTTTCTCAAACTAGGTTTAGTCCAAACAAGTTAATTCTCAAAAACATGTAAATCCAACAGTTGAAAACATAGTTAGACAATTTAAATCATTACAAAGGAGCTCCAGTTTAAATTAAAATATTTAAACATTTGATTTTGATTAATACAATTTCAAAAGAAATATTTACAGACTTGACCACGTAAGGTCCTATGAATACATAGCCCACTAAACACAAGTACTGTACAATAAAGCCTCCATATGCTGAAATCCCGTACTCATAGTGCTTCATGAACCCACGATCCCACGATCCAACGATCAACCTACACACGGAAACAATGATTCCGAGCACTGATCTTACAAAGCTCAGCGGTACATATCTACTATAGTATACTTCATGCTAATCATAAACATAAGCATGCAAGCTAGTACGAGCAAAAAAGAGAGATAAACAAACACATGGCGCTACCACTAGTCGCCTAAACACATGCTCTCATCAAGCAATCTCATACATGGCCCACAAGGCCCAACCATACTTAGGATCTTACTAGATCATCTGAGCTAAAACACACAAAGCCATAACCACAAACCTAGAGTGAGACCCAGTGCCACACAACTTCGGGAATGTACACGAAGCTTGAAATCTTTCGTCGAGCATTTTCAAATGAGACCTGGTGCCACATAGCTTCAGGAACGTACATTCAACATCTCTAACCATGGTGTTACAACACTTTCTCGTTAGGTATCCGAATTCCATCAATCAAGAAGACTCAACCAACCAAATGCCTACCCGGCATACAAGCAACTGATCACAAGGATCTCCCTATCGTTGCTAAACGTTATCACAACATTTATTTTACATTATCGAGTTATTAATATGTTATGGACAAGTATATATAATTAATCTCATTTATTGTCTCCATAATCCATATTATCTCGTTTATCAAGGCATAATTTAATTATTAATATTCACATCGGTTTCTATCATTAATTTACATTTATTGATTATTTAACGTATTGGGTATTGGTACTCAAACACGGTTATCGATAGGTACCCTCGGGTATCGGTGCTCACTCGCGTACCGATACTGAAACTGCTTACTAGAAATCCTAGATTTCCACAAGTACCGGTACGGGTTGACCCATACCGATACGGTCCCCAAAAGCGTATTGATACGGCCAAAGCTCGTACTGATACCCTATTAACGAGTTCGTACAATATTCTTAAATTACGATATTAATATGCTTATTCAATTCCTAAAGCTTATGAAAGTCATTAGGGTTTGTTTACTAACGAATTTGTTCAATTAACACTAGTTACCGGCTTCATAATCATTTATTCGAATGTTACCATTATTTATCTCTTACACAGTTCCCATCGAATACATTAATCTATTCGAACAAGTAAACAAGGCATCACGATTATCAATCAATCAACAATCATACAATATCACACAAGCATCACGAACGACCCTACATGGTCTCTAAAGCCTTTATTAGTCCCATCATATCCATAACATCATCATGCATCTCAAAATATAGAGTCACATATTATCGGTCACCATACATGCATATTCATCGTTTACCTAATCTACAGATATTAAATCATATTTACGATGCTCATGAAGCAATAGGAGTTCAACGTGTACTAACCTTAAGCTGATATCACTAAAATCCTCTTTCGGGCTTCCAGATTATTCCACTCGACTCGATATCCAATTCAAAATATCCTCGCATACCAAATAATATTATAAGTATCACTTAATCACATACTTTAATGAATTTGAAGGATCAAATGCATAAAAATAGCTTACCGGGTTTGAATTTGGTAAAACAGATTGCGACATTGGATCCAGAACGTCGAGAAACCTCTGAGTACAGTCCCCCTAAAAAGTCAACTTTGATCAACGGTCAACGGCAGCGTGGCGGCTAGCTTGACTCGACGTGCAGAGGCAACGCGTGGGGGCACGTACAACGGCTCACGGTGGCTGAATGTTCACGACGATATCCAAATCAGCATTTTAGGTGACGATGATCACAGTTGTGGAAATGGCTCACAGCGGTGAGCACTAGAAGGTCTCTTTCCAACCTTTTCGAATCTTTCTGAGCTCCTTCCCAGCAAGTGACAAAGGCGACGGCGACATGACGACCACCGGTGAAAGTGTCTTAGCGAGATCTACCCCATGACGGCGGCAGTGAGCACCACGATGGCCTGGACGGTGGCGAGACAAGGCTTGAAAGTCCATCTCCCTTACTTTCTCTCTTTTTCTCTTTCTAGCACAACCCCTTTCTTTTCCATTTTCTCTCTTTTCATAAAAACATTATCCCCCTTTTCCAACCACCCACACATATTTAAAATTCAAACACCACCAACCATATTCTCTCTTCCAACTTGGATAATGTCATTAAATAAAGGTACAAAGCCCATGTCCAATTCTTTAATTGGGCTCCCAACATAAAGGCCTAAAACCCGGATCCAAGACCCAATTTGCTAACTCGAAATCTGAGTCGTCACAGCTCTTCTCACCTTAAAAGAAATTTCATCCTCGAAATTTATACCTGTAAACAAGGGAAGGTGCTAAAACTTCCATAGCTCTCCAACGTCCTCAAACATATCCCGTTGTGCTACTCTGATCTCTCACGTCACTTATCAAGAATAGCCTTTGTCTTCTAATGATACAACCCTAATATCAACTGATCTTTTCTCTTAGGAGGAATCCATCTTCGCTCGGTACATTACAGATGACACGCAAACCCACGGTACCCCAACAAAATTGTCTTACAAATACATCTTCAAAGAAACTTAACTTATGTTCTAGAATCCAAAAGATTGTTGCACACAAAATCCTTCCACAACAACGCACGATCTAAAAAGAATAGGAGGTTAAACAACCAATGCATCCGAGACAAAACGATTCCTCTCGTGACAACTCCCTAAATGAGACAAACTCTGATGGCATCCTTTATCAAAACCTTGCTTGTCCGATGCAAGACTTCTGAAAACTAACGTCATCACAACTTGCCTTGAACACTTACCTTAAACTCGATATGATACTCATATTAACAACTAAAGTATCTCCCATTAACTCAGTTCATGCAAGAATCATACACTTTAAATTACAACGTGTTAGGAAAACACGTTATTTGTACCCTCACCAGGATCTGTTATCGTAAGGAATCCTTCCAAGGGATAAGGTTCCACCACAACCCTCGAATCTTACGTCAAAAGGTGATGTGTACACACCGCAGTGTCGTACAACCCAGCTACAACCAATTCAAGCAGACTTTCTATTTAAAACTCACATTTTCCGAAAATATCAAATGATACCCATTAAAGGCTATACCATTACTCAACAAAATCCTATCGAAACTGTGTACTTGCCAATTTCTTTACAAGATCCACGTTCATCCATTTAATTTCCACTAAGGACTATCAAAACATCACAACAACTCTGATAAACTCACGGCTAGACTTCCAACTGACGACAAGGCGACCATTTATCACTATCTCGAACACAGAACTCTAAACTGTCTCCCAAAACACGCTACAAGAGTTACGCACAAACTGTCGCTCTCAAAATTTGTTGTATTTTGACCACTGTACTATACGAAAAGAATCTCTTGCCTTGATACGTATTTCTTTAAACACCCACAACAAGATCTCATAGCCCATTAGAAACCATTGGAGCTAAATCCAATCATAACACTGAGCCTACTCAATTATAAGCAACTGATACTCTTCACTGCTTCCAAAACTAACTAATCCTCAACACGAAGCTTGACCATATAAACCACAAGGGTATCGACGCTGGCCGATCAGTATCGACACCGAAAGAAACAAGTACTAGTACCATATAGAGCTAGTATTAACACTCCCTCACACAACCATCACTATAAGTCCTTGATTTCCCTACATGGGCATCATGGTACTCTAATCCGAACTAACTCCTTACAATTCATCACTTATCAAGCTCACTTTACTGAGGTGGTAATCAATCACACGATCAATAGTTCTCAATTCCTTTGACTCACAGATTCGTCCAAAACTCAATTTTCTTAAAGATCAAATACCCAAAATTCACACTGTTGGGGTAAACATAACCTTTCTCTTTAAGCATAAAATACCCCATTAACAATACAACAAAACATCCTCGAATATCTCAAAACTTTACTCGACTTTAACCGAGTTGACGCCACTATCACAACAAAACGGTCTCACAGAACTCAGGTTTCCACCAATGTTCTTTGGCTCGTTCCAAGAAAATTGTAATACAAATCAAAAGCATTTGCAAAGCCTCAACCCTTGCTTCTTGAACTGATTGCACGGTAACTAACCTTTCCCACACAAGGTTATTAAGGTATTTATTTTGCCAACTCCACTTTCTGTGTTCCTTATACAGTCGTTCGTGTCACACAAAGTAACAAACTTATATTCTAGAAACAACACGATGACCCCTATCTAATAAAGCTGGAACGTCTCCTACGTCACTGTAGATATTAGGTGTTACCACAACATGTCCTAAGAAGAGAAATTCTTATTGCAAAATTTATTTCAAAACTACAAGCCTCCAACAGTTAACCGTAACAATCTCATACTCGGACCAGTCCTTGAAAAAACACACGGGTAATTTGTAATCGGCTAAACGAGTCATCCACCATAGAAGACACATAACGGTCTTCCACTGTCACTTAACAAGCTGTCATCGGTTTAAGCACCACCTCAATAAACCAACTTCTTACTAGAAAACAAGCTTGCCTCTTTCTTGGGTGAAATATTTAGACAAAAGAAACCTCGTTCGGGTTAAGCCTTCGCAACTGAATCTTTGACTCTCTTAATTGGGTTGATGTCCTCTGACAACGGTGATAGGAATCGATGTCCAACTTGGTCTTACCTCAACATCTACTCATGTTCTTGATAGGGAGAAAGTCCTGACGACTCTTCCAAGAAGCATAAACAAACACTTTGACAGTCTAAAAGCTCCTAAGCATCAAACTATACACATCGGTACATACTCACCATTCAAACATGTCTCACAACCCCGTTGTGTCGTTCTTAAAACAACCACCACAAAAATCACGGTAAAAAGGGCAACAGTCTAAACATCTCATTACCAAAGGTTGGGTTCCCTCGAGGTCTCGAAGCCTCGAGCACCACTATCGACATTACTGGCTAACATCATGTTTGATTAACCAAAACAATTTCCAACGTACAACAACTCCTAAGAAGGTAGCTCTCTCAAACCCGTAGAACGTCTAACTTTGGCCACACTCTAACGAACTAGTGGATCCCAAATCCACTATCTCCGAGAAACACCTCTAAGAAGGGCGATAATACTATCCAAGTATCAACAAGGCTCACTTTTAGGTGAACAAAGGGTCCTCAAACCAACATGCATTCACTGATCGATTCTGAAAGCAGTTTGTCCAAACCCATAACACAACTGCTATTCACACATAACGATAAAGATTTTTTTGCCACAAACTCTTATAATGTATCCGAAGTCTCTGAAATGACCATAACACGCAATGAAGAGACCATTTAGATGACAGAAGGAAAACACCTCCTCGACTCCAGTATCATTCAACTAATTTGCATTTCAACAATCTGGGGTGAACTCGCCATCGAAATCGCTCCCATGAGTGGCTCAACACTTAACTCAGCCTTCTCAACCACGATCATAACCATTTTATCATCACAACATTAGACGCATCATCAAGATTCCAACCTTAAAGAATACAAACTTAATTTAAGGGCTTGTATTCACTAGACATCTTACTAAAACACCTATACCACCCTAGAGTTTCCTAGAACTGGCTAAACCTAAGCTCTGATACCACTGTTGTAACACCCTGACCCGGATGTCACAATTGGGCCTCGAGTCCAAACCAAAACAATTAAAGTTTCCCAAACTGGGTTTAGCCAAACAAGTTAATTCTCAAAAACACGTAGATCCAATAGTTGAAAACATAATTAAACAATTTAAATCATTACAAAGGAGCTACAGTTTAAATTAAAACATTTAAACATTTGATTTTGATTAATACAATTTCAAATTAAAGATTTACAGACTCGACCGCATAAGGTTCTATTGAATACATAGCCCACTAAACACAAGTATCATACTCTAAAGCCTCAACATACTAGAATCCCATATTGATAGTGCTCTACGAACCCACGATCCAACGATCAACCTACGCATTGAAACAACAGTTTCGAGCGCTGAGCTTACAAAGCTCAATTGTACACATCTACTATACTATACTTCATGCTAATCATAAATATAAGCCTGCAAGCTAGTATGAGCAAAACTGAGAGATAACAAACACACGCCGCTACCGCTAGTCTCCTAAACACATGCTCTCATCAAGCAATCTCATACATGGCCCAACCATACTTAGGATCTCACTAGATTATCTGATTTGAAACACACAAAGCTGTAACCACAAACTTGGAGTGAGACCCGATTCCACACAAGTTCGGGAACATACACTCTAACTAAGTCCCGGTGTCACACAGCTTCAGAAACAAATACTCTTTGGGTGAGTCCCAGTGCCACACAGCTTTAGGAACGTACACCATGCTCGAAATATCTTGTCAAGCATTTTCGAATGAGACCTGGTGCCTCAAAGCTTTAAGAACGTACATTCGACATCTCTATCCATAGTGTTGCAACACTTTCTCGTTGGGTATCCGAATCCCATCAATCAAGAAGACTCAACCAATCAAATGCCTACCCGGCATACAAGCAACGTGATCCCAAGGATCTCCCTATCGTTTCTAAATGTCATCACATCATTTATTTTACATTATCAAGTTGCTAATGCGTTATAGAGAAGTATATATATAATTAATCTCATTTATTACCTCCATAATCCATATTATCTAATTTATCAAGACATAATTTAATTATTAATATTCACATCAGTTTCCATCTTTAATTTACATTTATTGATTATTTAGCATATTGGGTACCAGTACTCGAACATGAGTATTGATACGGTACCCCCGAGTATCGGTACTCACTCGCGTACTGATACTGAAACTACTTACTGGAAATCCCAGATTTCCATAAGTATGGGCACAGGTCGACGTGTATCGATATGGTCCCCAAACGCGTACCGGTATGGCCAAAGCTCGTACCGATACCCTAGTAACGAGTTTATACAATATTCTCGAATTACGATATTAAGATGCTTATTCAATTTCTAAAGCTTATGAAAGTCATTAGGGTTTGTTTACTAATGCATTCGTTCAATTAACATTAGTTACCGGCTTCATAATCATTTATTAGAATGCTACCATTATTTATCTCTTACACAGTTCCCATTGAATACATTAATCTATTCGAACAAGTAAACAAGGCATCACGATTATCAATTAATCAACAATCATCCAATATTATAGAAGCATCACGAGCAACCCTACACGGTCTCTAAAGCTTCCATTAGTCCTATCATATCCATAACATCATCATGCATCTCAAAATATAGTCACATACTATCGGTCACCATACATGCATATTCATCGTCTACCTAATCTACAGATATTAACACGTAAAGCAATCACATTTATGATGCTCATGAAGTAATAGGAGTTCGAGGTGTACTAACCTTAAGCTGATACCGCTAAAATTCTCATTAGAGCTTCCCGATTATTCCACTTGACACAATATCCAATATGAAATATCCTCGTATACCAAATAATATCATAAGTATCACTTAATCACATACTTTAATGAATTCGAAGGATCAAATGCGTAAAAATAGCTTATTGGGTTCGAATTTGGCAAAACAGACTGTGGCTTTGAATTTGGAGGGTTCATCATAAAACGTCAATGCTGGTCAACAGCTCAACAATGGTCAACAATGGGTCAGCTCAGATGGTCGGCTTGGTAGACTGGCTTGGCAGGTCGGCTCTACAGCTGGCCTAACGGCTTGAGCCCAACAGATTGGCTCGAGCCAGTTTCAGTTGCCCATTACATTTGCGTCTCGCCCGCGAGCAGAGGCTGTTGGAGTATGCCCAAAGACCAATTATGAGATAGTTGTAAAAGACATACTTATTTTATCTTGTTTATTAATAAGAATCCATTATTATTATTTCAGTCTTATTCTGTGTATCTATAAATAAACTGAATTATAATAAAATCCTTAGAATAATATAGTTATTCTTGAATGTCCTTAGTCGAGAATTATTGTGGGCTTGGACAACAATAATGTATTAAGACTAATATGTAGTTGATTGATGACAAAGTGTTGTCGTTGACATAGAGATGACAAAATCAATACATAAGTATGTGTTAGGGAACAACATACTGGACTGACCCGCTATGAGCATGTTTCTTGGATTATTATGTGACAGTCACAACATTGCTCATGGTGATAACTTCATGTATGATCCTCATACTTGAGATCATCATTATTTCAACATCGTGAGTGACATATTTTCATACGGTCAAACGTGTGTCGTAACTGACTACACTATAAAGACTAATATTGAATATGTCACAATCTATGTATCGAAATATGGTTGATCAAGATAGGATTTGTCCCTTCTACATAATAGGAGCAATATCATAGGCCACTTAGTAGAGTGAGACTAGAAAATGCATGGCCATGCTCGAATGAATTGATATGTGATATCATAGTTTTTCGTTTATAATAATCTACTTAAGATATCAAGAAATATTAGATAGACTATACAAGTGTGACTAATCCATGACTTGTGTCCGATCTAGATATGAGAATAAAATGATGAAATACATAAAAGAAGTTAATCATGAAAAAAGCGTAAATCAAGCCACAATTTCATGTAACTTAGACGCCACTCATTGCTTGTAATATTAAAATTGTTCTGAATATTACTGCTAACGTTGTATGAACCTACAAGGGTCACATCCTATGATTGAAACGAATAAATATCGACTAGATAACATGTGTACAAACTTGTTGTACAAGTAATTAGTGAGAAACCAAAATTGTTATATAATTGATAATTTTGTTTTTATACATATATTAATATTTGATGAGCTATTGTAATTATCAAATACTATATATATATATATATATATATATATCTAAAAGAAACCTAATTAAAGTAGAATCAGATTCTACATATTTAATTATAGTCGGTTAAATATATTATATATTTAAAGAATCCGAATTTAATTAGAATTAGGTTTTTGAATGCTATATAAAGGCATAAGGTCTAGCAGCCAAAATATGTCTTTTTCGAAAATCATCTCTAACAATTAGAGAAGAAAAAAATTGTTTGTTTTATTCGGGTGGACTGTGTAGAGGTAGGAACGCTGTTGTGATGACTCAGATTCGATTTGGATTCTCCTATACTCGTTGCAGAATTCCAGATTGGTTGAGGTAATGTTTTTATCCTTTATCAACCCGAATTCGTCCTTTGTACATGGATCACTGGTGGATTACGTCGGATAATTTTTCTTCTGTGCCATAGGGTGTACGACGTTTCCCTACAGAGGAGGTGCGTGGAGACGCATGTGGTGGCTCCCGACTGCTGGACGTACAAGGCAAGCTCCAGATCGACACTACAGGCGACGGTGGTCACAACTGTGGTAACGGCCCACGGTGGTGAGCACTGGAAGGTTTCTTTCTTACTTTTTGAATCTTTCCGAGCTCCTCCCCTGCAAGGGACGACAGCGACAGTGACATGAGGACCACCGACAGAAGCGTCTAGATGAGATCTACCCCATGGCAGCGGCGGTGAGCGCCATGACGGCCTGGATGGTGGCGAGGCAAGGCTTGAAAGTCTTTCTTTATCACTTTCTCTCTTTTTTCTCTCTCCAACACAACCCATACCTTTTTTATTTTATCTCTTTTTATAAAAACTTTATCCCTTTTTCTAACCACCCACACATATTTAAAATTCAAACACCACCAACCAGATCCTCTCTTCCAACTTGGATAAGGCAATTAAATAAAGGCCCAAAGCCCATGTCTAATTATTTAATTGGGTTCCCAACATAAAGGCCCAAAACTTGGATCCAAGACTCGATTCGTTAACCCAAAATCTGGGTCGTTATAGGTTTGGGTTAAGAAGTAGCATTTGGGGAGAATCTGGCTTGTCCAAAAGTTGCGTTTAAGACCAAATTTGGCTCAAAAGTATGGTCACGAGGGGTAAAAGCAGAGTTTTCGGCGGAACTTATCCAAAATTTGGGTAAAAATACAGCGCCAAACGGAGCTGCCTGCCCATTGTAATAATGGTCCCACAAGCTGCTTGACGTTTTTTTTACAAAAAATTATTTTGATTTTAGTAGGAGTCGTCACCAACCTTTTAAATTTAGATGAGATTGGATAACCTAAAAACCACATGCTATTTTAATAAAACTTGGTTTTTTCATTTGTATTAAAACAACGAGTTTTAGTCTACAAAACCAGAAAAATAGGTTCGAGAGTCGATTACGTGTGGGGAAGAGTGAGCACCCCACCACGCCCAAAATTGGTACCTAGTCGATTATATATTGTTTTAATGATGGAAATTATGAATTCAAATTTAATTTAGAAATTTGTGATCCCTGAATGCATGAGTTTATCTTAAAACGTATCTAAAATAATACTCTTTTATACGAGACTAACGAGAAACTTATGTCCCTTTAGGTTCGATGCATAATTTTTGCGAGACCCCCGACTAAAGGATTGTCATTTTAAATATTATAATTTAGGATTAAAATGAAAAATTTTATATTAGAGATCAACGAGAATGCTGCACCCATTTAAGTTCGAGGCACATTTTTCACGAGAATCCCTAATAAAGAAAATCATTTAAATTTAAAATTTTATTTTAAAGGATGAATGCAGGATATATATATGTATAATAATACATTTATTATATTAATTAATAACAATAACACTAATAATGCTAATAATATAATAGTAGTTAGTAATGTAGTATAATAATATATAATAATAACAGTGATAACATGACAGTAAAAGTAGATAATAATAACATAATAATAGTATTGGGTTAATAATAATATTGATAATAATATGATATAATATAATAATATTTATATTAATAATAACATGTATATAACATTAAAATAATAATGATGCATAAAATGGAAAAATAGTGACCAAAATTGAATAGAACAAGAATTAAAGTGCGAAACTATAAGGATACAAAGGTCAAAGGACCAAAAGTGTGGTTTTCTCATTATCAGAAATGCGCGGATCCTCCCCGAGTTGGGTTAGAGCGTGGGTTACGGCAAGGGCAAAACGACGTCGTTTTGTATCCCCTTAAATACCCACTTTAGCCCAAAAATGAATAGCTGATACAAAAGAACCTTTAAATGCTCTCAACTCTCTCTCAAGCCATTTCTACCAAGGTAGGTCGCCGCCCGTTCGTCTGCCGCGAGTCACCTTTGGCCGATGATGGAGAGCCGCCCTGTACAGCTACTAGAGTACATACAAAGGGTCAGCGGGGTTCAGTTTTGGATCTAGGTTACTGATCTAAGGTTGGTTTTTCCTAAATCTTAACCAAATAGCATAGATATAGTTGAAACTGAATGGGTTTTATATTTTTTTTACCTTGTTTCGATCTGTTTTCCTTCGATTTTTTGTTTTTTGTATTTTTTGGGTTCAACTTCAGTCTCTAATATTCTCTGTTTTGCAGGTCAAACCCCTTTTATAGGAGTTTTGATTTGGGTGAGGTGGAAAGTGGAAGGACATATGGAGGCTTGAAAGGCCGAGTTTTAGGCAGTGGTGGTAGTGAAGGGACGGCTAGAGTAGTAGAGTAGAGGGGATATATATCGGGGTATTTATTTTTTAAGGGTTTAATTGTCAGTTTAGTTAAAATTTGATTAAAGGTTAATTTAGGGTTTAATAGTGGTGTCGACAATGACTGTTGGAGCTGGCGAAGTTGATAGCGGCGGGGATGGATGACGGCGGTGGTGGCTAAGCTAACAAATTAGGGTTATGGTTTGGAGAAATGGTTTGTTGGGCTGGGTTAGGTTATTAGGTCTATGGGTTAAATGGGTTTTTTAATTGTAATGGCTTATTGGATTGTGATGGGTTTGTAATGTATATGGGCACAAAGACCCGGATTAAAATGGGTTACTACAGCTTCCCCTCATTTCTCATTGTTGTGTAACAACAATGAAGCAAAGACAAAAAGGAACCCATTTTGTCTAGTCTGGTTGAGCTTCTTCCTTCTCGGCACAACTCTTCTTCCTCCGCTTCACTTGATCTGCTCGGCCGCTCTTGTAGGCAAAATCTTCAAAATGGGGTGATTCTTAGGGGAGATAAAATCTTCAAACTCTGGTGATCTGTTGGGGGACCAAAATGAGTTTGGCTTGCTATGACTCTGACAACCGCGCAATACCTGGAGAACATTTGATCTATTTGCAACACTAACAAAGAGGCAAGGTCCGCAAAACTTGATCCGGCTGCAACACTTACGAAGAGACAACATCGAAGGATAAAGGTTCTGACATTTGATCCGACTACAACACCGATGAGGAGACAAGATCGAATGATGAAGGCTCTGATGTTCGATCCGTCTGCAACATCGACGAAGAGACAAGATCTGATAGAATTTTTCTACTTTTCTTTTTTTCTTTCTTTTTATTTTTCCTTTTTTGTTCTTTTGTTCTTTTTTCTTTTCTTTTTTATTGGCTACAACATTGACAAAGAGAGGAATTTAAAAGTCACTAAATTTTTACCGAGCTACAACACTGACAAAAAGGTAAGGTCCATAGTTAGTAAGGTTGATCCAGCTACGACACTAATGAAGAGGTAGATTCGGGAGTTAGTGAATTTGGTCTAGCTACAACACCGACGAAAAGGCAAGACCAAGAGTTGGTAAGGTTTGGCCTAGCTACAATACCGCCGAAGAGGCAAGGTCTGAAGTTAAAAATTTTGATCGAGCTGCAACACCGACGAAGAGGTAGGATCGGGAGTTAGTGAATTTGGTCTAGCTACAACATCGACGAAGAGGCAAGACCAAGAGTTGGTAAGGTTTGACCCAGCTATAACTTCGACAAAGAGGCAAGGTCTGAAGTTAAAAATATTCATCGAGCTGCAACACCGACGAAAAGGCAAGATCAAGAGTTTGTGAATTTAGTCTAGCTACAACACCGACGAAGAGGCAAGACTAGGAGTTGATCGAGCTACAACACCAATGAAGAGACATGATCGGAGGATGAAGCTTTGAATTTTCCCTTTTTTATTTTTTTTCATTTTTCATTTTTGGAATTTTTTCTCTTTTTTCTTTCTTTATCCTTTTCTCTTTTTTTGGAAATTTTTGATTTATTGGTTTTTTTATTTTTTTAACTTGTGAAATTAAAAGGTTCAATCAAAATTGTATATTGAGAGTTGGTTCATCCACTCCGTGAATCTTAGAGAAGTAGAATATCCAAATTTGGGTGATATACTCCACCATTGACAAGGAAACATAATCTAAAAAAGTTGATTTGCTACAACATTGACGAAGATGCAGGATCTAAAGAAAGATTTGGTCAAGCTACAACTCTGACGAAAAGGCATGGTCTAAGAGTTTGATCCGCTACAACACTGACGAAGGGGCATGATCGGAGAGTTTGATCCGCTACAACACTGTCAAGAGGCAAGATCTGAGAGTTTGATTCTGATCAAGCTACAACACTGACGAAGAGGCATGATTTGAGAGTTTGATTCTGGTCAAGCTACAACATTGACGAAGAGGCATGAATCTGAGAGTTTGATTCTGATCAAGCTACAACACTGACGAAGAGGTGTCGTGACCATTTTTAACCGAGGTATGAAAATAGCCTGACGATTTATTTTGCAAAATATGGTTTTGACCCTTTTTAATTCATTTTATCTTGAAAATTTAGTTTTTTTTATTAAATTAGGTTTTTTTATTTAATTAACCACAAAATTTGATTTTCCTTTTCATTTAATCTAAAAAAATGCTTGGAGTCGCCACTGTCACTTTGGTAGACCAGACACCATAAAAACAACCAGAGATTCGTTTCTTTAAAATTTGGGTTCGGGAGTCGGTTACGTGTGGAGAAGGATTTGCACCCCCACAAACGCCCATTATCAGTACCTTTTAATTTTTTTTTTGTCATTTTGGCATTTCAAATATTATTTTGATTTTAATTTAACCATAATTATCAACTAGATTTTTATTCCAAATGGAGATATCCTTTTATAAGGAACTATATTTTTGGAACGAATATGAGATTAGAAGCACCCAGTTGCTTTAGGACACCTCGATTCATATTCAAAAATATATCCCAACATAAAAGGTTTGAATGCATGACCGGTTATTGTCTTGTCGATTTTAAGTTCTAACTTAAAAAGCTCTAATTAATTAAGCTGTTTAAAGGCTATGAATATTATTAAATTTAGGGTTTTTATGAAATAACACCCAATTACTTGGGCACTACTCATATTAAAACCCTAAATTGAATAATATTCCTAAATTGATTAGCGAATCAAATTAATTAAAGTTATAGCACTAATTAAAGCTTTAATTCAATTAACTAGGTTAATTTCATATTCTAAGTTAAAATGAGTATCAAATGTCCTACTTAAAAGCACCCTTGAATAACATCTCATTGCAATAAGACACTATTCAAATTAGAACTTAAAAGCTTTCCACTTAACATACATTTATTTGCTACAATTTTTCTTCCTATTTCAATTATTTAATCATAATTAAAGGACCCTAAAATTAAGGCTCTAACAACTTACTAAAATTAAATGATTAAATTATCTAACACCTAATACTACATGCTTGATTTTTTTTAAAAAACATGCATATAATTTAACAACTAAAATTAAATTTACATTGAAATTAGGGATCAAATTGAATTCTTATGAAAAGCCAAATTACAAAGAAATAGTGACCAAATTGTAAGAACCACAAGTAAAAGAGCTACGGTACAAAGCCTATAGAAGTTGGGCGCGGGCTTGCGCGGGGCCTTGAGTCCGATGATAACGCCTATTTAAAGGCTCACCCATTATTCTCATTTTTTTTCATTTTTTCAAAATTCTCTCTCTACTCTTCCCGCTCTCTAAAATCCTCTGAGATAAAAAAACCCAAACCCAGATTTTCCCTTCATCTTCGATCAAAGCCCATGGTTTTGGATGAACATTCATCAGTGTTCTTCATTTTCACGAAGAGCGCAATGAATGTCGGTTATAATCCACCTCCTCAACCACCTCTCAATCTTCAACCACCGTCCTCCAACCGAGCTTCGGTGTTTGTCGGCCATTGAGATTCGAATCCTGGCTGCTGCAGGCGACGCTGGTTGCCCATGGGCGATTTCCACCTGCCATCATAGGGCAATTTCCAGCCACCATGCCGAAAACCTAAAAACTCCCAAAACTCCCATTTTTTAACCTAAACCTAGATCTACTACTTGATTCGTCATAATTATCCACCTTCCCCACCTAAATCTAACTACCCAAAATCGCTTATTTTCAACTTTGCCTTAAACTCTCATAGCTATCGATTCAAGATAAGCACTAACCGAAACACATTTTATACTTTATTTTTCTGTTTTCTCTTTTTTGTTTCGATCTAATGTTTTTTGTGTTTGTTTTGTAGAAAATGAAAAGAATGGACGAAATATACCTCTGATTATGATGGCGAGTTGATTGCACAGTGGTCGGTGCTTTTTCGATGTCTGTTTGTGTTCATGACGGTGCTCCAATCTCTAGCCCCGGTGGTCTTTTTAACTTCCCCGACGTCTCTCCGACTTTTGGTAAACCCTCTCTTCTTTTAATTCCCGTAATTATTGTCTTATTATTATTTTTGACTTTTCTCTCTTCTCCTTTATATAGGTGGGTGCACTATGACATCATCGCTGACGTCACATGCATGACATCAACGGCCAACAAAACCACTATCCACGTGATACTTGTTCGGGCTAATGGGTGAATGCCATGTGGCCATTTTGGACGGGAAATCCAAAATATCTGAAATTTTGTGTTTTTTGGGTTGGATTGAGCTGTCAAATATAGGAATTGGGCTTTTGGAATGTAAATATCTTTTTATATATGTAAAATGGACATTTTATATGTATATGGACATCAAGTTTATTTATTTATTTATTTATTGTTATATATATATATATATATATATATATATATATATAAAAGTAGGAACCCCGGACAAATTTCGGGTATTACAAGAGGCATTATCTGAGATTTTGATCCGCTACAACACTGACGAAGAGGCAGGATTTGAGAGTTTGATTGCGATCAAGCTACAACTCTGACAAAGAGGCATGATCTTGAAGATGGCTTATCGATCCGTTACACCATGTTACGAGCGAGATAGGACCTACAAATATTAGTTTCCTTTCTAAAAATTACATTTTAATTGCCCAAAGGTCTTAACATCACTCCCGATGGTGATGGCCCAAAGGTCTTAGCATCATTCCCAAATGTGATGTCTCGAAGGACTTGACATCACTCCTAAAGGTGATGGCTTGAAGGACTTGGCATCACCCCCAAAGATGATGGCCTGAAGTCTTGACTTCACTCTACTTTCTTTGGTAGCTTGATTCACGAAAATGGTGTCCTGTATTTATTTTCTTCTTTGGAAACATGTTTCAATCAATTTAAATGCATCCATCTTTTATGCATCTATTTCTATAATTATGCATGCATTTATCTTGAATGCATAATGCTTTCATGGATGCAAAAATGCCGTCTCATCAATCATCATGTTTGGTTCTCAAACGCAGAATTCTTTCTCGGTCAATTTCTTTCTCGAAAATCATCCTCATCAATTGTCAACTCCAAATTGTGAACTCTTCAATTGTTTAAAACATATGTTGTTACTTCGAGCAGCTTTGCCCCACTCAAACTTGGGTTTAACAATTTTCTTGTCTTTAACTTCTATGGAAATTCTTCCCTTGTGATGTTTAACAACAAGGTATATACCTGACCTAGGTCCTCATATTTTGACACATAGACACATTTGTCATCTCATGGTGATGCCCCCTTTTACTTTCGAGTTCAGCTACCATCTTTTTTATTTCAACACTGATGGATAATTCTTCTTGGGTCCCATTTTTTCAGTTGAACACTTACCTGGATTGTTGACGGCTATTATTCAGGAGTATTGTTGTCAATTTCTTTTTGTGTAAATTGTCTTTATCATCTTGCACCTATTCACTTGTTGGAGAATGTTTCCACCATCTCTAGGTGAAAGGCCAATTTGAACATTTGTTGCATAAGCAATATCTCGATGCTTGACCATGCCCTTTTTTGATCACAATATCATATTGTTAGGGTGAGCTTCTGAATCACTGCATTTAAATCTCTTTACTAGGTAATGCAAAGAAATCTTTTGTTTCTTTAAAATGTTAGTCTGCTTGTTTTCCTCCCAATGCATGATACTTGTATGAATTATCAATATGAATAATTATTTATTCTTTCAAAAATAAGATTTTTTTACAAAATTACAAAAATTTGCAAATAAAACCAAAATATGTGCCCCAAATACCAAGGGCATGAGTGTCTTTGAACCACTTGTCGATGGTCGTCCCAAGTGTAGCTTGTGTCTAGAGGATCTCGAATATTGTGTCGATGTTTGAAGATGTGAAGTGTCTTCCAAGATATTAGGCTTTCAAGAAGGTTATTTCCCATATGCCTAATTTCTAACTGATTTAGGTGGCTTTCTTTAACTCAACAACTTCCGCATTCTATTTTTTCTCTTTTTCTGATCTCGATCAAGCATTAGACGTTTCGATATCTTTGAAGAAAGGATAACTTCGTAAGGTAGGAGATAATCTAAAGACAAACTCCTCCAATGTAGATATCCATGTATGAGCTGAATGGTCCATAGAGGCGCATGATGTAGGCCAGAGCTTGCATTTAAGAATGAAATGCTATTTCTAAAGCACTTGATTTGAAACTTCTCAGATGCATTGTTTTATATTTTTAGACTGCTTTAGACTACCAGTTTTTGGATTTTCACCCTAGAGTTTATTTCCACTCTTCTATTTTTGGAAATTTATTGCTCAAGCAAACTTGTACTTATGGCCAAACACCAGTGTATGCTCTGGTTTTACAGATGAGTAGTCTTCAAATCTCTCTTAGGTAGGGATTCTTGTGGCTGAAAGATTCTGCATTTGTTTATCCTTTGATGACTTTATTTTTGATTTGGTAAGTTCACTTTTCTCTTTTTCTTTTCTTAATGCTTTCTTATTCTCAGTTCTGAGTTCAAGACTCTCAATTCGTTTCGGCATGCTCTTCGAGCACAAATTAATTCTTACATCTGATGTGCACCTTCTCTTTTCATGCCCATTTATGGATGTTGTCTTTTCAATACGATCAAGATTATTATCTTCCACTTGAATAAGCCTTTCACATCTCTTGCCCCAGCATGGTAGTGATCTTTGGTTGAAAAATGATATATATCACCTCTTAGACGGATATCATTGAGGAAGGGTAGTCTTCAGTTGGAAAGATGTTAGAGTTAACACGATATTCAAAAATCTTAGACAACAATGCTTGAGAGGAAACATTCACTCAAAATTTGTGTTTGGGACCTTTCCATTACTCCCTATCACACTCAGTAGTCCTTTAGTTGACCTAAGTAGATTGGAAGATAGGTCACATCCTTCTCATCTTTTGATTTCCTCTAGAAATAAGACTGCTCAGGTCAACCATCGGATTGAAATTTATGTCTTTATATGGGAATATATATATATATATGGAATAACCAAAACTAACTTATCATGTTTTAGAAAATATTTGGCAAATGAATGTAGAAGAAAGCATCATTCGTTGAATACAAAACAAGCAGACACGTGCCCTTATAAAAGATCCAATTGCCTTCGAGCTTAAGTAAAAGGTTGGTTTTATGCATTATTTGAAAACAATTTTTTATTACGCAAATGTCTTAGCAAACTGAATGCCCATGATAAGAAATCTTAACAAAAAGGGACTCAACCACTTCCCAAAGTTGTTCATCCTGGTCTTTTGTATCTTGCTTCATGTTGGACAACTATGCTTGCAACTATTCTTGTAGCCCTTCCTGAGGTTGGTCGATCACTTTCATCTCAGCATCCATGTTGGTAGCATACTTGTTAAATTTCCAACTAAATTTTGGATTACTTCCATCGAACTCGTAAATGATTCAGGTTCAATTTATGAATGTAAATGCAATGTTTCTAAATAAGTAATGGATATGCAATGCTACTAAAACGCAATGAAGGTGCAATGTTAGATGTAGACACGTGTGCAAAAAAGGTATTGATTCAAAGAGTAATCGTCATAAGACAACTTTCATTATGTAAAGGTCTCATTACATCATGTAGCAAAGTTACAGATAATATCGAGCCCTAGCACCTAGCTTATTTATCTTCCTCAAAGGCCAAGCCAACTTCTCGTCATGACCCGAGAACATGTCGTTATTCTGGCTTAGTTCAGTTGCTACATTAGCCAAGTCTACCACTTGTCGAGCCATTTTTTGCGATTCGGTAATAACATCTTTCTTGTGGTTGTCTTTTCCTTTTATCTTTTCATTCGAATTTTGTACCTGACAACACCACTTCTCATCATTTTCTTGCAAGGCTTTCTTAAGATCATCCACAAGATCCTTATACATCAGCATATCATTGTTACGCTCACCTACTTGCTTTTTTAGTATTTCAACTTCAACTTGACTATCTTCCAACTAAGCAATAGTATTCTCACGCAGACGCATACACATGTTCAAAGCCTCGCATACTGATCTTCCATTGCGTGTAGATTGAGAGATAAGGTCTTAGCTTGATTTTCATTGGCCTTAGAATTTATTTTCCAATATTCAGCTTTGGTTTTTAATTGAATGACTCTTTTATTCCATTGATCTAGAGTATCTCCCAAACCATCATCTCTGAATGCTAATCAAAGCTCTTGGTAGTTATCTTGCAAGCTTTTAGTTTATTGTTCAGATCGTATCTTTCTTCCCTCAATGTGTTGACCTGGGTGTCATGCTCTAAAATGATTATTTTCATTTTCTTTAACTTCTAACTCTTTTGGCTTCGTTCTATTTGGATGGATAGTAGCCAAATCATGTTGATGCTCCTTTTTGAACACCCATATTTTACACTCTATGAGGTTCTGGACCCGACGCTTGAAGGCAGTGCAATTTTCAATGGAACGCCCCCTAATTACAGCATGATACTCACAATAAGCTTCGACGTCATACCATTTGGGGTATGGAGGTTGTAGAGGCATGACAAGACATGGTCCTACCAATCATGCCTCTAGTAACTGCAGATATAATTTTCCATACAAAATGGATATTGGATAGAAATGACCATTAGTTATTGACTTTTGGCCACCGGTCAAAGATGATTCTGAAGACTAGAGATTGAAATTCGAACTCTAGCCTTGGCAATGGATTATGAGCGTTGGATATTGACTCATCTCTGCATACTTTGGTGCTCCACTATTGCCTGGACTTTTAGAAGTTTTAGGGCTTCTTTCCTTAAAACTTAGTAACCGTTCTTCAATTAGGTCTCTGACTTTATTCTTCAGGGCCCCACAATTCTCAGTAGTATGACACGTACCTCATAGATGATAGTTACATATGGCATGGACGTCATAACCTTTAGGATAAGGGGGCTATTTTGGCTTTGACTAAACTAGAGTCACGAGACCTTCCTTGACTAGTATGGAAAACAACTCTATATATGCTATTGGAATATGAAACATGGGTTTCTCTCTAGCTTCTTCATTTCAGGCTTCTCTTTAGGTCGTCGTCACTCTCTTTGATGTTACCACCTTTGCATCTCCAGGTGTCTTATTGATGCTAATCGTGACAACGCATAATCTCTTGGGCTTACTAGATTCAGTGTGTTCAGAAGTAGAATCCTGGATACTGAATGTCATAACATTTCTTCCATTTAGTTTATCTTTCTCTCTTTGTATATCGGGCTCTTTCCCCTTGGCCATGGCGGTCATCATACTCATCGTCTTGCTCATTTGTCTTTTCAACTCTTATATTTCATTCATCTTGGTATTGGCGTGAGTTTCAGCATATATGTCTGACGCGTAACCTTCGAAAGAAAAGCCTCTCGCTTCTTTTGGTATCACTTTAGGGCACTGCCTCATATTTGCATTACTTTTTATCTGATCACGTGAGCCTTTATCCATTATGAAAGTTTTCTAGATTGAAGATTGCTCGTGAACCAACACCTTTTATTTATATCATGAATATGCAATGCAAAGAAGAAGAAAAAAAAAATATAGACAATAAAAAATTGATTAGTACGCATGGAAATAATCATACTAAAAAAGGAATGTACTTACCAGAAAGTAAATTTATACAACCCACCCAAGCATACTTTTCTATCCGAACATGTTTTGAACAAAAAGTGAATCATACCCAAATATGCTTTCTACCTGCATACTTTGTTGCAAAAGTAAACCCTAACCGCATGGTATCTAGTTACATTCTTTATTGCAAAAAATAAATAATACTAAAATTAAAGAGCATAATTGAAAGAAATTAAATAAAACCCAATCTCTCCCTACTATGCACTTATCGGGTGACTCTCTATACGTACAGAGGCTTAGCGTGGCTCTAAACAAGGTAGGTTCTTACAGTTCACTACATGTGGCTTGGTTCTAACGAAGGTGCCCAAATTGCCCTTGCTATCGCTTGCTAAGGCTAGCAAGTTCAACTCAAGGGATACATTTCCCTAGGTCTGCACAGAGATGAATACCTCACGAAGACAAAGGTATAGATGTAACTCGAAAGTGATCCACTATCCTGCAAGGAGGTGATACCTCACGAAGGAGTAGCTTATCACTCCCACTTAAGAGAGAGGGAGCTCAGGTGCAGAGCTCATGATATGAAAACTCAGAAAATACACTTTATAAAACTTTTTTGTAACAAATTCAGAAATAAAAGAGCAGGGATCACAAAATTAAATTAAATCAAAGTCATAATTTTAATCTATTATGACAAAAAATAATCGACTTGTGGCTTGACTCTCTAAAAGAAAAAATCCCCAGTGGAGTCGCTAAGCTATAATTATGGTTCCGCGAGTTGCTTAATGCATTTTTTAAAAAAATATTTTGGTTTTAATGGGAGTCACCACCAACCTTTTAATTTAGGTGAGATTGGATCACTTGAAAACCTTGGCTATTTTAATAAAACTTGGTTTTGTCATTTGTATTAAAACAACGAGTTTTGGTCTGCAAAACCAGAAAAATAGGTTTGAGAGTCAGTTACGTGCGAGGAAGGGTGAGCACCCACACAACACCCAAAATTGGTACCCAGTTGATTACATATTGTTTTAACGATGGAAATTATGAATTCGAATTTAATTTAGAAATTTGTGATCCCTGAATGCATGAGTTTATCTTAAAACGTATCTGAAATAATACTCATTTATACGGGACTAACGAGAAACATATGCCGCTTTAAGTTCGAGACATAATTTTCGCGAGGCTGCTGACTAAAGGAATGTCATTTTAAATATTATAATTTTGGATTAAAAAGAAAAATTTTATTTTAGAGATCAACGAGAAAACGACACCCCTTTAAGTTTAAGGCACGTTTTTCATGAGAATCCCTAATAAAAAAATCATTTAAATTTAAATTTTGATTTTAAAGGATGAATGCAAATATATATGTATGTATAATAATACGTTTATTATATTAATTAATAATAATAACACTAATAATGCTAATAATATAATGGTAGTTAGTAATGTAGTATAATAGTATATAATAATAATAACAGTGGTAATATGATAGTAAAAATAGATAATAATAACGTAATAATAGTATAGGGTTAATAATAATATTGATAATAATATGATATATAATAATAATATGTATATAACATAATAATAACATGTATATAACATAAAAATAATAATGATGCATAAAATGGAAAAACAGTGACCAAAATTGAATAGAACAAGAATTAAAGTGCGAAGCTATAAGGATACAGAGGTCAAAGGACAAAATTTGTGGTTTTCCCATTATAAAAAATGTGCGGATCTTTCTCGGGTCGGGTCATAGCGTGGGTTAAAGTATGGGCAAAACGACATCGTTTTGCATCCCCTTAAATACCCACTTTTAGCCCAAAAAGAATAGTTGATACAAAAAAACCTCTAAATGCTCTCAACTCTCTCTCAAGCCATTTCTGCCAAGGCTAGTCACCGCCTGTTCGTCCTCACGAGCCACCACCGGCCGGCGATGGAGAGCCACCCTGCATGGCTGTCGGAGTACATGGATCTAAGGCTGGTTTTTCCTAAATCTCACCCAAATAGCATAGATCTAGTTGAAACCGAATGTGTTTCATATTTTTTTACCTTGTTTTGATCTGTTTTCTTTGATTTTTCTCTCTTTTTTTTGGTATTTTTTGAGTCCGACTTCAGTCTCTAATCTTCTCTATTTTGCAGGTCGAATCCTTTTTTATAGGGGTTCCGATTTGGGTAAGGTGAAAAGTTGGAGGACAAGTAGAGGCTTGAAAGGCCGAGTTTTGGGAGGTGGTGGCAGTGAAGGGACGACTAGGGCGGTGGAGCAGAGGAGATGTATATCAGGGTATTTATTTTTTAAGGGTTTAATAGTCGATTTAGTTAGAATTTGATTAGGGGTTAATTTGGGGTTTAATGGTGGTGTTGGCAGTGGCTGTTGGAGCCGACGAAGCTGACGGTAGTGTGGATGGACGACGGTGGCGGTGGCTAAGCTAATAGATTAAGGTTAGGGTTTGGAGAAATCGGTTGTTGGGCCAGGTTAGGTTATTGAGTCTATGGGTTAAATGGGGTTTTTAATCGTAATGGCTTATTGCATTGTAATGGGTTTGTAATATATATGGGCTCAAAGGCCCGGATTAAAATGGGTTACTACACCCATAATGTTGTTTGTTCCTCTTGCACACATGAAGAATAAATGCCAATCGTACCACAATCCCACTCCCCATCTCGCCATCTCCCTCGCACCAAGACAAAAGTATGTTCAACTATCGATTCAACCATGTGAAATTTATTTACTTTCTGTTAGACAATGAGTGTTAGCAATCAAAGAAAATAATAATAAACATTAAAAATAAATAAATACTAATAATATTATTATGATATCGAACAAAACAAAAATAATTACAAATAAATATAAAATTAAAAATAGAAAATCGAATAAACTAGTAACGAATAAAAACCGTAATTCAATTGAATAGAAACAAGTTGAGGCCTGTGAGAACACAGTTTCCTTAAGATAGATTTTCGACCACTTCTATGGTGCTTGAGATATGTTGGTCGTCTGTCTCCCAAGATACAACAACTATATGATCAACTGTTGTAGCACGTCTTCATAGACCACAAACTGTAACCTTGCCTTCCTCTATCACCGAAAACACTTTAGAAAATCACAAAGTAAAAATAGTAGAAAATCTCTGTGTTTTGCTGTAGTAAAACCTAGTAGGTTTGCATGCTATTTATATGAGTAGGAGTTTCATTGGAAATAAAACTTTTGAATTATCTGAATTTTATTTAAAATAAAATTTATTAATTAAATAACACTATCACAATAATATTTGAATTAAAAGATAATATTTTATCGTTTTAATTTTAGGATATTCAAAATATAATATCCAAATTTAAAGATGATCTCTTATCACTTATCCTTTTATTTGAGATATTAAAAATGCTACATTTAAGGAAAATTATCTCGTAATGGGTTAAATTATCTGCAAGCCCACAGAGGGTCCGACCGGTCCAGACATTCACGTCACCCATATCATGTTGGCTTAAGTTATTTAATAATCACCAAGTAGAGTCTTGTATATAAACATATCCTATGCTTGGCAACCCATCAATATGAGATATAAGCTTTTTCTTTTTCCTTAATTCACAATTAGCCTACTTTGAGCATCAATTTGTCATTCACCATTTACCCGTTTTGAGCATATGAAATATCGTTGTAAAGGTCTCATGGAGTAGAATGCGGATCTGTAACTTTATTATTCGAATCTCCACTTTTACCCACAAAAATATGCCTCAAAGTTTTCACTTTATCATATTTTTTTCCAATAATCCCCCACATGAATGAAATTGATTTAATCAAAAACATTTTGACTCAATGTGGCGATATAATCTACGATCGATAGCTGCATAGGATAAGTAGGTGTCCACCCTTGAACCTTCCCTTGTGAAAGTATATTTACTTTACTGGTTAACCAGTAGACTTGATGTCCTTGAACTATTTTGTCATTTATGTAAATGATGATATACTTCACACAACTATTTCTTTGGCAAGAATATTAGTTCTAATAGGTATGTCCGTAGAGCCGTGCACATCTCATAGTTCTGCAAGAGTTTGAGAAAACTATGCTCAATAGTCTTCTTGAAGCGGCCTTACTTCACTCTCACATAGGTGACTTATTTTGTTCGGCTCACCGAAACACACAATGGTCATTAAAAGATTTGCTTAGCATATTCCACTTTGGATCACTGTTAACATCATAGGAACGAACTTGGGAGAAAAACCCCGTAGGGACCGTACAAGACCTATACAAGTAGGTTGTCCCTTTGAACCTAGATTTTGGGATCTCCAGTCAACTAGGTAGGGTTTTCCTTCATATATCCCCTTAAATTTCCATGGGTTTTAGTCCTATTCCTTTTGATGCCTTCTCAACCTGATATCAATTTAACCCTTTTGGTTAGCGAATCCACAACGTTATCCTTTGATCATACAAAAATAGTGATAACTTTATTTGAGATTAATTGTCTAATGGTATTATGTTGACGACGCATATGTCTCGGCTTACCATTATACATAAAGCTTTGTGCTCTACCAATTTTCGCTTGGTCATCACAATATATGCATATTGTGGGCACTTGTTTTGTCCATTCATGAAAATCCTCCAAGAAATTTTGAAGCCATTCAACTTCTTCTCTAGACTTGTCTAGAACTACAGACTCAGAATCTATTATGGATCTGGTTATAACCGTTTATCTCGAGGATTTACATCTACTTGTGCTTTTGATATCTTGAATATCAGATATCCAACTGGCATCAGAGTATCATTCTAATAGTAGGATCTTTGAACTAATGTAATCCATAATCTTGAGTATATCCAAGATATCGCAATACCCTCACAATCGCTTTCTAGTGATTTTCATCTGGATTGCTTGTGAATCTACTTAAACTACTCATAGTAAAAGTAATATCTATTCTAGTGCAGACATTAGACTGTATATGACCCTTGCATATTCTGCTTGGTCAACATTGTGACCTTTATTCTTGGATAGATCTTAGCTCGTGTATATTGGAGTTCTGGCTATACTAGAATCATCATTGCCAAATTTCTCAAGAATTTGTCAACATAGTGTACTATATGAGACCTTCATGTGACCGTTTGAGTTGGATGTTCAAAATCGTATTGTCTAGTCTCATATCTTTCATGTCAAATCTTGAATTTAAAATGTCATTGGTACGTTTTACCATTTCATTGTTGCTTCCAACAATAAGTATGTCATCAACATATAGACATAGAATAATATATCAAATGTCGGTAATTTTGATATATACACATTTGTCACACTCATTAATCTTGAAGTCGTTTGTCATCATGACACTACCGAACTTCTCATGTCATTGCTTTGGTAATGAGATTGTTACCTTTGCAAGACACCCTACATTTTTAAGTCTTATCACTTTAATTTTGGAGAACCTTATTTAAAGGGTAATTAGCTGATAGAACAACCCCCACATGTTAGGCACATTTTTAAAGTTGTAGTTCTTTTTAGAAGTCATCTTCAAAATTTTAGTACCAACATTACTCATATAAAGCTTATCCTGATCTTAACCCTTTAATAAGTTTAGGTTTCAACATCATGCTTATAGAGAATAATTTCTCTATAGCTTTATCTTTGCTTTGAAGCAAACGCACATAACAATTGTAGTACCCATTTTATGTCTGGGCCTTAGCCCAAAATCAAACCCAATCCAAAAAAATAAATAAATGAATAAATATATTAGATCTTTTTATTTTCTTAACCCATACAAATAAACCCACCAGGCCTTAAAACCCAATTACCCAACTAACCTATACACCATACAACCCTATACATCAGGCCCAATCTTAATCCAACCCAAAAAATAACCTAACCTTAATATACTAAACTAAACCCTAGCCCCTCTTAAGTCTACGAACTGCAGCCACCAGCCACGCTCGCCACTCATCCAAGCCGCAACCGCCGAGCCATGCACTGCCTTTCTGACACCACTGCCGTTCTTATCCCTGCCCCACCGCCCCACCGCCTGCAAGGATAAAAAGCATATCAGATCTAAAAAGGCAAAAAGGGGGAATTCTTTTCACTTTTTTATTGTATTAAATCAGGATATAAACCCACAAATCAAATGTAAAAAGGGGATCCCGAATTGAAAACACACACAAAGAGTTCAATAGTCTACATTTCCATTCGAATCAAAAACAAAAAAAACATGATTGAAAGTAGAGAGCAAAAAAAAGAGGTAAAAATATAAAAACCTTTTGGTTTTTTCAGATCTAGGAAAAATAGGGGGAGTTTAGAAAAAAACTAACCTGAGATTCGTGTTGAGGGAGAAAAACCAAACCGAACCAACCATTTTTAACGAACTCTAGCCACCATGGACGGCGGTGGCCGTTGTCGGTGAGCGGCAACGCTTCGGCGGACGAGGGCGGCCGATCATCTGGGCAAGGGAGAGGAGTTGAGAGAATTTGAGAGCCTTCCCCTTTTTTCTATGTAATTACAAAGAGCAAATGAATTTTTTTGGATCAAAAAGCCTATTTATATGGCTTCCAAAACAATGCCGTTTTGACCCCCTCCAACCCGCGTGTTCGACCCGACCCGACATAGGATCCGCGCATCTTTGGATAAAAGGGGATAATTGCACGTCCAGTCCTCCTATTTTGTATCTTTCACATTTTTGACATTTAATTTGTGTTTTGTTTCATTTCGGTCACTATTTCTAACTTCTATTATTCTTTATTATTTTATTACTATTACTATTTGTAATGCCCCGATTTTGAAAAACTTATATTCTTCTTTATTATTTTATTCCTATTTCGTAGAGAATTAGGTAACCCATTTCCATATTACTATGGAAAAGAGATAATGTTTTAAAACTTGAACAACTTGGAATCTTGCTTTGCGTTGGCCTGACTATTTGGATATGCTATTTTTAATGATAGATTCATACTATTTGAATTATGGGACCGAGACGAGAGCTGAGAATTGATACTCATGGAGTTGAGGAGGAATGTATTGTGCGTAATGAGGATTTGCCGCCCCCTCCGCCTCCACTGGTTGGTGGTATTGGGATAGGAGGTAATAGACCCTGGGTAGTTCAAGGGCAGGCTGTGGGTGATATGACACCTTGGATTCAAGCTATCACGAGAGCCTTTTAGGCTGCAGTAGCGGGTATGCATGCGACTGCACCAACGCCAGTTTTTAATCCTGGTTTACCTTTATAGCGTTTACGCAGCCTGGGTGGTACCGAGTTTAGAGGGTTGTCTCTAGAGGATTCCAAAGCATGGTTTGAGAGTATCTAGAGGATTTTGGGACATTTGGGGTGCACAGATGTGTATAAGCTTGGTTGCATTGTTTCTTTGTTGCATGGTGATGCTTATACGTGGTGGACGACCACAATTACGGGGATGGAACCTGCATAGGTGACTTGGAATGTCTTTGGGACAGTCTTCAAGCGTAAGTATCTTGGTACGAGGTATTAGAATGAGAAGAAGAAGGAGTTTATGTCTTTGGTTCAGGGCAGTATGTCTGTTGCAGGTTATGAGATCCAGTTTGTTCGTTTGAGCCAGTATGCCCCTAAGTTGGTCCCTAATGAGAGAGCTAGATGTGACCGCTTTCGGTATGGCTTGGTAAAGGAAGTAATGATGTATATGTTAGCTTCTGATTATGTGGATTTTGATGTCCTGGTTACGGGGGCAAAGGTCATTGAGCAGAAATTGGGTTTGTCCTCTCGCGTAGGGAATTCTAGCTTCAAGAAGAGAGCTAGTGAGTTTAATGATGAGAAGGATCGTCATAAGAGGTAGCGTGATGAAAGGTACTCTAGAGATCAGAGGCGTAGAGGTAATGGATATACTGGCTGAGGACAACATGTCCAGAACGCTTCTGTTCGAACAACAAAGTGTAACCATTGTGGGATGCGACATAATAGTGAGTGTTGGGGAGCTGCAGGCACGTGTTGGCAGTGTGGTATGCAGGGACACACGAAAAGTGATTGTCCGCAGTTGTCTGGAGGCAGACAATATCCTGTTAGAGCTAATGAGCCACAGAGAGGCCGTGGGAACGACCGTGGTAATTTTTAGTGCAGAGATGAGGGGTAGAGGAACATGGCTGATGTTGAGGTTGTTCGACTTGAAGGAGGAGGTTAAGATAGGGTGTATGCACACCAAGAAGGGAGGAATGACACCGATATGGTTGTAAGTACCTTTACTTTGCAATCTTTGTCATTACTTTCCTTAATTGATTCTAGATCTACACATTCGTATATTTTGCGTCAGCATGCCATTTTGCTTGATATACCCGTTGAGATGTTCGATGTGGGTATGCATGTGATGAGTTCTTTTGGAGATACCGTCGTTGTTAGAAAGATGTATAAGAGGTGTCCTTTGAGGGTTCAGGGTCATTTCTTTGCTCTGGATATGATGGAGTTTCCTTTCTATGGTTTTGATGTTATCTTGGGTATGGATTGGTTGGCTGAGCATAAGGCTGTGGTAGATTTTGAAACGAAGCAGGTTACGTTACGATGTCTCGATGGCTCAGAGGTTGTGGTGGTGGGCGAGAATGTTAAATTCTTATCCAATGTTGTTTCAGCGATATATGCGCAGAAGTTGTTAAGGTGTGGATGCCAGACATACTTAGCATACGTCATGGATCTGAATATGAAGGAGGCACATCCATAAGATATTTGGACTGTTTGTGATTATCCTAGAGTGTTTTCAGAGGAGTTTCCTGGCTTGCCACTGAATAGAGATGTTGAGTTTTGCATAGAGACATATACGTATACGGCACCTGTGTCTGTTGCACCGTATCGGATGGCACCTAAGGAGTTGAAGGTGCATTTGCAAGAGTTGATTGATCGAGGGTTCATTCATCCTAGTGTTTCACCTTGGGGAGCTTCGGTGTTGTTTGTTAAGAAGAAGGATGGCACGATGAGGATGTGCATTAATTATCGACATCTGATAAGTTGACGATAAAAAATAAGTATCCATTGCCACAAATTAATGACCTTTTTGATAAATTTCGTGGTGAGGTCAAGGTGTGCCAAAGATAGCTTTTTGCACTCGATACGGACATTATAAGTTCTTGGTGATGCCGTTTGGGTTGACGAATGCTCCAGCTGCTTTCATGGATATGATGAATCGGGTGTTCTATGAGTTCTTAGATCAGTTTGTGGTTACATTTATCGATGATATCCTTGTGTATTCACGTACCAAGAAGGATCACGATAGGCATTTGTGAATTGTTTTGCAGACCTTGTTGGATAACCGGTTGTATGCTAAGTTAAGCAAATGTGAGTTTGGATTAGAGATGTGGTGTTTCTTGGTCATGTTGTATTAACGGAAGACATCCATGTGGATCCGTAAAAGGTGGAAGCGGTTGTAAATTAGAAACAACCTAAACCGGTAACTGAGGTCTATAGTTTCTTGGGCTTAGATGGGTATTATCGTTGTTTTGTGGATGGTTTCTCTAAGATTGTTGCTCCTTTAAAGAAATTTTTGCAGAAGAATGTTCATTTTGAGTGGACCGAGGCAAGGCAGCAAGCTTTTGAGAAGTTGAAGGCAGCTTTGACGCAAGCTCCGATCTTGATTCAACCTGAATTGGGAAAAGAGTTTGTTATCTATAGCGATGCATCCTATGTTGTTTTGGGGTGTGTGTTGATGCAGGAAGGTAAGGTTGTGGCTTATGCATCTAGGCAGTTAAAGGTGCACGAGCGCAACTATCCGATGCATGATATCGAGTTAGCTGCAATTGTGTTTGCTTTGAAGATTTGAAGGCATTACCTTTATGGTGAGAAATGTGTAGTATTTACCGATCATAAGAGTTTGAAGTATTTGATGTCGCAGAAAGAGTTGCATCTTAGGTAGCGGAGATGGTTGAAGTTGCTTAAGGATTATGATTTGATGATAGAGTATCATCCAGGTAAGGCTAATGTGGTAGCCGACGCTTTGTGTAGAAAAGTAACTGTGGAGTTGTGGGTGATGTTTGCTCGGTTGAGTTTGTCTCGTGATGGTGGTTTGATAGCAGAGTTACAAGTGAAACCTTCATTGATTCAGTTGATCAAGGAGAAACAATTTCTAGATGATTCGTTGGTACCGTATGTTATGGACATTGCGAAAGGTAAGCCAACGAAGTTTTGTTTTAATGATGATGGTGTTTTATGCTTTAAGGGTTGAATAGTTGTGCCGAAAGACATTGAGTTGAGGCGCACTATTTTGACAGAAGCACATAGTAATCCTTTTGCTATGCATCCCAATAATACCAAGATGTATCGTGGGTTGAAAGATGAGTACTATTGGGTCAGGATAAAAAGGGATGTTGCAGAGTTTGTGAGTAAGTGTATGGTTTGTCAAAGGGTAAAAGCTGAGTATCAGTTTCCATCCAGGTTGTTGCAATCATTGAGGATACCAGAGTGGAAATGGGAGAGAATCACCATGGATTTTGTATACGGTTTGCCTTTGACCCTGTCAAAGAAAAACTCTATTTGGGTGATTGTAGATCGCTTGACGAAGTGTGCACATTTTGTGCCGGTGCATACGATATATACCTTGGATAGGTTGGCGGATTTGTATATCGCTGAGATTGTGCATTTGCATGGTGTGCCTAAGTCCATTGTTTTAGACAGGGATTCGCATTTGACCTTGAGGTTTTAGGAGTCATTGCATCGAGCTATGGGATCACGGTTAAGTTTTAGTACATCTTATCATCCACACACAGATGGACAGTTTGAGCGAGTTATCCGAGTGTTGGAGGATATGTTGCGTTGTTGTGTTATTGAGTTCCAGGGTTCTTGGGAGAAACAGTTGCCTTTGGTGGAGTTTGCTTATAATAACAGTTATCAGGCGAGTATCCAGATGGCTCCATATGAGGCTTTGTATGGCCGGAAGTGTAGAACGCCTATTTGTTGGGCGGAAGCGGGAGAGAAGCTTACTTCTTTGCCGAATATGCTTAAGGGCACTACCAAGAAGGTAAAGCTTATTAGAGATAGGCTTAAGGCAGCTGTAGACAAATAGAAATCCCGTGCGGACTTGAAGAGTAGGGAGATCGAGTATGCGGTTGGTGAGAAAATGTTTCTTAAGGTTTTGCCTTGGAAGAAGGTGATGAGATTTGGCCAAAAAGGCAAGTTGAGTTTGAGGTTTATTGGACCATATGAGGTTCTAGAACGTGTTGGTCCTGTTGCTTATAGGTTGAAGTTGCCACCTGAGTTGGAGAAGATACATGATGTTCTCCATGTATCCATGTTATGGAGGTATATATTGGATCATTCGCATGTTATGCCTGTTGAGGAGATTGAGTTGAATCCTGATTTAACCTATGATGAGGAACCGTTTGAAATCCTATATTCTGATAGTAAGGTGTTGCGTGGTAAGACCATAGAGTTGGTCAAAGTGTTGTGGCGCCATCGAGGTGTTGAGGAGGCCACTTGGGAAAGGAAGGATGAGATGCTGGATTAGTTTCCCTATCTTTTTCCACCAGGTAAATTTCAAGGTCGAAATTTCTTAATGGGGGAGAGTCGTAACACCCTGATTTTGGGCCTAGAAGTTATCCGATTAGTTTGGACGGTGTCGGTGAACTGGTGTAGTAGTCTCGACTAGTTTCAGGATTTAATTAAAAAGAAATATATTTTGGCCGAAATAAAATATGGGAAAATTATCCAAAATATTTAAATATGTTTTGAAAATAATGGTGAACTCAGTTTGGCAAAATAAATTGAGTAAGGGTGACATTTTGAAAATGGTGACTGTTTTGTAAAGAAATCAAAACTGTTTTAGTGACCGTTTTGTAAAAAGGATGGGAACTTAGAATCTTTAAGGAGCTAATAACCCTAAAGTCTAATATCAGACTTAATCCCTTAATTGGCTTATTTTAAAGTGTTTTAATTAACTAAAATTGGTTAGGAGAGTTAATTGGGAGTTATTTCCTCTAAAACAAATTTGACGTAACTTTTCTTCTCTAAAAAATTCTCTCAACTTTCTCTCTAGCCAAACACCATTCTTCTCTTCAAAATCTTAAGGTAAACTCTTATCTTAATTGACTTTTGATTCTAAATAATTTCCTAATGATTTCCTACCAAAATCTCATTGTTTAAACTTTGTTTTCTCATGTAAATCAACCAATTAAGGGGAAAACAACCGTTAGAGGTAAGGTTTCATTCTTCTCTTCTAGTGAAAGGTTCTTTACTAAAACTCTCAAGTTCTTAATCCTTTATCAATGTTTTCTAATGAGTTTTGTAATGATGATTAAGGAAAATTGGTTTAATTGAGGTCTTTGAGTTAATAAATGAAGAGATTGGTTTAGATTCGTATGGATCTAAAAATGATGAGTATTATGATGATTTTAATCATTAAGTTGGTGTTAAAGAATGTCGATAAGTGTTTTTGATCAATGTAAACCCGAAACTAGTTAGATTGCTATGGATCTAGGTTGTTATCTTTGGTTTGTGGCTTGATAAATGAGTTTAATGGTTACTGGAAGTTAAGGGATGTTGGGAAGTGTTTAATTGATGTATATAGATGTTGATTAAGTGTTGATTTTCTTAAGTAAGGGCTGGAGATCATTTAGGATGATTTCATCTTTGTTTTCGATAGTTTTTGGTTGGTGTTGTGTTGCTAATTGTGCTAGAATGTTGAGGAGGTTGCGGGCTACGAGTTTAGATGTTGAAGTGAGCTTTGATTTTCTATTTTGGTTGGGTAAAAATAGGGGAGATCAATCCGGAGTTGTTTAGAGGTGCTACGATTCCATTGGATGCTTGATTGACGCTTTGACTTGCAAGCAAAGCGAAGTTGGTGAGTGGAAACGCGGTTTACAGACTTAAAAAGGTTTGAAAGTGATTTATGGGAGTTTAGGTTGAGCTTGAAACGCCAATCTAGGCTCGAAAGTAAGTATGGTGACATTTGCTCTTGGATTTCAGTTTTCCATGATTTTAATGATATCATGCTCATATTTTGAATATGGTTTTGTTACCTACTGTTTAATGCATGTTTTCATATGTGAAATATGATGGGATTTATCCCATGAGATAGAATTGTTATGGCAATGAGATATATTATGCTTTTGAAAAGCTTTGCATGGTTTAATGCATGAGATATGGGACATGAAAGTGATTTTGCTGATGCATTGGTAAAAATAGTAGGTTAACATGGTTTTAATTTGTATATTGTCAAGTGACGATGATTATTAAACTATGTCGGATATAATTGGTCGACCAATAGGATGTGAATGCACTATAATATATACAAAATTTGCGCGTGTGCTAAATTCTTCGGTTCCACAATAGGGGTAGTGCTATTGTGGTGCGAGTGATAGGGGTAGTGCTATCACCAACGGGCAATGGGGGTAGTGGCAACCCGGTCGAAGTGAGATTATGGTGAGGGTAGTTTCACCATGTGACTTGATAGGGGTAGTGCCATCAAGGTGTCCTCATATCCGAACATGAAAGGATGTGGGTAGTGCCATCCAAAGGATAGGGGTAGTTATATCCGGATCACTTGTACTGCCAATGTATGTGCTAAACATGTATCATGTTTTTAAATGATGATTTGTATAATGTGGTTTATGCATGAGACTTTGCATAAGGCGAGATTATCGTTGTCACTGGATTTTCACCTTTGTTTTAGTTGTTATGTTAATCCCGTATTAGTGTATTGTAGTTATATAATATTGATAACATTATAGTTGCAAGTATTAATGTTACTGATAATGTGGTTAGGTATAGTATTGATAACTTAGTTATAGTGGTAAATATTAATGTTAGAATAGTTTAGGTCTCGTATAATATAATTGTTAGTATATTGTGATAGTTAGAATTAATTTAGGTTGTATATTAGTATCCTAGTTAGTAGTTAATATAATAAGTTATCAAAATCCAAAAATATATAATAGCCCATTTAAATAAAAAGATCCATTAAATAGATAGAGTTCATTAATTGAAAAAAAAAACAAAAAGGCCTATACATTGTACAAAAGGGCTGGCTAGTCCATTTATAACCTAGAAACCCTAATCCCATCTTCTTTCTTTATGCCCAACTAAAGTAGGACCGTTCGATCAAGGGGTAGATCCAATGGTGTAGATCATGCCAGCCGGGGATGATATAGCGCCTCAACTTCTTAGCCATTCGATCAAGATGTTATCCAACGGCTTGGATCATTTCAGGGTGTTCACGTGGATCACCACTCGCGCGTGGCAGCCACGCGCACGACGTTTCAGCTCCGGCCGATCACTTTATCTTCTCTGACGCTTCACTCGCTCCGAATGTTCCTCACAGGCGTGGTCTGAATCATCAGAAACATGTAAACAAAGGAACAAAAGGGTTAAATCCCTAAATTAGGGCATAACAATTCAAGATAAAATCAACAGGGATTAAATCCCTAATTCAAAGCCATGGCTAGAAAAATCAGAAGCAAAACGGGAAAGGATAATCCCTAATTGGAAGCCCTAGTGAGAATCAAGCTACAATTGGATATGCAAAAGGCAATTCAGAACCAAAGCAAAAGACCAGAATCCCCAAATCGGTGCCATGGCAAAAATCAAGCAATCAGAGGGGAAGAAATAGGGGATTTAAGCTTAGTATTTAGGCAACACTTGTATTATAAATAGCACTGTAAATCATTGTATCACAACAACAATGATTCGATAGAAATCATATATAGAAATTACGTACTAGCACTCATAATTTGTAGGAGCAAGAAATTTGTAATCAGCGTTCAAAAGCAATAAATAGAAGCAAGTTCTGGTAATTTTCCTATATATTTACTTTCTGTTTCAGATTAAATAAAGAAGAAATGATTTGTTTTTACCTTGTTTTTGTTTGAAACGCCGAGGAACTTGGTTTTGATGTAAAATTCGATGGAAAAACGTGATTTCAAGGTCGTTGGAATCTGGAAATTTTGCCGCCGGCAACGACGGTCGGTGGATGGCGGCTGGCACGGCGGATGTTCATTGTATTCTTCATAAAATGAAGAACACGATGAACTGGAGAAAGGATTTAAAGGGAGGGGTGTTCGATATATTTTGGTGAATAAGAAAAAAATGAAATCTGTTTGTTATAATTGCTATTTATAGTGACCCGTTTGACCCGACCCGAAACCGGATATAACTCGCGCCTTTCTTTCCCGGGTCTTGCGCTGTAGCTCTTCAGTTTTCAATTGTTTCAATTTCATCCTTTTTCTTTTCAATTCGACACCTAATTTTAAATTGTTTTCAAATTAACCTTCACATTTTACTTTATTTCAAAATCAGTCCCTGATTCAGATTTTTTTAAAAAAATAATAAAAACCAAATCCTTTTTCTTTATTTAATTTTAAGTAATCATTTAGTTAATTAATTAATTAATTAATTAATTCTTTATTGCATTTTATGTATGTATTTGTATGTATATTAAACCTTAGGATTAGGGACTTAAAACCTAGAATAGAGACATGTTTGTTGTAAAATATTCTTCATTTTCAATAAAACACACTTAATTATATTATAACCTTAATAATTAAAAGGAATATAGTCATTTCTTTAGGATTATTCACTACTTAGATTTTAATTACAAGACTTTAACACATTAAATTTTCTTGTTGATTTACTAAAAAATGAAAACTTAATTGATGCGGTGTCTTATCAAACAGGAATGACGGTTAGCGCCAGTAGCGTTGGCGGTGATTAAAGTTCATTTCCCGGGCGATAAGGCCGTTAAAATAGATTTACATTCATTTTGCAGACAAATAAATAAAAAATTTGTGAACTTGCAGATTCCAGTTTTAAAAATGTTTTTTTGGAAATCAATTAGGTACTAATTTTTGGGCGTTGTGGGGGGTGCTAACCCTTCCCCATACGTAACCAACCCCTGAACCTATTTTCTCTTGTTTTCGTGGACCAAAAATGTTATTTTGATAAATAAAATGTTTTATTAAAATAACCCTTATTTTAAAAAGTGATCCAATCACACTTTTTTCAAAAAAAGATTGGTGGCGACTCCGTGATTTTATAAAGTTTTCCAAAACGTCAAAACCTTCCTAAAAAGGGTTGAGACAGCTTGGCGACTCTACTGGGGAAACTTTGTTTTTTCTAAAAAACAAAAGAGGGTCAAGCCACAAATTGTTTTCAAAATGTTTTTTTAAAAAGGAATTTGCAAGTTCACAAAGTTTTCAATTTATTCGTCCGCTTAATGAATGTAATTCTATTTTACATATTTTAAAAAAAATGTTGCAAAAAGCTCTATTCCCGAGCTCCACCCAATTGTTAAGTGAGGGGAAACGCTTTGCTCATGTCAGTATATTGATTCTCCATATGAGCCTAGCAAGCACCTTCGGGATTCATATGCCTCATGTCATCGTAAGGATACTGATTCTTCGAGAAGACAAAGGAAGTGAGTTCTCATGAGTTGAACTTGGTTCATTTGAAACCTATAATGGGTGAGAACCAGAGGCCTTGGTACCTTTAGTAGGGGATAGCGAGGACAGCTTAGGTACCTTTTAGAACTCAACCGTTTGAGAACTTAGAGCTTACCCCAATAGAGCCATGCGGAAAACCTAGGGTTTAGGTAATAAAGGGAGACATGTCCTAGAGTATTGGAATATGCTGCCCAGAATTGTTTGTGAAATTATTGTGAATACTTTGTGTTTTCGTGATTCTAATCTGTGTTTCCCTTGTCTTTTTGTTTTGCATAACCATTCATGCCACATCATTACATATTTAGAAGGGGTTGATTCTCAAAATAATTGCTCAAATTTGAAAAAGTCTTGTTATGGACGGAAGAATTTTGAAAAGTGAAGATGAGAATGCAAAAGTTCGACATTGGTCCGAGATGAATCAACAAACATTTAGAGACAACATGGTAGCTGATCATGAGACAGAGACGTCAAAATGCCCACATCAACATTAAACAGAACAATGTGCAAGAATTGCGAGAAATCTGGGAGCACTTGGACTATGAGACTAAGCAGCTGTTCCATGAAGTCTACGGTGACATAGCCTATCTCTTGTATGTGGGGTCGATGAACAGCTTCTGAAAGCCTTGGTTCAAATTTGGAATCCAGGATATTGCTGCTTCACTTTTAATAAAGAAGATATGATCCCTACATTCGAGGAATACTTAGCCCTTTTCAACCTACTCAAAGTGAAGAAGAACTGGGTCTATGCCAAGCCTCCTAAAAACAAAAACCCACATGCAAAGCTTCAGGCGTTCGCTAGTATGAGTGATGGTTGGGTTAAGGGGTTGATACAAAAGAGGGGAGGCACTTTTAATTTCCCTTGGTCAAGCATCAGAAGTATAATTTCAATCCACCCTGACAGGGAAAAGTGGGTTGATCTTCAGGTATTGCAATTTATGGTTTAGTCATCTTTCCGATGGTTCTAGGAAACATTGATGTGGTGCTCTTGATTTCATAGAACAAGTAAAGAGAGGAGTCAGTCCTGTACCAGTCGTACTTGCTAAAACCTTCATTTCCCTTAATGCTTGCCGAAAAGTTGAAGGTGTTCGTTTTGGAGGATGTGCTCCGCTTCTGCAAGTTTGGGCCCTCAGTCACTTCTGGAAGTACCCGACATTAGCTTTATCAAATGTGTTTTCCCCGAACTTCTCACTGCTTTGGGAATTTTTGGTTAAGGAGTGGCCCGTTATTAAGAAGAACAAATGTATTGATATATTCAGGGATCATCGTGACCAAGACATCAGATAGAGGGTTCCTTGGATGGGTCACACCAAAGTCCTATACAAATGTGGAGATTTCAACTTCCTAATGCTGCTAGGTTTGTGGAGAGGAATTGGATATGCCCCTTTGCTAGTATCTCGTTAGTTTGGGTCTCGGTAGTTTATCTCAATCACTACCGGTCTTAGCTTATCATAATTTGAGTTCCAAGGTGAGTTCAGATAGAAGGTTCAGACAATCAGCGATGCATGGAACCATTTTTACCACATGAAGTTAGAATCTGATAGTCACTGCATGTACACCATGGACTATGAAATTTGGAGGCATACGAAAATGAATGAAAAAATCATAGCACCTACATCTGGACAAGCCAAGTCTCTAGAAGAACACTTAAAGGTAGTCCTTACAGAAGCTGACATCTTAAGAGAAGAGTTAAGAAGGGCTAAGCTGGAGATAGAAGCCTTATAAGAGCAGAACCAAAGAGACAAGTTTGAGTCAGGTCTTGATGTTGAAAAGTATAAAGGGGAGACGAAGCGAGTAGTGAAGCTGTATGAAGACCTAGAAAAGAAGTTTGAGATCCAAAGGGTTGACTTCCTTAAGCTCTAGACTACTATTCGAAATGCTGATCTGAGAAAGACCCCAGAGCAGTGGAAGCAAGAAATCGAGCATGCTGTAGGGAAAAAAGGCATAAGGAAGGCACGAGGTCGAGAAATATAGACGGGCACTTGTCGAAGAGAAGAAGAGAGTAAGCTGGCAACTGAAAATGGAAATGGCAAACGGGTTCATAAAAGTGATAAAGAAAATGTGGCTGCATGGAAAAGGAAGGCCCATAACAACATGATCTGCCTATTTGAATTGCAGAAGGCATATGACCAGACCAGTGCAAAGCTAAATCAGTGTCAGGCTTGCGTTGCTAAGTTACAAGCTAAAATAGATGATCTGAACCACTCGTTGCACAGACTTCAGAACCATCATACCTATATTGAGCTTCAGGCCTGTCTAAGTGAGAATGATACCTTGAAGAAACATGTTGAAGGAATGGATAACATCGTCCAAGAATATAGGACAAAGATCTTGGTCCTTGAAGCCATCGCTGAGAGAGGTAATGACTACTGGTTCACTCGTCTTAGAGACATGGCTAGAAGATTTCAAGAACGAGATGAGTTTGATAGGACCGTCATGACCCAAGTACAAGACGTGGCTCGACACGTGATGATGCTAGCCACTGAAGCTGCAGTTCTTCATCAATATGTCAAGCCAGTAGGAGAAGTGGGACCGAGGCTTAGTGGCTCATTGAAGAAATCAAGGAATTGGGAATTCAAGCTGAAAAATATTTGTAAACAAAACTTGATGTAATAAGGACCATGTTATATCCAATAAAAGAGTTGTTTCTTGATCAATTATTTCATGGAATTGATGGCCCTTCGCTTGTATCCATGCATTTGCATTTCATTCTTTGTTTCATAGCATTTCTTTGCATTTATGTTACATTTGTGCATGCATACATGACATAATAAAAATCTAACTTAAATAAAAATGACAAAAAATTAAAATAGCAGAAACAAATCACAAGTACGGTACTCGGTCTCAAGTCAGAGCAATGGAAGACAGAGTGATGACTTTAGGAAGCAACCACAATAGTACCCATGATAGGTTAGACAAGCTGGAAACAGATCTGAAGCCATATATGGAGTTGGTTCACCAAAAGATGGTTGGTTCAATTGCAGCCATGCTAGGCTTTAAGGACCCAGATGCGGTAGAAGCTGGTGAGGAAGCTAATGATGTGCCGAAATTTCAAAGGATGGCCTTTGTTCATCCGAGCATACAAAAGGAAGCTCAATCATCTAAGGTTAAAATTTCCCCACATGTTGCTGAGGCGTCGACGCAGAATGATAGGAAAATAAGTTCTAAGGAAGTCATTGAGGTGCCTGATCTCGATGAAATTGCTGACAAAGTAAAAGCTGAGAAGAAATGGGAGGATCGCTATGAGAATTTGGAAGGAATGATTAAATATTTCCAACAAGGAGGTATATATGGAGGAATGGATGCCAAGGATTTAAGCTTAGTGACTGATCTGATAGTACCACCAAAGTTCAAAGTTCCTGACTTTGAAAAATACAATAGAACTACGTGCCCACATCTGACTATGTATTGGAGGAAGATGTCGATGTATCTGTATAATGAGAAGCTGCTTATCCATTGCTTCCAAGACAGTCTAGTAGGGTCAGCTACGCACTGGTATATGCAACTAAGTCGAATTAACATCAGATCATGGAAAGATCTGTCCAGAGCCTTCAGTGAACAATACAAGCATGATTCAGACATGGTTTCAACCCGCTTAGTTCTACAAGGATTGGAGCAAAAGCATCATGAGAGCTTTCGCCAGTACGCGCAGCGATAGAGGGATGTAGCTGCCCAAGTTAAGCCACCATTGCTGGAAAGTGAGATCACCCCAATGTTCGTGGATACATTAAAGGGTCATTTCTATGATCGTATGCTCAATCATGCCACAAAGAGCTTCATGGACATGCTTACAAAAAGAGAGTTAATACTGGCGGCCATGAAAAATGGAAGGTTGGACAGTGGGGAAACAAAGAAACCATACAAAAAGATAGACTAATGTCTATAATCCTAGTTACTCAAAGGGGGTAGTCTTAAATAAACCTAATGTCTTGACCACAACTCCAACAATCACAAACCCACCAAAGGAAGAACGAAGATATCAAGGGAGTTCGAAACCATATTTTCCTCCTATTCCAATGACGTACGTAGAATTGTTTGTTGAACTGGTCAAATCTCAGATGGTGCTACCAAGGCATGTTCCCCTATTCTCACCGCCATACCTACCATGGTATGATGAGAAGGTGCAATGTGAATACCATGCAGGAGTTAGGGGGCATACCATTGAAAATTGCACTGCATTCAAAAGGGTGGTAGATGATTTAAGAAAATTAGGGATGTTATCATTCGATATGTCAGAAGATAAGGGAAACCCTCTGCCAAATCATTAGAAGGCAGGTGTGAATACAATCATAGAGGAGAAGGATAAGGTGGTTAAGGAATATGTTGCTAAAGTTAGAGCTCCCATGAAGTGGGTATGGGCTCAAATGGTGGCAGTTGGGATGCTGGAAGAAGGAGCCCAGAAATTGAAGATTGAGAATGAATTGTACTGTGAGTACCACATGAAGTAAGGACATGAGATTGATTGTTGCTTAGAATTTAGACAACTAGTTCAAAACAAGATGAATGAAAAATAACTTGAGTTCTTTGAGAAAGAAGATAAAGAATGTTTGCTGGATGTATCTGCATCAGAGAAGTCATCCTCTAGAAGAGACTACACCAGAATGAAGCCTTTGGTTATTAAGAATAAAACAAGAGTTGGTGAGCTGGCAAGGAGTGTAACCCCGCAGCTCACAATTAAGGCACCAACACCGTTTCCATACAAGGATAGCAAGCAGGTCCCTTGGAATTACACTTGTGTGGTGACAGCCCTATGAGAAACATCTGTCCAAGAGAAGGGAGAACCTGTCATTGAGGTAAGCCGTTTCACAAGGAGTGGAAGGCTCTATTCCCAGCCAATAGCAGAGGATAGGGATGTGTCGTAAAGAAAGGCTGCTGCTGAAGAGCCTGAAAAATAAGATGACAAAGATTTCTTCAAGGAAAAACTGACAACATATCACGAGCCTGTAAAGGAATCAGAGGCTCAAGAATTCTTGAAGATCGTAAAACACAATGAATACAGCGTCGTGGAGCAACTCCACCGTAAGACCTTGTTAAAGATTTTGAACCAAACATTTGTGCCAAAAGAGATCACAACTGATAAGATGGATATGTTAGTCGGTAACATTGCCGTTAACAATTTCATCTCATTCAATGATGAAGAAATACCAGGTGAAGGAAAGAGATCTTGCAAAGCCTTACACATCACTAATAGATGTAAATGACATATGTTACCAGGTGTCCTTATTGAAAATGGGTCGGCACTAAATGTTCTGCCACTAGCTACCCTAAAGAAACTGCCAATAGACAGTTATCATATGAGAAATTATCAAAACACGCTAAGAGCATTTGATGGAACTCAGAAGGATGTGTTGGGGAAAATTGAGGTGCCTTTACAAATTGGACCAATGACCTTCGACGTTGAATTTGTGGTCATGGATATAAGACCTAGTTATAGCTGCCTACTTGGGCGCCCATGGATTCATGCAGTAGGAGCGGTCCTATCTATTTTACACTAGAAATTGAAGTTCGTGATCGATGGTCAACTAATAAATGTCGGTGCAGAGGAAGAAATCATTGCATCAGTAACCACTGATGCACCCTTTATCGAGATTGATAAGGGTGCGCTCGAGTTTCATTTTAGGACATTAGAGCTAGTCAATGCAACCTTTGTCACTGAAGGGAGCAAGGTGCCAGAGCTAGAATTATCAAGCTGTGTGAAGATGCGGGTAAAACAAACGCTTGGGAAATGAGCAAAATTCAGAAAAGGATTCAGAAAGGGACATCAAGGAGGTTTGTATCCTGTAGTAATCTTGGCGAAAAAGGATCGGTTCAATTTGGGCTTCAAACCCAACAAATGGCAAAGAAGGGCTGAAATCAGAAAGCATCAAGAGAGGAAAAGAGCTAGATTGAAGGGAGAGGAAATCGAATGGGAACCGATGACTTTCCCACCCCTGAACCATAACTTTATATCTAGAGGTATGCTAGATCCAAATACCTCAGCCAGTGAAGAAGGAAAATGAGAGAGCACTCTATGTGAAGCATTTGAAAAGCTGAGTATCAATATTGTGATTGAAGAGGAAGAAGAGAGCCAGTACTTGTCAATGATCCGCCCTTGCTCTGAGCTTGACAATTGGACCGCTAAAGAAATTCCTATAGTCTTTAAGACATGTTCAGAGTAATACTCAAAACCAACCCCTTTGCTCCAAGCCCGGAGACAATAGGGGATCTTA
Source organism: Hibiscus mutabilis (assembly GCA_019671005.1). Taxonomy (NCBI): domain Eukaryota; kingdom Viridiplantae; phylum Streptophyta; class Magnoliopsida; order Malvales; family Malvaceae; genus Hibiscus; species Hibiscus mutabilis. Next base: position 57,413,167 of record CM033715.1, read on the forward strand.
TGTAAAGGGCCTATGTCAACATTTTAATTTTAAATTCAATAAAAGATGCATTTCCTTAAATTTTGTATGGCAAAATTTCCATAAATAAACCAAAACCAAATGAAAACCATAAAGTTAAAAGCATAAAAAACATTCCATTCATTTTGTTTCTTCCCTTTGTATATATCTTTTGCCTATTCCTTTTTCAGGTCTTCAGATATCATTAGCATAAATGAATCCGAATCTGACTTCAAGGTTGACTTTGAATTGCCTTTGTTCTTGGAAGAAGTTGGAAATAGTGACGTTGAGGAAAAATATGATGTACCCAGTGATATGCTCAGAATGGTAGAAGGAGAGGAAAAGCAGATTCTACCATATAAAGAGGAACTAGAAATATTAAACCTTGGAGCCGCAGAAGAAAAGCGAGAGGTGAAGATTGGTACTGCCATCACAACCAAAACTAGACAAAGTCTGATTGAGCTTTTGCAAGAATTCAAAGATTTTTTTGCTTGGTCGTATCAAGATATGCCCGGCCTTGACATTGACATCGTCATGCATAGGCTCCCTATAAAGGAAGGATGCGAACCTGTAAAGCAAAATCTGAGAAGAATGAAGGCTGAAACACTCCTAAAGATCAGGGGTGAGGTAAAGAAGTAATACGATGCATGATTCCTTGAGGTAGCCAAGTATCCAGGATGGGTGGAAAATATTGTCCCAATACCGAAGAAGGATGGAAAATTATGAATGTGTGTTGATTACATGGACCTCAATAAGACAAGCCCTAAAGATAATTTCCCGCTCCCACATATTGACACTTTAGTTGACAACACGACAGGTTATTCACTCTTCTCTTTTATGGACGGTTTCTCTAGGTATAACCAGATCAACATGTGCCCAGAAGGTATGGAAAAGACAACTTTTGTAACGCTATGAGGGACTTTTTGCTATAAGTGATGCCCTTTGGACTTAAGAATGCAGAGGTAACCTATCGAAGGGCCATGGTCACTCTATTCCATGATATGATGCATAGAGAAATAGAGGTATATGTCGATGATATGATCGCCCAATCTCGATTTGAGGAAGAACATTTGGTCAATTTAGAAAAGCTTTTCCTAAGATTGAAAAAGTTCCAGTTGAAGCTCAACCCGACTAAGTGCATATTTGGAGTCACATCTGGGAAATGATTAGGTTTTGTAGTAAGCAAAAGAGGAATCGAGATCGATCTAGATAAGATAAAAGCCATACAGGAACTTCCCCCACCTCAAACACAAAAGGAAGTTCAAGGTTTCTTAGGATGATTAAATTACATCGCACGCTTCATTTCTCAGTTAACTGATAAGTGTGATCCAATGTTTAGGCTACTCAGGAAGAATAGCCCGGGGGCTTGGGATAAAGAATGTTAAATGGCTTTGTAAAAGATTAAAGAACAGCTGAGCAATCCTCCAGTTTTAGTACCACCTGTTTCAGGAAGACCATTAATCTTGTACTTAATGGTCTATGAAAATTCCATGGGTTATGTGTTAGCACAACATGATGATACTGGAATAAAAGAAAAGGCGATATATTACTTGAGCAAGAAATTCACTAATTGTGAAACCAGATATTCATCAATCGAAAAACTATGTTGTGCTTTGGTATGGACAGCTAGAATGCTAAGGCAATACATGCTTTATCACGTCACGTGGTTAATCTCGAAGTTAGACCCACTGAAGTTCATGATGGAAGCTCTAGCCTTATCAGGAAGATTAGCACGATGGCAGATGTTACTATCGGAGTTCGATATCCAGTATGTGAGCCAAAAAGCGATAAAAGGAAGTGCCATACCAGGCTTTCTAGCAAGTCACTCCTGTGATGACTATGAAGCATTAAACTTCAATTTTCCTAATGAAGACTTGATATGTATTTTAGAAGATGAGGAGGCTCCCACAGAATCTTAGGTTATGAACTTTGATGGTGCAGCAAATGCATTAGGAAGAGGTACAGGGGCAATTCTGGTCTCATCGTAGGGAGATTACTCCACTTTCACCAGTCGTTTGAAGTTTTTCTGCACTAATAACATGGCGGAGTACGAGGCTTGTATAATGGGACTAAGAGAATCTATAAATAGGAAAATTCATACTTTAAGAGTTTTTGGGGACTCTACATTAGTCATTTATCAGATACGTGGAGAATGGGAGACAAAAGATGCAAAGTTGTTGGAATACCACAGGCTAGTCCTTGAGTTGACCAAGGAATTTGATAAGATCATTTTCAAATATCTCCCCAGAGAAGACAACCAAATGGCTGATGCTTTAGCCATCTTAGCCGCCATGTTTAAGGTAAATGAAGGTTATGAGATGATGCCTATTAGGTTATATATGCTTGACTCTCCAACTCATTGTTATGACGTGGAAGAAGAAATTGATGGATTGCCATGGTATCATGACATCTTACAATATGTAAAATCCCAGCAATACCCGCCTCAAGTTACAGAGAATGAAAATAAAATGATTAGGAAGATGGCATCAGGGTATGTCCTTGATAGAGAGATTTTATACAAAAGAAGTCGTGATCAAGTGCTTCTAAGATGCGTGGGGGCAAAAGAGGCACAATTAATTGTGGAAGAAGTTCATGAAGGAGTTTGCGGAACTCATCCTAGAGGTTTCACCATGGCCAGGATGATCATGCGCCTGGATATTATTGGTCAACCATGGAAGGTGATTGCATTAACTATTCTCGTAAATGCCACAAGTGCCAAATCTATGATGACAAGGTTCACTTGCCACCTCAACCTCTCCATGTTATGAAAGCCCCTTGGCCATTTCCATGTAGGGCATTGATGTCATCAGTCAGATTCACCCTAAGGCATCAAACATGCATCGTTTTATCCTGGTAGCCATTGATTATTTCACGAAGTGGGTAGAAGCAACCTCATATGCAAATGCCACCAAATCCACAGTTTGCAAGTTTTTGAAAAAGAAAATCATTTGTCGATACGGCTTGCCTAAAAGTATCACCACTAACAATGCTTCAAATTTAAATAACAAGATAATAAATGGATTCTGTGAGCAGTTCAATGTCAAACATCATAATTATGTGGTATATCGCCCGAAGATGAATGGGGCAGTGGAGGTTGCGAATAAGAATATTAAGAGGATTATTGCAAAAATGATTGATATCTATAAAGATTGGCATGAGAAGCTACCGTTTGCCCTACACGCTTATCTAACTACAGTAATAACTTCCACTAGGGAAACACATTTCTTATTGGTATATGGAATGGAAGCTGCGTTACCCATTGAGGTTGAAATACCATCGCTCTGTGTCTTAATGGAAGCAAAGTTGGAAGAAGCAGAATGGGTTCGAGCAAGATACGATCAACTGAACTTAATTGAAGAGAAAAACTGAAAGAACTGTGTCATAGGCAAATGTACCAGAAAATGATGATAAGGTCTCACGAGAAGAAAGTTAGCCCAAGAGAATTCAAAGAGGGAGATTTAGTGTTCAGGAAGAAGCTGTCAATCCAAAGCGATTCTCAAGGAAAATGGGCACCAAATTGGGAAGGACCTTACATTGTAACAAAGGTCTTCTCAGGAGGAGCGTTAATTTTAGCTAAAATGGATGGAGACGAACTCCAGAGCCCGATAAATTCAGACTTGATGAAAAAGTATTATGTTTGAAGAAAAAAGAAAAAGAAAGAAGAAAAAATAAAAAATAAAAAAGAAAAAAAGAGAAAAAGAGAAAAAAAGGGAAAAAGAAAAATAAAGAAAAAAAAAGGAGAAAAAGAAAAAGAAAGAAAAAGAGAAAAAGAAAAAGAAAAAGAAAAAGAAAGAAAAAAGAAAGAAAGAAAAAGGAAAAAGGAAAAAGAAAAGAAAATGGGGGTTCAAAATGAAAATCCGCAAAGGGCGTTTTGAAACCAAAGGAGAAATTGAGTTGAAAACCCTTAAAGGGTAGCTCAAACAATTTGAAAACAAGACCTTCCTCGGGGATTGGCTTGGGAGCTACATATCTTTCTGCATAATCATTATGTCCAGGGCCTGCTCAGTGTTGTGGCCATCCCCTCTCATGGTGTCACAACCGAGTCACTTTCACCACGCCCCATTTTCAAGCACATCAATGTTTTAGGAAGAAGAGTCTTTGTTTTCAATCATTTCTTTAGTTAGGAAAAAGTGTCCTCATTTCAAATAATAGAATGTTTACTCGGGTCATTTCTATAATGTTTTTTTTTTGCATATATGTAGGGGTGGACAGTCGACAGAGTTTGGGCTGATCCACTGGTAAAAGTATGTATCCTACACACCATCAGGGCAGCCCCTACCGCCCAAGTCGATGGTTTGGGTGAGTTTTTCTAATGTAACCCGATGCTTTCTTTTTTCTAATAAAATAAAAACTATTTTTCTTTCCTACGGGGAAGCTGGGGGTCGACTGTGTGCATCCGTTATGCCCTACGGTTTCGACCATGGTTTGAAGAATGGTTTTGTGGGGCGAGACTAATGTGTTGCTTTCTTATTTTGAGCAGATCAAGCGAGAGAAAAGACTGACTTGATCAGGAAGAGTCCTTTTCAAGTGCCGCACAGCTTAGCGACCGAGTGAACTAAAGGCTAAGGCTGTGACACGTGGTATCAGAGCAAGGTTGTTGCACTCAATTTCGGGCGTGGTGTTACCTGTTCATTGTGGTGAAAAACACAGAGGTGCGTAATCAATAGCACAGAGGTTCTCTTTAATAATTGTGGCACATTAGTGCTCAATTTTTGTTTAAGCACAGTGGTGCCTAGTTTTTTATTGGGAATGCACAGTGGTGCTTTCTTGCTTCTTGTGTACAGTGGTGCCGAGGTTTTCATTGGGAGGCACAGCGGTGCTTATTCCCTCTTGAAGCACAGTGGTGCTGAGTTATTAATAGGCATTGTGGTGCTTATTATTTTTCATGTGCAGGAACTAGTGTGGTTGGAGTCGACCCGAGGATAGTGACTACACGTAAGCATCAGGGGCCAAAAGTCGTCTCAAGAATTGAGGTGCCAGCAGGCGCAGGTACTTCAGCGCAACATGGAGCTAGAGTGCCCGTACAAGGGGGTAGGACCATAGGCCCCGATAGATATAAGGAACTAGAAGCCGCGGTGGCGGTTCTGAGGGCTCTTGTGGTGACCAGTGAACGAGTTCGAGCGATTGAAGTTTCTCATCAGGAGTTGGCTCACATGGTGAAACACCTCATTGATGAGAAAAAAGGAGGCAATGAGTACTCTGAAGTATGAGATAGAGGAGCTTAAGGCTCAAATTAATTTGATTGAAGTGGCTGTGGGAAATTCGGTGACCATGGATAGGGGCCAGAGGAATAGGGTCCCTGAGCCTCAGCGGTATGAGGGGAACAAGGATGTCAAAGAGCTTAAAAATTTCCTGTTTGATATTGAACAATACTTTCGGGCTACTCACACCACTATAGAGGAAGACAAGGTCTTGATGGCTTCTATGTACTTGTCAGGGGATGCCAAATTGTGGTGGAGGTCCAAGTTCACAAATGGCGTGTGTTCCATTAAAAGTTGGGACGAGCTGAAACGAGAATTAATAGCTACCTTCTTTCTGGAGAATGTGAGTATAATGCTCGGAAGAAGTTGAGGGATTTGACATATACTGGGACTATTTGTGATTATGTGAGAGAGTTTGCGGCATTGATGCTGGATATCAAGGACATGTCGGAGAAAGACAAGATGTTTGCTTTCCTTGAGGGCTTCAAGCCATGGGCTAGAACTGAGATTCAAAGACAAAGGGTGCAGGATGTAGTCGCTGCCATGGTGGTTGTCGAGTGGCTTAACGATTACAGTGATGGCTCAAACAAACGCAAGGCCCCAACTAGTGGGAGCAATAACCATGCAGGTAATGGGAGTAAGACGGCTAGAGGGGAGAGGCTGATAACTTGGGGAGCCGGGAGAGGACTTTCAAACAAGGAACTGGTGCAGAATAGGGGGAATGGTGGCTTTACGCCGAGGAATGGACCAAATAGGCTACCCCTAGCATGCTTCTTGTGTAAGTGGCCTCATCGCATGGCTGAGTGCCCACATAGGGTACATTGAGTGCTTTGGAACTTTCACGGCCTGAGGACACATCCCCTAACCCACCTACAGAGAATAGTGAGACCGATTTGGCCAGGATTGGGTCCATTCATTTTTTGAATGCATTACAATCTCAGTTGGACAACATAAAGAAGGAACCGGGAAAAGGGCTTGATGTACGCGGACTTGGTGATAACTGGGATGGCGACTAGGGCTCTAGTTGACACGGGAGCAACAAATACCTTTATCTCACCTAAGGAAGTCAAAAGATGCAGTTTAACAATTACTAGAGATGTGAGACAGATGAAAGCAGTTAATTCTGCGTCCGCCGCAATTTGTGGAAGTGTTAAGAGGGTGAAGGCCAAGCTTGGGTCCTGGGAGGGAAGCGTGGATCTCATTGTTTCCCCTATGGACGATTTTGATGTTGTGTTAGGACTGGATTTCATGACAAAAGCCCAGGCCATCCCCGTCCCTACTGCGAGTTGCCTATTGTTTCTAGGGGATTGCCCGGGGGTGGTACCCACTACCATTCTACCAAGAAGCGGAAAGATGCTGTCAGCAATGCAATTTAAGAAAGGGGTGAAAAAGGGGGAACATTCTTTTTTCGTATTACCTATTCTACATGGGGAGTCAACCCTTGAAGGTGTACCAAGTGGGATTCTGAGAGTGTTGGAGGACTATAAAGATGTCATTCCAGATCAGTTGCCAGAAGGGCTCCCTTCTCGAAGGACGGTGGATCATGCGATTGAACTGGTCCCCGGTGCCAAACCTCCTGCGAGATGTCCGTACCGCATGTTCCCTCTGGAAGTAGCTGAATTGAGGAAACAACTCGATGAACTGTTAAAAGCTGGGTTTATTCGACCGTCTAAAGCGCCATTTGGGGCGCACGTGTGGTGCCAGAAGAAACATGATGGGAGCTTGAGATTGTGTGTGGACTATAGAGTCCTGAACAAGGTGACTGTCCGGAACAAGTATCACATCCCCTTAATTGCGGACTTGTTCGACCAGCTAAGTGGCGCGAAATATTTTACAAAGCTGGATCTTCGATCAGGGTATCATTAGGCAAGAGTGGCCTAGGGAGATGAACCGAAGACAACTTGTGTTACTCGGTATGGGGCATTTGAGTTTCTTGTGATGCCATTTGGGCTAACCAATGCGCCTACAACCTTTTGCACCTTGATGAACTAGGTGTTCTATGATTTTCTGGACAAGTTTGTGGTGATGTACTTGGACGATATAATGGTATATAGTTCCTCTTTGACAGATCATGAAAACCATTTGCGGTTAGTGTTGCAGAGGCTCAGAGATAATCAGTTATTTGTTAAAAGGAGAAATGTGATTTTTCCTAAACTCAAATCAAGTTCCTTGGACACCTCGTTGGGCTGGGACATGTTCGAATGGATGAGGAAAAAATGAAGGCGATCCAAGAATGGCCGACTCCAAAGAGTGTCAGTGAGCTCAGATCGTTCTTGGGATTAGCTAACTATTATAGACGGTTTGTCGAAGGCTACTCTCGGAGGATAGCTATACTTACCAATTTGTTAAAGAAAGGTGAGAAGTGGGTCTGGTCTAAAGAGTGTCAAGATGCTTTTGAGGGACTAAAAACTATTGTGATGAACGACCCAATCCTACTATTACCAGACATTGAGAAACCCATGGAAGTTGAAACTGATGCATCTGAATTTGTCATAGGGGGAGTACTCATGCAGGGTGGTCACCATGTGGCCTTTGAGAGTCGGAAGTTGAGTGGTGCAGAGACGAGATACGCAACTCAGGAAAAGGAACTTCTAGCCGTGATCCATTGTCTCAGAGCTTGGAGGCATTATTTGTTGGGCTCAAAGTTTGTTGTTAAAATAGACAACACAACTGCTAGTCATATCCTGACACAACCAAAACTGTCGGCATGGCAAGCAAGATGGCAAGAGTGCCTAGCGAAGTTTGATTTCAGTTTTGAGCATAAAACTGGGAAGAAGAATCAGGTAGCTGATGCGTTGAGTCGAAGGGCCGATCTGGCGACCCTTAGATTGATTGCTCTTATGTCAGCTAGTAGGGTATCGAATGACATCCGGGAACTCATAATGGAGAATATGGGAAAGGATCTGCAGATGATGGCAATATTGAGGATGGTGGAAAGTGGCCAATCGAAGACCTTTTGGGTAGAGAATGGGATCTTAATGACGAAAGGTTCGCGTATGTATGTCCCAAGAGCGGGAGAACTTAGACAGAAACTACTGCGTGAATGCCATGACACTCCCTGGGCAGGTCACCAAGGTTGGTGGCGTACTCTGGCCCTGTTGGAACAAGGATATTATTGGCCGCACATGCGACGGGATATTATGGACTATACCAAGACTTGCCTTATTTGCCAGCAAGATAAAGCGGATCGACGAAAGACTGCAGGATTGTTAGAGCCATTGTCAGTGCCAGCACGGCCTTGGGAGAGCATTTCACTCGACTTCATAGTGAGCTTGCCTCGGGTGGGGGATCTTGGAGCTATCATTGTGGTGGTGGATCGGTTCTCGAAATATGCTACATTTATCCCTGCCCACAAATATTGTTCGGTGGAGGAGACAGCTCGGTTAGTCTTTAAACATGTGGTGAAGTATTGGGGTGTCCCATGATAAGTGTTCAAAAGTACTATTTTTCTTACCCTTTTTACCCATATTATTGTTAGACTTAGGCTTATATTAGTTGCATAACTAGCCATTCATGCATTAATCCATGTTTCCTTCCATCGTTGAGCTTGATTACATAACTTGGTAGTTTTTGTGGGAAAAGATGCTGCTTTGGTGTGTTTTGTGTGTATGTGCAGGATCACTTGCCAAAGCAAGGCCAGAGCTAGTTGCCAGGGCAATGCATGAAGGAGATGCCGAGCTAGTTGCCAGGGCAATACATGAAGGAGACACCGAGCCAGTTGCCAGGGCAATTGTCGACAAAGAATAAGGTGATATGGTACTCGAAATTGATGACTAGACAAGCCCAAGAAGATGTGGAGCAAAGCTAAATCCGAAAGGAGTTTGATTTCCATGAAGAGATTAAAGAAGAATTAAATTCCAAGAAGATAGGAGAAGTTATATAAGGAATATAATTATAATAAAGAATTATATTTTTTAAAGATAATTTAATTCCAACTTAACTTCCTCCTCAAAGAAGGACTTTGACCTAGCCCTATAAATTAGAGGCCATTCCGTCAAGTCCAAGAGAGAGAGAGGGAGGAGAGAATTTTCGACAAGCATCAAGGGCAAGGAGGATTTCGACAAGCTTCATCCTTCATCTTTTTCTTTCTTGTTCAATTAGGTTCATGCTAGGGATTCTTTATCTTGTGTTTCTTTGGAACCTAGCCATGAACTAAATCTATTTGGCTAAGGTTATTGTGTCTTGTGGTTGTGAGAAACTATTGGATTTTGTTTAGGTAATAAGAGTTTGCACTTTTCTATTCAAGGTTTATTCATTCTTGGTTCTTATTCTTGTTTTGCGAGTGAATTGGGAGAAGATCTAGTAACTTCATCTATTTATCTAATATCGGGAGAGTTAGATTCAAGAAACGAATGAATATGATCTTTATTCAATCTATTGATGGTGAAGATTAATCCAACTTAGGAATAAGTTAAGGGTTTCAACGCCTAAGAGGAGCGCAAGATTGGTTGTTGTTCACCCTTGATTCACGCAAGGATGTATTATCAAGGCATGCACAAGTAGCTAGAGTTTTAACTTGGGGATAAGAAGAAACCATTGAAGAACGCTCTGCCGAACCTTGAAGGTTGCTGCCCAGATGCCCAAGTAGTTGCCCAACTAGTCGCCCAGGCAACCATCGATTAGTTGCCAAGGCAACCCCGTTGTGCAAGTTGCCACGGCAACTGAGTTGCCCGTGCACTCTTTTACCAAGACGATCCAATAGGCTATCACACCTCTACTCATGATAACCTGGCCTATCTCGCTCATTTAATTACATCGCCTTTTACTTATTTGCTTTCTAGTTTAGTTATTAGTTAAAACTCCTATAATCTTCTACTTGTGTTTTCTTTTACTTTTTACAGTGCAAGAGACTAGATTCTTGAAGTGGCACCAATCCCTGTGGAGACGATATCTTTTATACTATAACTTGCAACGTGTATACTTGCACAATTGCGTAGCACTTATTACGTGCAACAAGTTTTTGGCGCCGTTGTCGGGGATTGGCAATAGCGACTTTCTTTTTATTTTCTTGCACTTTCTTTTTACTTTTCTTGTTTAAGATTCAAAGGGCTAACAAAGTTTGGTTTTGCATTGGTATATGACCAGGACGAGACCGATTACACCGGAATATCCCTTTGATCCAGAAATCGAACGAACCTTACAAAGACTTAGACGAAGGATAAGAGTAGCAATGGCTAATCAAGACGGCAATATGAATCAAGATGTTCCAGCACGAGGAGGAGTGATTCTTGCACGAAACAGAACTATTCGAGACTATCTTGAAGAAGATCTTGATGGACTTAATCCAGGAGTTGTCGCACCTGAAATTGAAGCTGACCACTTTGAGTTGAAACCGGTAATGTTTAATATGATCAACACAATTGGTCAATATGGCGGCTCAACAACTGAAGATGCACGACAACATCTTAAATCTTTCCTCGAGATTTGCAACTCGTTCAAGATACACGAAGTCACCCCCGATGTTTTACGATTAAGATTATTCCCCTATTCACTGAGGGATAGGGAGAAAGCATGGTTGAATAGCATTCTTGTTGGATCAATAGGATCTTGGACCGATCTTTGTCGTGATTTCCTTGCTCGGTTTAATCCTACAAATTTGACTTATAAGCTTCTTAACGACATTACTTCTTTTCGGCAGGCAGATGATGAATCCATGTACGAGGCTTGGGAGCGATATAGAGAACTTCTACACAAATGCCCCCTACACGGATTCCCGGTGTGGACTCAAGTAACAATGTTTTACAATGCCGTGAATACACCAACAAGGATGATGCTAGATGCCTCGGCAAATGACATACTCCTAGATAAGTCGCCGGATGAAGCAATGCAAATTCTAAACAGGCTGGCCAAGAATGATTATCAATTCCCCTCTACTAGAAGAGGAGGAGTTAGATGCCAAGCCAAATACATGAACTAGGATCATCAGATTCAATTTCGGCACAATTGGCCACTTTAACCAAGATGGTCCAGAACATGCAAAAACCAAACAACACACATGAGGTCAAGGTAATGGATTCTTTTTGTGAGTTATGTGGTGATAACCATGATTCTTCTGAATGTATGAAGAATCCGGAATCCAGCTTCTTTGTGGGGAATTACAATCGGAACAACAATGTGATGTCCAATACATACAATCCAGCTTGGAAGAAGCACCCGAATTTTTCATGGAGTAATCCCAACAATGCTCTAAACCAGAACAATCAGAATGCACAAGCATCGGGATTCCAGCAGAATATGCCACGGCAACAGTTGCCGCAGCAACAACCGACAACATCTATTTCTTTGGAAAATTCTCTAAATGCTTTTATGATGAAAACTGAATCTTATATGGCTGAGAATAGTAACTTCATAAAAATAACCGATGCTTTTATTAACAGGATCGAGATGAGATTGCAAAACCAAGAGGCGGCAATCAAATCATTAGAAAATCAAGTCGGACAGTTTGCTCAAAACTTGAATACTAGACCGCAAGGAGGTTTACCTAGCGATACTGAAGTCGCAAGAGGAACTGGCCATGAGCAATGTAAGGCGATCACCACTAGAAGTGGCCAACAACTTAAACAGGCTCGAGCCCGCTCATCGAACAAAACTCCATAAAAAGATCAAGACGAACCTAGCGACAAAGTCTCAGATGCTGAACCAGGAATTGTCGCGGCAACCAGCAATAAGCATGCCTCAGTAACCGACGATAAGGATGTTTCAGCAACTTGTGATAAGCATGCCTCGGAAACCTCAGTTGATAATGCCTCGGCAACTCCAGTTGTCCTAGCAATGCCATCAATCAGGTTCCAAATCAATGAAAGGATCGAAGATATCCGAATTCCGCCACCATTCCCACAAAGGTTGAAGCGACAAAAGCAAGAATATCAATTCAAGAAGTTTCTTGATATCCTAAAGCAAGTCCACATCAACTTGCCATTGGTGGAAGCAATTGAACAAATGTCAAACTATGCCAAGTTTCTTAAAGACATTGTGTCCAAGAAAACAAGGCTAGGAGAGTTTGAAACAGTTACGCAACAGAGGGATGCATGGCCATGTTGCGCAATCGTATGCCACCTAAGTTGAAGGATCCCAGAAGTTTCACAATACCCTGTTCTATTGGAAACCACTATGTCGGGAAAGCATCATGCGACCTTGGGGCTAGCATAAATTTGATGCCTAAATCGGTTTTCCAGAAACTAGGAATCGGGAAGGCAATACCTACAACAGTTATGCTACAGCTAGCCGACAGATCCTATGTGCATCCAGAGGGAAAAATCAAAAACATACTGGTAAAAGTTGATAAATTTATTTTTCTCGCTGACTTTATTGTTTTGGATTGTGAAGCAGATGAGCATGCACCTATCATTCTCAGGAGACCATTCCTAGCAATAGGGAGAACCTTGATCGATGTTGAAAAAGGAGAACTCACAATGAGGGTTAATGACCAGCAAGTTAAACTATATGTGTTCCAAACACTAAGGCATGCCGATGATCCAGAAGAATGCCAACTTCTTCATGCCACGACAGAGTTTAACTTCGATGAGGAATTTAGTTGCCTCGGCAACTACATTGCCGATCAAGAGGAACCTGAGAAGTATGAAGAACCGGTCAATGAGGAACAACAAGATGAGGCAAATTGGCTAGTCAATCGACCAGGTACATACTTTGAACCACTGGATTACTCAAGTAAGGAAGGTAAGATCGAAAAGCCCTCTATTGAACAACCACCGATTGTTGAGTTGAAACAATTGCCAGAGCAACTAAAATATGCATACTTAGGAACCGATAATACATTGCCTGTAATTATTTCTTCTAAGTTATAGCCTGAGCAGGAAAAGAAGCTGATCAAAATGTTGAAGCTATACAAAAAGGTAATAGGATGGACAATTGCCGACTTGAAGGGAATTAGCCCGGCAGTGTGCATGCACAAGATTTTGTTGGAAGATGATCACAAACCTTCAATTGAGGCCCAGAGGAGACTGAATCATGTCATGAAAGGGGTTGTAATGAAAGAAATCATCAAGTGGCTTAACGCCGGCATTATATACCCTATCTCTGATAGTACATGGGTAAGTCCGGTACAATGTGTACCGAAAAAGAGAGGTATAACGATGGTAAGTAATGAAAACAATGAACTCATTCCAACCAGGACTGTGACCGGTTGGAGGGTTTGTATGCATTATCGAAAGCTAAACAAAGCCACTAGGAAAGATCACTTCCCATTACCCTTTATTGGTCAAATGCTTGACCGTCTTGTGGGTAAACCCTTTTATTGTTTTCTTGATGGTTATTCAGGTTACAATCAAATTGCCATAGCACCAGAAGATCAAGAAAAGGCAACCTTCGCATGCCCATATGGTACTTATGCTTTCCGAAGGATGTCGTTCGGATTGTGTAATGCCCCAGCAACCTTCTAAAGATGCATGATGACACTCTTTTCAGACATGGTCGAAGACTTCCTTGAGATCTTTATGGATGATTTTTCTATTTTTGGTAATGATTTCGATAGCTGTCTCGGCAATTTAGAGAAGGTGTTGGCAAGATGTGAAGAAACTGATTTAGTCCTCAATTGGAAGAAGTGTCATTTTATGGTAGATGAAGGAATAGTGCTCGGCCACAAGATTTCATCCGAGGGAATTGAAGTAGACAAAGCCAAGGTGGACGTGATCGAGAGATTACCCCCACCATGTTCGGTTAAAGGAATTCGAAGCTTTCTTGGACATGCAGGTTTTTACAAGAGGTTCATTCATAATTTTTCTAAAATCACTAAACCCTTGTGCAATTTGCTTGAATAGGATAAAGTCTTTGATTTTGATGATTCTTGCACCCAAACATTCGAAACCCGAAAGGAAAAGCTTGCCTCGGCACCCATTGTCGTTCCACCAGATTGGACGCTACCTTTTGAGCTCATGTGTGATACAAGTGATTTCGCGGTAGGAGCAGTCCTAGGCCAACGCACAGGTAAGACCTTCCATGTGATATACTACGCTAGTAAAACTCTTAATAGTGCTCAAGTAAATTACACAACAACGGAGAAAGAGTTACTAGTTGTAGTTTTCGCATTTGACAAGTTCTGATCCTATTTGATTGGTGCAAAGGTAATTGTTAATACGGACCATTCGGCAATCAAATATCTATTTGCTAAAAAGGATGCCAAACCTCGTTTGTTTCGTTGGATACTACTTTTACAAGAATTTGATATTGAAATTAAGGACAGGAAAGGAACAGAAAATCAAGTGGCCGATCACTTATCACGTTTAGAATGCAATAGGGAGGAGGAAGCGGATCTAGAGATATGCGATACATTCCCGGATGAACAACTTTTAGTTACCTCGGTAACCATGGACGCGCATGTCCTGGCAACCCTCGACACCTCGACAACTCTCGACGCCGCAGCAGCCTTTGACACGCACACCTCGATAATTTTGGGAGCAGTCGCCAGGGCAGCACATGCCTCGGTAATACCCTGGTACGCAGATTTAGTTAATTTCCTTGTTTGTGGTACTTTACCTTATGGTCTTACTCACCAAGGGAAGAAGTGGTTCCGCCATGATGCTAAGCATTACTTTTGGGATGAGCCTCTTTTGTTTAAACAATGTCAGATCAGGTTATACGCCGATGTGTCCCTGAAGAAGAGCAACAAAATGTACTCCGGCAATGCCATTCTTCACCCTATAGAGGACATTTTGGAGGAACTCGTATCGCGGCCAAAGTTTTGCGATCTGAGTTGTATTGGCCGACATTGTACAAAGATGCCCAAAACTTTTACAAGCAATGTGATCGTTGCCAGAGGACGGGCAATATCTCTAGACGACATGAGATGCTGCTCTAGAACATCATCAAGGTGGAATTGTTTGATGTATGGGGGATCGATTTTATGGGACCTTTCCCATCTTCATTCGGCAACCTCTACATTCTACTTGCCGTCGACTACGTGTCTAAATGGGTTGAGGCAGTTGCAGTTCCCAACAACGATTCCAAGACCGTGCAACGATTCTTGCAGAAAAACATATTTGCACAGTTTGGGATACCGAGAGCAATTATCAGTGATGAAGGCAAGCATTTTGACAACAGACTTATTGCCAAGATGTTGCAACGCTTCGGCATATCACACAAGATCGCCACGGCATATCACGCACAAACCAACAGGCAAGCAAAAATTTCCAACCGGGAATTGAAGGGCATACTCAAGAAAGTTGTAAATCCCTCTAGGAAGGATTGGTCATTAAGACTAGATGACGCACTTTGGGCATATCGCATTGCATTCAAAACACCCTTAGGTATGTCCCCCTTCCGACTTGTCTATGGCAAAACATGCCATCTACCGGTGGAAATCGAACACAAGGCATATTGGGCAATCAAGGCCGTGAATATGGATTGGGAAAGTGCCGGACAAAAGCATTTGTTGGACCTCAACGAGATAGAAGAATTTCATGCACTCGCCTATAACAATGCACGAATCTACAAGGAGAAAACAAAGCAATGGCATGACAAGAAACTATTGCCGCGCTAATTCATGCCAGGGCAACTAGTTCTCTTATTCAATTCTCGGCTAAAACTTTTCCCGGGAAAGCTAAAATCAAGATGGTCGGGACCATTCGAAGTTGTCAAACCATTCTCCCATGGTGTCGTGATAATCAAGTCCATCACTGACAAACATGAATTCAAAGTTAATGGATAAAGATTGAAGCACTACAATGGTGCCCATGTGGAATGTAACAAAGAAGTGGTCAACTTAGGAGATGCATGAGCATGCTCTCCCTTTGATATTTTATTTTTATTTTTATTATTTTCGATTATTTTCTTTATTTTAGTTTTTTAGTTTTTTTCGAACTAATTTTTTTTCCGATTAGTATTATATTTTTTGGATATATATTTTTTATCTTTTAAAGTTTAAGAATCCCTTTACACATCTTTATTTATTTTCTTTTATTAGTTTATCTTTAATTTTAATCCTTATTTGATTTGTCTTTGAATTGTAGGAAAAGAGTTCAAGATAAAGAGGAATTTTAATCCAAGAAGGAAAACATCTTCAACAAGGAAATTAATGGGCTGAATCTAAGGCTTATATAAAGCCTCCAACTTACCCTAATTAAACCCCCCTTACCGTCACCCTTCCCCTAAACCGAAACCCTATTTTTCGTCTTTCCAAAAATCAATCACACCCACCATATTTACTACCTATCTTTTCTATAAAACCCATCACCCTTAACATATTCCTACTTTTCATCTTGCAACTCTTTAGTTTCTTTTATTTTCTTTTATTTGTTTTTACAAAACTCACAACCAAGATCATCTATGGCATCCAAAATTAAATTTTTAGTTCATCCAAGTTCCTCCAAAGAACCAAGATACAAGAAGTTTGCTACACCGGTGGTTCAAGAAAGATTTCACTCCAAGTTCGAAAGCCGGAAGATTTACGAAGAACAAGGCTTTGAATACTCCAACTCTCATCAAGATTTCGGCCTTGAAACATTCATCTTCGAGAGGATTGCACATCAAAAGTGGCAAATCTTTTGCCATCAATCAGAACCGGGTAACATCTCATGGGTAAGAGAATTCTATGCTCACTCACCTAACCCAGATAATCCTTATGTTTTTGTTCGTGACAAAGCCATACTCATAAGCCCCAAAAATGTCAACACCTTTTACGGGCTCTACATTGAGATTGACGAGCATCAAGCCTTTGTTGATCAAATCACGCCCAAGCAACTCGACAAGATGCTTCAAGAACTCACTCAACCGGGAACTCATTGGAACGACGGTAAATACAAGGGCACGGTAAATCACCTTCGGCTTAAACCCGAGGCAAAACTATGGAATAAGTTTGTTAAAACTTCTTTAATGCCCACCAAACACAATACTACTGTTGATATACCACGTCTTTTGCTCATACATTCTATTTTGCCTAATCGCATCATTAACATTGGAAAAATTATTTCTGATGAGATTTTTGTATGTAGCTCAAAAGATAAGGGTTATCTTTTCTTCCCTTGCTTAATTTCTAATCTTTGCAAGGAGATGCATGTTCCAAGTGAGTCAACCGATGAAAAGGCCCTACCAAAGTCCGGTTGGAATCTACATCGTGCCTGCACAAGCAGATGCCACGACAACCAACCCTGAAGATGCCACGGCAACCAAAGCTAAAGACATCCTGACAACCATTGCAAAAGCCAAAGGTAAAGCACCTATGCCCGAATCAACTCCTACAGAATCATTGTCTGATTTTTCAGATTCGGACGAGTCCTCCATTGTACCAACAAAGACCGCACCAATTGAATCTTCCAAGCGAAAAGCCAATGACATTGATGAAGAGGACGATAAGGACAACCCCGTATGAGGATCGATTCCACCACCGGCAACAAGGAAACGACCATCGCGTTCAAGCAAGGGAATCAAGACACCGACCAAAAGGAAACTAATCATCCACGACGAAGAACTCTCGGAGTAAGTCCTCGTTTGCATTTTATTTTTTGTTATTTTTATTTAATACATACATGAGGACAATGCCTCACTCGAGTTTGGGGGGATTGTTATTAGTAGTTACCATGTTTAGTTACATTCATCTTAAATATTACATTTAGGATACATAAATTGCTTGCCATGCCTTTAGTTGGAACAAGAATTGCTTAGATTTGATGAATATCTGATGATGACTTTGCGAATGCACTTAATTGATAGAATTTTTATTCTAGGATAACCATGGAAAAACTTAGAATTTTACTATGATGCTAAATTTGATGAAACACTGTTGTGGTTTGATTGATTTAAGGAACTCTAGTAAACTTAGGTTGATAATTAAACAAATTGGGGGATTAGAATAAAAATTGGATGAATGCTAGAGGTGCCCGAAATTGGCTCTAGCATGTGCTAAAAAATTGATCGCTAGAGGTGCCCGAAACCGGCTCTAGTATGTGCAAAAAAATTGATCGCTAGAGGTGCTCGAAACCGGCTCTAGTCGAATAAATTAATTAACTTAAGAAAACTAAAAACAAAACACTAGAGGTGCCCAAAACTGGCTCTAGTTAAAACATGTTAAAAAGAACCCAATAAAGTAATTTGAAAACCTCTTGTTTGCATAGAATCCGAAAAATCAACTTGCACACAACTCCGCACACACTCACAAGCATTATAGTTTGATTCCGAGTAACTCCTAAGTTTTCTGAAAAATGAAAAGCCAATCATACTTTGTGCCCCGGTTTTGAGAATTGAAATCAAGTTCAAAGCTAAGTTTGTGAAAATTGAAGTCTTGGCAGGTAATTATTAGTTTGCATTGCTTGAGGACAAGCAATAGTTCGAGTTTGGGGGTGTGATAAGTGTTCAAAAGTACTGTTTTTCTTACCCTTTTTACTCATATTATTGTTAGACTTAGGCTCATATTAGTTGCATAATTAGCCATTCATGTATTAATCCATGTTTCCTTCCATCATTGAGCTTGATTACATAACTTGGTAGTTTTTGTGGGAAAAGATGCTGCTTTGGTGTGTTTTGTGTGTATGTGCAGGATCACTTGCCAAAGCAAGGCTAGAGCTAGTTGCCAGGGCAATGCATGAAGGAGATGCCGAGCTAGTTGCCAGGGCAATGCATGAAGGAGATGCTGAGCTAGTTGCCAGGGCAATGCATGAAGGAGACACCGAGCCAGTTGCTAGGGCAATTGGCGACAAAGAATAAGGTGATATGGTAGTCAAAATTGATGACTAGACAAGCCCAAGATGATGTAGAGCAAAGCTAAATCCCAAAGGAGTTTGATTTCCATGAAGAGATTAAAGAAGAATTAAATTTCAAGAAGATAGGAGAAGTTCTAGAAGAAATATAATTATAATAAAGAATTATATTCTTTAAAGATAATTTAATTCCAACTTAACTTCCTCCTCAAAGAAGGACTTTGACCTAGCCCTATAAATTAGAGGCCATGCCGTCAAGTCCAAGAGAGAGAGGGGGATGAGAGAATTTTCGACAAGAATCAAGGGCAAGGAGGATTTCGACAAGCTTCATCCTTCATCTTTTTCTTTCTTGTTCAATTAGGTTCATGCTAGGGATTCTTTATCTTGTGTTCCTTTGGAACCTAGCCATGAACTAAATCTATTTGGCTAAGGTAATTGTGTCTTGTGGTTGTGAGAAACTATTGGATTTTGTTTAGATATAAGAGTTTACACTTTTCTATTCAAGGTTTATTCATTCTTGGCTCTTATTCTTGTTTGCGAGTGAATTGGGAGAGGATCTCGTAACTTCATCTATTTATCTAATATCGGGAGAGTTAGATTCATGAAACGAATGAATATGATCTTTATTCAATCTATTGATGGGGAAGATTAATCTGACTTAGGAATAAGTTAAGGATTTCAACGGCTAAGAGGAGCGCAAGATTGGTTGTTGTTCACCATTGATTCACGCAGGGATGTATTATCAAGGCATGCACAAGTAGCTAGAGTATCAACCTAGGGATAAGAAGAAACCATTGAAGAACGCTCTGCCGAACCTTGAAGGTTGCTGCCCAGACGCCCAAGTAGTTGCCCAACTAGTCGCCCAGGCAACCATCGATTAGTTGCCAAGGCAACCCCTGTTGTGCAAGTTGCCACGACAGCTGAGTTGCCCGTGCACTCTTTTACCAAGACGATCCAATCGGCTATCACACCTCTACTCATGATAACCTGGCCTATCTCACTCATTTAATTACATCGCCTTTTACTTATTTGCTTTCTAGATTAGTTATTAGTTAAAACTCCTATAATCTTCTACTTGTGTTTTCTTTTACTTTTTACAGTGCAAGAGACTAGATTCTTGAAGTGGCACCAATCCCTGTGGAGACGATATCTTTTATACTATAACTTGTAACGTGTATACTTGCACAATTACGTAGCACTTATTACGCGCAACATCCCACAAGATATTGTTAGTGACTGGGATGGTCGGTTCACTGGAAATTTCTGGAGAGAGTTTTTCAAGATGTTGGGATCTAAACTGAATTTGTCATCAAGTTGTCATCCTCAAACAGATGGGCAGACGGAGCGCTTTAATGGGTTGTTAGAAGAGTAATTAAGGCATTTTATCCAGGCCAACCAGAAAAATTGGCCTTCATTGTTGGATGTGGCACAACTTTGTTTTAATTCACAAAAGAGTTCTGTTACTAGTAAAAGCCCCTATGAAATTGTGACAGGTCAGCAGCCGCGGCTTCCACACACCACTCTAGAGTCATACAAAGGAAAGTGTCCCCGAGCTTTTAATTTCTCAAAGGAGTGGCGCCAAAATACAGAGATTGCTCGGGCTTATCCAATGAAAGCTGCAAAACATATGAAGAAGTGGGCGGATCGTGGCCGAAGGGACCAACAGTTCAAAGTTGGCGATCTAGTGCTTGTGAAGCTAATGGTAGAACAGTTGCATTTCTTACGGAATAGAGATCGGTGGTTGGTGCGAAAGTATGAAGGACCATACCGATTGTGGCCAAAGTTGGGAATAACTCAAACAAGATTAAGCCGCCCTCATAGATGAAAGTTCACCCTGTGTTCCATGTGAGCAACTTAAAGCCTTTTCATGCGAACCCCTCAGATGTTAGCCGATGACAGAGTGATCAGGGGCCCATCTGTACCAAACCCCCATCAGAACATCGAGTTGAGGAGATCCTTGCTGATAGGTTTGTTACGGTGTCCAAGAAGAAGCCTGTTCGTGAGTACCTAGTCAAGTGGGAAAGTCTCAGAGCCGAAGAGACAAGTTGGGAGAGAGATCGTGACCTAAAGGCGTTCAAGCAGAAAATCGAGGAGTTCATTGCAGCTCAGTCGACGAGGGCGTCGACAAGTTAGGTGGGGGAGGATGTTGTGGCCATCCCCTCACATGGTGTCACAACCGAGTCCCAAGGCCACAACCGGGTCACTTTCACCATGCCTCATTTTCAAGCACATCAATGTTTTAGAAAGAAGAGTCTTTGTTTTCAATTATTTCTTTAGTTAGGAAAAAGTGTCCTCATTTCAAACAATAGAATGTTTACTCATGTCATTTCTATAATGTTTTTTTCGCATATATGTAGGGGTGGACAGTCGGTAGAGTTTGGGCTGATCCACTGATAAAGGAATGTATCCTACACACCATTAGGGCGGCCCTACCGCCCAAGTCGATTGTGTGGGTGAGTTTTTCTAATGTAACCCGATGCTTTCTTTTTTCTAATAAAATAAAAACCATTTTTCTTTCCTACGGGGAAGCTGGGGGTCGACTGTGTGCATCCGCTATGCCCCACAATTTTGACCATGGTTTAAAGAATGGTTTTGTGGCGCGAGACTAATGTGTTGCTTGCTTATTTTGAGCAGATCAATCGAGAGAAAAGGCTGACTTGATCAGGAAGAGTCCTTTTCAAGTGCCGCACGGCTTAGCGACCGAGTGAACTAAAGGCTAAGGCCGTGACACTCAACATAGTGGACGTTCAGGGCATCTTATGAAGTCATGACATGAGGAGTTTTGATTTCTGATATCTGAATACCTATTCATTTCCTTGTAATTTCTTTTTGTGTTGGCGACAATGCCAATAAAATTTTGTTGTATAAACCTTTTCTCCTTTGATATCCTTCCATAAAGCATCTTGCATTGAAATGAGAATTAAATTTTGACATCACTTGAAATATACAAAAGATTTTTTAGCATTACTTTGAAATTTGTCTGGAAGGGTATTGGAACTGTGAGGTATTCAATGGTCAAATTTAGAGCTTAAGGCGTAAAAAGCAGCAAAGGAAATTCAAGATGGAAATAGGTTTTGCTATAAACCTCTGCGGAAAATCCTCAAGAGATGCTTTGACATTACTTTAAGGCAGCATGTTACAAAATAGAGATGCTTACACAAGATAACTTGTCTTCTACAACAATGAGAATAATTTTACAGACATTAGAGGAATTAACCAAGGATATGAGAAATTGGAAGAATAGCAGTATTCTAGGAAGCTTGTCACTGAACATTGATGTATCAACTACAATGACAACTTGACACAGGCTAGAAGAGTGTTGAAGAATATGAGGACGAAGTCAGTCCTTCCAATCAGGAGTACAAGATAACTGGATTGAGTGAGCAAATATGCAAAAATCATATGAAGATGGTAAAACAAAAGTGATGGAGATAACTATCTATGATTATTTAGTCTATCGTCGAAGCATATAGTTGCAATTTTCAAATGATTTCCCATGCGTTAATGATGGAAAACCGATGCATTTCCCATATCCCCACATAATTTCACTCTTAGGTGTTCTAGCAACAAAGAACTTCCCTGTTTGAAAACTCAAGGCAGAAGTCGCAGGAAAGGATGAATGTATTGTCTAAAGTAATGTTTAATCCATGATGTGGCATGGCCGATGAAAGGGTTAAGAGTGGACAATGGTGAAAATTATTTTCCAAGGAATAGATGATGGAATTTTAACAACAAGAAATTGGTGAAGCCAACTAGTATTGAAGGACGAGTTATTGCAAATTTTCTTAGTGCAAAGCCATTCAGTGTAGAGAAATGAAAAGAAAACATACTATCTTTTCTGATGGATGGGCCAAAACAGACACTCACCATCTGTTGCCAGAGTTGAGAAAATGTTTGAGATGATATAATCCGAGTTTCCTGAAGCTTCACAGTTTTCTACTGTGTTTGTTAGGAAAATCGTTAAGGGAAAAGCGAAAGAAATAAAACATGCATTCATGACTAGGCATCCCTAGGGGCATATGCATCTTAATTGGATCATTTGCATTTGTTTTGACAGATTTTGGAACTTGCCTATCCGTCCAAGCATAAGGAGGATGGAACCCTTTTTAACTCACTTATCTATTCGAGTATAAGGAGAATAAAACCCGCCTATCCGTTCGGGCAATTGGAGAATGGAATCTGTTTATCTATTTGAGCATGAGGAGAATAAAACCCGCCTATCTATTCGCGCATTTGGAGAATAGAACCTGCTTATCTATTCGAGAATGAGGAGAATAGAACCTGCTCATCCGTTCTGGCATTTGGAGAATGGAACCTGCTTATCTATTCGAGCATGAGGAGAATAGAACCTGCCTATCTATTCAGGCATTTGGAGAATAGAACTCGCCTATCTATTCGGGCATTTGGAGAATAAAACCTGCTTATCTATTTGAGCATAAAGAGAATAGAACCCGCCTATCTATTCGGGCATTTGGAGAATAGAACCTGCTCATCTATTTAAGCACAAGGCGGATAGAACCCTCATGTCTTTTTAGGCATAGACGGTTTGGTAATCAGTGAAAATCAGTGTCTTCTTTTCTTTGCTCTATTCCTGTTTCACCGGAATGACCAAAAAGGGGCAGCTGTTGTCACTAGATTTTCACCTTTGTTTTAGTTGTTATGTTAATCCCGTATTAGTGTATTGTAGTTATATAGTATTGATAACATTATAGTTGCAAATATTAATGTTACTAATAATATAGTTAGGTATAGTATTGATAACTTAGTTATAGTGGTAAATATTAATGTTAGAATAGTTTAGGTCTCGTATAATAAAATTGTTAGTATATTGTGATAGTTAGAATTAATTTAGGTTGTATATTAGTATCCTAGTTAGTAGTTAATATAATAAGTTATCAAAATCCAAAAATATATAATAGCCTATTTAAATAAAAAGATCCATTAAATAGATAGAGTCCATTAATTGAAAAAAAAAACAAACAGGCCTATACACTGTACAAAAGGGCTGGCTAGACCATTTATAACCCAGAAACCCTAATCTCGTCTTCTTTCTTTATGCACAACTAAAGCAAGACCGTTGGATCAAGGGGCAAATCCAACAGTGTAGATCATGCCAGCTGGGGATGATATAGCTCCTCAACTTCTCAGCCATTCGATCAGGATGCTTTCCAACGGCTCAGATCGCTTCGAGGTGTTCACGAATATCACCACTCGCGCGTGGCAGCCATGCGCATGACGTTTCTTCTCCGGTCGATCGCTTTATCTTCTCTGATGCTTCACTCGCTCCAATTGTTCCTCACTGACGTCGTCTTAATCATCAGAAACATGTAAGCAAAGGAGCAAAAGGGTTAAATCCTTAAATTAGGGCATAGCAATTCAAGATAAAATCAACAAGGATTAAACCCCTAATTCAAAGCCCTAGCTGGAAAAATAAGAAGCAAAATGGGAAGGGATAATCCCTAATTCGTAGCCCTAGCGAAAATCAAGCTACAATTGGATATGCAAAAGGCAATTCAAAACCAAAGTAAAAGACCAGAATCCCAAATCAGTGCCTTGGAAAAAATTAAGCAATCAGAGGGGAAGAAATGAGGGATTTAAGCTTAGGATTTAGGCAACTCTTGTACTATAAATAGCACTATAAATCATTGTAACACAACAACAACGATTCAATAAAAATCATACATAGCAATTACGTACTAGCATTCGGAATTTGTAGGAGCAAGCAATTTGTAATCAGCGTTTAGAAGTAATAAAGAGAAGCAAGTTCTGGTAATTTTCCTATCTATTTACTTTCTGTTTCAGATTAAATAAAGAAGAAATGAGTTGTTTTTACTTGTTTTTGTTTGAAACGCCGAGGAATGGTTTTGATGTAAAATATGGTGGAAAACGTGATTTCAAGGTCGCCAGAATCTGTAAAATTGATCAGAATCTGGAAATTTTTCCACCGGCAACGGTGGCCGGCGCCGGTGGATGGCGGCCGGCACGGCAGATGTTCATCACGTTCTTCATAAAATGAAGAACACGATGAACTCGATAGAGGATTTAAAGGGAGGGGTGTTTGATCTGTTTTGGTGAATAAGAAAAAAATGAAATATGTTTGTTATAATTGCTATTTATAGTAACCCGTTTGACCCGACCCGAAATCGAATATAACCCGCGCCTTTCTTTCCCGGATCTTGCGCCGCAGCTCTTCAGTTTTCAGTAGTTTCAATTTTTTCCTTTTCTTTTCAATTTGACACCTAATTTTAAATTATTTTCAAATTAACCTTTACATTTTACTTTTTTTCAAAAATAGTCCTTGATTCAGATTTTCTTTTTTTAAAAAAAAATATATAATAAAACACAAATCCTTTTTCTTTATTTAATTTGAAGTAATCATTTAGTTATTTATTTATTTATTTAATTAATTAATTCTTTATTGCCTTTTATGTATGTATTTGTATGTATATTAAACCTTAGGATTAGGGACTTAAAACCTAGAATAGAGACATGTTTGTTGTAAAATATTCTTCATTTTCAATAAAATACACTTAATTATATTATAACCTTTATAATTAAAAGTAATATAGTCATTTATTTAGGATTATTCACTACTTAGATTTTAATTAAAAGACTTTAACACATTAAATTTTCTTGTTGATTTACTAAAAAAATAAAAACTTAATTGATGCGGTGTCTTATCAAACGGGAATGACGGGTTAGCGTCAGGAGTGTTGGCAGTGATTAAAGTTCATTTCCCCGGTGATAACGCCTTTAAAATAGATTTACATTCATTTTGCGGACAAATAAATTGAAATTTTGTGAACTTGTAGATTCTAGTTTTAAAAATGTTTTTTTAAAATTAATTAGGTACCAATTTTTGGGCGTTGTGGGGTGCTAACCCTTCCCCATACGTAACCGACCCTCGAACCTATTTTCTCTTATTTTCGTGGACCAAAAATGTTATTTTGATAAATAAAATATTTTATTAAAATAACCCTTGTTTTAAAAAGTGATCCAATCACACTTTTTTCAAAAAAATATTGGTGGCGACTCCGTGATTTTATAAAGTTTTCCAAAACGTCAAAACCTTCCTAAAAAGGGTTGTGACAATTACGCATGTGATTTTAAATTGAAGCATTGCTTGTTGGCTAAGCATGTAATACTTGAGATTTTGCATTGAGATGCTTGAGACTAATGATACATGTTGAGAAATGAAATGTGTTTTGCTTTGAAAAGTGGTTTCAAGCATGAGATTTGATTTGAGCATGATATTGGAGATTTATGGACTAAAATGGTTTCAAATGCATTGTTTTTTAGTTTTGTTTTGAGCGACCCTCACTAGGCATTTTATGTTTACGCTCTCTTTTACAACAATGCAGATCAATAGAGTGTCGGTGGTAGCAAGGAAGAAAAGATTCTATCCAAGTTGTGATTGTAGGATCAAGTATAGTTTGATAGTTTAAAGCATAGTTAATAATGGTAATGGGGTTAGCCAAGTGTTTCGGGAGAGGATGTTTTTGAACTCCCCCGTTTTTCTGCAAGTTTCTATAATGGTTTTGGACTTGTAAATGACCTTTAATTGCTGGTATTTGGTTTGGTTTGCATTTTGGTGCTTGAATGGTTACCTTGCATAGGAAGTATGCCTATAGATTGATAATCATAATGTGTTGATGTTGAAAGCATGCTTTGGTGTTTAAATGCCTATGGTCTTATGCTCTAAGTGGATGTGAACTAGACGAACAAATCTTTACATCGGTACAAAATTCACCTTCTAACCATTTTTGTAGAATTTATGGTGAATTTTCAAAGTTACTGCCATAAACCAGTTTTTCTACACAACTTCCATAAATAACTTCAACTTTTATATTAACTTCTCTTTACTTCTCTACTTTTCAATTTAGTCCAATCACTAGCTTTAAACCACCAACTCATCACATTATTCACCAAATAATTATTCACAATAATTCTCCCTAATTTTCCTTATTTACCGAAATAGGTACTAAAATGCAAAGATAATGATTCATGCTTCTTAACTTTGCAATTTAGTCCTCAATTCAACATTACTACCTTAATTCCATCATTACAACTAAAAATCAGATTTAGTCCCCATACAAACTTCCATTTCGATTTGGTCACTTAACTTTGACAAATTGTCAAAATGGTCACTAATTCAATTCAACATCAATTTGGCATTCTAACTTCATTTTCTTATCTCTAACATCATTAATAACATAAATACACTCCAAATTCTAAAAATTCAGATTTGGTCCTTCAACTTTTCAATTTGCTGAAATGATCCCTACACAATTTAACTTAGGGTTTTGCTTCCAAACAACAATTCAAGCTTACTATATCATTATTTCAACATCACAAACCCTAAATTAAGCTTGAATCCATAAACCCTAATCATCTTCATAATAATCAAAACTTGTAAAACTTAAATCCCAACTCAATATCATGATTTTTAACATCATACTAGCTTGATTTCAACTTGAATTCAATCATGGAATCATAAAATCTCAAAAGCCCCAATTTGATCCATAAACCCTAATTTCTTTCTCATGTAAATTCTCATCAATCAAGCATGGATTCCATGAATTATTGATATCAAAAGATAGAGCTTGAAGAGTATAACAACTTTGTAGTTGAAGAGATTACCTGAAAACCGAGTTTCGGGGCTTGAATCGAGCTTGGAAAAATTTTCTCTTTCTTTCCCTAGACCTCACTTTTTTGCTGGAAAAGATGAACATTTGGTTTATCTTTTTACCATTATTTTACACATATATCTATTAAATGAATATTAAATTCATTTAATAGTGAAATTACAATTTTGCCCTTTTATCCAATGGTTGAGATTGATTTTATCATCAATCAAGGGCCAAGATTTAATATTCCATTTTCTGTTTCCAAAATTGCCCTTATAACTTTTTAAATATTTCAAAATTGCCATTGGGGCCAAATGACCAATTTGCCCTCAACTAGTTTTTATTTACTAGTTTGCCATTCTTGTAAAAATTCAACTAAATCTAGTTTGAATCCAACCAAATATAGTAAAATATTCATAAAGTAATATTTTATGAATTTTTTCATATCTTTTGGATTAGTCTCCAAAATTTCCATTCGATCCAATATACTGATAAATAATCCTTTACTTAGAAATAAATTGTAGGATTCATCTTGAATCGAACTAAAAATATTTCCAACACTTGGAAATGACTTTTATAACCTTTCTCTATCATATGGTAAAATTTCAAAATTTTCCAATTCGATTCGGGTATACGAATTCCACTTAAACTTTAACTGCGGTTTTCCCAATAATCGAAGTATTAGATCGAACCAAAAATTCTGCATTCGATTCACACCCTTAGGTGATCTATTTATTTATGAAATAAAAACCCTTAACTTTTGGGAAATTACAACTTTAGTCCCCGAACTTTTCTAAAGTTTATACTTTACCCATAAAATTTTCAAAATTTACATTTTGGCCACTAAACTTTTAAACTTCAATTTCCATTCCAGTTTTCCTTGGTATTCAACCAACTTTAAGAATACCTTATTCAATTCACTATCTATCACATGATACCTTTAAACCTTAGAAATTTCCTTTCCAAAACCCATAATTAAAGAAATCCCATTTTTTGCATTTTTGTCATTTTAGTCACTAAGTTAGCTTTTAAGCTATTATCTTAGTACTAAATGACCCTTAATCAAATTACTAAATTTTGGGGTATTACACTTTCACAATAATATCTGAATTAAAAGATAATATTTTATCCTTTTAATTTTAGAATATTCAAAATATAATATCCAAATTTAAAGATAATCTCTTATCAATTATCCTTTTATTTGAGATATTAAAAATGCTAAATTTAAGAAAAAATATCTCGTAATGGGTTAAAACATCTGCAAGCCCACAGAGGGCCCGACTGGTCTGAACATTCACGTCACCTATATCATATCAGCTTTAGTTATTTAATAACCACAAAGTAGAGTCTTATATATAAACATATCCCATGCTTGGTAACCCATCAATATGTGATATAAGCTTTTCCTTATTCCTTAACTCAATTCATAATTAGCCTACTTTGAGCATCAATTTCTCATTCACCACTCACCAATTTTGAGTGTATGAAATATCGTTCTAAAAGTCTCATGGAGTAGAATATGAATCTGTAACTTCATTATTCGAATCTCCACCTTTACCCATAGAAAACATGCCTCAAAGTTTTCATTTTATCATATTTTTTCCAACACTTCCCACACCACTAAGATACCCCCGATCTACCAATAGACAATGAAAAACGAAATCAAATCTATCTGAAACCCATATTTTGTTAACCACTTGCATAGAAACAACTTCCATCTTCGTCTCCTGAAAAAACGTCATATCATATTAGTGCTACCGTACTAATCAGTAGGGATTTCTTCTTCGTTGTAGACCTTAGTCCCTTAGTGTTCTAGGACAGTACCCTCATCAACTCCTGCTATTGAGCCCTTTCACGATTAGCAATCATGTGTGCAATGTCTTTTACAATGTCTTCTTCGTTTTTGATTGTCTTCGCTCCAGTTATTTTATCCAAATCTAAAGTCTCTCCAAAATAATATTTTTTCAAGGCTTGCCTCTTTTTCTTACTCAAATTTTCCTCAACTAATACCCACTCCTCTAATGGAAGAGAACTTCGCACCAGTTCATTCACACTTTTAACTTTTATAGAGTCTCCATTATATGAGACTATCTTCGCAATAGGTATAGGTTTCTCTTTAATTTCGGGACCAATTAAATCCAAAGCCTCGTTTGACATACCTACTGCTATAGTCTCATTCGGATTCAATTCCTTCGTCACTAGGCAAGCGACCTCGTCCAATGATTTAAACTGACTCATTTTATGCTTCAACAACTCTTAGATCCTTTTGATTCTTGTTTTCCCACACTTCATTATCTTGCCATACCAAGGGCTCCTCACCCGATCTTGGCTTATTCCTCGCACTGTCTATCTCTCCCATATGTTTCCCTTCCTCCTTACCTTCCACATAAAAAGAAGATTCAACATGTTGATCAAGAGGACCTGATTAATACCTCGATTTCCTTAACTCGAATATGAAATGTGTTATCCCCCACATTGAAATCAACAATTTCATCAATAATTTCACGACTCTCTGTTTCAATCATCATATACACCATTTCAGAAGAATTCAGTCCTGCATTCATTGAATCCAATTGCACAAATTTGCCCCTTAATGATTCCAAGTTGATAAAAGATTCTATCGACTAGGCATGAATCAACATGTCGCTAATAGAAAGCCATGTACGTCGATCTATTCCAACATGATCAAGGCTCAACTTCTCGATTCTATCAAACCATTTATCCCACACATTTGACTCTAGCAGTTCATCATGGTTCATAGTATTATCACAAATCAATAGTATCCTTGATCCAACAATTCAAACTCTTGAGATGTGAGCCTCCTCCAAATCCTTTGTCAACTCCTCCAGATTGCCTGACCTATGTCACCATCTAACCGCACTCCGATTGAATAGTTCGATAGTATTTCCATCAACCACCCCAAACACTGATTTATTCTTCTTATCATCCTTAATTACCGATTTTGAAGAATGCACATTTACAATTTTTGGTTTGTTGTGTTCCCTACTCTGTTTGTTCCTGTCACCAGAGTAGCGATCACCGTCATTTTTACGCCTACAAAAGAAATCCCTCGAATCCCGTTGCGCAAAGGATACTCTCAACTTTGATTCATGCACCCATGATCCATGCAGACGGTCGATTGCACACTACGCCTCTATTTTGAATTTCATATGAACAAAATCAATCGAGATCTATCTTTTACACGTTTTGTAGGAATGAACGCATCCAATACAATCTCATGTCGATCAAAAGCTTGTCATTAACCCTTCCGGTATAGAAATGGGGATATATTTCCAACGAACAGAGTCCAACACCACTGACCACCATCTACTCCTCCCAACGACATTTTTTTATTTTTAAAAAAGTTCTTTCTAATTTCGGTAAAAGATAAATTAGCCATTCAATGTTGGATTATTTTATAAATTATATATATTTTTTACCAATGCATATATGGTTAACATTTTATTTTGTAGACTTGATAATATACATGATGTCAATTTTTTTTACTCTCCTAGAAATTTATCTTACCTTTTTATATATTCATGGAGAATGATCTTAAATACGTACATCACACATTTATTCTTTTTTTTTATCTTTGTAGTTGATATATTTCATATATATTAATATAATAAAGTTAAATATCATTTAAATATATATTTTATTTTAAAACATCATATTTAAAATGGATCTTTTATCTCTTTTTAAAATAGATTTAAAAATGTTAAATATTAAAATCTTAAACCAAACTACTCAATTACGAACAAAAATTGTCTGTCTTTTTTTGGTATTTCTTTTTATGTCCAACATTAAAAAGATAAATTTTAAACTCTAATCTTAAATTATAAATTCTAAACATTAAAAACGCACATTACCCCAATTTTCTAAACCCTAATCATAAACAATTCCATGCCCTACTTTTTAAAATAATAATAAATATGTTTGAAACGTGATTTTTTTACAAGGAAAACCCACCCACATAATGTTTCAGTTATTGTCTTATAGAGAATTGAAATTGGGAAGTGGGCATCGAGGGTTTGCACCCAACCATCAAGCCAATACTTGGGGTTCAAAGTGTGACATATTTTGATATTGTTATTGGGTTATAGTTCTACCTATATGTGGGTATATTAACGAGAGAAATTGATTTTTCTTCTATTTGATTTATTCTCTTCTTAGATCAGGATAAACACAAAATTTTATATCACGATTATAAATTTTTAGGAAGTTACATAAAAAATATAAAGGTGTAAAATTACAAAATTGTAGGGAGAGCAAAATTAGACCATCAATAAATAATACAAAAAAAAACACTTAAACTACACGAGAATCTAAAATTTTAAAGGGTGCGACTACACCTAGCACCCACATGGTCACTAAGTGTAGTGTTTGGTGCTAGCACTATCACTGCCTTCAGCCTTGAGCCAGAGCAATAAAGGCCCATGTTTAGTGCTTACAAGTCAGGGATGTTACATGTTCGTTATTTTTTTTAGTTATATTTTTTTGTTAAGAGTTCAAGATTTTCTAATACTTCATATTAGGAGCCAATTTTTCAAGGCTGATTTTATTTTCTAATATTTATTATTATGGGTCTATTCTTAAAATTCAATTTTTTAATACTTGTTATTAGGAGTTCGATTTTTTCCAATATTTTTTAGGGAATACTACATATTTGGTACCTCAGTTATGCCCGCGTTACTATTTTGATACCCCAACTATTATTTTTGGCAAAATGGTACCTAACGTTATGTTTTTATTTTGTTTTGGTACCCTGGGAGTTAAAAACTAATAGAGATGATAACGTGACTTGGTATAATCACAATTTTAGTCCAAAACACTTATATATATGATCAATTTGGTTCAAAATCCATCAATTTAAAACATCATCTTAATTTTGGGGGTAAAATTTTGTAAATTACATTCGACTAGAAGAAGAAAAATGGGAAATTTATAATTTTAATCCAAATATTAAAATAATATTTAAATTGATAGAATTTTAGGCTAAATTGATAGATTGTATAAGTTTTTGGACTAAAATTGTTATTAACCCCAAGCCATGCCACTATTTTCGTTAGTTTTTAACGTTCGAGTACCAAGACAGAAAAAAAAACGTAATGTTAGGTACCATTTTTTCCAAAAATAATAGTTGGGGTACCAAAACAATAACATGACCATAGTTGAGGTACTGATATGTAGTTTCCCTATTTTTTTACTATGGCATGCTCTTAAAATTCAATTTTTTTCAATATTTGTCATTAAGGACCCAATTTTTTAAATAGCGGTATGCAACCGCAACAACGACCTTTCTATAACAGTAGTGACACCATCTAAAACTGTGATACCTACAATCGTTATGTCCACAATAACGTATGTTATTAAAAAATTTCACAATCGCGATACTCATAGTGACCAAAATAACATCTGTAATGTTCACAACCACAATAAACGTAACACAATCGTAAATACAACAACAACCACGATTTAAATTTTTGATTTAGGGCCCATTTTTTTATATTCATCTTAGGCCACCAAAAGCCCAGGACCGGGCCTGACTGCATCTAACTGGATGGTTGAATCTTTATATTCGAGTTAAAAAGTGTTTAGGAAGATTTTTTTGACTTGAAATGAAGATTAAACGAAGTGTCTTGCGATTGTTAGATTTACAATAGAGAGGGCCCTCTACGTCTCTAGTAAGTAGGGGCTGAATAGGAACAAGAGGAGAGTCATAAAGAGCAAATCAAAGTGTGGAGAATACATTTGCTTGGCCAAAGTGTCGGTTGACCAATTTGTTTCACGGGGAATCCTAGGGATATGCTAAGGTGCGACACCTTAAGGTGCAGCTAAAATGCGACCCTACACAAATTCTAATCAAAATGGTAAGAATTTATGTAAGAATAAGTAAAAATTTAGGTAGAACTGAAATTCTTACTAATTGGATAAGAATTTGTGTAACTACATAAATTCTTGTCAACTGGATAAGAATTTGTGTAGATTTTACCTTAAGTAAGAATTTATGTAGATTTAACCTTAGGTAAGAATTTGTGTATTTACATAAATTCTTATATTATAACCTAAATTCTTACCATTTGAATTAGAATTTGTGTAGATTGTAAGAATTGGTGCAGTTACACAAATTCTTACCAACTGAGAAAGAATTTGTATAAGGCCACCTCATTTTTACCAACTGAGTAAGAATTTGTGTAACTACATAAATTCTTGTCAACTGGATAAGAATTTGTGTAGATTTTACCTTAAGTAAGAATTTGTGTAGATTTCACCTTAGGTAAGAATTTGTGTAGTTACAAAAATTCTTATGTTATAACCTATATTCTTACCATTTGAATTAGAATTTGTGTAGATTGTAAGAATTGATGCAGTTACACAAATTCTTACCAATTGAGTAAGAATTTGTATAAGGCCACCCCACGACATAACTTTTCATAATCCAAAGAAACTTGATCATTTTTTTTGCAGAAAAAGATCAATTGTACAGACCAAAGAGAGCTATGTTTAGCGCCAGTATCATGGCTTAAAGACATTTCTAGGACTATTAGGTCACACATTTACCAAATTAGGACCCAAAATTCTATATTTCCCAAACTAGCACGATTACAGTGAACTCGTCGAACAATATTATTTTTTATTCAAATTTGTCGTTGGTTCTTGGCGAGTTCCAATTTTTTAATATCCCGTTTAAATCTTAATTAGACGATTAACCTAATCCTAAATCGAACTCGCTGTAGAGGCAAGACAAGTTTCCTCTGCCTTAACGGTGTTGTAGGGCTAAAAATAATGACAATTTGAATGCATTGAACTCGACGTGTGTGCACGACGAGTTCGGTTTAGGATTAAGAGATTAAGATTTAAACCAAAATGTCTAGAAAATTCATTGGAATTGGCAGACATCATGAAGCACGCAATCGTCCTTGTAGTATGGTTTAGTTTTCAAATCTACGATCGTTCTGCAGTTGTATTTCTTTATAGTGTTTATCCAAGCTGAGAGCTCATTGTAAGGAGCATTCCATTCCCCATGCAAATTCATGATTGCCTTGTTTCTTCCATTCTAAGTCTTTTTGTATGATGGAATGTAATCGTATATTGTCGTAACATGCGCCATCAACGCAAAAATAATGACTTTTAGGCTTGCTTGGACAATTGTTTGGACGCTCCCGGTGATGAGTTTTGAATCCAGGTTTGGATGATCATGTCTGTAACCAACGATACAACAAGTATGAGGGCTGTTGTAGACTGTGATCTCCCCGACGTTGTCTTTCTTTTTCTTCTTTTGGACCTAGACCTTCCAGTTTTATCCTTGTGTCGTTTTCTATCTATATTCACAAATGTATTTCGCTGATGTCGAGTACATCACCTTGGAATGCACATATTTATATATGTTGTAGTTTCTAACAGTAGCTTTCGCTTCGTTGCTTGTTTTGAACTGTATCTCATGCCACAAGTCTTCTTTTTTTATGGCAAAGTAAGAACCGTCGAAACCCATGTTAAGCACGTCCATTACTGCCAAGTCGATGTCGTGCATGTGCGACGGAGGCTCGTATAGTGTGTGGACACTACTGCATGCAACATGACCCAATTGATTTTCATTGAAGTTTCTAGGGGCGTCATCATAATCATCAGTGTCATTTTTAGTTTCAGAGGCAAAATCGGCATCAACATCTTTAGGCTCCACAATAACCCAACCCGGTACCATCAGGGTCGCGCTCTGAAATTGGTTCTCTGGGATGAGTAACCTTCATCAACATTCGTGAATACAGGGGCAAGTGTAGAAGTCGTAGCTGTAGACCCAAGGAAAAACTAATAGGAACATAGGTTGGCACATTTAGATTGAAGGATGTTGTGCAAGAGTATCGCCCCCTTGAAAAACTTGATCCACCAATTATTGGTTGATGTTTATTAACGTATGGGCTAAAGGTCGAATCTTGAGTTGATGGTTGTTTGATGTTTAGGTCGAAAAAATTGGCGAACGAGTGTCATGCCGTTGAACATGCAGGTTCATCATTAAACGGATGGGTATAAGAAGGAAGGCCAAGATTATAATCCCCCATTAAAGAGTTGAAATCATATGTTGCGACTCGGTTTTCATTGTCAACTACTACTTCTTCACTAAAATCTGTATACAAATGACAAATTTTCGATCCGTACCCAATATGCGTG
Organism: Hibiscus mutabilis; assembly: GCA_019671005.1. NCBI lineage: Eukaryota > Viridiplantae > Streptophyta > Magnoliopsida > Malvales > Malvaceae > Hibiscus > Hibiscus mutabilis. The sequence continues at coordinate 57,448,807 of CM033715.1, forward strand.
TTGACCATTGCTTTGACATTGAATTGATTGTTAATTTTCATCGTAGCGAATGTCACTGGAAGGAAGGATGTTTGGAACCTGTAATAGAGAGCTTGTAGTAGTATGTTATGCCCAACAAGTACTAGTCGTTTGATCTCTGATTATAGTGCTGCAATAGAAACTGTGTGAATAAATTTATAAGAAAAAAAATTCAGACTCAAAATTTTCTCCGCTAATATCTCCCATATAGTTTCCATCAGAGTATACAATTGCTGAGATTGGTGCTGGTGCCATTGTAAAATATGTTTGTTTGAGTTTGTGAAAAACTTGAATTGAAAGAGAGATTAGTGAGTTTGTTTGAGTGTTGTGCAAAATGAAAAATAGATAAGTTGTTGTTATACAACTTAATTGGTTTTTGAACTCACCATGCATAAATGGCGAATTCCCTTGCTGATCGAAACATAATGCTCAACAAGGTTCGTGTTGGAAATGTAAACCGGTGTGCATTGTAATTTCAATTCTAAGCAAAATGGGTGACATCATAACCAAAACTCGCTGTGCATGGACGACGAGTTTTGCTTGTCATGTCACCAAATGTGCTTAACTGTGTTGTTCATACTGGTATAATATAAAGAGACACGACAGGTGTAACTCAGCTTACATGCAAAGTGAGTTTATATTTAAATGTCCAACTATAAATAACCGATAACATGATGTTCGATTGTTTAAAACCCGTGTCTAAAAATTTTATATTTTTTGTGTCTCATAATGTATTTAAAATCATGGTCGTTTTATGTATTGGTGGAACCTAGTTGCACGAACAAAGTTTTCCTTACAACATTTCACAAGCAGGGGTAGAGATCATGGTGTCAAGGCCAGCCAGTTTCTTAAATGGAGCAGCCCAAACCACCCATTGTGTAAAACCCGTGACAGCTGCATATCCCATGTTGAGTAACTTTGTTTGGCTCCCATTGCATCTCTACATATTCTATGTATTTCCTTGGTTAAAGAAAAAATAGCATCCGTTAATAAACTGTGTAGCATGAACAAGAATTTCCATCGGAAGCTCCTTCAAAGCTAGATATCAGACAAGTTTATTAAATTTATAAAATTCCGTATGTATTTTAACTTTATAAGGTGAGTTTATAATTGAAAATAAGTTATCCATGTTAACTCTCATAGGGGTGTTTAGGCATGCTTTACGTCGTCTCCAAATGTTTTTTGGGTCAAAATTTTTACGTTAACATGAAGTACAAGTGTTTATCTATACGATGGTGTATCCGCTGTTCGGTCCAACATTCAAAACTCGCTTCGAAACATGTATTGAAAACCGTAACAAGATGACTCCCTCAGGGGTGTTTAGGTGTGTTTGACCCGAATCAATTAACTAAACATAGGTCTATTTTTTCTTTTTATCTTGTTTAGATGTGACATTATGTCCTATGGTGTGCACGCTGGCAGCGGATGCATTCTCAAAGGAAACGAGCATAAAAAAGGCAACCGATCACACATATACGCATTTTAGGGACAAACGTAAATCTGGAAAATTACAAGGACTTAGTTAAAATTTGAGTTACCAATCCTCAATTAGTCATATTACATGCTTGCTTGCCAAATTTCAGCTCAAAACGATAATCCAAACTCATACACTTGCATTCAAGAACCACATGGACCAAAATAGAAGAATCATAAACCTCAAGATTCTCTTTAACTAAAATAATGACAGGTGGTATCAGTACGCGTGCACCTGTACCGATACGAGGCTTTAATTCATTAAGGTCATACAGGTCATGACCAAGGTGTATCGGTACACGTGCACATTTGCAAAATCATGGATTCCAGTAGCTAAAACCCTTACCAATATGGCCTCTCGTGTATCGATCCCTAGGCCTATCCTTAACTTACCCGTACCGATATGAGGCCCGCGTATTGGTATGCTCTGGCCTGAAATGTCCAATTTTGTTGATTTTTCATACAATCATGGATTCAAACATGCTCTAACAATCCATAAACATGTGCATCACCAAACTAAAGATCAAACCATGCCAGAATATCAAAGAAACAATATCAAATCATAGCGACATGCTTCAAGCATAGGTCTAGAGGTATGCTTCCTAAAAACCCATCCATCCAACGCACAAAACGTAAATCCACATCAAAATCGAACGTATAAAGCCTCACACAACTTCACAACAACAATATAAACTTACACATAATGGGATTTAGCAAATAACCCTCCCAAACAACAATGAACCCCATTGCCTTTATTACTACTACTCTAGTTCAAAAACCATACTTTTGAATAGTTCAAGTCCTTGGATTCCCCTTCGCTTGCTTGCTGTCTCCAACCTTTAATTGTCTGCATTGATGGAAAAAGAGAGCGTAAGCACACTAGGGTTATTGAGAAGTGCTCAAAAACAACTACCATTAATGCAATTAAAACCGATTACGAAAACCACTTGAAAATCTCATTAAAACATCTGTCAAAACATTATGCCTTACAAACCATGCACTTAACATTTCCAAAAATATGCATATTAAACCATATGCAACATGTATCATGGATCAACAACAATATCCCATTTGCTATCCCTCAATTTAAGCTTTTCCATGCATATCAACCCATATGCAAGGCTTAAAGAGTAAACATGTATAAACCAACATTATACAACATAATCAATCAACATGATACATTATCAATTATATTGGCTTTCAAGTGATCATAAACCAAGTTTCACTTTACAAAATATTACATCGGATACACAAATTCAAAAAGTGTCATCTCAACACTTCATACAATCTCAACTAGAATTAAGTTACGATCACAACCGGGTACCATCACAACCTAATCATCGGTTAGATGCATAATCCACTAAATAGAGTTTTTGGTACCATATAACCCCTCAACCGTTAGGGTATGCGACTCATTATTGTGCACTATCAATCCTATGGTCGGCCAACTATATCTGATAACATTTTAAACCATATCACTTGCCAATATAATTCGTTATTAACCATGTACCTCATTGTTCTTATATGCAATATACAAAACCATTTCCAATGCATTAAACCATGTATTTACAAGTATTCCTCATACATACATGGACCATTTTCCCATTGCATCCATCATTAATATATGATCAAAAATCAGTATAAAACATACTCAAAACATGCTTAAACAATAGGTACCATGTAATTCAAAAACAAGTTCATAAAATCAATTTCGCCAAAGCACGACCGAGGGAGAAATCTCATCATACTTACTTCCAAGTTTAAACCAACATTTCAAGCTTAATTTAAACTTTCAAAATACCATTTAAACAATTTCAAAGCTGAAATCCACGTTCTCACTCACCGACTATGCAAACCTTGTCTGTCGATGCGAACTACTCCTCCAAAGCTTCTGAAAAGGTACCACAAGCTTGAGGATCAACCAACCCTAATTTAACCGCATAAAAACAGAGGATTCAATGCATCTAAATGCATTCAAAGACTCAGTAACATTAATCCACAACAACCCCAACCAAAACTCCTCCATAACAACCGAAAACAACATCAAACACCTTCCAAACTTATCCCAGCCAAAACCTAATGGTTCAATCCATAAATTACCTTCAATTAACATCCAAAAAATAACCTAATATCATCCTTGTACCTCCAGCATTCATAAAACACCCAAAACTCACCAAAAACACAACACTAACAACCTAGGAAATTAGAGATTCACTTAGTTTTGAGATTCTAATGTTAAAACCAAATTATTAACATTATTAACCATCAAAATTATGATTAGAACCAATCAAGAACTCAACAACGAAGATCCAAAACGAAAATCACTTAATTCATCAATTAAACCTTGATTTAACCAATTTTCCATAATTAAATCATTAAAACTCATTAGAAAACATTAAAAAAGGATCAAATACTTGTGAATTTCAGTAAAGAACCATTCATTAGAAGAGAAGAATGAACCTTACCTCCAATGAGTGAATTTTCTCTCAATTGGATGTTTTACTCTTGAAAGAAAAAGGAAAACAATGAGATTTTGGAAAACAAGATTGAAGAATCAATTAGAAATCAAGAGTTTAAGAAATCAAGAACATTACCTCAAATCTTTGATGCAAAAGAGAGTGTTTTGCTGAAGAAACTTTGAGAGAAAATTTTTAGAGAAAAGAGTTATCAAAAGTGGTTTTAGGAAAATAACTACCTTTCCTTAATTAAATTCCCTTTAATTCACTAATTAAATCTCATTTAAAATAATCCAATTTGAGAGAAAAACAGATTAAAAAATTTGATAAATTTGCTCCTTAAAGATTCTAAGATTTGACCCTTTTTCAACATAGTCACTAAAACAAATTTTCATTCCTTACAGTTTGGTCACTAGCCAAAATGTCTAATTTTCAAATTCCATTTTTCAAAATTGACTATACCAAAAATATTCATATATTAAATAATGATTTTAAGATATTTTTCTCATATAATTTCTCACACAAAAATATTTATTCCAATTTTTATCTTGAACCCGACTCGAATCTCTAATCCTTATCCTCCGGGCCATCCAATAAATCTAGAAACTCCTAGGTCCAAAATTGGGGCATTACACCAACATTCAAAAACTACTTTGAAACATGCACTAAAAACCCTACCAAAGGACTCTTATAGGGAAGTTTGGGCACATTTTACACCATCTCCAAATGTTTTTTGGGTCAAATTTTTACGTTAACATGAAGTACAAGTGTTTATCTATATGACAGTGTGTCCGCCATTCGGTCCAACATTTAAAAACTGCTCTGAAACATGCATTGAAGACCCTACATGAAACCTCTGAAAATGTTGTTGAAAGTCTAGAAAAGTTGAAATGATAGGGGGGACTCGCCGATCGTTCACGACGAGTTAAGGTAACTACCTGAGCATACACGACGAGTCCCCCATCATTTCCACTTTTCTAGACTTATAACTCATCCTCCCGTTGCTGCGAGTTTAGCTGAATTTTTCACTATAAATAGCAGTGAAACAACGCATTCTCTTCCATACGACATCTCCCTTTCATATTTTTTATACGTACTAAATTGATGAAGTTCATGACACTACATTAATTACGTTGTACATTATTTTGAGTGAGGTTGCCAAAAATCATAACAGAAGCTCGAAAACTACAATCGCTGCTGTATTGTCTCATATTACGTAGTTCTGTTTACAACATTAGTTTTTCGTGAAACCGCATGGTCTTACATTATTTGGGATGCAACCCAAATGCTGTCGCTGGGCCACAAGTGTAGAATGTTGCACTTATTTTTTTCCATGCATGACCTGTATGCGTCTATAATGACTTATATGAGTACTAAATGTCATAGTCCATGTTGACTGACCCTGTTTTGCACGAACAACCTTTCACATATCAAACAATTAGGCAGTCATATCGCAAAATGTAGTACTAAATTAATCTCTTGTATACTATCACAAATTATTTACATGTAATCAATCATATATATTCAAGTTAGGGGAGTAAAGTATAATACGTTGTCAATCTTTTTTAGTGTTTTAAACCCATCTTAGTGTTCTAAATTCAGTACTTCATTATATCTGATCGATTGCAACACTCAACAGAGTTCGTTACATGAAAAAATGAACAAACATAACAATTTTCGGCATTTAATTTCAAATCATTATTAAATCATGAATTCATTCATTAGGTCTGAAATTTATTAAAAGACAAATATCTAAAATTAAGAAGCAAAATTATTGGGTACGAAACATAACAAATTTTGTCAACTCAAATCAATAATTAAACCTCTGTGTACTCTATAAAGCTTGGTCCCAAGTCGGGTTTGGGATCAAGTTCCCGTTCAGGTTTCGATTCGAGTTTTCTTCTTAAGCGTCTACCTTTACCTCTACCTACAGATCTATCTCTACCTCTCTTCTCTCAAATTTTCCTCCAGATGATAGGACAGCCGATGTGAACTCACCCGATGCTCCCTGGGCTTCTTAGGTTTGAAATAAAAGAAGATAAGCTTCTCGTTGGACTTCGGTCGTCAACTGCAATTTGTTGTTTGCCACAAACCACTGATGGTACTCTGAATTTGAGAAATCAAAATCATATGGTCCAATGGGATCACAATCTGACAACCTGCATAACCTATCATGCCACCATGTTATGTATGATGAGTATTTAATTGGCCAATTCTCTTCACTCTTACCCCGTAAGTCCACCAGTTCCAAGTCATCCATATTGGTTGGGTCCTCTGGCTCAGGCTAGTGGTATCTAAACTGCCTAAGAACCTGAGTACCGTAAAACAGCTTGACAATCACAAAATGTAACAACGACATTACCGAACACCAATTTTTGGCATCTTCATAGGCATTATTCAAAATCACCTGGCGAATATCATCATCCTCATATGGCATCCATCGAAACTGTAATAATACGCACATAACCAGAAAATTAGATCAAAATAAATTTAAATTTGCAAATTTCAATCAAAAGCAAATTTGCATTACCTAGTCTTCACAATACATGTTAATCTTCACTCTAACTTCGACGATTATTTTTACCTCCAACGTCTTCTTCTTGAATGTTTGGCTCCATCTGCACAATACAAATACGAACATCATGCTTCCCATTAATAATATCCAAAGTTATTATGTGACTGAACATTATTACCTTGAAACGAGTGTGAATTCAAACGAATGATCGCAAATAGGCGTCAGGAATGAAAGCCTGTACCATGCCCATGATTGTAGCAGCACCACACACCCACCAATATCGGCGTGCATAATTCTGTTGTTGGCAACTGTCTGGGTCGCTGCCTTACACAACTCATTGTAGAGGAAACCTAATATTGCAGATCTCCAACTGAATTTTTTTGCTCCCCACGACGTTTGCAAGAATGGGAGGTACTGCATGTGCACATGAGAACTCTATTTGTCCAGCATTAGCATACCACTAAGAAGGAGCAATATATAGGCTCGAGCAACACATTCAATTTTTGTCGATGAGGAATTTCCATCTACTTGGAAATCACTCTTCAGCCATATCAGCTTCACACATTTACCATCAACAACATGCGCCAGTGGTGTCTTCCCCAAATACGTAAAGCAGTAATCAACAACAAAAATACCTATTTTGAGCAATGATTGGATTGCCCGAAATTGGAACACCGAGATGCATAACACCATCTTTGAGGGTGATTGTGCACTCCTCCCACGACATGTGGAAGGTATGCGTCTCCAGTCTCCAACGCTCCACCAACCCATTAATCAACTCCAACACAATTTCAAAATCATGAATCTATGATGTGTACCTAAAATCGGCCCTCTTTAGAAATCCCCTCATATATAGGCTTGGCGGATCGCTCCATATCAAGCGAGACCCAAATTTTGCCTCCTCGTTCTACAAACACAAAATTTAAATTAAAGCAGTACTCTATCATTTAACAATAAATTAAAAGTTACAAAAAAACCATAAAATCTTACCAATAATTTCATGTTCTTCGTGATGTGAGATTCTTCAAGTCTTAACAACGCCATTTTTTGCCCAATAGTTATGCGCAATAATATGCCTAAAACATCACAAATCAATCAAATTTTAAAATATTTTTGACTTAAATATTTACAACACAATTTACTATTCGGATTAATAAGAATATTCATATATCAAAAATTTTGAAAAAATTAATCATATTCAAAAAATTAATCGTAATATAAAAAAGTCACCAAATGTTACCTTTAACCTTCCAAATTATGTGTGAGCTTGCTTCTTTCGGTGTGGTCTAAGAAATATTCACGGCGTGACAAACTCCTTTGTTTTGCTCGAACAAAAGAGGTTGAATAATTTTTGTGTTCTAACCCTAAACAAAACTATCTATTTATAAAAAACTAAAAAACCATAATTTCCAAAAACCCTAAAACAACCCGTAATATATTCCCGTAAAAACCTTGATAGCGTGTAAACACAGTTGAAACTCGTCGTGCCCCTACGGCAAGTTCGGTTTAGGATTAAGTTAATCGGTTGATTAAGATTTAAACATGATATTAAAAAAAAATTGGAATTCAACAAGAACCAATGGCAAGTTTAAATAAAAAATAATATTGTTTTGAAACTCGCCGTGCTTGTGCGGCGAGTTCACTGTAATAGTGCTAGTCCAAAAAATATAGGATTTCGAGTCCTACCTTAATAAAAATAGGACCTAACGGTCCTACGAATATCTTTAAGCCCAGGATCATTAAGTAGAGTCACGACTTGAGAGCAATCCGATTAGACCTGGAGTTCAAAACCAGGCCTCCGAGCTCAAAAGTCCCAATATTCTTTTAATTTAACACGTTAATTTTTGAACTTATAGCTTCACAAACTTTGCAACTTATTAACCTCGAAAATGCCGATTGACTTAGTTCTATCATGTCATGTGTTCATACGTCTGGTCTGAGTAATTGCAAATCCGAAATATAAATTCGAAGACATATGACATGAACAACCAATAACCACCTGAAGTGGTTTGAGGTCGGAATAGACCAGTGTGGTCAGAGGGTCTAAAAATTTAAAATTTATATATAATTTTAAAATAAAAAAAAATTATATATTTTCTATTTAAAATTTATTTTCGCCCCTAAAATTTTATAAATCCATTCTTTAAAATTTTATTTTTATAAATTCATTCTTTAAAATTTTATAAGTTCTCACTTAAACATAAAATCACGTGGTTGTCCCTCTTTGAGTTGACTTGGAGAGGACAATTTGTATAACTAATCAAACTGCTTATTGATGTCTGGTATTCTGAGTAAATTATGAAATGTTAGTGTCTTCATGTGATCAGAAGAGAGTATAGAAGGAAAATGATGGGCGGCAATGCTTTATTAAAAGAGGATAAGCTTAGAGAAAACTGTACAAGTACAACAGCATGAAATAGCTATAGATTTCATATTCCTTTAAAAACAAAAAGGAACAAAAACCCAGATCTCATTTCAACCTCATAATAACTAACAATAGTAATCAAAGTTGAAAACCCAGAAAGCTGACAGTTCCCTTCTACCATGATGGTTTGGGCATGGACATCCAGGAACAGTAGGCACAAACAAGCATTTGAGACATATAAACATAAACAGCAAACGATAAACTCATCAGAATCAGATCCTTCCAATCACCCTTCTGTTTCGGACTCATGTTTTCCTTCAACCCTCGGCCAAACTTCTGCACGCCTGAGAAAACTCCAGAAAACGGCAACTGCCCCTTCTCCTTATGTTCCTTCTTTGTTGTTGATCTCTCCATGTGTTCATCGTTTTGACAGGATGAAACAACGAGAACTCTGGGTCTACAGTTCCTTGTCCTGTTTTTCAGATGCTGAAATGGACCGTTTTTGTAGTGAAAAATATGGTTTACGCATAGAGCTGCCATTGATGTGAAGAGAGGATTTTGGAAGAAGAGTGGAGTATACAAGATTGGTTTTTGATCATTGGGTGTGTTTGAGAAGTGTTTGACTCAACTTCAGGGAAAAGATAAGCGCGGTCCTTGTCAGTGTAATGCAGCTTTGCAAGAAAATATCTGAAGGCGAATGTTTACCTTAGATTTTGGAGTTCGAACGGAATGGATAAGACTGGCCCAGTGGACAGTGCTTACTCGATTACTTTTGCTCTGGGTTTTGGCCTTTTCACAGTTTCCTGGCCCATCCAATTAGAACCTTTAAGGGCAGCTATCAAACTCGAGTAGAAGTGCCAACCGGGTCAGTTTGTAAAATTTGGGTCAACCGGTCAAGTCTCTTTCTCTCTCTCTTTGTCCCCCCCTCTCTCTCTCTCACATTCACGGGCGGTGGAAACAAACTGTTTCTACATGCGCCTTAATTTTAGGGTTTATGAGCCTCATTTAGGGTTTAGTGTTTAAGGGTTTATATGTAGGAGTTTTGAATTTAGGGGGTGTGGTTCGAATTTAGGATTTAAGGAGTAATTTAGGGCCTATAGGTTAAACCATACATCCCTAATTAGAGGTGGCAAACGGGTCGTTCAGTTTGTTTATTTTTGTTCGGGTTATTTCAGATCTGACTACATTTAGTTTCAGTTCGGTTCAGGTATCAGGTCGGTTCGGTTGATTTCGGGTCGGTTCAATATCCGGTTACTAGGAGATCTATCGATTTTAGTTGGATTTTCAGGCCGAGTTAGGTTTTTTCACCCTATATATGACTTTATTTATCTTGTATATTTGACTTTTTGGTGAGTTGTGCAACAGTTCATGTAACACCCCGACTCAGATGTCACAAATTGGGCCTCGAGCCCAAACCCAGACCGTAAAAAGTTCGCAACTAGATTTAGCCCAATATATTCATTTCATAAAATCCATCAAGTTAAAAATAGTTGACATAAACATGTAGTTAAAACGTTACATGGGAGCTCCATTTTAAAATACATAATTAAAAACATCTGACTCTTAATTTAAAATCCAAAATAAGAGTTACAATACAAACATAGGGTCCTACAAATACATGGCCCAAATAATCTAAGTATTGTACTCGGACAACAAGTCGATGTTGAGGTCATATTCCAATGGTGCTCCAATGATGCACGCCGACCTACTAACCCGTGAACGAAAACAACAATTCTGAATGCTGAGCTAACAAAGATCATTGAATACACTTCCATTCAACCATGCTTCACGCAAATCATAAATAAGAGCATGTAGCTAAAGGATGATACATGGCAATATGAAACATACGGCGCTACCACTCTAGCCGCCTAAGCACATAGCAAACAAAAGATGTAATAATCTCACACAACACATATGCACCATACCAACAACCCTGGAGTGAGACTCAATGTCACACAACCTCGGGAACATACAGTTAGAGTGAGGCCCAGTGTCACACAACCTCGGGACGTACAATCATACTCAGAATCTTTCTTCGAGTATCATCGGATGAGGCCTAATACCACACAACCTCGGGAACATACATCAGAGAGCTTACCTCTTAATGTTGCAACACTCATACTGGGTATTCGGATCCCACCAAATCAAAGTGACCCAACCACACAAGTGTCCTTACTTGGCACGTAACGACACATGATCCACCGAGGAACCCTATGGTTGCTATTACAAGCAAGTCACCCAACAATTACTAAGTTATTAGTCATTATGTTCGTATATGAGGTTGGTTTCTTCGTATCTTAGTTTTACTATTAATTTTACCACATTAGAGGCCCATTGGGCCCTAATCCTCAAATTATAGGTCCTTCGAACTCAAACTGAAATTTTCGGGCAGATTACCCAGTGAGTATCGATACCCACTTAAGAGTATCGATACGCTCCAGTGGGTACCAATACTCACTTACGCTTATCGATACCTGGCTTGCCTTTAGAAGGGGTTTAAATCAAAACCTCGTACTGTTACAAATAGTCATGTACCGATACCCCAGGTGTACCGATATGCTTCCAAGCATATTGATACTCATTTTGGCTATTGGTATTTGATGGAATATGAGGGTACTGATACCCCCCTTAGGTGTACTGATATGCCTTTACAATTTGGTTAGATTTCATCAGTTTTAACACGGGGTACCGATATGCATTCAACCCGTATAGGTGCTTAAACCCATAATTTGTATTTTGGAGTTCACATATCACCTCACCAACCCCCAAAACCCCAAGTTAAGGCCTCAAAACATGCCTACAAGTTATGGGAAGGGATTTAATTGATTTCCTACCATTTTAAGTCATTTTAACATCAATCTTAAGAATTTCCATTAAAACGGTCCCAAGCATTCATACAACCAAAATATCACACAAGTAACAAGCAATCAAATTGATGATTTCCAGGAACACAAGGGAGTTAGTAGTGTACTAACATTCCCTCCAAAGTTGGAAAAACAAGCCCCTTCCTCAAGCTCAAGCCTTCTTCTTCCCTTGGTCCTTGGAGTGCTCTCCAACCTCCTCAACTACAATCAAATGTTGTAAATCGAGTTAAGACATTGCTAAAAGGAAATAAGGATGGCTAAGGGAGATTCTAACAAAAAAACGTGATTGAATTTCTCATTCACGTTCATCTTCTCCAAGCTCCCACCAAAACCCGAATTTCTCAACCCCCACCAAACTCAATCAAATTTACCTTGCTAGATAGATCCATTGATGCTGATAACCTTTCCCTTCACTTGCACTCTAGAACTTCAACTCTAAAGGGAAAAGATTGGACCTTTACTTTTGAATCTCCAAAGAAAAATGGTGGAAAGGATGAAAAGGGGTTGGGAGACAGGGGTGAGCTCATCCCCTTTGCGCTTCTGCAAAAAATTAAAGAGCCACCCTCACTCTCCCTTCAAAAGTAAGGGAATTTACTTCCCTACCCTTATCCTGATCTTCCCACACATAACCAACCCAGACCAGAGCCCATTTACTTAGAAAGGGTCCACTAGGTCTCTCACGAGCCCACTCTCACAAGGCCCACTACACCAAGCCCATGACTCAAGTTAAAATGAAACATGGATTCTGAAATCTGGGTATTTATAACTCTCCCCCTTAAAGAAATTTCATCCTCGAAATTTACCTTTTGGAAACAAATGCAGATAAAACAACTTCATGTCCTTCTCGACTCTGTAGTGCCTCCCCAACATCTTAAGCAGAGGTGTACACTTGTTGCGTGCCATCTCTAGAGGCAAAGCTAGCTGGTATGCCATGGGTCCAACCCTTTCAAGGATCTCATAAGGCCCAATAAACCTTGGGCTCAACTTGCCCCTCCACCCAAAGGGAATCACTCTTTTCCATGGTGATACCTTGAGGAAGACTTTGTGACGATCAAAGGTCGCTTGATTAGTTGAACTTTTTCCTCGCTTTGTTTGATCAAATCTGACCTCACAATCCTTCTCTCATCAAGCTCGGTCTAACACAAGGGTGTTCTACACTTTCGTCAAAACAAGGCCTCAAAGGGAGCCATCTTGATGCTCGATCGAAAACTATTGTTGTAAGCAAACTCAACAAGTGGTAGCTGATCTTCCTAACTCTTCTAGAAGTCAATGATACAACATCGGAGCATATCCTCCAAGATCTGGATAATTCGTTCGGACTGACCATTGATCCGAGGGTGAAAAGTTATACTGAAGTGCAACTTGGTATCCAAAGCCTCATGTATCTTCTTCTACAACCTTGTCATGAAATGCAGATCCCTATCAGATATGATCAATGATGGCACTCCATGCAACCTTATTGTCTCTTGGATGTACAACCGAACCACCTTCTTAAGCATAAAATCCATATGCACATGCAATAAATGAGTAAACTTTGTCAAACGATCTACTATTACCTATATTGCATCATGCTTCTTTTGAGTCAACGGTAAACCTGTCAAAAATCCTTGGTCACACGATCACACTTCCGTTGTGGAATCTAGATGGGCTGAAGTAAACCCGAAGGAACCTGGTGCTCAGCCTTAACTTGTTGACAAGCTAAACATCTTATAACAAACTCAGATGCACAACAAATGGGCTGCGGTACACCTCCCACAGGATACAATCTCTCAAATCCTCCAAAGATGGAACACATAACCGATCATTGAAGTAAAAGATCCAACCATCTCTGTAACCCCCTTGACCCGACCTAGACGCTAGACCAAATCGTGCAAGCTATATTAGATTTGTCGAAACAAACTCGTAAATAATTAACTTGAATTAGGTCCATTTTTATCCAGTCTAGATACAACATTACAACCTAAGGTGTGCTTACTGGAAACAGATAAATTCCCAACTGAATCGGGCGTCAAATCGACATCCAATTACACATAGTTGCAATTTAGGGACCAAATTGTAAATCTATAAAACTATAGGGACTTACTTACTTTTGAAGTTACCAATCTTTAATTAAACAGGTTACATTTGTACTTGTCAAAGTTTAGCTTAAAACAATCAATCAAACGCATGCAATCAACATACATATGAAACATGGACCAAAATGAAAGAATCTAAAACCACATAAGCACTTTAATCGAAAAAATTCCCAAGGGTATCGATACTCAGATTAGGGTATCGATAGCTGGTTTAATTTTTCAAAGGCGTATCGAAACCCTTTCCCGAGTATCAATACCAAGGCCAACATGCCAAAATTCCAAATTCTAGTATCTTAAAATTGTATCGATATGCCTCCCCGAGTATCGATACCGCGTCCAAATTTCTACATACTTGTACTGGTACACCTCTTCGAGTATCGATACTCAGCCAATTTTTCACTTACTCGTATCGGTACCAAGGACCAAGTATCGATACCTCTAGACTTGTAATGTCCAACTTACCTGGTTTTTCACCCATTTGGCATCCCAAACATGCCTTAATCAATAGTACACATATGCAGCACCAAACCAAGGATTATAACATGCCACAAACCCTTGAAAGCATGAACAACTAAGGGCAAATTGCAACATATCACAATACTAGAGGCATGCTTCCTAAATTAATCCAACTAACATTCTAACAGATATTCAAGGCATAATTCAACATTGGCACCACATCAATAGTCTATTAGCATCACTTTAAGCATGCTTGAACCATTTAAGCATATGCATAAGCATTCATGTATCATATGTAAACCATGTAACCCTTGAAATATCAAACACATATAAGCAAGCTACCATCATTCATGCTTCAATCCATCAACATAATAATCCATTAAACCAAAGCAAATAAACCTCCACAGCACAATAAAATCTAGGTTACAAAATCCCCCAACAACAAGGTAACACATTGCATTATTATCCAAATTTAAACTACATTTTCCATACTCAAGTGGTTGTCATACTGTCGAATTTGCTAACACTTGGAAAAAGCTTGAGAATGTAGTATAAATATGTAAGAAATAATGCCAAGAGTGAGTCTATTGCATGCAAGTATACACGATCAGCAAGTAATACAATAGTAAGCTGAGTATCATATACATAGGGATCGACCAAGAATTTAACTGTTCAATGGTTTACTTGTTAAAAGAATCAAGAATGTTGAAATTGATTTAAAACAATAGCTAAAACAATGCAATAAAAGTAAAAACAATTTGACAAGAAGAAGCATTCAAATGGATTGTAAGTGTTGGCAAGGGATGCCTGGATTTTACGCTAGCTATGCCAATTATTAATAATGTCCTGCCTTGGATCTATTGCCGAGCAGATTTCAAGAATAGTATTACCTCTGTCGATGGCAATACCCTAAGTTAACCATGATAAAACCCCTATATGTCTATAGTGCAGCTTTTCATAAATTAACTTGATTAAGTTTCAATCTATATTCCTAAGGGGTAGGTTCACTTCCGAAGTAAGCTCATCTACTTGAACATCTTCTGTCGAAGTTTCTCTCCTTAGTACCTAGCAACTGATCATTATCCTTAAGTCTATTAAGATATTAAGGCATAATAAGCATACAATGCGAACTTTCGTATGACAAAGAATTGAAGGAAATGAAGTGCTAGCAGGATAAAAAATAATGCCAAGGCATTCAAATTATTAAAAATTAAAAATAAATTGAGCGTTAATCACAAACATCCCCAACCAACTGTAAAAGCTTAGTTCATGGTTAGGGGATCCATCCATAAAACATCGTATCTCAACATCACCATTTAAATAAAAATTAAACTAAGATAATAGGCAAAGAAGGAGTTCCATCGATGCAACCCTTCAAATGCTCCAGAGCTCTCGGTCTAAAATGGTTGAACCACGTTGCCTCTAGCTTCCTCTTACACCACGATGCTCTCTTTGGATCAATGATCGATCTTCTTTAAATAGGCACTCGTTAAAACCCTATGATGGGTTTGAAATTTGAAATTTGATTACACTGCAAGATAGACAGTTATCCTCTTATCCTTTTTTGAATTTTAGGGCTGGCGTGTATTGGGTTCAACGACTACTTTGACTGAGCATCAGGTGTCATTTCTTGCCAATCGAGCTTGGCAATATTTGGTCCAAGTTTGCCAACTATGACTCAGCAATTCTCTTATGCTTTTCTTGCTTCTTGTTCCTGCACTACTCTGCCAAGCCTACCCTGCTCCTATCCTGCATCAACATCAGCAAAACAACCCTTCACATTGGAAAAAGAACAACCCCCTAGCTCCTTATGCAAATGCATGATTTGAATGACTAAATGCAAACATATATACCTAAAGACAAATAAAAACATTGTGAAATATGCCTTCAAATCAGTACTTTCTAGGAGTTAACATGTACCCTTGGACCTTCCTTGCCAAGAGAATATTGCCCCCAACTTTACACCTCTTCATCAATGGAAAAAGAGAGCGGAAACATACACTGCTTAGTGAGGTCGCTCTTAAGTAAAACATTGATGCATTTCAAAACCCTTTTGAAAACCACATAATATTTGGTAAGAAAAGCATGCTTAATCAAACCAAAGCATTTTCCCGTTTGTTTCCAAAATGTATCATGCATAACAACCATATGCATCAAAACACTTTTCATATGTCTCATATATCTCATATATTAGAAATTATTATGACCCAAGATAGACTTGCCTCTATCATCGGATAGACTTACCTTTATCCTCACATTCAAAATCAAAATGTTCTATAAACACATCGGATACACAGATTTCCCCAGTAGACTTACCTCCACCTAATCTCACTTCAGCCCGAGATAGCTTACCCCTAACCATCGTGATATATGTTGCGCGTAATAAGTGCTATGCAAATGTACAAGTATACATGTCGCAAGTTATAGTATAAAAGATATCGTCTTCGCAGGGATTGGTGCCACTTGAAGAATCTAGTCTCTTGCACTGTGAAAAGTAAAAACACAAATAAAGGATTATCGGAGTTTAACTAATAACTAAACTATAAAGCAATAAAGTAAAAGAAAATATGAGATCAAATGAGAGAGAGATAGGTCAGGTTATCGTGAGTTGAGGTGTGATAGCCAATTGGATCGTCTTGGTAAAAGAGTGCAAGGGCAACTCAGTTGCCGTGGCAACTTGCACAATGGGGTTGCCTTGGCAACTAATCGATGGTTGCCTGGGCAACTACTTGGGCGTCTGGGCAGCAACCTTAAAGGTTCGGCAGAGCGTTCTTCAATGGTTTCTTCTTATCCCTAAGTCGAAACTCTAGCTACTTGTGCATGCCTTGATAATACATCCCTGCGTGAATCAAGGGTGAACAACAACCAATCTTGCGCTCCTCTTGCCGTTGAAATCCTTAACTTATTCCTAAGCCAGATTAATCTTCACCATCAATAGATTGAATAAAGATCATATTCATTTGTTTCTTGAATCTAACTCTCCCGATATTAGATAAATAGATGAAATCACGAGATCCTCTCCCAATTCACTCGCAAACAAGAATAATAACCAAGAATGAATAAACATTGAATAGAAAAGTGCAAACTCTTATTACCTAAACAAAAACCAATAGTTTCTCACAACCACAAAACACAATAACCATATCCAAATAGATTTAGTTCATGGCTAGGTTCCAAAGAAACACAAGATAATTAATCCCTAGCATGAACCCAATCGAACAAGAAAGAAAAGATGAAGAAGGAGGCTTGTCGAAATCCTCCTTGCCCTAGATGCTTGTCGAAAATTCTCTCCTCTTGCCCTTCTTGGACTTGTCGAAATTCCCCTCTCCTTGCTCTCTCTCTCTTGTCAAAATCTCCATCTTATTTATAGGGCTAGGCCAAAGTCCTTCTTTGAGGAGGAGTTTAAGATGGAATTAAATTATCTTTAAAGAATATAATTCTTTATTATAATTGTATTCCTACTAGAACTTCTCCTATCTTATTGGAATTTAATTCTTTTTTAATCTCTGCATGGAAATCAAATTCCTTTGGGTTTGGGCTTTGCTCCACGTCATCTTGGGCTTGTCTAGTCATCAATTTCGACTACCATATCACCTTTGCTCTTGTCGACAATTGCCATGGCAACTGGCTCGGCGTCTCCTTCATGAATTGCCCTGGCAACTAGCTCGACATCTCCTTCATGCATTGCCCTGGCAACTAGCTCTAGCCCTGCTTTGGCAAATGATCCTGCACATACACACAAAACACACCAAAGCAGCATCTTTTCCTACAAAAACTACCAAGTTATGTAATCAAGCCCAATGATGGAAGAAAACATGGATTAATGCATGAATGGCTAATTATGCAACTAATATGAGCCTAAGTCTAACAATAGTATGAGTAAAAAGGGTAAGAACAATAGTACTTTTGAACACTTATCACACCCCCAAACTCGAACTATTGCTTGTCCTCAAGCAATGCAAACTCATAATTACCTGCCAAGACTTCAATTTTCACAAACTTAGCTTTGAACTTGATTTCAATTCTCTGAACCGGAGCACAAAGTATAATTGGCTTTTTATTTTTCGAAAAACTTAAGAATTACTCAGAATCAAACTATAATGCTTGTGAGTGTGTGCGGAGTTGTGTGCAAGTTGATTTTTCGGATTCTATGCAAACAATAGGTTTTCAAATTACTTCATTGGGTTCTTTTTAACATGTTTTAACTAGAGCCAATTTTGGGCACCTCTAGTGTTTTGTTTTTAGTTTTCTTAAGTTAATTTATTCGACTAGAGCCGGTTTCGGGCACCTCTAGCGATCAAATTTTTTTAACACATACTAGAGCTAGTTTTCGGGCACCTCTAGTGATCAATTTTTTTAGCACATGCTAGAGCCAATTTCGGGCACCTCTAGCATTCATCCAATTTTTATTCTAATCCCCCAATTTGTTAATTATCAACCTAAGTTCACTAGAATTCCTTAAATCAATCAAACCACAACAGTGTTTCATCAAAATTAGCATCATAGTAAAATTCTAAGTTTTTCCATGGTTATCCTAGAATAAAAATTCTATCAATTAAGTGCATTGGCAAAGTCATCATCGGATATTCATCAAATCTAAGCAATTCTTGTTCCAATTAAAGGCATGGCAAGCAATTTATGTATCCTAAATGTAATACTTAAGATGAATGTAATTAAACATGGTAACTACTAATAACAATCCCCCCTAAACTCGAGTGAGGCATTGTCCTCAATGCTTGCATTAAAAATAAAAATAACAAAAAATAAACTGCATACGAGGACTTACTCTGAGAGTTCGTCATCATAGATGATTAGTTTCCTTTTTGTTGGTGTCTTGATTCTCTTGCTTGAACGCGATGGTTGTTTTCTTGTTGCCGATGGTGGAATCGATCCTCATACGGGGTTGTCCTCATCGTCCTCTTCATCAATGTCATTGGCTTTTCATTTGGAGGATTCAATTGGTGCGGTCTTTGTTGGTGCAATAGAGGACTCTTCCGAATCTGAAAAATCAGAAAATGATTCCGTAGGAGTTGATTCTGGCATAGGTGCTTTACCTTTGGCTTTTGCAGTGGTTGCCGGGATGTCTTTAGCTTTGGTTGCCGTGGCATCTTCAGGGTTGGTTGCCGTGGCGTCAGCTTGTACAGGCACGATGTAGGTTGCCGCGGCATCATCTTTTGTGGTTGCCATGGTGACTACTTCATTGGGTACCGATGCAAGGATCTCGGCAGGAAATTTCCTTAGCATAGTGGTTGTGAGTCTTGTTGTGAAAAAGAAAACAAAGAAAACCTGAAAACTAAAGATAATGAAGAAAAATAAAATATTTCCTAAAAATAAAAATGAACATAAAAAAAGAGAAAAAGAAAAAGAAAATATTGAAAGGAGAGCATGCTCATGCATCTCCTAAGTTGACCACTTCTTTGTTATGTTCCACATGGGCACCATTGTAGTGCTTCAATCTTTGTCCATTAACTTTGAATTCATGGTTGTCAGAGATGGACTTGATTATCACAGCACCATGGGAGAATGGTTTGAAAACTTCGAATGGTCCCGACCATCTTGATTTCAGCTTTCCCGGGAAAAGTTTTAGCCGAGAATTGAATAGGAGAACTAGTTGCCCTGGCGTGAATTGCCGTGGCAATAGTTTCTTGTCGTGCCATCGCTTTATTTTCTCCTTGTAGATTCGTGCATTGTTATAGGCGAGTGCACGAAATTCTTCTATCTCATTGAGGTCCAACAAACGCTTTTGTCCGGCATTTTCCCAATCCATATTCACGGTCTTGATTGCCCAGTATGCCTTGTGTTCGATTTCCACCGGTAGATGACATGTCTTGCCATAGACAAGTCGGAAGGGGGACATACCTAAGGGTGTTTTGAATGTAGTGCGATATGCCCAAAGTAATGACCAATCTTTCCTAGAGGGATTTACAACTTTCTCGAGTATACCCTTCAATTCCCGGTTGGAAATTTCTGCTTGCCCGTTGGTGATATGCCGTGGCGATCTTGTGTGATATGCCGAAACGTTGCAACATCTTGGCAATTAGTCTGTTGTCAAAATGCTTGCCTTCGTCACTGATAATTGCTCTTGGCATCCCAAACCCTGTAAATATGTTTTTCTGCAAGAATCGTTGCACGGTCTTGGAATCGTTGTTGGGAATTGCAGCTGCCTCGACCCATTTAGACACATTGTTGACGACAAGTAAGATGTAGAGGTTGCCGAATGAAGATGGGAAAGGTCCCATAAAATCGATCCCCCACACATCGAACAATTCCACCTCGATGATGTTCTGGAGTGGCATCTCTTGTCCTCTAGAGATATTGCCTGTCCTCTGGCAACGATCACATTGCTTGTAAAAGTCTTGGGCATCTTTGTACAATGTTGGCCAATACAAACCGGATTGCAAAACTTTGGCCGCAATACGAGTTCCTCCAAAATGTCCTCTATAGGGTGAAGAATGGCATTGCCGGAGTACATTCTGTTGCTCTTCTTCAGGGACACATCGGCGTATAACCTGATCTGCACATTGTTTAAACAAAAGAGGCTCGTCCCAAAAGTAATGCTTAGCATTATGGCAGAATCGCTTCTTCCCTTGGTGAGTAATGCCATAAGGTAAAATACCACAAACAAGGAAATTAACTAAATCTGCGTACCAGGGTATTGCCAAGGCATGTGCTGTCGTGGCGACTGCTCCCAAAATTGCCGAGGCGTGTGCGTCGAGGGTTACTGCGGCGTCGAGGGTTACCGAGGCATGCGCTTCCATGGTTGCCGAGGCAACTAAAAGTTGTTCATCCGGGAATGCATCACATATCTCTAGATCCGCGTCATCTTCCTTATTGCGTTCCAAACGTGATAAGTGATCGCCCACTTGATTTTCTGTTCCTTTCCCGTCCTTAATTTCAATATCAAATTCTTGTAAAAGTAACATCCAACGGATCAAACGAGGTTTAGCATCCTTTTTAGCAAATAGGTATTTGATTGCCGAATGGTCCGTATGAACAATTACCTTTGTACCAATCAAATAGGATCAGAACTTGTCAAATGCGAAAACTACAGCTAGTAACTCTTTCTCCGTTGTTGTATAATTCACTTGAGCACTATTAAGAGTTTTACTAGTGTAGTATATCACATGGAAGGTCTTACTTATGCGTTGGCCTAGGACTGCTCCTACCGCGAAATCACTTGCATCACACATGAGCTCAAAGGTAGCATCCAATCTGGTGGAACGACAATGGGTGCCAAGGCAAGCTTTTTCTTTAGGGCTTCGAATGCTTGGGTGCAAGAATCATCAAAATCGAAGACTTTATCCTGTTCAAGCAGATTACACAAGGGTTTAGTGATTTTAGAAAAATTATGAATGAACCTCCTGTAAAAACCTGCATGTCCGAGAAAACTTTGGATTCCTTTAACCGAACTTGGTGGGGGTAATCTCTCGATCACGTCCACCTTGGCTTTGTCTACTTCAATTCCCTTGGATGAAATCTTGTGGCCGAGCACTATTCCTTCATCTACCATAAAATGGCATTTCTCCCAATTGAGGACTAAATCCGTTTCTTCACATCTTGCCAACACCCTTTCTAAATTGCCGAGACAGCTGTCGAAGTCATTACCAAAAACCAAAAAATCATCCATGAAGATCTCAAGGAAGTCTTTGACCATGTCTGAAAAGAGCGCCATCATGCATCTTTGGAAGGTTGCCGGGGCGTTACACAATCCGAACGGCATCCTTCGGAAGGCATAAGTACCGTATGGGCATGTGAAGGTTGTATTTTCTTGATCTTCTGGTGCTATGGCAATTTGATTGTAACCTGAATAACCATCAAGAAAACAATAAAAGGGTTTACCTGCAAGACGGTCAAGCATTTGATCAATAAATTGTAATGGGAAATGATCTTTCCTAGTGGCTTTGTTTAGCTTTCGATAATCCATACAAACCCTCCAACCGGTCACAGTCCTGGTTGGAATGAGTTCATTGTTTTCATTACTTACCACCGTTATACCTCCCTTTTTCGGTATGCATTGTACCGGACTTACCCATGTACTATCAGAGATAGGGTATATAATGCCGACGTCAAGCCACTTGATGATTTCTTTTATTACAACCCCTTTCATGGCATGATTCAGTCTCCTCTGGGCCTCAATTGAAGGTTTGTGATCATCTTCCAACAAAAATTTTGTGCATGCACACTGTCGGGCTAATTCACTTCAAGTCGGCAATTGTCCACCCTATTGCCTTTTTGTGTAGCTTCAATATATTGATCAGCTTCTTTTCCTGCTCAGGCTGTAACTTAGAAGAAATAATTACAGGCAATGTATTATCGGTTCCTAAGTATTCATATTTTAGTTGCTCTGGCAATTGTTTCAACTCAAAAATCGGTGGTTGTTTAATAGAGGGTTTTTCGAGCTTACCTTCCTTACCTGAGTAATCCAGTGGTTCAAAGTATGTACATGGTCGATTGACTAGCCAATTTGCCTCTTCTTGTTGTTTCTCACCGACCGATTCTTCATACTCCTCAGGTTCCTTTTAATCGGCAATGTAGTTGCCGAGGCAACTAAATTCCTCGTCAAAGTTAAACTCTGCCGTGGAATGAAGAAGTTGGCATTCTTCTGGATCATCGGCATGCCTTAGTGTTTGGAACACATTTAGTTTAACTTGCTGGTCATTCACCCTCATTGTGAGTTCTCACTTTTCAACATCGATCAAGGTTCTCCCAGTTGCTAGGAATGGTCTCTTGAGAATGATGGGTGCATGCTCATCTGCTTCACAGTCCAAAATAATAAAGTCAGCGGGAAAAATAAATTTATCAACTTTTACCAGTATGTCCTCGATTTTTCCCTCTGGATACACATAGGATCTGTCGGCTAGCTGTAGTATAACTGTTGTAGGTCTTGCCTTTCCAATTCCTAGTTTTTAGAAAACCGATTTAGGCATCAAGTTTATGCTAGCCCCAAGGTCGCATACGATTGTGCAACATTGCCATGCATCCCTCTGTTGCGGCAACTGTTTCAAACTCTCCTAGCCTTGTTCTCTTGGACACAATGTCTTTAAGAAACTTGGCATAGTTTGGCATTTGTTCAATTGCTTCCACCAATGGTAAGTTGATGTAGACTTGCTTTAGGATATCAAGAAACTTCTTGAATTCGTATTCTTGCTTTTGTCGCTTTAACCTTTGTGGGAATGGTGGTGGAAGTCGGATATCTTCGATCCTTTCATTGGTTTGAAACCTGATTGACGGCATTGCCGGGACAACTGGAGTTGCCGAGGCATTATCAACTGGGGTTGCCGAGGCATGCTTATCGCAAGTTGCCGAGGCGTCTTTATCGTCGGTTGCCGAGGCATGCTTATTGCTGGTTGCCACGACAATTCTTGGTTCATCATCTGAGGCTTTGCCGCTAGGTTCGTATTGATCTTTTTGTGGAGTTTTTTTTGGTGAGCGAGGTTGAGCCTCTCTAAGTTGTTGGCCACTTCTAGTGGTGATTGCCTTACATTGCTCATGGCCAGTTCCTCTTGCGACTTCAGTATCGCTAGGTAAACCTCCTTGCGGTCTAGTATTCAGATTTTGAGCAAACTGTCCAACTTGATTTTCCAATGATTTGATTGCAGCCTCTTGGTTTTGCAATCTCATCTCGGTCCTGTTAATAAAAGCATTAGTTCTTTTTATGAAATTACTATTCTCAGCCATATAAGATTCAGTTTTCATCATAAAAGCATTTTGAGAATTTTCCAAAGAACTAGATGTCATTGGTTGTTGCTGTGGCAATTGTTGCCGTGGCATATTCTGCTGGAATCTCGATGCTTGTGCATTCTGATTGTTCTGGTTTAGAGCATTGTTGGGATTACTCCATGAAAAATTTGGGTGCTTCTTCCAAGCTAGATTGTATGTATTGGACATCACGTTGTTGCTCCGATTGTAATTCCCCACATAGAAGCTGGATTCCGGATTCTGCATACATTCAGAAGAATTATGGTTAAAGTGGCCAATTGTGCCGAAATTGAATATGATGATCCTAGTTCATGTATTGTGGCTTGGCGTCTAACTCCTCCTCTTCTAGTAGATGGAAATTGATAATCATTCTTGGCCAGCCTGTTTAAAATTTGCATTGTTTCTTCCGGCGACTTATCTAGGAGTATGTCATTTGCCGAGGCATCTAGCATCATCCTTGTTGGTGTATTCACGTCGTTGTAAAACATTGTTACTTGAGTCCACACCGGGAATCCGTGTAGGGGGCATTTGTGTAGAAGTTCTCTATATCGCTCCCAAGCTTCATACATGGATTCATCATCTGCCTGCCGAAAAGAAGTAATGTCGTTACGAAGCTTATCAGTCAAATTTGTAGGATTAAATCTAGCAAGGAAATCACGAGAAAAATCAGTTCAAGATGCTATTGATCCGGCAGGAATACTATTCAACCATGCTTTCGCCCTATCCCTCAGTGAATAGGGGAATAATCTTAATCGTAAGACATCGGGGGTGACTCCGTGTATTTTGAACGGGTTGCAAATCTCGAGGAAAGATTTCAGATGTTGCCGTGCATCTTCAGTTGCTGAGCCGCCAAATTGACCTATTGTGTTGATCATATTAAACATTACCGGTTTCAACTCAAAGTGGTCAGCTTCAATTTCAGGTGCAACAACTCATGGGTTAAGTC
Organism: Hibiscus mutabilis; assembly: GCA_019671005.1. NCBI lineage: Eukaryota > Viridiplantae > Streptophyta > Magnoliopsida > Malvales > Malvaceae > Hibiscus > Hibiscus mutabilis. The sequence goes on from CM033715.1 coordinate 57,473,674, forward strand.
CATCTAGATCTTCTTCAAGATAATCTCGAATAGTTCTGTTTCGTGCAAGAATCACTCCTCCTCCTGCTAGAACATCTTGATGCATATTGCTGTCTTGATTAGCCATTGCTACTCTTATCCTTCGTCTAAGTCTTTGTAAGGTTCGTTCGATTTTTGGATCAAAGGGATATTATGGTGAAGTCGGTCTCGCCCTGGTCATATACCAATGCAAAACCAAAGTTTGTTAGCCCTTTGAATTTTAAACAAGAAAAATAAAAAGAAAGTGCAAGAAAATAAAAACAAAGTGGCTACTGCCAATCCCCGACAAAGGCGCCAAAAACTTGTTGCGCGTAATAAGTGCTACGCAAATGTGCAAGTATACACGTCGCAAGTTATAGTATAAAAGATATCGTCTCCACAGGGATTGGTGCCACTTCAAGAATCTACTCTCTTGCACTGTGAAAAGTAAAAACACAAATAAAGGATTATCGGAGTTTAACTATTAACTAAACTAGAAAGCAATAAAGTAAAAGAAAATATGAGATCAAATGAGAGAGAGATAGGCTAGGTTAATGTGAGTTGAGGTGTGATAACCAATTGGATCGTCTTGGTAAAAGAGTGCAAGGGCAACTCAGTTGCCGTGGCAACTTGCACAACGGGGTTGCCTTGGCAACTAATCGATGGTTGCCTGGGCAACTACTTGGGCATCTGGGCAGCAACCTTCAAGGTTCGGCAGAGCGTTCTTCAATGGTTTCTTCTTATCCCTAAGTCGAAACTCTAGCTACTTGTGCATGCCTTGATAATACATCCCTGCGTGAATCAAGGGTGAACAACAACCAATCTTGCGCTCCTCTTAGCCGTTGAAATCCTTAACTTATTCCTAAGCCGGATTAATCTTCACCATCAATAGATTGAATAAAGATCATAATCATTCGTTTCTTGAATCTAACTCTCCCGATATTAGATAAATAGATGAAATCACGAGATCCTCTCCCAGTTCACTCGCAAACAAGAATAAGAACCAAGAATGAATAAACCTTGAATAGAAAAGTGCAAACTCTTATTACCTAAACAAAAACCAATAGTTTCTCACAACCACAAAACACAATAACCATAGCCAAATAGATTTAGTTCATGGCTAGGTTCCAAAGAAACACAAGATAATTAATCCCTAGCATGAACCCAATCGAACAAGAAAGAAAAGATGAAGAATGAGGCTTGTCGAAATCCTCCTTGCCCTAGATGCTTGTCAAAAATTCTCTCCTCTTGCCCTCCTTGGACTTGTCGAAATTCCCCTCTCCTCGCTCTCTCTCTTGTCAAAATCTCCATCTTATTTATAGGGCTAGGCCAAAGTCCTTCTTTGAGGAGGAGTTTAAGTTGGAATTAAATTATCTTTAAAGAATATAATTCTTTATATAATTGTATTCCTACTAGAACTTCTCCTATCTTCTTGGAATTTAATTCTTCTTTAATCTCTGCATGGAAATCAAATTCCTTTGGGTTTGGGCTTTGCTCCACGTCATCTTGGGCTTGTCTAGTCATCAATTTCGACTACCGTATCACCTTTGCTCTTGTCGACAATTGCCATGGCAACTGGCTCGACGTCTCCTTCATGAATTGCCCTGGCAACTAGCTCGGCGTCTCCTTCATGCATTGCCCTGGCAACTAGCTCTAGCCCTTCTTTGGCAAATGATCCTGCACATACACACAAAAGACACCAAAGTAGCATCTTTTCCCACAAAAACTACCAAGTTATGTAATCAAGCTCAACAATGGAAGGAAACATGGATTAATGCATGAATGGCTAATTATGCTACTAATATGAGCCTAAGTCTAACAATAATATGAGTAAAAAGGGTAAGAAAAATAGTACTTTTGAACACTTATCAATATACTTACCTCTACCACACAACAAGAAGCTTACCTCTATTGTAAGAAACAGAAGAATATCATCAGCCCGAGTAGCCACACCGCTATACCTCAAGAGCCGTGGAGCGATCAACTTTATATTTTAGTGCATTTTAAACCCTATAGCATGCAACTATATCCGATACTTTATCATTTACGTCACCTAGCCAATATATCATTTTCAAATACATTTACTTACTATTTTCCAATGTATTTCACAAACTTGTTTCATATACAAAACCACATTGCCAAAGGGAACGACACTTTCCTTCTACGAACAAATCTCAATGCTCATAGGCATTCATATACTTTGATAAACATTGTATATTAATCCAAAACGATGCATTTATAGTAAGTAAATTAGACCATGTTTAAAAACCAAAACCAGAAATCCACAAGCTCATATCTCATCAATACTCAAGTGAAATAAGGGAAACTTACGTTTGAGCTTAGTTAAGCTTTTAAGGCTATACCTAAACCCCCATGATCCACCGATCAAACCTTTTAAAGAGATTTAACGCATTTATACACTCACCAATACAATTCACTTTGCTTGCTAATGCGAATCCATCCACCAAAAAGCGATGTACGCAACTAGGCAACCTTGCCTTGATAGTCCCCTATTTTAACAACATAAAACCAAAGGGAAAATGCATTATTATGCATTGTACTCACTTCCAAACAACAATCCCCTGGATACTTAACATTAACCTTCCAAAAATTAGTCAAAACTACCTGAAAACCACATCAAACTTCATTCACACCACACCTATTATTAGGATAATTAACCAAAAGAGTGTGGCCAAGAGGGGGTGAATTGGAAAATTAAAAATTTTGTGGAAAAAATTTGAAAGTAAAAAGAATGAGACACAAGGAGTTTGTAACATCCCAAAACCTAGTCTAGTCAGAATTGGGTTCTAGCGATCGAAAACCTTACACCAAAAGAGTTTAAATCTTGCATTGGAATTAGTTGTATGGTCCATTTCATTGGCAATGGACTCTAATTGAGTCCAATTGTTAGATAAGTATCTTATTCAAACAATTGAATGTTGAAAGGGAGCTAGGCGTATCGATACAGTAGGCCCTATATCTATACAGTCCAACGGTTTTTAACTAACTTATTGAACTTTGACCAACCGTATCCACACGGCCATAAGGTGTATCGATACAGGTATCTGTTAAGGACTATTTAATGACCAATTTCTGAAGACTGAAACTTGGGGGGGGAATATAAAGTTTGGAAAGTTGAAGGGTTAATCTTGCAATTAACCCCTCCTTGAGCCTAGTCATCCCTACGTGGAATGCCTAAATGAAATTCCTTCAATTAAAGAAAAGCTTTATTTGCTAAAGATTAAAAGCAATAAAGAAAAGAAGGGAAAACACTTACCGGTTAGATAAGCAATGTAGCTATCTTTATCTTCTTCCTTTAGCAAATTAAGCACACACCTCCATTGTTAATAGTGGCAAGCTTAAGCTTTCTTTAAATCATCGGTTCTATCGAATAGTTATTGTTCGGGTAAGTAGAAACCCTTAATTTATCATCGTTTCCATGGACTATTAAATGCATAAATTCAAGTAGTAATTCCCCAAGTTAAACTCTTACTTTCCAAAGCTTAAATCTATGAACCTATCCAATAGCTAATAGCTATTCTAAGCTTAGAGTATCAATAATGCTATATTGATTGTAACGATCTCCTATTGATTTTACCTAGATCACGAATTGGAGGAAGCTAACCCATTAACTCCAACAAGGGCTAGGAATAAGGGAATTGCAATTCGAGAGGTGTATGAGCTTCAGAAGTGAGGTGAGTGTAGTTAGAGTCTCGAGAGTTGGCTAGGTGCCATCTTGAATCATTGATTATTGATTTGCTAATTATTATTATTAAAGGTTTTTTAATAAAACATTATCGAAAGCCATAATTGGTAAGTAAGGGTAAGTATTGCCTTGAAACCATGCCCGAAGCATCATTGTCATTGCCATTAAAATCATTGAATCATTGTTATATGGAGTTATTGAGTATTGGACACTGAACATTGCCTATTGCTATTGAAACATTGATATATGCTTATTGCTATTGAATTATCGTATTGAAACATTGCTATTAAACCATTGCTATTGAAATACCGTTATTGAACTATTGATTATTGAACTTTCGATTCGAGAGTATTGGATACAATTGGCATGCCATAGAATTCATGAGCTCATTGGTATGAGTAGGCTACGGCCTTTATTGTGGTACGACGGAGGGACGTTGTTGGGTTTTGGTTATATTAGTGCGGCAGAAGGATTGAATAGACCATTATTGACTTTGGTGCAGAGGTGGAATTCATGTGTTCATATACCATATATCGATCCAAGGAAAACATTGATTACTATTATTGGTTGTTGTTATGAATCATTGTTATTGAGTATTGTTGCCATGTTGATTGTTGTTGTTATTGAATATGGATATGAAATACATATTCATGTCATAATGCCATTAGTGATATTGAAGCATACTATATATTGATTATTGTCATTGAGAAGTGGTATTGCATAGTTCCCTATTGAAATATATGTTCATGTTGTTGCTACCATTGAAAGTATTGAAGCATGTTGAAATTTCATACCGTGCTCATTTGTTGTTTATGACTTCCTCACTAGGAAATGTATGGCTAATTCATTTCATGTCATACATTTTAGGTTAAGAGGTATATCTGTTCGAGATCAGAGTTAGTTGGGAGTTTGGCAAGTCACTATAGGCTTAAAGTAATGTACTTTGTCCTTATGAAGTCATAGAATGGTGGCAAAGTAGTTAAATTAGTTGTTTGTTTAAAAATGGTGGCAAGTCTTTTGACTATGAGTGTACTTCCTATGTTGTGTAAAGGTCTCAGAGGCCCTAAATAGCTTTTTGGTTTGTTTTAAAATGGCTTAATGTGCATATTTGGCTTAAAAAGGTGAAAGTATAGTAAATGGATTCATATGGCTCTTAAATTTGGCATGATAGTAGATTATAGTGATTAAATCTTGCTGGTAAAATTTCATTGCATTTGGACATCATTCAACATGTTAAATTGGCTAAAAACCAGATAAAATTTGCCGTAATAGTGTAGGGCGTACCGATACGGGTTCAACTGTTTCGGTACGGCTATGCATATTTGGTAAGTCAAAGCTCAGGTGAACCTAGGCGTACCGAAATGGCCTAAAGGTGTTTTGATACGAAAACTCACAGAAGAATTTAAGATTTTAATCACAGCGATATGGCCCTAGGGGCGTATAAAAATAGGTCAATGAAGGTCAATGGGTATCGGTATGGCTTGAGCTGTATCGAAACGAGTTCTTGGGGTGCTGGAAATTGGGTTATCACCCTTGCATGTTGTACCGATACGGTCCTCGACCGTATCAAAACAAGTTTGGTAGTGAAGTCTGTATTACATAATCCAATTGTTCTATATCGATACGGCTTATATTGTTTCAGTACGAGAGTGGTTAAATCCGTTATAAGTCATTGATCATAGTATTGAAACATTGCACATTGGTCACTAAGTCTTGGTAAGTCTAATTGGGTGTGTAAATGGCATAGAATTAACACCAAAATTTACATGATAGCTAATTTTAGATTGAATTTTATTGTTGCATGGTTAAATTCTGATAAAGACCCCTAATTTCCAAAAATTGTAGTTTAGTCCCTAAATGTGGTTAAAGTTTCAAATTGGTCCTAAATCTAATTAATATCATTCCATATCAATTCATTGACATAGCTTGTAGCCACAACATCGTATTGCATAGCCTAACATTGAATTTTGAATGAAATCATTGTACCATTCACTATATTGCTTTCCGATAACACTTTCTGACATGGTTCTCTACCAGACCCGGAAGGGGGTGTTACAATTGTGGTATCAAAGCTAGAGTTTAGTCGATTCTACTACTAAAACAGAGCTTATTGTATTGATTATTGTGTTACTTTGCCACCTAGGAGTTATAAATTGTATATTGTAACTTGTCGGCTAATCTAATCTCTTTATTTATAGATGTCTAACCCTAATCAGGCTCGAATAGATGAGCATATCGCTGACTCCTCAACACATGGTGAGGAAGTTAGAAAGAGGGATCCTTTGATTCTGCAAAATCCCTCAGAATAGAAACCTGAGCAGACCTTTCAATCATCCATTGTTGCTATTCCGAGTACCCGAGCTCCCATTGATAAGTTACCTCAATATCGGGCTCAACCCTAAAGTTGTTGAGTACTGGTTTGAAAATACTCTATGAATTTTGACGAAGCAGCTATAGTGTTCTGATGAACACAAGCTTCAATGTGCCCTCTCCTTGTTAGCGGATGAAGCACTGTATTGATGGGAGGCTACAACCCTTGCAGTCCTTGAAGAAATCGTAAAATGGGAATTCTTCCTTCATGAATTTCGAAAGAAGTATATCAGTGAATACTATCTTGCTGAGAGACGTGATATCTTTCTTCACCTAAAGCAAGGAGGATGACCCGTGCAGCAGTACATTCACAATTTTTGCAAGTACTGTCGATATGGAGCTGAATATTTCAAGAAAGAGGAAGAAAAGTGTAGGATGTTCATCAACGGGTTGAATAATGATCTGTGCCCTACGTTCACAGCATTATGCATTACCGATTTTCAAAACCTTGTGAATAGGGTCAAAACTACCGAAAGTGCTCAAAAGGCTCAAAGAACTAGTGTGTCAAACAAGTTTGGAAAGAGACACCGAGATGAATCTCATCATTCTGAATCCTTCAAGAAAAGGAAGTGCCATGATTCGAAACAAAATGTGTATTCGCAGCCTTCCCAATATGAATATCTTACTAAACCTCAAGCTGTGACTCATTTCTTTCCTAGTGCCAACTCCATTGAGAGCACTGATGGCTCTAAACAAAAGACAAAATTTCTAGTTTGTAACTTCTGCTGATACAGGCATCCTAAAGGGCAATGTCGTAAAAAGTTTGGAGCTTGATTCCTTTGTGGCGAGATGGGGCATCTCATTCTTGACTGCCTTAAAAATACTATCAATTATAATCATGCATCGGCCAATCCAATGTCCCCTGCTCAATCCTTTCGAGGCAAAGGAGCGAGGCAAGAATCCTTCAGAAGGTCAGGAGGTTCATCCAAAGCATCGTACAAACCTAAATCTAAAGCTTATGCATGGATGTACCATGTAAGAGGCAAGGAACAAGAGGATGATCCTGACACTATCTCAAGTAAAAAAATTATAGAACAAATTTTTCTTAAGGGGGAGAGTTGTAACATCCCACAAATTGGTCTAGTCGAAATTGGGTTCCAGCGATCGGAAACTCTACACCGAAAGAGTTTAATTATTGCATTGGAATTAGTTGTATGGTCTATTTCATTGGCAATGGACTCTAATTGAGTCCAATTAAATGATAAGGATCATATTGAAACAATTGAATATTGAAAGTGAGCTACGCGTATCGATACAGTAGATCATGTATCGATACAGTCTAACAATTTTTAACTAACTTATTCAACTTTGACCAGCCGTATCCACACGACCATAAGGTGTATCGATACGAGTACCTGTTAAGGACTGTTTAATGACCAATTTGTAAAGACTAAAACTTGGGGGGAAATATAAAGTTTGGAAGGAAAGCTTTATTTGCTAAAGAAAAAGAAGGGAAAACACTTATCGGTTAGATAAGCAATATAGCTATCTTCATCTTCTTCCTTTTGCAAATTAAGCACACATCTCCATTGTTAATAGTGGCAAGCTTAAGCTTTCTTTAAATCATTGGTTCTATCGAATAGTTATTGTTTGGGTAAGTAGAAACCCTTAATTTATCATCATTTCCATAGACTATTGAATGCCTAAATTCATGTAGTAATTCCCCAAGTTAAACTCTTACTTTTTAAAGCTTTAATCTATGAACCTATCCAATAGCTAATAGCTATTCTAAGCTTAGAGTATCGATATTGCTATATTGATTGTAGCGATCTCCTATTGATTTTCCCTAGCTCAAGAATTGGAGGAAGCTAACCCATCAACTCCAACAAGGGCTAGAAATATGGAAATTGCAATTCGAGATGCGTAAGAGCTTTGGAAGTAAGGTGAGTGTAGTCGGAGTCTCGAGAGTTGGTTAGGTGACATCTCGAATAATTGATTATTGATTTGCTAATCATTATATTGAAGGATTTTGCATAAAACATTATCAAAAGCCATAATTGGTAAGTAAGAGTAAGTATTGCCTTGAAACCATGTTCGAAGCATCATTGTCATTGCCATTGAAATCATTGAATCATTGTTATATGGAGTTATTGAGTATTGGACACTGAACATTGCCTATTGCTATTGAAACATTGATATATGCTTATTGCTAATGAATTACCGTATTGAAACATTGCTATTGAAATACTGTTATTGAACTATTGATTATTAAACCTTGGATTTGAGAGTATTTGATACAATTGGCATGCCATAGAATTCATGAGCTCATTGGTATGGGTAGGCTACAACCTTTATTGTGGTGCGACGGAGGGACATTGTTGGGTTTTGGTCATATTGGTCCGGCGGAGGGATTGACTAACCATTATTGACTTTGGTGCGGAGGTGGAATTCATGTGTCCATATACCATATATCGATCCAAGGAAAACATTGATTATTGTTATTGGTTGTTGTTATGAATCATTGTTATTTAGTATTGTTGCCATGTTGATTGTTGTTGTTATTGAATATGGATATGAAATACATATTCATGTCATAATGCCATTAGTGATATTGAAGCATACTATATATTGATTATTTTCATTGAGAAGTGTTGTTGCATAGTTATCTATTGTTGCGTGTTGTGATGTACTATAAATGATACGCAAATAGTGCAAGTATACACATCGAACAAGTAATAAAGTTGTAACGCCCCGAATTTGGGCCTAGATGTCGAATTGGCTTGAGGGTTAGGTTGAACTAGTTTTAGCGGTTTGGACTAGTTTCGGGATTAATTCGGTAAAAATGGTTTTTCTTCAAAATAAAATATGGAAAATATTTTATAATCCTTATTAAATATATATATGAGATTATAGTGATAACAATTTTGGGAAAGGTGATTTGGGAGTTTGACATTTTTGGCTAGTGACCAAAATGTAAAATGTGCAAAACTGCTTTTAGTGACTAAATCGTAAAAGATCAAGACTTTAAATCTTTAAGGAGCTTTGACCAAGGGTCTAATTAAGGCTTTTCCTTTCTAATTGGCTGACTTCTAAATGGTTTTAATTAAATAAAACATGTGGAGAGAATTAATTACTCACTTTATTTTCCAAAACACATTTTACGTAACTACTTTTTCTCTCTTCCATTTTCTCTCAAATTTTCTCCAGCCAAACATTCATTTTCTTTCAAATATTTGATGTAAATATCAGATTTGATTGATCTTTTTGATCTTAAATGGTTTCTTAATGTATTCTTAACAAAACCTTGTTGTCTTATCTTTGTTTTCTCATGTAAATCTTCTCAATTGAAAGGGAAAGTCATCATTAGAGGTAAGGTTTTGTTCTTCTCCTCTAATGAAAGGTTCTTTACTAAAATTCCCAAGTTCTTGATCTTTTATGATTGATTTCTAATGGGTTTTGATAATATGATAATGGAAAATTGGTTTAAACGATGTTAATTGATGGATTTTGTAAAGATTTGCTATGATCTATTAATGCTGGGTTTTATTATTTAGATTGTGATATTTTGGATGGGTAATAATGTTGAATAAGTGATTTTATCAATGGAATCCCGAAACTAGGTAGGTTGCTAAGTTTTGATGTTGATATCTTTGAGGTTATGGCTTGTCTATGTGGTTAATTGATGGCTGTTGGTAATAGGGTGTTGAGGATGTGTTTTTGGATGTATGTTGATGTTGTTTTGTTGCTAATCTCGCTGGGTGTTGGCTAAATATTAGTTAGCAAGGTTTTGTTGGTGTTTTCGGTTGTTTTCGTTAGGCGAAAACTTGTTTATGTTGAGGCGGAAGTGTTGTTGTGTGTTGATGGAGGTTTTGATGCAAAGAAGTGCATTAATCCTCTGTTTTACTTTGGTTAGAAGCAGGGGATGTTGACTCGTTAGCTTCAGAGGGTGTGGTGGACGTTTCAGAAGCTTGAAATCGCTTCGGCAAGGCGAACGAAGTGTAGTTGGTGAGTGGAACTGGTTTCAAAGCTTTTCAAAGGTTTAAAAGCAAGGTTTGGGGGTTTAGATTAAGCTTGAAATGCTAATCTAAGCTTGGAAGTAAGTATGAGATGTTTTGCTCTCGTTTATCGGTTATTGCCATTGTTTTGGTTAATCATGCTCATGTTTTGGAAATGGTTTTGTTACCTACTGTTATGTATGTTTTTATGAATTGAGAAATGATTCATGTTATCCCATGAGATTGATTTATTGTTTTCAAGAGGTTGCATCTTGATGAGAAAATGCTATGCATTGATTTATGATTTAAAATGGGATATGCTATGGTTTATGGTGATACATTGGAAAACAGTAGGTTAACATGGTTTTAAAGTATATATTGGCAAGTGATGATGCTTATTATAATCGGATACAATTGGTTAGCCAATAGGATGAGAGTGCACTATAAAAATGTAGCAAAATTCGCATGTGCATGTGGCCTTCAGCTCCGCAATAGCTGATCAACTATTGTGTTGAGGCTAACTGAAGTGTATAAGTGGTGAGAGCAGCAAGCACCACGGGATACTTAAATGGTGAGAGCAGAAAGCACCATGAGATCTGCCTTAGAGAGAGAGCAGCAAGCTCCATAAGTATTGATGGAGAGAGCAGCAAGCTCCATCAATGAGTATCCGCATATCCGATGTGTTTATTTAAGAAGAGTGCAACAAGCTCCTTGTGTATTGGGATGGTGAAGCAACCATCCGGGTCACTTGAATGCCAATATATGGTTTTACATGTATCATGGTTTGAAATGAAATTGTATATGAGATTTATACACGAGATTATATCTTGAGATGTGTGGAAAGCTTAAGCATGTGATGCTTGCATTGAGATTTGCTTTGGTTTAAAGCATGAGCCTTCATGATACATGTGTTATGAGATAAATGATTTTGATTTAATGGGTTTTAAAGCATGAGCCTTGTCTTGAGCATGATGAGAAATGATTTGTTGAGAAATGGTTTTGAGAAATGCATTGTTAGTGGTTTTGTTTTCTAGCAGCCCCACTAAGCTTATTGCTTACGCACTCTTTTCCTAACAATGCAGATAAGTAGAGAGATCGGGTAGCAAGGTAGCAAGCGAAGGATTCCAAGTGTTGTTCATACCTCAAGTATGGTTTTACGTTTCAATAGTAATAAGTTTGGCAATGGGAGAACACCTCTTGGTTTTGGGAGCATATGTTGTGAACTCCCTGGTTTGGTACAATTGTGTAGTGCCTATATGAGTTGTAAATGCCCTTTATATGCTGGTTTTTGGTTGGTTGGATTTTTGGAGGTCTTTGTGGTTGCTTTGCTAGGATGCATGCCTCTAGATTTCATTTGGATTATGATGGCTTATATGGTTGATGTTTCCATTGAAAAATGATGTGGATCGATCCTTGAATATGTTTGTTTTATGTTAGGAGCATGCCTAGGGGTTTAAATGTGGTTTACGGATTGTTTATCGAGCAAAAAGTGACATTACAGGCCCAGGCGTATCGATACTCGAGTCAAGGTATCGATACCGTATAGCTAAAATAGGCATGGGGTATTGATACCGTGAGCACCATATCGATACGGTGTAAGAAGAAATTGGCCAAGTGTATCAATACTCGAGACAGTATCGATACAATTTTATGCTACTAGAATTTTGGGTTTGAAAATACAAAGGACCATATCGATACCGTGGTTAAGCGTACCGATACCCTGTTAGTTAAAGTTTATTAAAAGCATCTTCAAAAGTTTCTATCCTTCACGTTTTAGTCCCTGAATGTTTGTAAATGCAATTGGCGATGTTTGGTTGACCAAATCAAGTTGAAAATTTGCATGTGAGCATGAAACCTGATTAATTAAATGTAGGTAATATTAATTTTGTAAAAAGACCCTGGTTTTGTATAGTTTTACAATTTGGTCCCTAGTTCGTGTAACGGAACATTTAGATATCGATTTGACGCCCGATTGAGTTGAGATTTTGTCCACTGTTTTCTCTCACGCTTAGGTTAACTAAGTTGCATTTAGAAAATATAAAAGGGGTTGTTTATTGAAGTGAAACTTTCGGGTTTTAGTCCAATATTCTGCGTATGACTCACTCGATTTAGTTTTGCGATTAGACTGGGTTAAGGGGGTTACAAAAGTGATGAGTGAGTATCGTCTCCACAAGGATTGGAGGCCAAACTAACTTAGTCAAAACACCCAAATTTGCAGCTTGAAAATAAATGCGATAGCAAAAGGAAGCAGGTCAAGAAATGTTGTAGTTAACTGTAATGAAAACTAAGTTGAAATAAAGATACTTCAAACATCCTCTCAAGTGTATGAAACTCTCTAATAGGATGATAGGTTGGGCTTGCTAAGGATCTCTATGTCTAAGCCTAAAGAATGTCTCGAACTATCTTGCCCACAACATGCTCGGAAGAGCTTACCAAATGTCTCTACACTATCTCTAGCAAGAAAACTGATAGGAAGAATGCTATGGCAATACCTCTCAGCGTAAACCCTAACATACAACTATCCTTTAAGTTCTACTTTTTTTAGCCGTTGAAACTCTATCCTTATCTCTAAGGTGAGTTAGGGTTTTGCCTCTCAGCATCAAACCCCTTTGTCCACATGGATCTAAGCCCAATTCTCTAGAATATTAAGCTATCCAACACTTAAGCAAAGGCTAACTCTCGAAAGCTCTTACAAGCTTAAGGCATAAGAGAACAATGGACAAAGCATAAAGGAACAAGAAAGCAACGAACATTCATTCAAACTTGAAACATAAAAACCAAAACAAGCCAAAGCCACTTAAAATCAGTTCACGGCCGAGCAAATATCATCCAAAATCATTTGTCTAAAACAACCCATCCAAATAATAGGAAATGAAATAGCAAAAGCAACTAAAGGAAAGGAAAAACTCCAAAGCTACCTTGGACTGCCGTGAACCACTCTAAACTTTCTGCTTCTCTCAAAGGCCAGCAAGAACACCCCTTGGAGCTTCAACAATAGAGGATACAACGATGGAGAGGATGAAGAAAGGCAGCTGCCTTTTTCTCTATTTCTTAGCTCACAAAGTAACTTTTTTCAGCTCCTCTTTAATGTGGAAGTCTTTTTCTTTATATTGTGGGGGATCCTAGGGTTTTGTGCCCTTAATTCCATGGGAATATTCCCTTCATATGTGGGCTCACAGCTGGCTGATAGGTTCACATGTGGGGCTATGAAATATCTTCAGTTCTTTGTCCTTTAGCGCACCTAAAAATGCTATCCAAAATGATATGGCAATTTTCCTGCCTTGCTCATCTTTTCCCTGCACATCACTACACCAAGCAAAACCTTCCCAAGTGGCACCATTCTTACAAATAAACAAATGAAACAAAACCAACAACACCAAATGCAACTATATGAACTAAATGCATCTATATGCCATGAAATGAAATGGGCTTGATTTCATACAATAACTTAAGTAAAAAGGCATGAAATGTTAACATTTTGCAAGGTTAACACACCCCTAAACTTAAGCTATTGCTTGTCCTCAAGCAATGAACAAAAACAAACAGAAGAATGCTACAACATTAAATTAGTTTAAGACAGGGCTATGGCAAAATTTTAGTCTTCAGAAAGAAAGACTTCTACGTGCTAGACAATTTTGAGATTTTAAGAACTTCTCCTTAGGTCGAGACCCTTCGAGTGTGTGTGTGTATGTGACTACATCCTCCCTACGCTTAACAAAGCTAAAAGATCATTGGTTAGGTTCTCAAGTTTGCCCTAGCTTTTCTTAATTAATTTAAGCACAAGATACTCCCATATTTAGCTCAATTCTTCTTCTTTTTTGTACTTCTACGAGGGGTGTCAGCTCATCATAACTATTTTCCTAGACTTGAAAATGAAGTGGAGAAAACACCCCATTCCCTAGCCTATTTAGTAGAGTCATCCCGTGACTACTTTCATTCACTCATATGCTTCTGTTGCCATTTATTAAAGGGGTTTTCCAGGAAATACAACATATAGAGGAGTGTCCCTCTACGGTTATGCTGAAGCATTTATTTGAGATTCAACACAAAGAAAAAAGGGAGCTAGTTAAGCCTTTATGCTTTCATTTATCATTCAAGTTATTTTTTCATACTAAAGATACGAGAGTTCTTTCACCAAAAATCATCTAACAATTTTAAACATAGAGAGCATGCCATTAGGTAACACTCACACCATGAAGCATCGAAACCTAAAAGTAGTTCTACCAATCTCAGTAGTCACATGTATTCAATCAATTTACTGCCATAAGATTCAAATACTCATCATCGGACATCATTAACTATTCATAAAATGTCTTTAAACTAGCAAAACTCTGTTTATCACCAAATGCTAATGCAGATGACTAACTATGAATACCAGCACCCTCAAACTTGAAGGATGCAGTGTCCTTAATGAATGAAAATAAAATGAACTAAGCTAAAATGCAAATGCAAATGCAAGTTACCTCCTACAAATCTATTTCGGTGTTTTGGGTTTGACTCCTTGGTGCTTGATTTTTTCTTCTTTTTCAGGTTTGCGATAGGCTCATCGGTCATATCTTGCTGGGTTGGTTGGTCAGCTGGTTCCACTTGGGGTAATCCATACATGACTCACCGTGCATTTGAGATGACTCATTGTCTTTACTGTAGCATCAGGAGTTGGGGCAGGTGTAGGTGCAGGAGAGTTGTCAGCCATCTTCTTTTCCTCACTGTCAATATTGACAGGGACATCGAGAGGAGGTTCTGGTGGTGGTGGGGTATGCACCGGAGCTTTTCCTTTCTTTTGCCTCACTGTTCGAGGGCTTTGTCTGATGGTTGCAGTAGGTGTCATGTACTGAGTTGTTGTTGGATTTGACGAAGGGTTGCCACTGGGAACATGTGGTGGTCTTGGAGCAGAGTTGTTGGTGGAGCTGGTTTGTCCTTCTGGGCATAAGCAAAGCATCAGAGAAGGGCGGGAAGTCTATCTCAACGTGCGGGAGCTTCTCCTTGAAATAATAGTTAATGACTGCATCATTTTCTTTGACAAACTTGAAATAAGTCATCAAGCTACCCTTCATCTTAGCCATCTCCTCTTGCATGCGCTTAGTAGAGGAGACTAGGGTTGCGATTCTTGTTGCAGCAATTGTTTTGGCTCCACATTCTAAAGTTTTCGCTGGCGTATCTTCATCAAATCCCCTCAGCCCATGGATTTGTTCTGGGTTAGCGCACTTTTCCCTTTCTTTGTTTCATCCTCCACTGGATCCTCAAAAACATGCTTTTTACAGCAAAGCGCCATGATGAGATTAAGGAAGATGATAGGGCTGGACTTTCACTTCAAACAAGAGTAGACTTCATTGACAACAAGTTTGCCTACATCTATTGCTCGACCGTTGAGGATAGAGTGTAGCAACAACAACCTGGTGATGTGCACCGTAGCGGTATGGGAAGTGGGCATTAAACGCGTCCTTAGGAAGTGATTCCACACTTTAGCCTCAGGCTTGAGACGGCCTCTTTCAACGGCTCTACTCGCTGGATCTAATTCTGTGTTGCTAAAGCACAGATCTTCCAAGACCTCCTTATGTGTCTGAGCATCGGTAGCGTCTACAAAGGACGTATGTTGGTCCATCACATTTTGTAGCCCATAGAATTTGTTGATGGCAGTGGCTGTGAACTTGATTTGGTCCCCTCGCACATAAACGACTGACTGGGTAAGGCTCGTCAGATGGGCATAAAATTCACGAACTAGGGACACCGAGATATCACCGGTGTGTTTAACAAATGTCCCCCAGTCATGCTTGGTAATGATATCCATAACTTCTTTGTCAAAGCCTCCTTCCCCTTCCAAGGGATCCTTCAAGCCTTGCTATGGGAAAACCTTACGGTCTTTTATCTGTTGGAACCATTTTTTAGCACTATCATCGAAGAACTTTCTAATTTCAATGGTGGGTGGAGCTGGTGAACTGCTAGAAGAACCGACAACATTCTTGCATCACACCATGTTCTTGAAGTAAGAGAGGTATTTCTAGAGCGATAGAGGTTTTGGAAAAGTTTCGAATAGGTTTGGGAAATGAGATGAGGGAGTTGGGGGTTAAGAAAATGAAAAGGAAGAAGATGAAGCGATCATGAGTTTAAGTATAGAGTAACTGCTATACGTAATGGGAGAGAGAAAGGTTTTGGTGGAGGTTTTTGAGTTGTGGGTAAGAAGGACAATGTGACTGGCTTTTAATAAAAAGCAAAAAGTAAGGGAGAGAATATTGAAGGGTAATGATAAGCTAGGGTTTGAAAAGTTGTAATAGGGATAAAATCCCTCCCTTTTTAATGTCACCCCCAAAACATAGGAAATATTTTGGCTTTATATCATTCCTTAAGTGGAAAAGGGCAAAAGCAAGCCTTAATATGGAACTAGCGCAAGCCTTGTGAGAAACCCTAGCCTACCACCTGCAACCCTGGGGGTAGATCTGAAAAAACCAATTAAAGAAATAAAACACAAGATAAAATAAAAGAAAAAAGGGCAAAGAGTCCAAAGCACAAACAAATTTATTTATAAACATTAAAAACAAAAGATACTATAGCAAAATAGAGAGGAGAAGGGGGGTGCAAACTCTTATGGGTCATTGAGAAGTATGGCGGCCTTGTCTCGTATGATAGGGGCTCTATTGTAGATCTTCAATCTCTGACCATTTACCTTGAAGACGGTGTAATCTTCAAGCTTTTTAATATCTACAGCACCATTAGGGTAGACCTTGTGCACGATAAAAGGGTTGGACCATCGTGATTTCAGCTTGCATGGGAAGAGCTTAAGACTAGAGTTGTAGAAAAGGACTTGTTGGCCTTTCAGGAAATACTGTGGCAAAATATGTTTGTCATGCCACTTTTTAGTCATCTCCTTATAAAGGCGCGCATTCTCGTAAGCTTGGGCCCTAAATTCTGCCACCTCATTTAATTCCAAAAGCCTTTTTTCTCTAGCTAGCTGAGCGTCCATATTGAGCTTTTTGATTGCCCAATAGGCCTTATGTTTGAGTTCAATGGGAAGGTGACAAGACTTGCCATAGACCAGCTTGAATGGAGAAATCCCCAAGGGTGTCTTGAAGGCTGTTCGATAAACCAACAGTGCTTCATCGAGTTTTGGAGACCAATCTTTCCTCTTGGGGTTAACTACCTTTTCTAAAATCTGCTTTACTTCTCAATTCGAGATTTTAGCTTGACCATTGGTCTGAGGGTGGTAAGCCGTAGCAATTTTATCCCACTCTCCATACCTCTGTAATGCTTTAGTAATGAGCCTATTGACAAAGTGGGTTCCTTCATCACTTATGATGGCTCTTGGGGCTCCAAATCTTGTGAACATGTTCTTGTGAAGGAACTTTAAGACAATATTGGAGTTATTCTTCGGTGTAGCTATTGCTTCGACCCATTTCGACACATAGTCAATGGCTAATAGGATGTAGAGATCTCCGAAAGATGATGTGAAGGGTCTCATGAAATCTATCCCCCATGCATTAGAGTTCCACCTCTAGAATGCATTGCAATGACATTTCATGCCTTCAATAAATATTCCCCGTCCTTTGGCATCTATCACATGTCTTGCTGAATTCATGCGCATCCTTGAGAAGTGTGGGCCATTAGAATCCAAATTGTAGGACCTTTGCAGTAGTCCTGGTTCCTCCAAAATGGCTTCCACATGAAGATGAATGGCAATGAAATAAAATCTCATTTTACTCTTCTTCGGAGACACATCTCCGAATCATTTGGTCGGCACATTGCTTGTAGAAATAGAGCATGTCCCAAAAGTAGAATCGCACGTCATGCCTAAACTTCTTTTTGCCCTGGCTATTCAAATCAGGAGGAAAAATACCACTAACAAGAAAGTTAACAATATCAACATACCATGGATTTGCTGTAGCATATAATTTCCCATCAGGGAATTCTTCCTTAATTTCTAACATCTCATTAAGTTCCAGCTTTATTTTCTATCCTAGAAAGATAGTCAACAACCTAATTTTCGTAACCCTTTCTATCTTTAACCTCCAAGTTGAACTCTTGCAAAAGAAGTATCCACCTAATAAGTCTAGGTTTAGCATCCTTTTTAGCATAATAAATAACATGGAAAAGTTTACCTCGACATTGTCCAAGTGCTGCCCCTACCGCGTAGTCACTTGCGTCACACATCAACTCAAATGGTGACGTTCAATCTGGGGGAGCAACTATTGGTGTTGAGATGAGCTTCTCCTTGAGTTCCTTAAATGCGCTGTAGCATTCTGCATCAAAGACGAAGGGCTGGTTTTGCTGAAGCAAATTACACAATGGTTTGGAGATTTTGGAGAAGTCCTTAATGAACCTCCTATAAAAGCCAGCATGCCCTAAGAAACTTCGAATCCCTTTCACAATGGTAGGTGGTGATAGCTTCTCGATTACTTCAACCTTGGCTTTGTCCACTTCTATCCCTTGTTGAGAGATTTTGTGGCCTAGAACAATCCCTTCAGTCACCATAAAATGACATTTCTCCCAATTGAGCACTAGGTCTGCTTTTTCACATCTCTTGAGTACCTTGGCCAAGTTGCCCAAACATAATTTGAAAGTGTCTCTAGAGACTGAAAAATCATCCATGAAGATCTCTAAAAATTCTTCAACCATATCAGAAAAGATAACCAACATGCACCTTTGAAAAGTAGCTGGAGTATTCAAAGCCCAAAGGGCATCCGTCAAAATGCGTAAGTACCGTAAGGGCAAGTGAAAGTGGTCTTCTCTTGATCTTCCGGTGCTATAGCAATATGATTGTACCCTAAATATCTGTTGAGGAAACAATAAAAGGATTTACCCGCCAATCGATCTAGCATTTGATCAATGAAGGGGAGGGGGAAATGATCCTTCTTTGTTGCCTTGTTGAGCTTTCGATAGTCCATGCAAATTCTCCACCGCGTGACAGTCCTTGTTGGTAACAATTCATTAACCTCGTTGCTCACTATGTTCACGCCTCCATTCTTCGGCACACATTGCACCGGGCTGGCCCAGAAACTTGTAATACCCCAAAAATGCCTTAGAATCTTAATGATATTTCAATATTTGAATTGTTTCGATTGTAAGTATGGGATTAATTCATTGAACATGGGAGAACATTTATGTGTACATGAGATTTGGACAGTTGTAATCATTTTTGAGTGAGAAGATAAACTGTTATGTGTCTTAAAACAGGGAAAAACTGTTTAGTTGTTAAAGGGGACTGTTTTGTGTGAGAGTGATCTCATTTTGGGATATGTTGAAATATACAAGATTATAAGTGCAATAGGGCATAATTTGCAACAATTTTGGGGGACTTTAAGGGGGTTGAAATGAAGCATATAGCTGCAGAATTATGAGTAAGAATCTATTTTACATCAGTTTAGAAGTGCTCGAATCTATCTTGATCGATAAAAATGAAATTCATGTGCATTTTGGAACTGTTACTAACAGGTATATGTTTGAAATATTGTTTGAATATATAAGTAAGTATATATATAATTTCATTGGACTATTTTAAATAGATTTAAGTGCATTAGATTGTTTGGTTTGTATAATTGAAAACATATGTACATTTGATAGTTTTGCCATGAAATTTGGGAATGAATTGTAAGTGCAAATTGTTTTCCATGAAAGACTATTTCGTGTGATATTGAGTAAAGTCCATAGTTTTGTTATACTCACAGCGAAAGTATAAGCTTGAAAACTTAAGTAACATATAGAAATGTTAAGGTCGACTTGTTACATGTGTGTAAAATTGTGCATTTTCGAATAGCTTTAAATATAGTTTTGTGTACTATTTTATATACAGTTTCGAGCAGTTTGAATTCTACCTTGTATATATATATGTGTGTGCTTGTATGGCAACCTAGGACAGTTTGGATGAATGAATTATGTGTATTGCTGCCCTGTTTTGAAGTTAAACGAATGTACCTTGTCTTGACCTTAATTTAATTGTATGAAATGTTAGAACGAGAAGAGGAAATTGGAGGAGGGTCTAAGGAGGAGCATTTGAAAGCTAAATAAAAGGGGATAGTCTTTTGAGACTAAGCTATCTTGGAGTATTGTGAGTGCAGTTTAATATAGGGTTAGGACTTAGGTCCTAACCAAAGATGCATGTCTACTTTCTTGTTATTGATATGCCATGTTAATGAACTTGATTTAAACTTGGTTGTGATTAAAAGGGAAGAATGGCTTAAGCTAAAACTTGAGATTTAATAGTAACATGAATATTGTCAAATTAATTAGAAAGAAAAGTGAAAACAAATGCTTGATTCTTGATGCCTTGGCTGTGATCAATTCAAATAGTGCTTGAATGCATCTCTATGATTTAGATACTTGTTAACATGATATAAATCATGAATTAAAGATCTTGTTTGATGCCTAGAGATGGTATATGTAAATTGCTTGCTTGAATGACAAGTTAAACTGCAAATTGTAGAGCTAAGGCTCAATTGGCCTAAGGGCTAAGCTTGAATCTTGATATACCTTGCTTGAATTGATTCTTGAATGAGAATATATCTTGACTTGAACATGAATTACTTGAAAATGTGATAAATTATTGAAACAAAGCCTTGGTTGCTAGTGGTCATAGGTAGAATGGCATGCCATAGAGCCTAGAGCTCTTTTGTGTTGGGTGGACTACGGTCCAGGGCCAAGGCCCATAAATAGCAACAGTAGGAGGGATGCGTGAATGGTTTTTGGCGACAGTAGGAGGGTAATAACTAGTATCTTGTTATTTGGCAAAAGTTTGGTTGGTGACTCGTTACCTAGACAACTAAATACCAAGGGCATAAACTAAAGAAAGTATATGAGAAATAATTGAAGCATAAAGCTTACTTGATACTTGAATTTCTTGATGCTCAAATTGCTTGCTATAAGATTTGTCACTTGAATGGCTTATAATCTCACTTGAATCGATGTGTACTTGAATGTCTTGCTTGAAATGATATGTTACGAGACTTGAAATTAAAGTATGTATAAATCTTGAGTTCGATTGTTACAAACCTTGACTAGGTTCAAACTTGACTAATTGATAATTGCCGCAATAATTGGATAGAACTAGATTACTCACTCACTAAGTACATTTTGTATTTATCACTCTCGTTTCCACTCTTCCCAAACCACAGGTTAAGAGATTCAAACAATGTTCTTGATTTTTGAAGCCTGTTACTTGAGCTTGAAGTAAACACAAGCAAAGCTAGAGTATGGATTCACACTTATATATAGTTGGTGGCACCTAGTCTTGTATATAGTTAAGCTAGGACATGCATTTTGCTACTTGAAAGTTCTTATATATGTATGATTATGGCTTCTAATGTTATGAATACTTAATGAATGATAGAATATGTCACCTTATGCTTCATCTTGTGATAGCCGAATGATTAAAGAATTGAACATTACTTACTTTCTTGTGGTAAGGTTCGAATGTATGCATAAATGAACATGTTAAACCTACATGAATTGCTTACATGTCTTGAATGTAATATCCTAAAAGACACACCTAATAAATCGAATTGAGCATATCATCGTATACCGGTTAATTGTTGTTATAAGATGTTTAAGCTGCACATATATGATGTTATTTGAAGTAGATATGATTAGGTTAAGTATGTAATCCGAATGCCATACATGATAAACATGTCCTTGCTTGAATGATCATATGTGACTACTCAAATTAGAACTTAAAAGTTTCCTTTTTAATACTCATTTATTTACTACAATGATCTCACCTATTTTAATTATTTATCATTAATTAAAGAACTTAGTATCTAGGGCTCTAACAATTGTATCTAAATGAATTTAATTATCTAACACTACACTATATGCTATATTCAAAACATGCATTAATCTAACATTTAATCAAAGAAATTAAATTAACAAGGCAAATTAGGGGGCCAAATTGAATCATTATCAAAACTGAAGAACTGAATTACAAAGAAAAGTGACCAAATTGTGGAAATACAAAATTTAGGGCCAAAAGGATGAAGATCCGGATAAAGGAATGCGCGGTGCCAAAACGGGTCTAAAAGACCCAATACCAAAACGGTACAATTTCGATTCACTTATAAAAGGACTGGACTGAGTCTAACTCGGTCAATTGGCCATATCTATTTCTGTTGTGTTGATCAATCGATGACAATTAGCCAAGAGGGATTGAATTGGCAATAAAAATTTTGGAGGGAGTAAGTTGAAATGATAAGAATGAAAGGACAAATTATTTATAGTGGTTCAAGCTTCGAACAAGCTCTACTTCCACTACCTTAGCTCCCACTAAGGATTTTGAACCAATTTCACTAGAAATTTTCCCCTTTTCTCGGATTAGGAGGAAACCTTACAAACCGATTAAGCTTTCTACCCAAAGCTTAATCAAGAACACTCTTTTATACAAGAAAGATGACAAATAGAAAATAGCCTCTCAAAGGTAGATATTTTGCCCAAAATTATAAGATCACTCAACCCAACTTGAAATAAAATGGATACAATAAAATAACACAAGTGGGTACAATGGATTTGACTCTAAAAGGCATAAAGAGGTTGGATTTTTGCTCTGATGTTTTTCACTTGACTACTTGTTGTTGTTGTTGTAGCTTTGGAGATTTGCTTTTATACCCCTTCATTGATTTCTAACCATTTGGTTGGTTGGCATCATCAATATAGCCGTTGGGCCAAATTTTTCCTTCAATAAATGCTCAACTACAACCAGTCGTATCGGTACACAGGAGGCCGTATCGATACCTATTCCAAAATAGAAAGAATCGTTGTGCTGAAATAACAAAGGGCGTATCGATACACGAGAAGGCATATCGAAACACTTAAGAAGGGCGTATCGAAACGGACATGGTTGTATCAATACCATTTTGCTCACTTGTGAAACTGTCAAAACCTGTTTCGGTACGCATCGAAGGCATATCGATACAGGTTTAACCACTTTTCAAAAATGCTAATTCCCCATAATAGACAAGGCAATGGTAAAATAATAAATATGAAGATTTGAAAAGTCTTAACCTCATATCGATACGGTTGTATCCGTATCGGTACGCTACTCTTAAACCTTAAGCCTAGATAAAGGTTGTATCAAAACGGATGGAACCATATCGAAACACCTATTTCAAAATAGGCTCACATGTATCGAAACAGATTCTTGCAGTGGACTTATACATCGAGGGCGTATCAAAACACCTGAGAGGCCTATCAAAACGCCTAGAAGATATTGTTCAATTTTGCTTTGAAAACTCTTAGAATGATTTATGGGGTTTAAGTTTTGACTTAGAAATAATTTTTCAGTTTAAAATCCTTGTCAATTGTGAGACTTTAAAGTACTTAAAAATCTATTTTCTTTTGCAATTAAGTCCTCAAATAATTTGTTATATCAAAATCAAACTTAGGTTTTACAATCTCCCACTTTTTGATATAACAAAACCAAAGTTAAATTTTATGTAGTTTGAAAAACTCCCTTTACTTTGAGATAGATTTTTATTTTGGCTCTTTACTTTACTTCTCCCCCTTTTTGTTAGATCAAAATCAATGAGATAATTCAAAGGCAATAGAATATAAGCAAGATAAAGGAAACAACTTAAATTCCATTAAGCATAAAGATTCAAAGAAACATTAAAATCCAAACTTAATTCCTAAAAACATAGATATTCAAAGCATAAGTTCATGAAAAAATAAACATAGGTGAAAAATAAGAATCCTAAGATGTTATGCCATGATTTGCAATGCAAAACTAAGGAGCGTCTTCATCATCTTCACTATCTTCATCTTCATCATTGGCTTGATTTCCTTGGAATTGTCTCTCTTCTCCATGAAAGGCTGTGAGAGAAATATCCATAGAAGATTGTTGGCTTTCAATGGAGGTAACTGTCTCCTCCAAGGAAGTGAACCCAGTGTCAATGGCAGCAAACCCCAAATTCATAGTGGTGTGCAATAAAGTGAACTACTCATTGAGGTAGGCCATAAATGCATCCATCGATGGTTGGGGACTAGAGCTTGAAGGGCTGCTTGAGGAGGCATTTTGGCTTTGGGTGCAACTCCTTGAAGAAGATCCATGATATGAAGCCACTCTCCATTGTTATATTGGATCTTTGAACAATGGAGAGAATGCTTATCAATAGGATTAGTGAAAGGCTCGGCGAGATCATGTGAGCAATCAATTTCCAACTTTGAGAACAAGTGACTCAAAGTGGTGTCGTAGGTGAAAGACGAGACAAGAGGAGTATGGCAATGTTGAACAAGATAAACAAGCTTTGCAAACATAATTTGAGTACCTTCATGAAAAAATTGTTAACCTTGTAAAAGGTTAACATTTCCTGCCTCTTTGCTTAGGTTATTGCATGAAATAAAGCCCATTTCATATCATTTCATAGCATATAGTTGCATTTATTACATGTAGTTGAATTTGGTGTTATTTGTTTGGATATATTTGTTTATCTATAAGAATGGTGCTGCTTGGGAAGGTTGTTGTTTGGTATGGTGATGATCAGGGAAATGAGGAGTAGTGCAGGAGAAAAGGAAAATGGCATAGCATTTTGGATAGCATTTGTGGGCACGCTAGAGGACAAAGAATTGAGGATACTTTGCAGCCCCACACGTGAACCTATCAGCCAACTGTGAACCCACATGTGAAGGGAATATTTCGTTGGAATTATTGGGATAAAACCCTAGGAGCCCTCACTATATAAAGAAAAAGATACCCACATTAAAGAGCGAGTTGAAAAAGTTACTTTGTGAGCTAAGAAAGAGAGAAAAAGGTGGCTGCCTTTCTTCATCCTCTCCATCGTGGTGTCCTCCATTGTTAAAGCTCCAAGGGGTGTTCTTGCTGGCCTTTGAGAGAAGCAGCAAGCTTAGAGTGGTTCATAGCAGTCCAAGGCAGCTTTGGAGTTTTTCCCCTTCCTTTAGCTGCTTTTGTTGTCTCATTTCCTATTATTTGGATGGGTTGTTTTAAACGAATGATTGTGGATGATATTTTCCCAGCCATGACTGCTTTTAAGTGGCTTGGGGTTGTTATGTTTCAAGTTTGAATGAATGTTTCATTGCTTTCTTGTTCCTTTCAAGCTTTGTCCATTATTCTTTTATGCCTTAAGCTTGTAAGAGCTTACGAGAGTTAGCATTTGCTTAGGTGTTTGATAGCTTAATATTCGAGAGAGTTGGGCTTAGATCTACATAGATAATGGGGTTTGATGCTGAGAGGCAAAACCCTAACTCACCTTAGAGATAAGGATAAAGTTTCAATGGCTAAAAAGAGTAAAACTTAAAGGATAGTTGTATGTTAGGGTTTACGCTGAGAGGTATTGCCATAGCATTCTTCCTATCAGGTTTCTTGCTAGAGATAGTGTAGAGACATCTTGGTAAGCTCTGCCGAGCATGTTGTGGGCAAGGTAGTTTAAGACATTCTTTTGGCATAGACATAGAGATCCGTAGCAAGCCTGTCATCCCATTAGAGAGTTTCGTACACTTGAGAGGACATCCGAAGTATCTTTATTTGAGCTCAATTTTCATTACAGTTAATTGCTACATCATTTCTGAACCTGCTTCTTTTTGCTATTGCATTTATTTTCAAGTTGTAAATTTGTGTGTTTTGACGAAATTAGTTTTGCCTCCAATCCATGTGGAGACGATACTCACTTATCACTTTATTACTTGTTTGATGTGTATACTTTCACTATTTGCGTATCATTTATAGTACATCACAATACGCAATAGATTTTTGGCGTCGTTGTTGGGGATTGACAATTGGTTATTTAGAGTTTATTCTTTGCACTAGTTTATTTCTTATTTTTGTTTAGTTTTATTTGTTGTTTTTGTTTACTTTTTTACAGGTGTTTTGTTGTTGCAAGACCCGAAGAACCATTAACAACTATAGTGCCTAAAATAGAGCACTTGTTTCACCAAAGAAGACGCATTCAAGAAACCTTAAGAACCATGTATAAAGATGGCAATCAAGTAGATGTAAATCTAGATGAACCTAATGCTACAAAAATTCCTGGAGCGATAGTTCGACTTCGAGCTATTAGAGACCACTTGAATCCTATCTTGGATGATCTCAATCCTGGAATTGTAGCTCCCGAGATTCAAGCAGCTTATTTTGAACTGAAGCCCGCAATGTTCAATATGTTGAACTCTATTGGTCAGTTTGGGGGTTCGCCTCATAAAGACGCAAGATAACACGTTCGAGCATTTTTGGAAGTATGTGATTCTTTCCGACAATAGGGTATGCATGAAGATGTATTGAAGCTCAAGCTATTTCCTTGTTCTTTGCATGATCGAGCACGAGCTTGGTCGAGTGGAGTACCAGTCGGTTCTATAGAATCATGGACAAATTTGTGCAGAATTTTTTTGCTACTGTATAATCCATCTAACACGAACACCCAATTGAGGAATGATATAGCCTCCTTTCGTAAAACTGATGACGAATCAATGTACGAGTGTCGGGATAGATATAAGGGACTGCTCCGTAAGTGTACAAATCATGGATTTCAATACTGGATGCAAGTTATCATGTTCTACAATGGTGTCAATGCTCCCACAAGGATGATGCTGGATGCTTCAGCAAATGGTACTTTGCTGAATAAGTCTCGCCAAGAAGCATTCGATATCCTTGATAGAATCGCAAACAATGACTACCAATTTCATACTTCGAGACTTAGTACGAGAAGGAGAACTCATGGGATGCGTGAGCTTGACAACAATAAATCAGTTTCATCTTAGTTGTCAAACATCACCACCATGCTAAAAAGTCTCCAACATCCGAGTGAGGTGAAGGAAGCAAAAGTGGTCATTGCTTATGTACGGTGCGATGGAACCCATCATGTGAGCGAGTGTCCTGAAAATCACGAGTCCACCAACTATGTGGGAAACTTTAACATGAGTAACCACTACCCCTACTCAAGCACTTATAATCAAGGGTGGCGTTAGCATCCTAATCTTGCTTGGGGGAATTAAGGAAACCACAATACTGGCAGCTCGAGTAGGCACCACAATCAGACTGAATCCTAAGGTTTTCAGCAGAATATGCCATGGTAAAATGATAACAAAAGTTCATCCTCTTCATCGAACAACAGTTCCTTGGAAGCTACTTTCCAAGATTTTATGACAACCACAAAGGCTTTATTCCAAGATCATACAACGTCACTAAAGAGTCAAGGTGCATTGCTTCAAAGCCATAGCTCTTCCTTGAAGGCTTTGGAAACCCCAAGTGGAACAGATCGCACAAGCTCTGCATGCTCAACCTCAAGGTAGTTTTCCTAGTGATACTGAAGTCACTAAACATCATGGCAAGGAGCAGTGTAGTGCACTCATTTTAAGGAGTGGCACCTAACTTAACAGAGAAGATAAGTTTGGGGGAAAAAGTAGAAGGCCCTATCCCTAAATCTGTGGCTAAGGGACCAGCTTTGCAAGAGAATTTAACTCTATAAAGGAAAGAGAATGATGGCTCAACAAACAAACTTACTGATGTAGAACAAAACATTGCTACAGCAAAAGAGAAAACCCCACCAGTAGAGGAAGAAGTCAGGCCCCTACCACCCTTCCCTCAAAGGTTGAAGAAGCAAAAAGATGACCTTCAATTCAAAAAATTTGTAGATATTCTTGACCAACTACATATCAATGTCCCATTTCTGGAGGACATTGATCAAATGCCTACATATGCTAAGTTTCTCAAGGATGTTGTTACCAAGAAAATGAAAGTTGAGAAGTATGAGACTGTTGCTACAGCAAAAGAATATTGTTCTGTATTGAGCAACTTGCCACCTAAAAGAAGTGGTCTGGGTAGCTTCATCATTCCATGTTCCATAGGAGATAATTATGTGGGAAAAGCCTTATGCAATCTTGGGTCGAGTGTTAATCTAATGCCTAAGTCAGTCTTTATGAAGCTTGGAATGGGAGATGCAAGACCCACCATGGTAATTTTGCAAATAGCGGATAGATCTCATGTCCGACCGGAAGGAAAGATAGAAGACGTTGTGGTTAAGGTGGGCAAAATTTTCTTCCCAGCAAACTTCCTTATCCTCGATTGTGAAGTAGATGACAAAGCACCTATTATCTTGGGACGACCTTTCTTGGCAATCGGTCAAATTTTAATCGACTGTGAAAAGGGTGAGTTCACCATGCAAGTGGCTGACTATAAATGTCTTCAACACCCTCAAATATGTGGATGAATATGAGGAGTGTCAACACATAGATGCTATGACAGAATAGGAAGCTACAAAATTATGCTGCAACAATTTTGTGGAAATTAAGGACTATGTGAAACTTAATGAGGAGGACAATGAAAAGCTTGAAAAGTTCCCATCGGAGGTGCAACAGTCCAGCTTGATCGTTGCTAAACTAGGTACGTATTTCGAACCTTTAGATTCTGCTGAATTTGTCCCTCCTAACCCTCACTTGAACATGCACCCACGTTAGAATTGAAGCCATTACCTTCACACCTTAAATATGCTTATTTGGGTAGTAATGAGACTTTGCCTATGATAATCTATTCTAGTCTAACCCCCTAAGAAATAATGTAGCTTAATAAATATGTTATCTCAACATAAGAAGGCTCTAAGGTGGACTACGGCTGATTTGAAGGGTATAAGCCCTACTATTTGTATGCACAAAATTTTGCTTGATGATTTTCACAACAATTCTGTTGAACCCCCAAAAAGGCTCAATCCAGTCATGAAGAAGGTGGTGATGAAGGAGATAATCAAATGGCTTGATGCGGGAGTTATCTACCCAATATCTAACAGTTCATAGGCCAGCTCGGTATAATGTGTACCAAAGAAGGGAGGCATGACCGTTGTGAGCAATGAAGATAATGAATTCTTACCAACAAGGACTGTCACGGGGGGGGCAGAATTTGCATGGACTATTGGAAGCTCAACAAGGCAACCAAGAAGGACCACTTTCCCCTCCCATTCATTGATCAAATGCTAGATTTATTAGCGGGCAAATCCTTCTACTGTTTCCTTGATGGATATTCAAAGTACAACCAAATTGCTATAGCACCAGAAGATCACGAGAAGACAACTTTCACATGCCCTTACGGTACTTATGGATTTTGAATGATGCCCTTTGGGTGCAATACTCCAGCTACTTTTCAAAGGTGCATGTTGGCCATGTTTTCTGACATGGTTGAAGAATTTTTGGAGATCTTCATGTATGATTTTTTAGTCTCTGGAGATACTTTTGAATCGTGTTTAGGAAACTTGGCCAAGGTACTCAAAAGATGCGAAGAAGCATACTTAGTGCTCAATTGGGAGAAATGTCATTTTATGGTGACTAAATGGATTATTCTAGGCCACAAAATCTCTCAACAAGGGATAAAAGTGGACAAGGTCAAGATTGAAGTAATCGAGAAGCTACCACCACCTACCACTACGAAGGGGATTTGGAGTTTCTTGGGGCATGCTGGCTTCTATAGGAGGTTCATTAAGGACTTCTCCAAAATCTCCAAGCCATTATATAATTTGCTTCAGCAAAATCAGCCCTTCATCTTTGATGCAGAATGCTACAATGCATTTAAGGAACTCAAGGAGAAGCTCATCTCAGCGCCCATAGTTGTTCCTCAAGATTGGACCTCACTATTTGAGTTGATGTGTGACGCAAGTGACTATGCAGTACGGGTAGCACTTGGACAACGTCGAGGTAAACTTTTCCATGTCATTTATTATGCTAGTCGCACCTTGAATGATGCACAAATAAATTACACAACCACTGAGAAAGAATTGGTAGCTGTTGTGTTTGTCTTTGATAAGTTTAGAGTATACTTGATAGGCACTAAGGTTATTGTACACACCGATCACTCAGCTATAAAGTACTTAGTGACTAAAAAGGATGCTAAACCTAGACTTATTAGGTGGATACTACTTTTACAAGAGTTTGACTAAAAAGGATGCTAAACCTAGACTTATTAGGTGGATAGAAAGGGTTGTGAGAATCAAGTTGCTGACCATTTTTCTAGGATAGAAAATAAGTCTGAAAACAATAAGAAATTAGAGATTAAGGAAGAATTCCCTAATGAGAAAATATTATATGCTACAACAATTCCCTGGTATACTGATATTGTTAACTTTCTTGTTAGTGGTATTTTCCCTCCTAATCTGAATAGCCAGGGCAAAAAGAAGTTCAAACATGATATGCGATTTTACTTTTGGGACGAGCCCTACTTGTTCAAGAAATGTGCTGACCAAATAATTCGGAGATGTGTCCCCGAAGAGGAGTCCCCGAAGAGGAGCAAAAGGAGATTTTATTTCATTATTATTCGTCTTCATGTGGAGGCCATTTTGGAAGAACTAGAACTGCTGCAAAGGTCCTCCAATCAGGATTCTATTGGCCTGCACTTTTCAAGGACGCACATGAATTCGGCAAAGCATGTGATAGATGGCAAAGGACGAGGAATATTTCTCGAAGGCATGAAATGCCATTGTAATGCGGTCTAGAGGTGGAAATTTTTGATGTATGGAGAATAGATTTCATGGGACCCTTTCCATCATCTTTTGGAGATCTCTACATCCTATTAGCCGTTGACTATGTGTCGAAATGGGTTGAAGCAATAGCTGCACCGAAGAATGACTCCAAGACTGTTTTGAAGTTCCTTCACAAGAACATCTTCACAAGATTTAGAGCCCCAATAGCCATCATAAGTGATGAAGGAACCCACTTTGACAATTGGCTAATTGCTAAATCATTGTAGAGGTATGAAGTGTGGAATACAATTGCTATAACATACCACCCTCAGACCAATGGCCAAGCTGAAATCTCGAATCGAGAAATCAAGCAGATTTTAGAAAAGGTGGTTAACCCCAAGAGGAAAGATTAGTCTCCAAGACTCAATGAAGCACCGTGGGCTTATCGAACAACCTTCAAGACACCTTTGGGGATGTCTCTATTCAAGCTAGTCTATGGCAAGGCATGTCACCTACCCGTTGAACTTGAACATAAGGCTTATTAGGCAATCAAAAAGCTCAATATGGATGCCCAACTAGCTGGAGAGAAAAGGCTCTTGGAATTAAATGAGATGGAGGAATTTAGGGCCCAAGCTTATGATAATTCGCGCCTCTATAAAGAGAAGACTAAGAAGTTGCATGAAAAACATCTTTTGCCACGACATTTCTTGGAAGGCCAACAAGTCATTCTCTACAACTCTCGTCTTAAGCTCTTTCCAGGCAAGCTGAAATCACGATGGTCAGGCCCTTTTAATATGCACAAGGTCTACCCTCATAGTTCTGTGGATATTAAAAAGCTTGATGTTGACACCGTCTTCAAAGTGAATGGTCAGAGATTGAAGATCTACAATAGAGCCCCTATCATGAGAGACAAATCAACCATGCTTCTTAGTGATCCATAAAAGTTTGCACCCTCCTTCTCCTTTCTAGTTTGCTATAACATCTTTTGTTTTCAATGTTCATAAATAAATTTGTTTGTGCTTTTGACTCTTTGACCTTTTGTCTTTTAAGTTATATTGTGTTTTATTTCTTTAATATGTTTTGTCAGAATTTCTACCATTGGTTGTAGGTGGCAGGCTAGGGTTTATCGCAATGCTTGAGCAATTTTCTAATTAGGGTTAGCTTTTGTCCCTTTTCCACTAAGGGAATTTAAAAAGATAAATTTTTTCCTAAGTTTGGGGAATCGATATAAAAAGGTAAAAAGGGAGGGATTTTATTCTCATTAAAACTTTTTAAACCCTAGCTCATCATTACCCTTCAATATTCTCCCCCTTGATAGCTCTACAAAATGCATATATTGCATACCTTTCTACTCTGTTATTTTCTTGTTTTTAGGCTCATTTCATGGCATTTAGGTTGCATTTAGTTCATATAGTTGCATTTTGTCTCATAGCTTTGGTTGTTGTGGGTTAATTGTGAAATGGGTGCTGCTTGAGAAGGGTTTGGTCTGGTTTCGTGATGTGCTTGAGAAGGGTTAATTGTGAAATGGGTTCATGTCATAGCATTTTGGACTAAAAAGGCTGGGTGCAGAAAAAGAAAAAAACACGAAGAAGATATTTTCCAGCCCACATGTGAGAACCTCCATTTGTCTCTTGTGCCAAGCATGTGCCAGGGAAAATTCCTTAGGTCACAAAAGGAATGTTTAGGGCACAAAACCCTAGGATCCTCCACCATATAAAGGAAAACAAGCCCTCATTTAAGAGTGTGCTGAAAAGGTGACCTAAAAAGCTAAGAAAGAGAACGGAGAAAGGCGACTATTTTCTTCATCTTCTTCCTCAACTTGGTGTCCCCTATTGTTGAAGCTCCAAGGGGTGACCTTGCTGGCCTTTGAGAGAAGCAGCAAGCTTAGGGTGGTTCGTGGAAGTCCAAGGTGTATCGTGAGTTTATCTTTCCTTCTACTTTTGCTTTGACATTTTATATTTTTCTGGATATGGGTTGTATGAGACGTATGATGATGGATGTTTATTGCCCAGTCATGAACTGATTTTAGGTGGCTCGGGTTTGTTTGGATGATTATGTTTGGTTTTCTTTAATGAATGCTTTTATGTTTTCCACCTTTATTTATGCTTTGCCTATGGTTTTATTTTCTTAGGGTTGTAAGAGCCTTCGAGAGTTGGCCTTTCCTTGAGT
Source organism: Hibiscus mutabilis (assembly GCA_019671005.1). NCBI lineage: Eukaryota > Viridiplantae > Streptophyta > Magnoliopsida > Malvales > Malvaceae > Hibiscus > Hibiscus mutabilis. The sequence goes on from CM033715.1 coordinate 57,506,211, forward strand.
GTTTGATTAGCTTAATGGTCGAGAGAGTTAGGCTTAGATCCACATAGGCAATGGAGTTGGATACTGAGAGGCACAACTCTAACCTACCTTAGAGATAAGAGAAGGGTTTCAACGGCTAAAAAAGGGCAGTTCTTCATGGGTAGAGGAGTGTTAGGGTGTTGCGCATAATAAGTGCTACGTAAATGTGCAAGTATACACGTCGCAAGTTATAGTATAAAAGATATCTTCTCCACAGGGATTGGTGCCACTTCAAGAATCTAGTCTCTTGCACTGTAAAAGTAAAAACACAAATAAAGGATTATAGGGGTTTAACTAATAACTAATCTAGAAAGCAATAAAGTAAATGAAAAGATGAGATCGAATGAGAGAGAGATAGGCCAGGTTATCGTGAGTTGAGGTGTGATAGCCGATTGGATTGTCTTGGTAAAAGGGTGCACGGGCAACTCAGTTGCCGTGGCAACTTGCACAACGGTGTTGCCTTGGCAACTAATCGATGGTTGCCTGGGCAACTACTTGGGCAACTACTTGGGCGTCTGGGCAGCAACCTTCAAGGTTCGACAAAGCGTTCTTCAATGGTTTCTTCTTATCCATAAGTCGAAACTCTAGCTACTTGTGCATGCCTTGATAATACATCCCTGCGTGAACCAAGGCATAGAAGCTGGATTGTATGTATTGGACATCACATTGTTGTTCCGATTGTAATTCCCCACATAGAAGCTGGATTCCGGATTCTGCATACATTTAGAAGAATTATGGTTATCACCACATAACTCACAAAAAGAATCCATTACCTTGACTTCATGTGTGTTGTTTGGTTTTTGCATGTTCTGGACCATCTTGGTTAAAGTGGCCAATTGTGCCGAAATTGAATCTGATGATCCTAGTTCATGTATTGTGGCTTGGCGTCTAACTCCTCCTCTTCTAGTAGATGGGAATTGATAATCATTCTTGGCCAGCCTATTTAAAATTTGCATTACTTCCTCCGGCGACTTATCTAGGAGTATGCCGTTTGCCGAGGCATCTAGCATCATCCTTGTTGGTGTATTCACGGCATTGTAAAACATTGTTACTTGAGTCCACACCGGGAATCCATGTAGGGGGCATTTGTGTAGAAGTTCTCTATATCACTCCCAAGCCTCATACATGGATTCATCATCTGCCTGCCGAAAAGAAGTAATGTCATTACGAAGCTTATCAGTCAAATTTGTAGGATTAAATCTAGCAAGGAAATCACGACAAAGATCAGTCCAAGATGCTATGGATCCGGCAGGAATGCTATTCAACCATGCTTTCGCCCTATCCCTCAGTGAATAGGGGAATAATCTTAATCGTAAGACATCGGGGGTGACTCCGTGTATTTTGAACGAGTTACAAATCTCGAGGAAAGATTTTAGATGTTGTCGTGCATCTTCAGTTGTTGAGCCGCCAAATTGACCTATTGTGTTGATCATATTAAACATTACCGGTTTCAACTCAAAGTGGTCGGCTTCAATTTCAGGTACGACAACTCTTGGGTTAAGTCCATCAAGATCTTCTTCAAGATAGTCTCGAATAGTTCTGTTTCGTGCAAGAATCACTCCTCCTCCTGCTCGAACATCTTGATTCATATCACCGTCTTGATTAGCCATTGCTACTCTTATCCTTCGTCTAAGTCTTTGTAAGGTTCGTTCGATTTCTGGATCAAAGGGATATTCTGGTGAAGTCGGTCTCGCCCTGGTCATAAACCAATGCAAAACCATAGTTTGTTAGCCCTTTGAATTTTAAACAAGAAAAGTAAAAACAAAGTCAAGAAAATAAATACAAAATCGCTATTGCCAATCCCCGACAACGGCGCCAAAAACTTGTTGCGCGTAATAAGTGCTACGCAAATGTGCAAGTGTAAATGTCGCAAGTTATAGTATAAAAGATATCGTCTCCACAGGGATTGGTGCCACTTCAAGAATCTAGTCTCTTGCACTGTAAAAGTAAAAACACAAATAAAGGATTATAGGGGTTTAACTAATAACTAATCTAGAAAGCAATAAAGTAAATGAAAAGATGGGATCGAATGAGAGAGAGATAGGCCAGGTTATCGTGAGTTGAGGTGTGATAGCCGATTGGATTGTCTTGGTAAAAGAGTGCACGGGCAACTCAGTTGCTGTGGCAACTTGCACAACGGGGTTGCCTTGGTAACTAATCGATGGTTGCCTGGGCGACTAGTTGGGCAACTACTTGGGCTTCTGGGCAGCAACCTTCAAGGTTCGGCAGAGCATTCTTCAATGGTTTCTTCTTATCCCTAAGTGGAAACTCTGGCTACTTGTGCATGCCTTGATAATACATCCCTGCGTGAATCAAGGGTGAACAACAACCAATCTTGCCCTCCTTTTAGCCGTTGAAATCCTTGACTTATTCCTAAGCCGGATTAATCTTCACCATCAATAGATTGAATAAAGATCATATTCATTCGTTTCTTGATTCTAACTCTCCCGATATTAGATAAATAGATGAAATCACGAGATCCTCTCCCAATTCACTCGCAAAAAGAATAAGAACAAAGAATGAATAAACCTTGAAATAGAAAAGTGCAAACTCTTATTACCTAAACAAAAACCAATAGTTTCTCACAACCACAAAACACAATAACCATAGCCAAATAGATTTAGTTCATGGCTAGGTTCCAAAGAAACACAAGATAAATAATCCCTAGCATGAACCCAATCGAACAAGAAAGAAAAGGATGAAGAATGAGGCTTGTCGAAATCCTCCTTGCCCTTGATGCTTGTCGAAAATTCTCTCCTCTTGCCCTCCTTGGACTTGTCGAAATTCCCCTCTCTTGCTGTCCCTATCTTGTCTAAATCTCCATTTTATTTATAGGGCTAGACCAAAGTCCTTCTTTGAGGAAGAGTTTAAGCTGGAATTAAATTATCTTTAAAGAATATAATTATTTATTATAATTGTATTCCTACTAGAACTTCTCCTATCTTCTTGGAATTTAATTCTTCTTTAATCTATGCATGGAAATCAAATTCCTTTGGGTTTGGGCTTTGCTCCACGTCATCCTGAGCTTGTATAGTCATCAATTTCGACTACCATATCACCTTTTCTCTTGTCGCCAATTGCCATGGCAATTGGCTCGGCGTCTCCTTCATGCATTGCCCTGGCAACTAGTTCGGCATATCCTTCATGTATTGCCCTGGCAACTAGCTCGGTATATCCTTCATGTATTACCCTGGCAACTAGCTCTAGTCTTGCTTTGGCAAGTGATCCTGCACATACACACAAAACACACCAAAGCAACATATTTTCCCACAAAAACTACCAAGTTATGTAATCAAGCTCAACGATGGAAGGAAACATGGATTAATGCATGAATGACTAATTATGAAACTAATATGAGCCTAAGTCTAACAATAATATGAGTATAAAGGGTAAGAAAAATAGTACTTTTGAACACTTATCACACCCCCAAACTCGAACTATTGCTTGTCCTCAAGCAATGCAAACTCATAATTACCTGCCAAGACTTCAATTTTCACAAACTTAGCTTTGAACTTGATTTCAATTCTCTGAACCGGGGCACAAAGTATGATTGGTTTTTTATTTTTCGGAGTTACTCGGAATCAAACTATAATGCTTGTGAGTGTGTGCGGAGCTGTGTGCAAGTTGAATTTTTGGATTCTATGCAAACAATAGGTTTTCAAATTACTTAATTGGGTTCTTTTTAACATGTTTTAACTAGAGCCAGTTTTGGGCACCTCTAGTGTTTTGTTTTTAGTTTTCATAAGTTAATTTATTCGACTAGAGCCGGTTTCGGGCACCTCTAGCGATCAATTTTTTTTAACACGTACTAGAGCCAGTTTCAGGCACCTCTAGTGATAAATTTTTAGCACATGCTAGAGCCAATTTCGGGCACCTCTAGCATTCATCCAAATTTTATTATAATCCCCCAATTTGTTAATTATCAACCTAAGTTTACTAGAATTCCTTAAATCAATCAAACCACAACAGTGTTTCATCAAATTTAGCATCATATTAAAATTCTAAGTTTTTCTATGGTTATCCTAGAATAAAAATTCTATCAATTAAGAGCATTGGTAAAGTCATCATCGAATATTCATCAAATCTAAGCAATTCTTGTTCCAATTAAAGGCATGGCAAGCAATTTATGTATCCTAAATGTAATACTTAAGATGAATGTAACTAAACATGGTAACTACTAATAACAATCCCCCCCAAACTCGAGTGAGGCATTTTCCTCAATGCATGCATAAAAATAACGGAAAAAATAAAATAAAATGCATACGAGGACTTACTCTGAGAGTTCATCATCGTAGATGATTAGTTTCCTTTTGGTCGGTGTCTTGATTCTCTTGCTTGAACGCGATGGTTGTTTTCTTGTTGCCGGGATGTCTTTAGCTTTGGTTACCGTGACATCTTCAGGGTTGGTTGCCGTGGCATCAGCTTGTGTAGGCACGATGTAGGTTGCCGCAGCATCTTCTTCATTGGTTGTCGGGGCAAGGATCTCGGCAGTAAATTTCCTTAGCATAGTAGTTGTGAGTCTTGTTGTGAAAAAGAAAACAAAGAAAACCTGAAAACTAAAGATAATGAAGAAAAATAAAATATCTCCTAAAAATAAAAATGAAAAAGAAAAAGAAAATATTGAAAGGAGAGCATGCTCATGCATCTTCTAAGTTGACCACTTCTTTGTTACGTTCCACATGGGCACCATTGTAGTGCTTCAATCTTTGTCCATTAACTTTGAATTCATGGTTGTCAGAGATGGACTTGATTATCACAGCACCATGGGAGAATGGTTTGACGACTTCGAATGGTCATGACCATCTTGATTTCAGCTTTCCCGGGAAAAGTTTTAGCCGAGAATTGAATAGGAGAACTAGTTGCCCTGGCGTGAATTGTCGTGGCAATAGTTTCTTGTTGTGCCATCGCTTTGTTTTCTCCTTGTAGATTCATGCATTGTTATAGGCGAGTGCACGAAATTCTTCTATCTCATTGAGGTCCAACAAACGCTTTTTTTCGGCACTTTCCCAATCCATATTCACGGTCTTGATTGCCCAGTATGCCTTGTGTTCGATTTCCACCGGTAGATGGCATGTCTTGCCATAGACAAGTCGGAAGGGGGACATACCTAAGGGTGTTTTGAATGCAGTGCGATATGCCCAAAGTGCGTCATCTAGTCTTAATGACCAATCCTTCCTAGAGGGATTTACAACTTTCTCGAGTATACCCTTCAATTCTCGGTTGGAAATTTTTGCTTGCCCATTGGTTTGTGGGTGATATGCCGTGGCGATCTTGTGTGATATGCCGAAGCGTTGCAACATCTTGGCAATTAGTCTGTTGTCAAAATGCTTGCCTTCGTCACTGATAATTGCTCTTGGCATCCCAAACCGTGTAAATATGTTTTTCTGCAAGAATCGTTGCACGGTCTTGGAATCGCTATTGGGAACTGCAGCTGTCTCCACCCATTTAGATACATAGTCGACGACAAGTAAGATGTAGAGGTTGCCGAATGAAGATGGGAAAGGTCCCATAAAATTGTTCCCCCATACATCGAACAATTCCACCTCGATGATGTTCTAGAGCGGCATCTCATGTCGTCTAGAGATATTGCCCGTCCTCTGGCAACGATTACATTGCTTGTAAAAGTCTTGGGCATCTTTGTACAATGTTGGCCAATACAAACCGGATTGCAAAACTTTGGCCGCGGTACGAGTTCCTCCAAAATGTCCTCCATAGGGTGAAGAATGGCATTGCCAGAGTACATTCTATTGCTCTTCTTCAGGGACACATCGGCGTATAACTTGATCTGCACATTGTTTAAACAAAAGAAGCTCGTCCCAAAATTAATGCTTAGCATTATGGCGGAACCGCTTCTTCGCTTGGTGAGTAATACCATAAGGTAAAATACCACAAACAAGGAAATTAACTAAATCCGCGTACCAGGGTATTGTCGAGGCATGTGCTGCCATGGCGATTGCTCCCAAAATTGCTGAGGCGTTTGCATCCATGGTTGCCGAGGCGTCGAGGGTTGCCGGGGCATGCGCGTCCATGGTTGCCGAGGCAACTAAAAGTTGTTCATCCAGGAATGCATCGTATATCTCTAGATCCGCGTCCTCCTCCCTGTTGCATTCTAAACGTGATAAATGGTCGGCCACTTGATTTTATGTTCCTTTTCTGTCCTTAATTTCAATATCAAATTCTTGTAAAAGTAATATCCAACGAATCAAACGAGGCTTGGCATCCTTTTTAGCAAATAGATATTTGATTGCCGAATGGTCCGTATGAACAATTACCTTTGTACCAATCAAATAGGATCGGAACTTGTCAAATGCGAAAACTACAGCTAGTAACTCTTTCTCCGTTGTTGTGTAATTTACTTGAGCACTATTAAGAGTTTTACTAGCGTAGTATATCACATGGAAGGTCTTACCTGCGCGTTGGCCTAGGACTGCTCCTACCGCGAAATCACTTGCATCACACATGAGCTCAAAAGGTAGCGTCCAATATGGTGGAACGACAATGGGTGCCGAGGCAAGCTTTTTCTTTAGGGCTTCGAATGCTTGGGTGCAAGAATCATCAAAATCGAAGACTTTATCCTGTTCAAGCAGATTACACAAGGGTTTAGTGATTTTAGAAAAATTATGAATGAACCTCTTGTAAAAACCTGCATGTCCGAGAAAACTTCGAATTCCTTTAACCGAACTTGGTGGGGGTAATCTCTCGATCACGTCCACCTTAGCTTTGTCTACTTCAATCCCCTTGGATGAAATCTTGTGGCCGAGCACTATTCCTCCATCTACCATAAAATGGCATTTCTCTCAATTGAGGACTAAATCCGTTTCTTCACATCTTGCCAACACCCTCTCTAAATTGCTGAGACAACTGTCGAAGTCATTACCAAAAACAGAAAAATCATCCATGAAGATCTCAAGGAAGTCTTCGACCATGTCTGAAAAGAGCGCCATCATGCATCTTTGGAAGGTTGCCGGGGCGTTACACAATCCGAACGGCATCCTTCGGAAGGCATAGGTACCGTATGGGCATGTGAAGTTTGTCTTTTCTTGATCTTCTGGTGCTATGGAAATTTGATTGTAACCTGAATAACCATCAAGAAAACAATAAAAGGGTTTACCTGCAAGACGGTCAAGCATTTGATCAATAAAAGGTAATGGGAATTGATCTTTCCTGGTGGCTTTGTTTAGCTTTCGATAATCCATACAAACCCTCCAACCGGTCACAGTCCTGGTTGGAATGAGTTCATTATTTTCATTACTTACCACTGTTATACCTCCCTTTTTCGGTACACATTGTACCGGACTTACCCACGTACTATCAGAGATAGGGTATATAATGTCGGCGTCAAGCCACTTGATGATTTCTTTCATTACAACCCTTTTCATGGCATGATTCAGACTCCTCTGGGCCTCAATTGAAGGTTTGTGATCATCTTCCAACAAAATCTTCTGCATGCACACTGCCGGGCTAATTCCCTTCAAGTCGGCAATTGTCCACCCTATTACCTTTTTGTGTAGCTTCAATATCTTGATCAGCTTCTTTTCCTGCTCAGGCTGTAACTTAGAAGAAATAATTACAGGCAATGTATTATCGGTTCCTAAGTATGCATATTTTAGTTGCTCTGGCAATTGTTTCAACTCAAGAATCGGTGGTTGTTCAATAGAGGGTTTTTCGAGCTTACCTTCATTACCTGAGTAATCCAGTGGTTCAAAGTATGTACCTGGTCGATTGACTAGCCAATTTGCCTCTTCTTGTTGTTCCTCATCGACCGATTCTTCATACTCCTCAGGTTCCTCTTGATCGGCAATGTAGTTGCCGAGGCAACTAGATTCCTCGTCGAAGTTAAACTCTGCCGTGGCATGAAGAAGTTGGCATTCTTATGGATCATCGGCATGCCTTAGTGTTTGGAACACATTTAGTTTAACTTGCTGGTCATTCACCCTCATTGTGAGTTCTCCCTTTTCAACATCGATCAAGGTTCTCCCTGTTGCTAGGAATGGTCTCCCGAGAATGATGGGTGCATGCTCATCTGCTTCACAATCCAAAATAATAAAGTCAGCGGGAAAAATAAATTTATCAACTTTTACCAGCATGTCCTCAATTTTTCCCTCTGGATGCACATAGGATCTGTCGGCTAGCTGTAGCATAACTGTTGTAGGTCTTGCCTTCCCGATTCCTAGTTTCTGGAAAATCGATTTAGGCATAAGTTTATGCTAGCCCCGAGGTCGTATAATACTTTCCCGACATAGTGGTTTCCAATGGAACAAGGTATTGTGAAACTTCTAGGATCCTTCAACTTGGGTGGCATACGATTGTTCAACATTGCCATGCATCCCTCTGTTGCGACAACTGTTTCAAACTCTCCTAGCCTTGTTCTCTTGGACACAATGTCTTTAAGAAACTTGGCATAGTTTGGCATTTGTTCAATTGCTTCCACCAATGGCAAGTTGATGTGGACTTGCTTTAGGATATCAAGAAACTTCTTGAATTGGTATTCTTGCTTTTGTCGCTTCAACCTTTGTGGGAATGGTGGTGGAAGTCGGATATCTTCGATCCTTTCATTAGTTTGAAACCTGATAGACGGTATTGCCGGGACAACTGGGGTTGCCGTGGCGTTATCAACTGGGGTTGCCGAGGCATGATTAACGTAAGTTGCTGAGGCATCTTTATCGTTGGTTGTCGAGGCATGCTTATTGCCAGTTGCCGCGGCAATTCCTGGTTCACCATCTGAGGCTTTGCCGCTAGGTTCGTCTTGATCTTTTTGTGGAGTTTTGTTTGACGAGTGGGTTTGAACCTCTCTAAGTTGTTGGCCACTTCTAGTGGTGATCTCCTTACATTGCTCATGGCCAGTTCCTCTTGCGACTTCAGTATCGCTAGGTAAACCTCCTTGCGGTCTAGTGTTCAGATTTTGAGCAAACTGTCCGACTTGATTTTCCAATGATTTGATTGCCGCCTCTTGGTTTTGCAATCTCATCTCGGTCCTATTAATAAAAGCATCAGTTCTTTTTATGAAATTACTATTCTCAGCCATATAAGATTCAATTTTCATCATAAAAGCATTTAGAGAATTTTCCAAAGAATTGGATGTCGTTGGTTGTTGCTGCGGCAACTGTTGCCGTGGCATATTCTGCTGGAATCCCGATGCTTGTGCATTCTGATTGTTTTGATTTAGAGCATTGTTGGGATTACTCCATGAAAAATTTGGGTGCTTCTTCCAAGCTAGATTGTATGTATTGGACATCACATTGTTGTTCCGATTGTGTAGCGATGTCTTTTTTTTTCATCATCGCTAAAAAACACGGGGTTTTTTGAAGGTGTGTTTGAAAGGTGTTTGTGATTCTATTGGATAAAAAATATTTATTCCGTGGGGTTTTAGAAGAAACCGCATTAAAAAATGGAGTCGCCACCGGCCACTTAGGTAGGCCGGACACCATAAAACCAGAGATTCAAAAAGATAGGGTTCGGGAGTCGGTTACGGATGGGGAAGGATTAGCACCCCCACACCGCCCAAAACTGGTACTTTAATAATTACCGCTTTATTAATATTGGATTTTCCGGATTAAAGTGACGATTATTTTAAAATTCGGTCATAATTGCGAATAAATTTTAAGGGCCCCGTTATCCGAGAATAAACGCCCAACCACTATCACTACGCCTGATACTGGCCCCGTTTACGCTCGGATAAAAGGGCACCGCATTGACAATTTATATCATTATGCAATCTTAGAACACATAAAAAACATAAACAAACATTCATAACGACGTAGCATTAAAACCCAAACACTATAATATAAAACAAAAACGATTAAAATGCATGAACATAACATTTCATGATGATAAAACAAAATAAAACAAAATATGAACAAGAAAATGCTTGCTTCCAACATTGGCCTAATTAATTTTAACATGCTTAAACACATAAAAATGAACCACAACTTTAACATGCATGGCATAGACCTAAGAAGGGTACGAAATTAACAAGTCAACAATACCACAAAAATACACTAAGACCCTTATCAATGACATAATTAGTATGTAAAAATAACTACAAAGACATTACATATAACAAATAATATCATACTATCAAGTAACCTACAAAGAAGCGAAATGGACATAAAAAAACATGGTGTTTATGAGACCAATCACACCGTAAAAAATGACCATAATAAGCTAACATGTAAACATGATATGCACATTAAGTTAAATATAACAACAAAGACATATGTAATACTGAACGATCAAATTAAAGCACAAAAATGATATAATACACTATAAAACATAAATAGACTAGGCGTAAATGAAACATATGTAAATATGATATGCAACACAATACACTAAAATAGATAAAAGGAATAAAGATATAAAAGTTTAAAGCATCGAAGGACTAAAATGGAAAAGAAACAAAACCTAAAAACAGAAATTAAATAGTTAAAGACATAATTCAGACTTGATTAAAAACTGAATTAAACTCCAAAGGACCTATCGAGTAATAAACCCATGCGGCAAGCTCAAAGTGTAAGAAACAAACATGGAAGGATCACAAAGGTATTTATGCCATTTATAATCTGATCCAACTTAATTTCGGGGTTGAATTGAATGAAAATGAAATGCGATGCTAATTTGAAACTAAAAAGGGGATGCAAAAGCGTGCGGCAACAGAGAACAGTGGGATTGAAAACGCAATTGTGCCATGGCCGAAAGCAAAAGCGGAAAAAAAAAAAGGACCCTTCGTGTAATTAGACCATTTAGCTATATAAAGGTTATTATTTGTTTTATAACCGTAATATTAAACCTAAACCTAAAAAATTATTCAGCCCTCCCCTCTTTTTTTCTCAACAACTCGATATCGCTGCTCACCCTTCCATGGCCGACGCCGCTCTCCGGCGGTGGTGGAACCCAAACTAGCTTCAAAAAAACTCTCCCTCTCTCTAAAACCCTGGTGTATGCTTATTTTTTAGGCAAAACACTCCGATTTGCCTAGATCCAAAAAAACCCAAGCCTTTTTGGAAGAAAAAAAAACTCCTTTTCACCACCCCGACCTCTCCTCTCGACCGATTCACCCTAGGAGTGGGCTTATCACCGATTCAAGGTGGATCGACGTTCGAATAAGGGAGAAGATAAGGAGATAGATGCGTGGGGACCTTTCATCGGAGATCCTAGTCTCGCCACCGCATAAGGTAACCGGTCGAAGCCTAAAAGGTATACTCTTCCCTTTTTTTTTTATATTTGGTATTGATCTTTGGTTCGAATGAACATGCAAAAAAAAAAAAAAAAAGACTACCTTTTTGGAATTTCTTGTGTATTTTCAGATCTGTTACAAAAAAACAAGACCCCCTTACATATGTGCTCCTTTTTCCTTTTGTAGATCTCATAATAAAAAAAATTATCTTTCCGAGATTTGGTTGTTGATAATCTGTTCTCTTGCCTCTTTTGCACATCCGTGGTTGGACCGTGGTACGGCGGAGTGGTGCCGGCGTGGAGAGAGTGTGGCAAAGATCATCTTCGGCTGATTTACTCGGCCGTTGGATTAGATCTGATCCAACGGCTGTGATTACATGAGGAATGTGCGGCCTAGATCGAGCCTTGAAATGCGTGGTGCTTGGCCGGAGATGACGACACGTGGCGAGGAGGATAATGAACGGTCTCGCGCGCAAACGCACGCGCGAGTGGGAGGCGAGCGCCCGAGAGTGACATCACACGCGCCACCGGGATTATCTTGGACTCGATCCGGACCGTTGGATCAAGACTTGATCCAACGGTCCAAATGACGGCGGCCGCAAGATAAAAGAGGGGGTATCGACTTAGTTTTTAGGGTTTTTAATATATTGGGTCGTACCAATATGGGCCTTGTAATATATTTTTGGGTTTTTGTAATAATTTGATTGGACTGTTAATTAATATTTGGGTTTTATATTTTAGATTTTATTTTACACTAGTCCAATAATAATAATAATAATAATAATAATATGATATTACATACATACGTATACGCACACCCATATAAGTGTAACATACGAATACACATGCAAACATTAATGTAACATACTAACAAACATGTATATATATAATCATACACATAATTAACATAACCTCTACACACATTAAACAAATACGCTGCATTTATAGATACATACATACGCACACACATACACCATTAATACGTATACATACATAGCTTATAATATACATGCACACACCTTATATATATTAGTAACACTCATGCAAATAATAAACATATAATATAATAAGTATACATGCAATACTAATATGTATTTACAGATAAAAAAAAATGAGTGATTACAGTTGCCCCTCTTTGCTTGTTCTCATGGAATGGGAAACAAAGCAAAGATTCACAAGCACTCATTTTTATTAGACTTCCCTGTTTGTAGCCTTGGAAAACGAATTCTTTTGGACATTTCCGCTCTTCCTTGGCTGAATCTTCAGCTCGTAAGTTCTTTCTATATAGAGCTTCACACCCTTCCGACCTTGGAGCTACAGTGCTCTTTTTTCGACATAGAACCCTTCGCTCTGTCATCCCGAATTATGAGTCATTCTTTTCACTTTGAGACAATAAAGCTTGGAGTCCTTCCTATATAGAACTCTTTTGCTTTCAACGCTGGTTTCTCCTATATAAAACCTTTTGCACCGCTGATGGATTTTTCTGACTGGGAGTTCTTTTTGAGATTTTAGATTTAGGTTCTCTCTTTATGGGACCTTCCACCGGGGCTTGAAAATGCAGGTTTTTTTTTTTTTTTTTTTTTTGCCGGTCATTGCCTTTTTGGACCTACGCTACTAAGATTGCCGATCATGCCCGGCGACTTTACCGATGACCCGGCGATTTAACACCATGCTCGAAAGACTTACGATGACCCGGCGGATTTAACATCGTGCCCGGGACTTACCGATGACCCGGCGATTTAATATCCGGATCTCGACGCCGACATGGTTGTTGTTTTATGAGGACTCACGCCGATATGCTGCCACATCATGCCCGGACTTACCGACGACCCGGGCGATTTAACACCATGCTCGAAAGACTTACCGATGACCCGGCGATTTATCATCGTGCCCGGCGACTTACCGATGACCCGGGATTTAATATCCGGATCCGACGCCGACATGGCTGTTGTTTTATGAGGACTCACGCCGATATGCTGCCACATCATGCCCGGCGACTTACCGACGACCCGAGATTTTAAACACCATGCTCGAAAGACTTACCGATGACCCAAAGGATTTATCATCGTGCCTCAAGGACTTACCGATGACCCGGGATTTAATATCCGATCCGACACCGACATGGCCGTTGTTTTATGAGGACTCACGCCGATATGCCGCCACATCATGCCCGGCGACTTGACCGATTTAACGACCGAAAAGCGACCCGGAACACCATGCTCGAAAGCCTTACCGATGACCCGGCGATTTAACATCGTGCCCGGGACTTACCGGATGACCCGAAGGATTTAATATCCGGATCCGACGACCGACATGGCCATGTTGTTTTATGAGGACTCACGCCGATATGCCGCCACATCATGCCCGGCGACTTACCGATGACCCGAAGGATTTAACATCATGCTCGAAAGACTTACGATGACCCGGGATTTAACATCGTGCCCGGGACGACTTACCGATGACCCGGGGATTTTTAATATCCGATCCGACGCCGACATGGCTCATTGTTTTATGAGGACTCACGCCGATATGCTGTCACATCATGCCCGGACTTACCGATGACCCGAAGGATTTAACATCATGCTCGAAAGACTTACCGATGACCCGGCGATTTAACATCGTGCCCAAAGGACTTACCGATGACCCGGGATTTAATATCGATCCGACGTCGACATGGCTGTTGTTTTTGAGAGGACTCACGCCGATATGCTGCCACATCATGCCCGGGACTTACCGATGACCCGGCGGATTTAACATCATGCTCGAAAGACTTACTGATGACCCGAAGGATTTAACATCGTGCCCAAAGGACTTACCGATGACCCGAAGGATTTAATATCTAGATCTGACGTCGACATGGCTGTTGTTTTATGAACTTTGGTAAATTCTTCGATAATTCTTCAAATACCTGTTTAGGAACAAGCAAAATTGACATGCCCCTATCTATATGATGCATGTAATGTTATGATTTCTTTCTCCTCTTTTTCTTTTTTCTTTGTTAATCTTATGTCTTGAAAAGTCATTCTTCTGATTTCTCTATTTCCTTTCCTTTTGCGGTATGCTCAATTTTGATCTTCATTTCTGTCAAATTTTGCTCAATGGGCATCTGCTTTGTTCGCTTGCACGAGCACCGCCTTTCTTTTTCGGGTTTCGCCGCTTCACCAAACAAACGCTATATCATGCGTGTGCAGAGATTCTTACTATTCTTTCTGCTCAGATGCCCCACCTGCTCGTGCTCGAATATCTTCCAGTTCTTTTGACCTAACATTCTGAGTATTTGTTAATTTCGTCATCGTGGTGAGCGAAATGCTTCTTAACCTCAATCTTCTTGTTGTCTCTTGATGGACACCATTCATCGATCTCTGTGCTTTAATTCTTTGGAGACTCAATGTTTGCTTTTTTACCGTTTCCTCACTTTGTAAGCTCATTCTTGTCCTGTTTCATCCTTCATTTTCTTGAACCAATCAAGGCATCGTGGCTGGAATTCGCTTCTTGTTCTTGAGCTGTCTGACACTTATACCTGCATTGTGAGGTCATTTCTGGTTAGGGGCTTCAATAGTATCTGCCTCCTTGTGTTCTGGATCTTACCCCTGAAGTAATGCATGGAAATTTTTGTTGCTTTGACTTGTCAATTTGCTGATTAGTGTTCCACTAAAGGGTGTCTTTTAGATTAACATACAAGATTTTGAAAACATAGCATAGAAGCTCTGGATATCATGTGCGAGAGGGGCTTAGATTTAACCGCTTGATAATTCAAAGATGTGAAGTCTTCCCTGGTGACTCGGTTCATCCTCATGATTACCGCGTTGTTGCAGAGTGCTACTCTTTCTCAATTCTCATTATCTATTCTGCCCCCAAAAGGGTAGGCTTGTATAACCACTTGAGCGCAGAAATATTACTCTAGAAATAAAGTTCTGGGTGGTGCGGGTCTTAATTTTTCCCATGATATTGCCTATTTTCTTTTTCTCTTTTTTTGTTTTTATCATTATTCGAGGAAATCAATTCGTCACAGTCCTTTGTCTTGAGGACAACGATGGAGCAAACAACACTGCCCCAAGTTACTCGGCATAGTCATGATTTGAAAATATTACCATCACTCATGAAGCTAAGGTTTCTTGAATTGAATGATATATCTCCACCTTATCGCTTCAAATGAGTGCCTCAAAATTTCCATACTCTTATCCGAATGCCTATTACTGTGTTTCAACATAGGAGTACTTTTTATTATTATTTTCTCATTTTCATTTCTTTTTTTTTCTTCTCTTTTTTTTTTTCCTTTTGTTTTGTTTCTCCTTTACTACCTAGAAGATTATGCCTAGAGTTTCAATTTCAAGCAACTCTACATGGTTGACATTTAGAGCTTTTTCGTCCCTTGAATATCATCGAAAGAGTAATAATCTCGCTTTGCTGACCAGAGTCCGTGGGGAAGATCACACATCATCGTTATCACGACAACTATCTAATGTCACATCTTGCAATTGATATCTAGTGCCTTACAATGACGAGAAAATATCTATGTGCTTTCAAAAACATTATATGTTTAAGCGAAATGTGTCCTTTATTGAAATAAAAACCAACAAACATGCCCCATCACAAAAGATCTTTGCCACATTGGGGCCTCATAGAGTTGATTCCTTGTATTACTTCAGGAAGGTATTTTAATGTAGAGGCATTTCTGGCTTCTTCAGCACTATGTAGATTTGCTTCTTATCCGTGGTCTTCCACTGCTTGATCAGTTCTTGTGTTAGGGTTCCATCATTGACCAGCTTCTTGATTTCCTCCAGTAAAGGTCTACATTTTCTGGTGGGATGCCCCGGTGCCCCCATATGGAATTCGCATGTGCTACTTGAGTCAAAACTATGGGCATACAGATCAGGTGCACTCTTCATCGGCCTAGGAACAAGATAGTGACCCTCTACCAGGTGAGGCCAAATGTCTGAGATAGATATTCCAAACACTTCCAAATTTGCGCTTGTCCGAGAAATTTTCCTTGATGCCCCCGATTTGTCAGTCTGTCTCCTTCTCTTACGGCCACGTGAACCCTGGAGATGACACTCATTTACGTCTCCATCCTTATCCATCTTATCTTCGATTGGGTCCTTAGACTTAGACCCCAATTTTCCTTCTTTGATCACGATTCTATTCTTTCTCCAATCATCATGAAATCTTTGAATTTGTTTCTCGATTTTTCCAACATCATATCAAAGAAGGGAGAGGGAAACGTTGCATGAAATAGGGGAGTCAACTCTTCTTCTGCTATAGGGGGCTGGACTTGGGTCGCCAGACATCGCCACCTTAATGCATATTCCTTGAAGCTTTCACTTGGTCTCATTTTCTCATTCTCAAGAAACTCACGATGTGGTGCTAAATCAAAGCATATTTGTATTGATCCAAGAAGGCATTAGCGAGGTCACCCCAGACCTAACTTGGTTTCGCTCAATCGGTTATACCACACTGCTGCTGGTCCTGTCAGGCTATCATGGAAATGGTGGATCAACAATTCTTCGTTCTTCATGTATCCTTCCATTCTTCTACAAAACATGGTTAAGTGAATCTTCGGGCAGCTGGTTCCGTCATATCACGCAAAATACGGAACCTTGAAATCTGGAGGAATGACCAAATCGTGGACTAGGCAGAGTTCCCTTGTATTGAAAGCATTTATCTTCTCTTTCTTCTTAAGCTCTTTCTCGATTTTTCCTTCTAACTGGTCAAGCCTTGAATCTTCAATTCGTTCCATTTTCCGATTAGTTCTGCCATTGAACCCCATGTATTAAATGATGAAGTGTCATGCGATGATAAAACAATGCAAAAGATGTGATGCAAATGCAATGCGTGAATACAATAAAGCATTGATTCCACAAGTGATTTGTCCTTATAGAACATCTTTCATTCAGACCAAGAGGTTTCATTACATCCGGTATTAGGGTTTTACAGATATTGGTGAGCCTTGGCACCTAATGTCTTGACCTTATTCAATAGTCCCGCCGCTTTTTCCTTCGCGTCCAATGTCGGGTCCATATTCGCTTATTGGTGCCGCCAGATCGCTAAATCTGCTACCTGTTGGGCTACTTGTCGGGCTTGAGTCATAACCATCTTCATGTCTTGGTCTTTCTCCCGTATTGTTTGCTCGGCCTTTTGTAGCTTAACGGTCATTGCCCCAGCACGGATCTCATAGGTGCGTAAAGCAGTCTCGAGCCTCACTATCTGTTCTTTGAGTGCTGTGTTTTCCATTTGGAAGGCTTGTGATTCATTCCTTTCCTGGTGCAGACTTGATTTCAGGATATCTTCCATGGCTGATCGCTTCCAACTCATTTTGGAGAAAGTCGCGTTGGCCTTCATCTTCTTCCAAATTTTCTTTGATAATGATCTGACTTTATTCTTACTATTCTTGCATTTCGCTTCCAGCGCTCAACTGCTCCTTAGCTGAACCACACCATTAACCCACTCTTCCGCGGTGTCACCTGCATCAAACTCTTGAATTCAAAGTGCAGCTTCGGTACTCGCCTTGTACATTCTTTGATTTCATGCTAAGATTGTGCCTCTCATGATCGAGCTGGTCGCGATTGTGTGCGAATTCATCTTCTCGAGACACTTTTATTCTTGACTCCTAACTTTATCCCGCTTGAGTGACCCACTTCGTGCTATTCGAACCTTGGGCTCGGTATTGACCTTCCTTTGACTTTGCCCCCAGGGCCACGACAGTCGGGCTGAAGAATCGGGTTGTCCGTCTTGAAACCCAAAATTCCCATTCGATAAGATCTCGAACTCGTCCCTTCGTGGCCCTACAATTTTCAGTGTGATGACTCGAATCGCCTACGTGGTAGCCGCACTGCATACGACATCGTCGTAATCTTTCTGGATAAGGAGGTTTTCTTGGTACATACTTCATTGGTATGATAAGGTTCCTTTCGACAAGCAACGGAAGTAACTCGGTGTATCTCACGGGTATAAGATAATGTCTTCGATGTCATTAGATTCTCGAACTTCCCCGGTTTTGCCTCGCTCCGGGTATCTTCCCCGATATGCTACTTGTCCGCTTCTTGAAATTGATCACAAAGGGATTCGATTTGTTATATTTAACGGTGTTGTCTATTTTGACATTCGACAATTCTGCTTTCACCTTCTCGCTCCCGACCGAATCTTTTCCGAGTTTGACATGCCGCTTGCCTTTCATCATGGCATTCATCCGTCCATCATCTCGGACATCCGCTTTTTAGTTCTTGTATTTCATCTTGTTTGTCACCGTGATTGACACTCGCCATCAAATCTATTCTCGTGTCCTTGAATGATTCTTCTTCGGCTGTCCCCCGGTCTAGTCTCGGGATGGAGTTTTGGAATTTGACCCCCTTCCTTCATGTCAAAGAACCTTTGGTCCATCCTGAACAATCTTCTATTATGAGAGAAATCACTAGGGAATCAATGCCCCTGTGTAATGCGAATGCGATGATATGCAAAAACAAAGCAAAAGAAAACAAGTCAGTACCGGACAAAAATGATAAGTATGTAATAAAAGGGCAAATTAAATGCGATAAGCAAACAAGGCAATCCTATTTACATTCCATCTAAGACACCTAGGTTATCCGCATGGCTCTAACAGGGTGGGTTTCTATGTGTTCTCTACATGCAGTTTTGGTTCTAGGAGGTACCCGAATTGTCCTTGCTGTCCTCTACTAAGAGTAGCAAGGCCCCCGATCATCACCCATTATAGGCTCCATTCAACCGGGTTCAATTCAGGGGGACCCATTCGCTTATGCCCGTACGAAGGAACGATATCCTTACGAAAGCATAAGGTACTCGAGCCCCGAGGGTACTTGCTAGGCCCATACGGGAGAACGATATCTCCACGAAAGCATTAGCGTTTTCCCCTCACTTAAAAAGACGGGTTTATATGCCATATTTTAAATACGTTAAAATAAACGCGCAATTATGACCGAATGTTAATTTAATAGTCATTTTAATCCGGAATTTTCAATATTAGTAAAGCGGTAATTATTTTAAAAGCTTGACTCTCATTTGTTTTTGAAAAACAAAAAAAAAGTCCCCAGCGGAGTCGCCATCTGTAGCGATGTCTTTTTTTTTCATCATCGCTAAAAAACACGGGGTTTTTTGAAGGTGTGTTTGAAAGGTGTTTGTGATTCTATTGGATATAAAATATTTATTCCGTGGGGTTTTAGAAGAAACCGCATTAAAAATGGAGTCACCACCGCCACTTAGGTAGGCCGACACCATAAAACCGTAGATTCAAAAAGATAGGGTTCGGAGTCTCGATTACGGATGGGGAAGGATTAGCACCCCACACCGCCCAAAACTGGTACTTTAATAATTACCGCTTTATTAATATTGGATTTTCCGGATTAAAGTGACGATTATTTTAAAATTCGGTCATAATTGCGAATAAATTTTAAGGGCCCGTTATCCGAGAATAAACGCCAACCACTATCACTACGCCGATCATCGCCCCCGTTTACGCTGGATAAAAGGGCACCGCATTGACAATTTATATCATTATGCAATCTTAGAACACATAAAAACAAAACAAACATTCATAACGACGTAGCATTAAAACCCAAACACTATAATATAAAAAAAAACGATTAAAATGCATGAACATAACATTTCATGATGATAAAACAAAATAAAACAAAATATGAACAAGAAAATGCTTGTTTCCAACATTGGCCTAATTAATTTTAACATGCTTAAACACATAAAAATGAACCACAACTTTAACATGCATGGCATAGACCTAAGAAGGGTACGAAATTAACAAGTCAACAATACCACAAAAATACACTAAGACCCTTATCAATGACATAATTAGTATGTAAAAATAACTACAAAGACATTACATATAACAAATAATATCATACTATCAAGTAACCTACAAAGAAGCGAAATGGACATAAAAACATGGTGTTTATGAGACCAATCACACCGTAAAAAATGACCATAATAAGCTAACATGTAAACATGATATGCACATTAAGTTAAATATAACAACAAAGACATATGTAATACGAACGATCAAATTAAAGCACAAAAATGATATAATACACTATAAAACATAAATAGACTAGGCGTAAATGAAACATATGTAAATATGATATGCAACACAATACACTAAAATAGATAAAAGGAATAAAGATATAAAAGTTTAAAGCATCAGAAGGACTAAAATGGAAAAGAAACAAAACCTAAAAACAGAAATTAAATAGTTAAAGACATAATTCAGACTTGATTAAAAACAATTAAACTCCAAAGGACCTATCGAGTAATAAACCCATGCGGCAAGCTCAAAGTGTAAGAAAAGAAAACATGGAAGGATCATGAAGGTATTTATGCCATTTATAATCTGATCCAACTTAATTTCGGGGTTGAATTGAATGAAAATGAAATGCGGATGCTAATTTGAAACTAAAAAGGGGATGCAAAAGCGTGCGGCAACAGAGAATGGGATTGAAAACGCAATTGTGCCATGGCCAAAGCAAAAGCGGAAAAAAAAAAAGGACCCTTCGTGTAATTAGACCATTTAGCTATATAAAGGTTATTATTTGTTTTATAACCGTAATATTAAACCTAAACCTAAAAAATTATTCAGCCCCTCCCCTCTTTTTCTCTCAACAACTCGATATCGCTGCTCACCCCTTCCATGGCCGACGCCGTCTCCCGCGGTGGTGGAAACCCAAACTAGCTTCAGAAAAACTCTCCCCTCTCTCTAAAACCCCGGTGTATGCTTATTTTTTAGGCAAAACACTCCGATTTGCCTAGATCTGAAAAAAAAAACCCAAGCCTTTTGGAAGAAAAACTCCTTTTCACCACCCCGACCTCTCCTCTCGACCGATTCACCCTAGGAGTGGGCTTATCACCGATTCAAGGTGGATCGACGTTGTAAATAAGGGAGAAGATAAGGAGATAGATGCGTGGGGACCTTTCATCGGAGATCCTAGTCTCGCCACCGCATAAGGTAACCGGTCAAGCCTAAAAGGTATACTCTTCCCTTTTTTGTTTATATTTGGTATTGATCTTTGGTTCGAATGAACATGCAAAAAAAAAAAAAAAAGAGACTACCTTTTTGGAATTTCTTGTGTATTTTCAGATCTGTTACAAAAAAACAAGACCCCCTTACATATGTGCTCCTTTTTCCTTTTTTAGATCTCATAATAAATAAAAAAAAGATTATCTTTCTCGAGATTTGGTTGTTGATAATCTGTTCTCTTGCCTCTTTTGCACATCCGTGGTTGGACCGGTGGTACGCGGAGTGGTGCCGGCGTGGAGAGTGTGGTGGCATCATCATCTTCGGCGGATTTACTCACGGCCGTTGGATTAGATCTGATCCAACGGCTGTGATTACATGAGGAATGTGCGGCCTAGATCGAGCCTTGAAATGCGTGGTGCTTGCCGGAGATGACGACACGTGGCGAGGATAATGAATGGTCTCGCGCGTGCACGCGTGCACGCGCGAAAGGGGGAGGCGAGCGCCCGAGAGTGACATCACACGCGCCACCGGATTATCTTGGACTGATCCGGGACCGTTGGATCAAGACTTGATCCAACGGTCCAAATGACGGCGGCTGCAAGATAAAAAGAGGGGTATCGACTTAGTTTTTAGGGTTTTTAATATATTGGGTCAGACCAATATGGGCCTTGTAATATATTTTTGGGTTTTTGTAATAATTTGGATTGGACTGTTAATTAATATTTGGGTTTTATATTTTAGATTTTATTTTACACTAGTCCAATAATAATAATAATAATAATATGATATTACATACATACGTACACGTGCACACCCATATAAGTGTAACATACAAATACACATGCAAACATTAATGTAACATACTAACAAACATGTATATATATAATCATACACATAATTAACATAACCTCTACACACATTAAACAAATACGCTCGTACTCTATAGATACATACGCGACACACATACACCATTAATACGTATACATACATAGCTTATAATATACATGCACACACCTTATATATATTAGTAACACTCATGCAAATAATAAACATATAATATAATAAGTATACATGCAATACTAATATGTATTTACAGATAAAAAAAATGAGTGATTACAGATTGTAATTCCCTACATAGAAGCTGGATTATGGATTCTGCATACATTCAGAAGAATTATGGTTATCACAACATAACTCACAAAAAGAATCCATTACCTTGACTTCATGTGTGTTGTTTGGTTTTTGCATGTTCCAGACCATCTTGGTTAAAGTGGCCAATTGTGCCGAAATTGAATCTGATGATCCTAGTTCATGTATTGTGGCTTGGCGTCTAACTCCTCCTCTTCTAGTAGATAGGAATTGATAATCATTCTTGGCCAGCCTGTTTAAAATTTGCATTGCTTCCTTCGACGACTTATCTAGGAGTATGCCGTTTGCTGAGGCATCTAGCATCATCCTTGTTGGTGTATTCACAGCATTGTAAAACATTGTTACTTGAGTCCACACCGGGAATCCATGTAGGGGGCATTTGTGTAGAAGTTCTCTATATCGCTCCCAAGCCTCATACATGGATTCATCATCTTCCTGCCAAAAAGAAGTAATGTCGTTACGAAGCTTATCAGTCAAATTTGTAGGATTAAATCTAGCAAGGAATTCACGACAAAGATCAGTCCAAGATGCTATGGATCCGGCAGGAATGCTATTCAACCATGCTTTCGCCCTATCCCTCAGTGAATAAGGGAATAATCTTAATCGTAAGACATCGGGGGTGACTCCGTGTATTTTGAACGAGTTGCAAATCTCGAGGAAAGATTTCAGATGTTGCCGTGCATCTTCAGTTGCTGAGATGCCAAATTGACCTATTGTGTTGATCATATTAAACATTACCGGTTTCAGCTCAAAGTGGCCGGCTTCAATTTCAGGTGCGACAACTCCTGGGTTAAGTCCATCAAGATCTTCTTCAAGATAGTCTCGAATAGTTCTGTTTCGTGCAAGAATCACTCCTCCTCCTGCTCGAACATCTTGATTCATATCGCCGTCTTGATTAGCCATTGCTACTCTTATCCTTCGTCTAAGTCTTTGTAAGGTTCGTTCGATTTCTGGATCAAAAGGATATTCTGGTGAAGTCGGTCTCGCCCTGGTCATATACCAATGCAAAACCAAAGTTTTTTAGCCCTTTGAATTTTAAACAAGAAAAGTATAAAGAAAGTGCAAGAAAATAAAAACAAAGTCGCTATTGCCAATCCCCGGCAACGATGCCAAAAACTTGTTGCGCGTAATAAGTGCTACGCAAATGTGCAAGTATACACGTCGCAAGTTATAGTATAAAAGATATCTTCTCCACAGAGATTGGTGCCACTTTAAGAATATAGTCTCTTGTACTGTAAAAGTAAAAACAAAAATAAAGGATTATAGGGGTTTAACTAATAACTAATCTAGAAAGCAATAAAGTAAATGAAAAGATGAGATCGAATGAGAGAGAGATAGGCTAGGTTATCGTGAGTTGAGGTGTGATAGCCGATTGGATTGTCTTGGTAAAAGAGTGCACGGGCAACTCAGTTGCCGTGGCAACTTGCACAACGGGGTTGCCTTGGCAACTAATCGATGGTTGCCTGGGCAACTACTTGGGCGTCTGGGCAGTAACCTTCAAGGTTCTTCAAACCGTTCTTCAATGGTTTCTTCTTATCCGTAAGTCGAAACTCTAGCTACTTGTACATGCCTTGATAATACATCCCTGCTTTAATCAAGGGTGAACAACAACCAATCTTGTGTTCCTTTTAGCCGTTGAAATCCTTGACTTATTCCTAAGCCGGATTAATCTGCACCATCAATAGATTAAATAAAGATCATATTCATTCGTTTCTTGAATCTAACTCTCCTGATATTAGATAAATAGATGAAATCACGAGATCCTCTCCCAATTCACTCGCAAACAAGAATAAGAACCAAGAATGAATAAACCTTTAAATAGAAAAGTGCAAATTCTTATTACCTAAACAAAAACCAATAGTTTCTCACAACCACAAAACACAATAACCATAGCCAAATAGATTTAGTTCATGGCTAGGTTCCAAAGAAACACAAGATAAATAATCCCTAGCATGAACCCAATCGAACAAGAAAGAAAAGGATGAAGAAGGAGGCTTGTCGAAATCCTCCTTGCCCTTGATGTTTGTCGAAAATTCTCTCCTCTTGCCCTCCTTGGACTTGTCGAAATTCCCCTCTCTTGCTCTCCCTATCTTGTCGAAATCTCCATCTTATTTATAGGGCTAGACCAAAGTCCTTCTTTGAGGAGGAGTTTAAGTTGGAATTAAATTATCTTTAAAGAATATAATTCTTTATTATAATTGTGTTCCTACTAGAACTTCTCCTATCTTCTTGGAATTTAATTCTTCTTTAATCTCTACATGGAAATCAAATTCCTTTGGGTTTGGGCTTTGCTCCACGTCATCTTGGGCTTGTATTGTCATCAATTTCGACTACCATATCACCTTTGCTCTTGTGACAATTGCCATGGCAACTGGCTCGGCGTCTCCTTCTTGCATTGCCCTGGCAACTAGTTCGGCATATCCTTCATGTATTGCCCTGGCAACTAGCTCAGCATATCCTTCATGTATTGCCCTGGCAACTAGCTCTAGTCTTGCTTTGGCAAGTGATCCTGCACATACACACAAAACACACCAAAGAAGCATCTTTTCCCACAAAAACTACCAAGTTATGTAATCAAGCTCAACGATGGAAGGAAACATGGATTAATGCATGAATGGCTAATTATGCAACTAATATGAGCCTAAGTCTAACAATAATATGAGTATAAAGGGTAAGAAAAATAGTACTTTTGAACACTAATCATAGGGCTTACACTGAGAGGTATTGCCATAGCATTTTTGACTCCCTGACTCCTTACTAGAGATAGCTTAGGAGCACTCTTAGTAAACCCTGCCAAGCATAAGATAAGTTGGAAGGTTAAAGTATTCATGAGCACCAGACATAGGTTATCTAGACAAACGCAACCAGTCGTTCCCATAGTGAGTTTAGCACACATGTGAGGATAGTTTTAAGTCTTTTGGTTCAACCCAGTTTTTATTCCAAATATTTGCCATAGCATTTACATCTTTTCTTCTGTTTGCCACAACAATTACATTTCCAGTCTGTGTTTGCATTGCTTAAACTATACCTGAAATACCTCCAATCCCTGTGGAGATGATACTCACTCATCAACTTTACTACTTGTTCGATGTGTATACTTGTATTATTTGTGTATCATTTATAGTACACCACAACACCCAACAAGTTTTTGGCACCGTTGCCGGGAATTGGCAATTGGTCATCTACGGTTTAGTTTTTGCATTGTTTTATTTATTTTAAGTTTTGTACAGTTTTACTTGTTGTCTTTGTTTGTCTTTTCAAGGTTCTGCTAGTGTATGACCAGAAGAAGACCTAGTGGACCCTTACGACCTATCATTCATGAAGTTGAACATCTCTTTCGACAAAGAAGGCATATGCAAGAAGCTTTAAGAATCATGAATAAACATCAGAATCAAGGATTACCGGTTGATAATCAAGGAAATCTTGATGCTGCAGCAAATCCTGGAGCAATAATTAAACCACGGGCTATTAGGGATCACTTGAATCCTATCTTGGATTATCTAAATCTTGGAATTGTGGCTCCCAAGATCCAAGCAGGTCACTTTGAACTCAAGCCAGTCATGTTTAACATGTTGAATTCCATTGGGCAGTTTGGTGGATCACCTCATGAAGATGCAAGGCAACACATTCGTGCATTCTTGGAAGTTTGTGATTCATTTAGATAGCAAGGAGTGCATGAAGATGTGTTAAAGTTGAAGTTGTTCCCTTATTCCTTGTGTGATCAGGCGAGACCCTGGTTGAGTGGAGTACCTGCTGGTTTGATGGAGACATGGACAGACCTATGCAAAAGTTTTTTGATGCGGTATAACCCACCCAATAGGAATAACCAATTAAGGAACGACATTGCTTCATTTCGTCAAGCTGATGACGAGTCGATGTATGAGTGTTGGGATAGATTCAAGGGACTGTTGCACAAGTCCACGAATCATGGTTTCTATGTTTGGACATAAGTGGTGATGTTCTACAATGGTGTTAATGGCCCTATAAGAATGATGTTGGATACTTCAGCAAATGGAAGCCTGCTGGACAAGTCACCCAAAGAAGCATTTGATATCCTTGATAGGATAGCAAACAACGACTACCAATTTCCTACCTCAAAGCTGGGAGCGGGAAGAAAGACTCAAGGGATGCGAGAATATGATGTTGATGAGTTTGTTCCAGCTCAATTATCAGCCATTGCCAACATGTTAAAGAATCTCCAACGTCCAAACGAGGTAAAGGAAGTGAAGGTTACATCAACCTGTCTTTGATGTGAGGGAAACCATCATTTAAGTGAGTGCCTAGAAAACCAGGAATCTACCAACTATGTGGGGAACTACAATAGGAACAACAACCCCTACTCGAATACCTACAATCCAGGATGGCGTCAGCATCCTAAACATTCTTGAGGGAACCAGAGGAACAATAATTCTGGCAGTTCAAATCAGCAACAAAATCTAATCGAACCCCCAGGTCACCAGCAGAATATGCCATGGCAAAACAATAGAGGTTCGACGTTTTCATCAAATAACAATTCTTTGGAAGCTACATTAAAGGACTTCATGTTAACCATGAAGGACTTTATGGCTACTACAAAGGTTCTACTTCAAGACCATGTTGCGTCTATCAAGAACCAAGAAGCATTGCTACAAAGTCACAGGTCGTCCTTAAGAGCTTTGGAAACACAAGTAGGCCAAATTACACAAGCCCTCATATGCGACCTCAAGGGAGTTTGCCTAGTGACATTGAAGTCACTAAACCTCAAGGAAAGGAACAGTGTAGTGCACTCACTCTGAGAAGTGGCACGCAACTCAATAAAGGAGATAAGTTTGGGGGACAAAGAAAGGAAGACTCCAACTCCAATTCTGAGCAAATGGAACCTGCTATACCAGAAGATACATTTTTTGAGGAGGACAAGAATGAGGGCCCAACTAAAGAATCTGCAAATTAAGGACAAGCTTTTACTGCGTCAAAAGACAAATCCCTACTAGTAGAGGAAGAGATCAGACCCCCACCTTCTTTCCCTCAAAGAATAAAGAAGCACAAAGATGATCTCCAGTTTAAGAAATTCGTGGATAGCTTTGATCAGCTGCATATCAATGTCCCATTTCTGGAGGCCATTGATCAAATGCCCACTTATACTAAATTTCTGAAGGATATTGTTACCAAGAAGAGGAAGGTGAAATAATATGAGATGGTTGCCACAGTAAAAGAGTGTTATTCAGTGTAGAGCAAGTTAACACATAAACGGCAAGATCCGGGCAGTTTCATCATTCCATGTTCTATTGGTGACAACTATGTGGGAAAAGCTTTATGCGATCTTGGGTCTAGTGTCAACCTAATGCCCAAGTCTATTTTTATGAAGCTTGGTATGGAGAAGAAAGGCCTACAACAGTCATTTTGTAGCTAGCTGATCGCTCTCATGTCCGACTAGAAGGAAGGATTGAAGATGTTGTGGTAAAAGTTGACAGATTTGTCTTTCCAGTCGACTTTCTCATTCTTGACTGTGAGGCGGATGGTAATGCACCCATAATCTTGGGGCGGCCATTCTTAGCCACCGGTCGTATCTTGATTGATTGTGAGAAAGGTGAGTTTACAATGCGGGTGGCTGATTAAAGGGTGACCATCAACGTCTTCAACACTCTCAAATATGTGGACAACAATGAGGAATGTCAATACATAGATGCTACAGCAGAAGAGCATGATGGAAAATTATGCTACAACAATATTGTGCAACTTGAAGATTATGTTGAGTTCAAGGAGGATAATGATCAAGAGCTCGAGGACTACCCATTAGAGGTGGAATAGTCTAGCTTGCTCGAAGCTAGACCAGGTACGCACTTTGACCCTTAACTTTTCTGAATTTGCTCATTCTAAGCCCTCCCTTGAGCATGCACCCATATTAAAACTAAAGCCCTTTCCATCACACCTTAAATATGCTTATTTGGGTGGTAATGAGACTTTGCCAGTGATAATTTCATCTAGTCTTACACCTAAGCAAGAATCTAGCTTGATAAATATGTTGTCTCAACATAAAAAGGCTTTAGGTTGGACTATGGATGATTTGAAGGGTATAAGCCCTACTATTTGTATGCACAAAATTCTGCTTGATGATTATCACATCAATTCTGTTGAACCCGAAAGAAGGCTTAATCCAATTACGAAGAAGGTGGTGATGAGGGAGATAATCAAGTGGCTCGATGCTGGTGTTATCTACCCAATATCCAACAGTTCGTGGGTTAGCCTGGTACAGTGTGTACCCAAGAAAGGAGGCATGACCGTGGTGAGCAATGATGACAATGAGTTGCTACCAACAAGGACCGTCACGGGTTGGAGGATATGTATGGACTATAGGAAGCTCAACAAGGCAACCAAGAAGGACCATTTCCCCATCCCATTCATTGATCAAATGCTAGATTGATTGGCAGGGAAGGCCTTTTATTATTTCCTCGAAGGATACTCAGGGTACAACCAGATTGATATTGCACTCGAAGATCAAGAGAAGACAACCTTCACCTATCCCTATGGTACTTATGCCTTTAGAAGAATTCCCTTTGGACTTTGTAATGCTCTTGGAACTTTTCAGAGATGCATGCTAGCAATTTTTTCGGATATGGTTGAAGAGTTCTTGGAAATTTTCATGGACGACTTTTCAGTCTCCGGAGATGACTTTGAAGCATGTTTGGGTAACTTGGCAAAAGTGCTAAAGCATTGTGAAGAAGCTGACTTGGTTCTCAATTGGGAGAAATGCCATTTTATGGTGACCGAAGGAACTGTTTTGGGTCAAAAAATTTCAAAGAGAAGAATTGAGGTAGACAAGGCAAAAGTTGAAGTGATCGAGAAGTTACCTCCTCCCACCACTGTCAAGGGTATGTGGAGTTTCCTTGGCCATGCAGGCTTTTATCGAAGGTTCATCAAAGACTTCTCCAATATCTCAAAACCACTTTGTAATTTTCTACAGCAAAATCATCCATTTGTGTTCGATGAGGATTACCATAATGCATTCAAGGAACTGAAGAAGAAGCTTATCTCAGCACCCATTGTCATCCCCCCCGATTGGAACGAGCCCTTTGAGCTAATATGTGACGCAAGTGACAACGCAGTAGGGGCAGCACTTGGGCAACGCCGAGGTAAACTCTTTCATGTTATTTACTATGCTAGCCGCACCTTAAATGATGCACAAATTAATTACACCACAACTGAAAAAATTGCTAGCTGTTGTGTTTGCCTTTGATAAGTTTAGGTCATACTTGATAGGCACTAAGGTCATTGTTCATACCGATTACTCAGCTATCAAATACTTAGTGACTAAAAAGGATGCTAAACCTAGGATTATTATATGGATACTTCTCTTGCAAGAATTTGACTTGGAAGTTAGAGATGGGACATGATGTGAAAACCAAGTAGCTGACCATCTCTCTAGATTAGAGAACAAGGATGAAAATAGCATTGAACAAGAAATCAAGGAGGAATTCCCTGATGAGAAAATTTTATATGCTACAACAATTCCATGGTATACTGATATTGTTAACTATCTTGTTAGTGTTACTTTGCCTTATCTTTTCAAGCAATGTGCTGATCAAATGATAAGGAGGTATGTTCCCAAAGAGGAGCGAAAGGACATCATATTCCATTGCCACTCATTGTCGTGTGGAGGTCATTTTGGTGGAACAAGGACTGCTGCAAAGGTCCTACAATCCGGGTTCTATTGGCCAATACTTTTCAAGGACGCACACGAGCTTTGCAAGACTTGTGCCCGGTGTCAAAGAACAGGGAACATTTCTCGAAGAAATGAAATGCCATTGCAAGGCATCTTGGAGGTAGAGATCTTTTATATTTGGGGAATTGACTTCATGGGACCATTCCCTTCGTCTTTTGGAGATCTATACATCTTATTGGCAGTAGACTATGTGTCGAAATGGGTAGAAGCTGTGGCTACACAGAAGAACGACTCCAAAACAGTTCTCAAGTTTCTTCACAAGAATATATTCACTAAATTTGGAGCACCAAAAGCCATCATTAGCGATGAGGGATCCCACTTTGACAACAAGCTTATTGCCAAACCATTGTACAAATATGGGGTAAGGCACAAAATTGCTACGGCATATCACCCCCAGACCAATGGACAAGCTGAGGTCTCCAACCGTGAGATTAAACAAATACTTGAGAAGGTCATCAACCCCAAGAGAAAGGACTGGTCGCCAAAACTTGATGAGAGCTTATGGGCCTATCGAACAACTTTTAAGACACCATTGGGGATGTCCCCCTTCAAGCTAGTCTATGGAAAAACATGTCACCTCCCTGTCGATCTTGAACACAAGGCTTATTGGGCCATCAAAAAGCTCAACATGGATGCTGAACTGGCTGGTAAGAAAAGGCTGCTAGAGCTTAATGAGATGGAAGAATTTAGAGCCCATGTGTATGAGAATGCACGGTTATATAAAGAAAAAAATGAAGAAGTGGCATGACAAACACATTTTGCCACAACATTTTTCAGAAGGACAACAGGTGCTTCTTTACAACTCGAGGCTAAAGCTCTTCCCTGGGAAGCTCAAGTGTCGCTGGTCAGGGCCTTTCCAAGTTCACAAGGTGTATCCTTATGGTGCTGTCGAAATCAAAAATCTTGATGATGACACGATCTTTAAGGTTAATGGCCAGCATTTGAAGGTGTACAATGGAGCCCCAATCTTGCGAGACAAATCGTCTTTGCCCCTCAATGATCCTTACGAGTTTGCATCTCCCTTCCTATTCTCTTTATGTTATAGCATTTTCCTGCTTTTATGTCAATAAATAACTTATTTTTTAGTAATCTTTTTAGTTGTTTTTAGTGTGTTCTTGTCTTTCTTTTATGTTTGTTTTTATTACCCCCCATGTCAGTTATGCCTACAGGTTGCAGGTGGCACGCCAAGGCGAAAATTAAGGTTGGCAGGCTTTTCTTATTAGGGTTAGGTTTTGTCTCTATCCTAATAAGGGAACTTAAAAAGGAAAAAGGAATTTCTAAGGTTTGGGGGGTGGTGGTATTTAAAAAGCAAAAAGGGAAGTTATTCCTTATTTAATTCCTTTAAAACTCTAACCATTCAACACCTTGCCTTCTCTCTCCACCGTTTCCACTTTTCATTAAATAGCCATCATTTCTCTCCTCTTACACACGCCGTAAAACTATCTCATTCACCATCTCTCTCTATTAACGTATGACAGTTCCCAACCCCATCAACTTCCCTCCTCTCTCCCTTGTCCTTTTTTCTTAATCCTTTCTTCTTATCTTCATATTCTTCATTCGATTTCCTCTTAACTCCATTGAAGCCAAAACTTCACTTTCTTTACTACCCCAAAAAAAATTTCCCCACCCAATATTATCTTCTCTCCCTATCGTCACAATGGTCTGATGCAAGAATGTCTCTACTGCATCCAGTAGTGCCCAAGCACCACCCGTTTTCGAGATCAAGAAATTCTCTAACCCAACTGTCAAAGATCGATGGCAACAACTTAAAGAACAAAAGCCTTTTGCACAGCAAGAATTCAAGTTCCCAACTGAGGGGGAACAAGGTTTTGACAAAGAAGTGTTAGACGTAATCACTACACATGGCTGGGGAACTTTTTTGAAACACCCTGATGATATATACATCCCCCTGGTGAGGAAATTTCATACTCATCTGACGAGCCCCACCCAGTCCAGTGTGTACGTGGGAGGAGAGCAAATAAAATTTACAGCCACAACAATCAACAAATACTACGGTCTAAAGAATGTGGTCGACCACCATAGCCCTTTTGCAACTAGTGTTGATGCCCAAACACAAAAAGAAGTCCTTGAAGACTTGTGCTTCTGCGGGACTGAACTGGACATGGCCACTCGATCTGTGGAGCGGGGGCGCCTTAAACCTGAGGCCAAGGTCTGGAACCATTATGTGAAAACCTGTCTCATGCCCACATCCTACTCAGCCACTGTCCACATCAATCGGTTGCTCCTTATCCATTCTATCTTACATGGTCAGTCCATTGATGTTGGAAAGTTGGTTGTTGAAGTTTATGCCTGCCTCAAGAGGAAGCACATCTACTAATTTTTTGGAACCTCATTACAGCCCTTTGCCGAAAGAAACAGGTCTTTAAAGACCCTCAGGAAGACAAGAATATTACCGGCAAGAATGCGATCACACCAGCCCAAATCCCCGGTCTACGAGGATTTGATGAAGATGCCCAAGTTGAAACTGTTGAACACGGGGCCAAAACTTTTGTTGCAGCAAGGATTGCATTCTTGGAGACCACCACCAACCGCCTACGGTCTGACATGGATCACATGCATGGCAACCTCACAACATATTTTAGGTATGTGAAAGCAAGGGGTGTTGTTCTCAACGCATACTTCCGAGAAATGCTGCCCCACGTGACTGTCAACTTTCCTCCTTCCCTGAGAAACTATTTGCTACCCTGACAGACCCTCCCACTACAGCCAGAGCAAGTACTTCTCATCCCACCCCGGCTAAAAAGAAATCGGCACCTGCTGAGCCTGTTGTTGCGCGTAATAAGTGCTCCGCAATTGTGCAAGTGTACATGTCGGAAGTTATAGTATAAAAGATATCGTCTCCACATGGATTCGTGCCACTTCAAGAATCTAATCTCTTGCACTATAGAAACTAAAAACACAAATAGAAGATTATAAGACTAGAAAGCAATAAAGTAAAAGAATAGATGAGATCAAATAAGAGAGATAGGCCAGGTTATCGTGAGTTGAGGTGTGATAGCCGATTGGATCGTCTTGGTAAAAGAGTACAAGGGCAACTCAATTACTGTGGCAACTTGCACAACGGGGTTGCCTCAGCAACTAATTGATGGTTGATTGGGTGACTAGTTGGGCAACTACTTGGGTGTCTGGGCAGCAACCTTAAAGGTTCAGCAAAGCGTTCTTCAATGGTTTCTTCTTATCCCTAAGTCAAAACTCTAGCAACTTGTGCATTCCTTGATAAAACATCTCTGTGTGAATCAAGGGTGAACAACAACCAATCTTGCGCTCCTCTTAGCCGTTGAAATCCTTACTTATTCCTAAGCCGGATTAATCTTCACCATCAATAGATTGAATAAAGATCATATTCATTTGTTTCTTGAATCTAACTCTCCCGATATTAGATAGATAGATGAAGTTACGAGATCCTCTCCCAATTCACTCGCAAACAAGAATAAGAACCAAGAATGAATAAACCTTGAATAGAAAAGTGCAAACTCTTATTACCTAAACAAAATCTAATAGTTTCTCACAACCACAAGACACAATAACCTTAGCCAAATAGATTTAATTCATGGCTAGGTTCCAAAGAAACACAAGATAAAGAATGCCTAGCATGAACCTAATTGAACAAGAAAGAAAAAGATGAAGAATGGATGGAGCTTTGTCAAAATCCTCCTTGCCCTTGATGTTTGTCAAAAATTCTCTCCTCTCTCCCTCTTGGAGTTGACGGCTTGGTGATCTATTTATAGGGCTAGGTCAAAGTCCTCCTTTGAGGAGGAAGTTAAGTTGGAATTAAATTATCTTTAAAGAATAAAATTCTTTATTATAATTATATTCCTTCTAGAACTTCTCCTATATTCTTGGAATTTAATTCTTCTTTAACCTCTTCATGGAAATCAAACTCCTTTGGGATTTAGCTTTGCTCCACGTCATCTTGGGCTTGTCTAGTCATCTATTTCGACTACCATATCACCTTATTCTTTGTCGACAATTACCCTGGCAACTGGCTCGGCGTCTCCTTCATGCGTTGCCCTGGCAACTAGCTCGGCATCTACTTCATGCATTGCCCTGGCAACTAGCTCTAGCCTTGCTTTGGCAAGTAATCCTGCACATACACACAAAACACACCAAAGCAACATCTTTTCCCACAAAAATAACCAAGTTATGCAATCAAGCTCAACGATGGAAGGAAACATGGATTAATGCATGAATGACTAATTATGTAACTAATATGAGCCTAAGTCTAACAATAATATGAGTAAAAAGGTAAGAAAATAGTACTTTTGAACACTTATCAAACCCCCAAACTCGAACTATTGCTTGTCCTCAAGCAATGCAAACTAATAATTACCTGCCTAGACTTCAATTTTCACAAACTTAGCTTTGAACTTGATTTCAATTCTCAGAACCGGGGCAGAAAGTATGATTGGCTTTTCATTTTTCGAAAAACTTAGGAGTTACTCGGAATCAAACTGTAATGCGTGTGAGTGTGTGTGGAGTTGTGTGCAAGTTGATTTTTCAGATTCTATGCAAACAAGAGGTTTTCAAATTACTTCATTGGGTTCTTTTTAACATGCTTTCACTAGAGCCGATTTCCGGCACTTCTAGTGTTTTCTTTTTAGTTTCCTTAAGTTAATTAATTTATTCGACTAGAGCCGGTTTCGGGCACCTCTAGCGATCCATTTTTTTAGCACATGCTAGAAACAATTTCGGACACCTCTAGCATTCATCCAATTTTTATTCTAATCCCCCAATTTTTTAACTATCAACCTAAGTTCGCTAGAATTCCTTAAATCAATCAAGCCACAATAGTGTTTTATCAAGTTTAGCATCATAGTAAGATTCTAAGTGTTTCCATGTTTATCCTAGAATAAAAAGTTCTATCAATTAAGTACATTGGCAAAGTCATCATCGGATATTCATCAAATCTAGGAAATTCTTGTTCCAACTAAAGGTATGGCAAGCAATTTATGTATCCTAAATGCAATACTTAAGATGAATGGAACTAAACATGGTAACTACTAATAACAATCCCCCCCAAAACTTGAGTGAGGCATTGTCCTCAATGCATGCATTAAAGAAAAATAAAAATAACAAAAAATAAAATGCAGACGAGGACTTACTCTGAGAGATCATCGTCATGGATGATTAGTTTCCTTTTGGTCGGTGTCTTGATTCTCTTGCTTGAACGCAATGGTTGTTTCCTTGTTGCCGATGGTGGAATCGATCCTCGTACGGGGTTGTCCTCATTGTCCTCTTCATCAATGTCATTGGCTTTTCGCTTGGAGGATTCAATTGGTGCGGTCTTTGTTGGTGCAATGGAGGACTTTTCTGAATCTGAAAAATCAGACAATGATTTCGTACGAGTTGATTCGGGCATAGGTGCTTTACCTTTGGCTTTTGCAGTGGTTGTCGGGATGTCTTTAGCTTTGGTTATCGTGGCATCTTCAGGGTTGGTTGCCGTGGTGACTACTTCATTGGTTGCCGGGGCAAGGATCTCAACAGGAAAGATTGGGAACGGCACGCAGCTGTCCGGGTACTTTTCTAGGATGACTTGGGTGATGGCATTGTTGTGCTCCTTCATGTACCGCATGAACATTAGTTGCCGGTCTTCAATTTGCCTTAGGTGGCTCGCCAATGGTTGCAAGAGTGCTTCAAAGTGTCCCGGGGTTGATGGCTGAGTTGCCCGGGCGTTAGGTGCTTGGGCATTAGGGATTGCCGGGGCGGCAAGAGTGCTGCGACAATTGGAGGCCTTGAGGATTTTTTTGGTGCCTCTCCCATTAGCTTTCGGATTTGTGCTTGATTCCAACTGGACTTTGGTAGGGCCTTTTCATCGGTGGACTCACTTGGGACATGCATCTCCTTGCAAAGATTAGAAATTAAGCAAGGGAAGAAAAGAGAACCCTTGTCCTTTGAGCTACATACAAAAATCTCATCACAAATAATTTTTCCAATGTTAATGATGCGATTAAGCAAGATAGAATGTATGAGCAAAAGACGTGGTATATCAACGGTAGTATTGTGTGTGGTGGGCATTAAAGAAGTTTTAACAAACTTATTCCATAATTTTGCCTCAGGTTTAAGCCGAAGGTGATTTACCGTGCCCTTGTATTTACCGTCGTTCCAATGAGTTCCCTGTAGAGTGAGTTCTTGAAGCACCTTATTGAGTTGCTTGGGCGTGATTTGATCAACAAAGGCTTGAAGCTCGTCCTTCTCAATGTAGAGCCTGTAAAAGGTGTTGACATTTCCGGGGCTTATGAGTATGGCCTTGTCACGAACAAAAACATAAGGATTATCTGGGTTAGGTGAGTGAGCATAGAATTCTCTTACCCATGAGATGTTACCCGATTCCGATTGATGGCAAAAGATTTGCCACTTTTGATGTGCAATCCTCTAAAAGATGAATGGTTCAAGGCCAAAATCTTGACGAGAGTTGGAGTATTCAAAGCCTTATTCTTCGTAAATCTTTCGGCTTTCAAATTTGGAGTGAAATCTTTCTTGAACCACCGGTGTAGCAAACTTCTTGTATCTTGGTTCTTTAGAGGAACTTGGATGAACCAAAAGTTTAAGTTTGGATGCCATGGATGATCTTGGTTGTGAGTTTTGTAAAAACAAAGAAAAGAAAATAAAAGAAACTAAAGAGTTTCAAGATGAAAAGTAGGAATAGGTTTCTTGGAAGTTAAGGGTGATGGGTTATATAGAAAAGATAGGTAGTAAATATGGTGGATGAGATTAATTTTGGAAAGAAGAAAAAGAGGGTTTTGGTTTAGGGGAAGGGTGATGGCTAGGGGGTTTAATTAGGGTAAGTTGGAGGCTTTATATAAGCCTTAGATTCAGCCCATTAATTTCCTTGTTGAAGATGTTTTCCTTCTTGGATCAAAATTCCTCTTTATCTTGAACTCTTTTCCTACAATTCAAAGACAAATCAAATAAGGATTAA
This sequence comes from Hibiscus mutabilis, assembly GCA_019671005.1. Taxonomy (NCBI): domain Eukaryota; kingdom Viridiplantae; phylum Streptophyta; class Magnoliopsida; order Malvales; family Malvaceae; genus Hibiscus; species Hibiscus mutabilis. The sequence continues at coordinate 57,543,165 of CM033715.1, forward strand.
AATTAAAGATAAACTAATAAAATAAATAAATAAAGATGTGTAAAGGGATTCTTAAACTTAAACAGATAAAAAAGAAAATAAATATATCCTAAAAATATAATAATAATCGAAAATAAAAAAAATAATCGGAAATAATAAAAATAAAACTAAAAAAATAAAAAAAATATCGAAAGGTGAGCATGCTCATGCATCTCCTAAGTTGACCACTTCTTTGTTATGTTCCACATGGGCACCATTGTAGCGCTTTAATCATTGTCCATTAACTTTGAATTCATGTTTGTCAGTGATGGACTTGATTATCACGGCACCATGGGAGAATGGTTTGACAACTTCGAATGGTCCTGACCATCTTGATTTCAGCTTTCCCGGGAAAAGTTTTAGCTGAGAATTGAATAAGAGAACTAGTTGCCCTGGCGTGAATTGTCGCGGCAATAGTTTCTTGTCATGCCATTGCTTTGTTTTCTCCTTGTAGATTCATGCATTGTTATAGGTGAGTGCACGGAATTCTTCTATATCGTTGAGGTCTAACAAACGCTTTTTTCCGACACTTTCCCAATCCATATTCACGGTCTTGATTGCCTAATATGCCTTGTGTTCGATTTCTACCGATAGATGTCATGTTTTGCCATAGACAAGTCGAAAGGGGGACATGTCTAAGGGTGTTTTGAATGTAGTGCGATATGCCCAAAGTGCGTCATCTAGTCTTAATGACCAATCCTTCCTAGAGGGATTTACAACTTTCTCGAGTATACCCTTCAATTCTCGGCTGGAAATTTCTACTTGCCCATTGGTTTATGGGTGATATGCCGTGGCAATCTTGTGTGATATGCTGAAGCGTTGCAACATCTTGGCAATAAGTATGTTGTCAAAATGCTTGCCTTCGTTACTGATAATTGCTCTCGGCATCCTAAACCATGTAAATATGTTTTTTTGCAAGAATCATTGCACGGTCTTGGAATCGTTGTTGGGAACTGCAGCTATCTTAACCCATTTAGACATGTAGTCAACGACAAGTAGAATGTAGAGGTTGCCGAATGAAGATGGGAAAGGTCCCATAAAATTGATCCCCCACACATCGAATAATTCCACCTCGATGATGTTTTGGAGCGGCATCTCATGTCGTCTAGAGATCTTGCCCGTCCTTTGGCAACGATCACATTGCTTGTAAAAGTCTTGGGCATCTTTGTACAATGTTGGCCAATACAAACCGGATTGCAACACTTTGGCCGCAGTACGAGTTCCTCCAAAATGTCCTCCATAAGGTGAGGAATGGCATTGCCAAAGTTCATTCTACTACTCCTCTTCAGGGACACATCGGCGTATAACCTGATTTGCACATTGTTTAAACAAAAGAGGCTCGTCCCAAAAGTAATGCTTAGCATCATGGCGGAACCACTTTTTCCCTTGGTGAGTAAGACCATAAGGTAAAATACCACAAAAGGAAATTAACTAAATCCGCGTACCAGGGTATTACCGAGGTATGTGCTACCATGGCAACTGATCCCAAAATTGTTGAGGTGTGCGCATCCATGGTTGCCGAGGCAACTAAAAGTTGCTCATCCGAGAATGCATCGCATATCTCTAGATCTGCGTCCTCCTCCCTATTGCATTTTAAATGTTAAAAGTGATCGGCCACTTAATTTTCTGTTCCTTTCCTGTCCTTAATTTCAATATCAAATTCTTGTAAAAGAAATATCCAATGAATCAAACGAGGTTTGACATCCTTTTTAGCAAATAGATATTTGATTACCGAATGGTCCGTATGAACAATTACCTTTGTACCAATCAAATAGGATCGTAACTTGTCAAATGCGAAAACTACAGCTAGTAACTCTTTCTTCGTTGTTGTGTAATTCACTTGAGCACTATTAAGAGTTTTACTAGCGTAGTATATCACATGAAAGGTCTTACCTGTGAATTGGCCTAGGACTGCTCCTAGCGCAAAATCACTTGCATCACACATGAGCTCAAAAGGTAGCGTCCAATCTGGTGGAACGACAATGGGTGCCGAGGCAAGCTTTTCCTTTAGGGTTTCAAATGCTTGGGTGCAAGAATCATCAAATTCGAAGACTTTATCTTGTTCAAGCAAATTGCACAAGGGTTTAGTGATTTTAGAAAAATTATGAATGAACCTCCTGTAAAAACCTACATGTCCAAGAAAGCTTCGAATTCCTTTAACTGAACTTGGTGGGGGTAATCTCTCGATCACGTCCACCTTGGCTTTGTCTACTTCAATTCCCTTGGATGAAATCTTGTGGCCGAGCACTATTCCTTCATCTACCATAAAATGACACTTCTCCCAACTGAGGACTAAATCAGTTTCTTCACATCTTGCCAACACCTTCTCTAAATTGCCGAGGCAGCTGTCGAAGTTATTACCAAAAACAGAAAAATCATCCATGAAGATCTCAAGAAAGACTTCAACCATGTCTGAAAAGAGTGCCATCATGCATCTTTGGAAGGTTGCCGGGGAGTTACATAATCCGAACGGTATCCTTCGGAAAGCATAAGTACCGTATAGGCATGTAAAGGTTGTCTTTTCTTGATCTTCTGGTGCTATGGCAATTTGATTGTAACCTGAATAACCATCAAGAAAACAATAAATGGTTTACCTGCAAGACGGTCAAGCATTTGATCAATAAAGGGTAATGGGAAGTGATCTTTCCTAGTGGCTTTGTTTAGCTTTCGATAATCCATACAAACCCTCCAACCGGTCATAGTCCTGGTTGGAATGAGTTCATTGTTTTCATTACTTACCACTGTTATACCTCATTTTTCGGTACACATTGTACCGGACTTACCCATGTACTATCAGAGATAGGGTATATAATGTCAGCCTCAAGCCACTTGATGATTTCTTTCATTACAACCCCTTTCATGGCATGATTCAGTCTCCTATGGGCCTCAATTGAAGGTTTGTGATCATCTTCCAACAAAATCTTGTTCATGCACATCGCCGGGCTAATTCCCTTCAAGTCGGCAATTGTCCACCCTGTTGCCTTTTTGTGTAGCCTCAACATTTTGATCAGCTTATTTTCCTGCTCAGGCTGTAACTTAGAAGAAATAATTACAGGCAATGTATTATCGGTTCCTAAGTATGCATATTTTAGTTGCTCTGGAAAGTGTTTCAACTCAAGAATCGGTGGTTGTTCAATAGAGGGCTTTTCGAGCTTACCTTTCTTACCTGAGTAATCCAGTGGTTCAAAGTATGTACCTGGTCGATTGACTAGCCAATTTGCCTCTTCTTGTTATTCCTCATCGACCGGTTCTTCATACTCCTCAGGTTCCTCTTGATCAGCAATGTAGTTGCGAGGCAACTAAATTCCTCGTCGAAGTTAAACTCTACCGTGGCATGAAGAAGTTGGCATTCTTCTGAATCATCGGCATGCCTTAGTGTTTGGAGCACATTTAGTTTAACTTGCTGGTCATTCACCCTCATTGTGAGTTCTCCCTTTTCAACATCGATCAAGGTTCTCCCTGTTGCTAGGAATGGTCTCCCGAGAATGATAGGTGCATGCTCATCTGCTTCACAATCCAAAACGATAAAGTCAGTGGGAAAAATAAATTTATCAACTTTTACCAATATGTCTTCGATTTTTCCCTTTAGATGCACATAGGATCTATCGGCTAGCGGTAGCATAACTGTTGTAGGTCTTGTCTTCCCAATTCCTAGTTTTTGGAAAACTGATTTAGGCATCAAGTTTATGCTAGACCCAAGGTCGCATAATGCTTTTCCGACATAGTGGTTTCCAATGGAACAAGGTATTGTGAAACTTCTGGGATCCTTCAACTTGGGTGGTATACGATTGTGCAACATGGCCATGCATCCCTCTGTTGCGGTAACTATTTCAAACTCTCATAGCCTTGTTCTCTTGGACACAATGTCTTTAAGAAACTTGGCATAGTTCGGCATTTTTTCAATTGCTTCCACCAATGGCAAGTTGATGTGGACATGCTTTAGGATATCAAGAAACTTCTTGAATTGATATTCTTGCTTTTGTCGCTTCAACCTTTGTGGGAATAGTGGTGGAAGTCGGATATCCTCGATCCTTTCATTGGTTTGGAACCTGATTGACGGTATTACCGGGACAACAGAGTTGCCAAGGCATTGTCAATTTGGGTTGCCTAAGCATGCTTATCGCAAGTTGCCGAGGCATCCTTATCACCGGTTGCCGAGGCATGCTTATTGTCGGTTGCCACGCAATTCCTGGTTCAGCATCTGAGGCTTTGCCGCTAGGTTCGTCTTGATATCTTTGTGAAGTTTTGTTTGATGAGCAAGCTTGAGCCTCTTTAAGTTGTTGGCCACTTCTAGTGGTGATCGCCTTACATTGCTCATGGGCAGTTCCTCTTGCAACTTCGGTATCGCTAGGTAAAGCTCCTTGCGGTCTAGTATTCAAGTTTTGAGCAAATTGTTCAACTTGATTTTCCAGTGATTTGATTGCCGCATCTTGGTTTTCCAATCTCATCTCGGTCCTGTTAATAAAAGCATCAGTTCTTTTTATGAAGTTATTATTCTCAACCATATAAGATTCAGTTTTCAACATAAAATCATTTAGAGAATTTTCCAAAGAACTAGATGTTGTCGGTTGTTGCTGCGGCAACTGTTATCGTGACATATTCTGCTGGAATTCTGATGCTTGTGCATTCTGATTGTTCTAGTTTAGAGCATTGTTGGGATTACTCCATGAAAAATTTGGGTGTTTCTTCCAAAATAGATTTCAGACCAACCCAATAGTACTCTTCTTTCAAGCCTTGATACATCTGAGTACTACCGGGATGCATAGCAAAAGGACTAGAATGCGCTTCAGTCAAAATGGTATGCCTCAACTCATCACCATTAGGCACCACTATCCGATCTTTAAAACACAGCACCCTATCATCATTAAAGTGAACATATGTCAGATTTCCATCCATAATATCCTTATCATGCGGTACTAACGCATCTTTAAAAGGTTGCTTGTCCTTAATTAAATGTGACAAAGATGGCTTTACTTTCAACTCGGCCATCAAGCCCCCATCCCGCGTCACACTTAACTGCACAAACATCACCCTCAATTCCACCATAACTTTCCTACTCAAGGCATCAGCCACCATATTAGCCTTTCTAGGTTGATAATCAATTGTCAAATCATAATCATTAAGCAACTCCAACCATCTACGTTGCCTAAGATTCAAATACTTTTGTGTCATCAAATATTTCAAACTCTTATGATCCATGTAAACAGCACACTTCTCACCATAGAGATAGTGCCTCCAAATCTTCAAAGCAAGCACAACCCCGGCAAGCTCAAGATCATGTGTAGGATAATTGCGCTCATGCACCTTCAACTATCTAGACACATAAGTCATAAATATTCCTTATTGCATCAACACACAACCCAAACCTACATATGATGCATCACTATAGACAACAAACTCCTTACCCGACTCAAGTTGAATCATGATTGGAGCCTACGTCAAAGCCTCCTTCAACTTTTCAAAAGCTCATTGTTTATCCTCCGTCCACTCGAAACAGACTTTCTTTTGCTGCAACTTTGTCAAAGGGGTAGCAATCCTTGAAAAATCATCCACAAACCGACGGTAATAACCAGTAAACCCAAGGAAACTACGAACCTTCGACACAGATTTAGGTGACTTCCAACCTATCACCTCATCAATCTTGTGTTGGTCAACATAAATTCCTTCAGCCGACACAACATGCCCAAGAAAGACAACTTCCCTAAGCCAAAACTCACACTTGCTTAACTTGGAATACAGCTGATTATCCAACAATGCCTGAAGCACAATCCGCAAGTGTCTATCATGATCCTCCTCGGTACGAGACTACACAAGGATATCATCCATAAACACAACCATGAGTTGGTCCAAAAACTCATGAAACACCCGATCCATCATGTCCATGAAAGTAAAAGGGGCATTAGTCAAACCAAACGGCATCACCAAAAACTCATAATGCTCGTAACTCATACGAAACGCAGTCTTAGGCATATCCACATCCTTTACTTTCAACTGAGAATACCCATACCTCAAATCAATCTTAGAAAACACAGAAGCACCTCTAAACTGATCGAACAAATCATCAATCCGTGGTAAAGTATACTTATTCTTAAACGTCAACATGTTCAGTTACCAATAATCAATACACATTCGCATCATGCCATCCTTCTTTTTCACAAACAACACTGGTGCACCCTACAGTGAAACACTAGGCCTAATAAACCCTCGATCAAGAAACTCTTAAAGTTGCATCTTTAACTTTTTCAACTCTTTCGGTGCCATGCGATAAGGAGCAATAGACACCGGAGTTGTATTTGCATATAACTCAATGTCAAACTCTACTTCCCTATTCAATGGCAAACCTAGTAACTCCTCTGAAAAAACACCTAGAAACTTACATAATATAAAGATGTCCTAAACACGTACCTCCTTTGATCTTGGATTCATAACATAGGCTAAGAATGTATGACATCCAAAATACATCAAACGACTGGCTTCCAGAGCTGAAACAACATTAGACAAGAACTTAACATTTTCACCCACAACAACCACTTCGTAATCATCATCAAGTTTCAAGGAAACTCGCTTGGACTCAAAATCAACTACAGCCCTATGCTCAGTCAACCAATCCATACCCAAGATTACATCAAAATCGTGAAACGACAACTCCATCAAATCAACCGCAAACACATGACCTTGAACCGCCAAAGAACATCTACTAAATAACCTTCTTGTAACAACCGTCTCTCTAAAAGAACTAGTTACATGCATACCCACATCCAACACTTCTACTGGTATATTAAGTAAATGTGCATGCTCACGCAATATAAATGAATGTGTAGAACCAGAATTAACCAAAGAAAACAACGACAAAGATTGTAATGTAAATGTACCTACAATCACATTGGTGTCATTACGCCCCTCGCGATGTGCATCCACCCTCGCATGACCACCACTTTCAAGTTGAATAGAAACAGTATAAGCCATCGTCCTCAGACCCTCGTCCTTTCGCTGAAACTGCCCTCAGCCACGACCACGACCTCTCTATGGTGTAGCCACAGGTGCCCTGGCCTGTCCACCACTTGCCAATGACGAAAAATGATGTCTCAAATGATCGCTCAATCCACAACTTCAACAAGAGTTGGCAGCAACAGGTGAGCCAAATGTGGACACTCTTGCCTTACGTGATCAAGCGATCCACAAACCCAACAGGTATTATCTATCGCTCTAGCCTAGGTACCCTTACCCTACAATCCTTGCCCAGCACTACCTCCACCTCACCCCAACTTAGGGCGATACCTTTTATCACGATACTTCTTAAACTGACCACGACTTGAACCAGAGTCTGCAACTCTCTTGCTAGAGCCAGAACCTTCCACACAAATAGATAAACTTAGGTTTTGCTCAATGTCCTTCGTCTGTGTAACTAAAATGTCAAAATTCGTGTAGTCAAAAGCAAACATATACATCTTAACATCTTGCATTAATCCATAACGGAATCAGTCACAATGATTCCTCTCATCCAGTACCAATGCAGAAGTATATTGGCTCAACCGTAAAAATTGTACCTCATACTGCGCTACAGACATACTGCCCTGAACCAAATCCATGAACTTGCGCTTCATTTAATCCAAGTATCTAACTCCCAGATACTTCTTCTTAAAGGCAACTCAAAAGAACTCATAGGTCACATCATCGAGTTCTATGCCTGCAGTCAAGGTAGTCCACCAACTATAGGCATCTCCCTGCAACAGGGATATAGCACATCCCAGTTTACGGGCATCATTGCACCTCATTTGTTCCAAAATCTGATCGATACTGGCCATCCACTCTTTGGACGCTTCGGGTGCCAACCCTCGAAACTCAACTTTTCCCAAACTATGCAAACATTCCAACGACAACCCCTTCTACCCAACAACCGGCACAGGTGGTACTTGCTCTACTCTTACAGATGGATTAGGCGAAGAGGGTGGCAGCCTCTAGGAGGTATAACGTCCTCCTAATTCTCTTGCCCAACAGCAACAACATTCGCACCAGATCTTAATTCTCTCCTCAGTCCCATCGTGCTAAAATGTCTAAGGTATGATAATTAAACCACAACAAAAACAATTAGGCCAGCTTCAAGTAAGGATCCAAGACTTCATTTCCAAATAAAACATTTCAGACTGTAGTAATAAGGCAATGTGTCCCACAAAATATCACCCCAACATGGCATGTAATAATCAACAGTCCTATAAACAATCACCGTGCATAGAAAACAATAGTAACCAACCAATAACAACATTCCAACAATCATAACCTCATCCCATTTATTGCAAACCTGTCTCTGTTGCCACCAAATATAACCCCCTCGACTCGGCCTAGACGTAAGACTGAACCAAGCGAGCTACATTGGGTTTTTTCGAAACAAAACCTGAAACGGTTAACTAAACTTAAGTCTATTTATTTTTCTTTTTATCTTATCTAGATGCATCATTACATCCTATACTAGCATGCTGGCAGCGGGTGAAATCTTAACTAAACCGAGCGCCGATTAGACATCTAATTAAGCGAGTTGCAATTTAGGGACTAAATTGTAATTCTATAAAGTTATGAGGATTTAATTAAAATTTGAGTTACCAAATCTCAATGAATCAGATTACATGCTTGCTTGCCAAATTTCAGCTCAAAACAATAATCCAAACTCATACAACTGCATTCAAGAACATTAGGGACCAAAATCAAAGAATTGAAAACTTCAAGAATCACATCAACTGAATTAAAAACAGCCCGAATTGGTATGCGGGGCACCTGTACCGATATGGGGCTTCATTATATAGGGTCGTACCGGTATGTGAACAAGGCGCATCGGTACACGGGCTTAGTTGAGAAAAAGTTGATTTCTAGTAGCTAAAGCCCATATTGATACGATTCTTAGTGTACCAGTCCAAGGCCATTTTCCAGCCTACCTATACCTATACGGGTCTCAGCGTATCAATAAGACCTAACCTGAAATGCCCCATTTTGCTGGTTTTTCATACAATCAAGGATTCAAACATGCTATAACCATCCATAAACATGTACACCACTAAACTAAAGATCAAACCATGCCAGAATTTCAATGAAACATGATCAAAACATGGAAACATACTTCAATCATAAGTCTAGAGGCATTCTTCATAGAAACCAATCCAGCCAATGCACGAAACGTAAATCTGCATCAAAAGAAAACATATAAAGCCTCATATAACTTCACAACAACCAAATAAACTTGCACAAACTGGTGTTTAGCAAATAACCCTCTCAAACCTTTAATTCTTTGCATTGATGGACAAAGAGAGCGTAAGCACACTAGACTTAATGAGGAGTTCTCAAAACACAACACCGTCAATGCATTTAAAAGTAGTTTGCAACTCACAGTGAAATCGTCATTTAAAACACCATCATGCCTTTCAAGCCAAGCACCTAAAATTTTCCAAAACATGCATATTAAACCATATGCAACATGTCTCATGGATCAACAACAAAATCTCATTTGGTACCCTGAATTTAAGCTTTTCCATACATAACAACCATACGCAAAGCTTAAAGAGTAAACATGTATAAACCAACATTATACAACATAATCATCATCATGATACATTATCAATTATATTTTCTTTCAAGTGATCATAACCAAGTTCCACTTTACAAAATATTACATCGGGTACATGGATTCAACAGTTTCCTCTCAACACTTCATGTAATCTCATCTAGAATTCAAGGTACATTCCCAACCGAGTACCATCACAACCCAATCATCGGTTACATGCATAATCCACTAACGGGAGTTTTCGGTACCATATAACCCCTAACTGTTAGGGTACTCGTGTTCGAGTATTCGATATACATAAACCCCTCAACACCCGAGGTAACCTATTATAGTGCACTATCAATCCTATGGCATGCCAACTATATCCGATAACATTTTAAACCACATCACTTGCCAATATAATTCATTATTAACCATTTACCTCATTGTTTTTATATGCAACATCAAAACCATTTCCAATACATTAAACCATGCATTTCAAGTATTCCTCATACTTACATGGATCGTTTTCCCAATGCATCCATCATCAATATATGATCAAAAAAGTATAAAACATACTCAAAACATGCTTAAACAATAGGTACCATGTTTTTCAAAAACAAGTGCAAAAAACCAATTTCACCAAAGCACGACCGAGGGAGAAATCTCATCATACTTACTTCTGAGTTTAAACCAGTGGTACAAGCTTAATTTAAACTCCCAAATAACCTTTGAACTATTTCAAAGATGAAATCCATGTTCTAACTCACTAACTTTGCAAAACGTCGTTTGCTGATGCGAACTACTCCTCCAAAGCTTCCGAAATGGTGTCGTAAGCTTGAGGATCAACCTCCCATTATTTTACCACACAACAAAAAAGGATTCAATGCATCAAAATGCATTCAACGACCCAGTAAAATTTGTAAAACCCTCAACCCAGATGTCATATTTGGGCCTTAAGCCCAAACCAAAAGCCATAAAATTCTTAAATTGGGTTTAGCCCAAACAAGTTATTTCATAAAAGCATTAAAAGTCAATAGTTGAAAATATAAATAAATTATTTAAAATTTACAAAAGAGGTCCACTTTAATTTAAAACATTTAAATACTTGACTTGATTAATACAATTTCAAAAGTAAGGGTTACAAACTCAACCACGTAAGGTCCTATGAATACATAGCCCACAGACTCAACTTATGCACGGAAACAACGATTTCAAGCGCTGAGCTTACAAATCTCATTGGTACACATCTACTCTATTATACTTCATGCTAATCATAAACATAAGCATGCAAGCTAGTTCAAGCAATAAGGAGTGATAAATAAATACTACTACTAGTCGCCTAAACACATGATCTCATCATAGCAATCATCATACGTGGCACACAAGGCCCAACCATACTCATAACATGGCTATATAACATCAAATACATATGGCGCTACCTCTAGCCGCCTATCTTTGTATCAATAGCAAGCACATAGGCTTCATATACCATATAAACATAATACCACAATATAGGAGTGAGGCCCAATCCCACTAAGCATCAAGATCACACTCTGGGTGAAGCCTAATTTCACTAAGCATCAAGATATAGACACTCTTTGGGTGAGGCCTGGTGCCATTAAGTGTCGGGATACATACATCCATGCTTGAAATCTCTCATTAAGCATCTTCGAATGAGTCTTGGTCCCACTAAGCCTCAGTTCATACACTCGGGAATCTTCAACCATTATGTTGCAACACACTCTTTGTCGCACTAGGTATCCAAAACCCATCAATCAAGATGATTCAATCATCTAGGTGTCCATATCAGCACATAGCAAGGACACATCTACCACACAGCACACAACATCACACGATCCACCAAGGATCCCTACGGTTGCTATGACCATCAAACTATCTGATTAAGTTTACCAACTTATTAATACATTATAGAAGTGTACATTAATCATACTCATTAATTATATTATTAAACCATATTATCTCATTTATATCTCACGTCAATTCTCATCTTTATTAGCATTGTAGATTATTCCGTTTAGTGGGTACCATTACTTGAACACAAGTATCGATGCAGTACCCCAGGTACCGATACTCATACGTGTATCGATACAAATATTACTTACTAGAAATCCTAGATTTCCTCAATTACTGGTACGGATCAAAACGTACCAATACAGACCCCAATCGCATACAAGTGCAGCTAAAGTCATCCTGATACCCTATTCATGGGTTCGTACCATTTCCTTGAATTACGATTTACAACACTTTACTCGATCCTATAGCATATAAAAGTTATTAGAGTTGGTTTACTAACGCATCCCCCCCAATTAATATTATTTATTGGCTTCATAATCATTTAATCAGGCATTCGTCCCTAAAGCATGAATTCCATCGAATCACATCAATCCATTCAAACAATCATACAAAGTATCACAATCATCTCAATCAATCAAATATCACACAAGCATCACAAATGACCCTACATGGTCTCTAAAGCCTCCAATAGTCTCATCATGCATCTCATAAATATCAAGTCTCATACTATCAATACACAAACATCTGTATTCATCAACAACCTATTTTGTAGACACAAGCATGAAACTCAATCATATTTATGATGCTCATCCAAGATTCTTGAATATTCCACTATACTCGATATCTGATCCCGAATAATCCTTATATACCTAATAATATTATAAGTATCTCTTACCCACATACTTTAAAGAATCCAAAGGGTCAAAAGCGTAAAAATAGCTTACATGGTTCAAATTTGGTGAAACAAACTACGCCATTAGATCCAGAACATCGAGAAACCCCTAGGTAGGATCCCCAGAAAAAGTCAATGGTGGTCAACGGTCATTGGCGGTTAACGGCGACGCAACAATGGTCAACGACTGGTGGCAACTCATCTTGGCGACTGGCGGTATGGCTCAACGGCTAGCAGACTGGCTCGAGCTCGGCTCAGTAGGCCATCTTGGTGACTTGGGCCTAGCGGCTCGGCTTAAGCTAAATATAGCTGCCCAGTGTAGCTGTGCCTCGCCCATGCGAAGGGGCGGCACATGGGGGCGTGTACGGTGGCTTTTGGCGGCCGGTTGACGATGGCAAACGCCCAGATCAGTTGTCTTGACGCCATTGAGCATAGTCGTGGCCTTCTTTCTTCATTTTGAGCACTTTAACCCTCTCAAATCAACAACCCAAAACTTCCTCTCACTCACCCCCTCCTATTGGGACTCAGATGATGATGCCGCTGGTATCGGTGAACTCGTCTCGACGAGATGAACAAAATGGTGGTGAAGGTGTCAAAAACGGATGACCAGATCTCCGTAGATCAGTGTTTGACGTTAAGGAAGGATAGGAAAAAGAGAAAGAAAATAAAGATGTAAAAAGGTGAAAAAGAGGAGAGAGAAGGGAAAGATAAAATTCTAATTTCCCTCCCTTTTTTCCCCTTTAATTTAAACTATCATCTTCCTCTTTTCTTTTGTACAAGGCCCAAAGCCCGGGCCCAAGACCGAATTTAGTAACCCGATATTTGAGTCGTTATAACTCTTCCCCCTTAAAGAAATTTTGTCCTTAAAATTTATACTGGTAAACCTCTGGACATGCTAAAGCCTTTATAACTCTCCAACGTTCTCAAACATATCCCGATGCGCTACTCTAATATCTCACCACACTTGTCAAGCATAATGTCTTCTAACGATACGAACATAAACTCAATTGATTCTTCCTCTTAGAAGGAATCCAACCTTGCTCGATACACTATAAACGACAAGCAAAACCCAACGGTACCTGACAAATCTATCACACGAATACGCCATCAAAGAAACTTTACTTATGTCATAGAACTCAAAAGGTTGATGCACACAAAATCCTTCTATAACTCCACATGATCTAAAAAGAATAAGAGTTAAACAAGCAATGTATCCAAAATAAAATGATTCCTCTCGCGGTGACTCCTTGAAAAAGGTTCTAACTCCGACGACATCCCTTATCAAAATCATTGCTTGCTCGGTGCAAGACTTCTAAAAATGAACATCGTCTCAACTCACCTCAAGCACATACCCTAAACTAGACATGATAACTGATATCGACAACTAAAGTAGCTCCCAAAAACTCTTCTTACGCAAGAGTCTTACACTCCAAACTAAGCAGACTTTCTATTTGATCCTCATCTTTGCCTAAATATCAAATGGTACATACCAAGGACTATTTCATTATTCAACAAAATCCCATCGAAATGATGCACTCACAATTTCTTTGCAAAGTCTACAGTCATCCATTTGATTTCCACTGAAGAACATCGAAGCATCACAAAAACTCTAAAAAACTAAATGTTCGACTCTGAACTGATGGCAGGTCAACCACTTATCACTATCTCAAACACATGACTCCATACTATCTACCTACACACGTGGCCAAAGTTTGGTATAAACTATTGCTCTCAACATTCACCATATACTTACCACTTTACTATAAGAAGAATTTCTTGCCTTGGCATGTCTTCCTATAAAACACCCACGACAAGATCCCAAGTCCACCAGAAACCATCGGACCTAAATTCAATCACAACATTGTATCATCTTAATTAGAACTTGAAGCTTACACAACCATCTGAGAAACAAGCATTGATACCGCATAGAGGTAGTATTGGTACTCCCTTACACAACCATCGCTGAAAATCCTTGACCACCCCACGCGGGCAACCTGATACTCAAATATGGACTAACTCCGTACACTCCATCACTTACCAAGTTCACTTTCCTTAGGTGGTGATCAACAACACAGTCAATAGTTTCCAATTACTTCGACTCACATTGCTATCCAAATCTCAAATTCTTTAAAAATCAAGTACCCAAAATTCACATTGTTGGGGTAGGCACACCCCTCATCCTTCTTACAAAAAATACAGTACTGAGAAAACAACAAAACAACCTCAGAAATCTCAAAACCTTACTCAACCTTAATTGAGTCAGAACTGTTGTCACAACAAAATGATCTCACGTAGCTCGGATTCCCACTAATGTTCCTTGGCTTGCCTCAAGGAAATATGGTAAAAATCAAAAGCATTTACGAAGTCTCAAACCATTGATTCCTTAATTGATTACACGTTAACTAACCTTTCCCCCACACAAGGTAATTAAGGTAATTATCTTGCCAACACTTATATTTCCATATTCCTTATGCATTAACATGTGTCACGCTAAGCATCAAATTTATATTCGAGAGATGATAAGGTGGCCCCCACTTTATCATCGCTAAAACATCTTACACATCACTACGTACATCAACTGTTATCACAATAAAATTTAAAAAGAGAAATCCACATTCCAAAATCCATTTCAAAACTTCAAGCCTTTAACATTTTAAGCACGACCATCTTATTCTTGAACTACTCTCGGAAAAATATGCGGGTACCTCACAATCGGCTAAACGAGTCATCCACCATAGAAGACACATAAGGGTCTTCCATTGTCACTTAACAACCTGTCAACGGTTTAAGCACAACCTCAACGAACCAACATCTTACTTAAAGAGCATAAACAAATACTCTGGCAGTCTGAAAGTTCCCCAAGCATCAAACTGTACACATGAGCATAAGCCCACCATTCCAACATGTCTCATAACCCCGTTTTGTCATTCTCAAAACGACCACCACAAAAATCACGGTAAAAGGGCAACGGTCCAAACATACTCATTACCAAATGTTGGGTTCCCTTGAGGTCTTGAAGCCTCGAGCACTCTCGACATTACTGGCTAGCATCGCAGTAACATACCACATCCAGCATGGAAGAAAAAAAGGTTGGAGAATGTTACTAACAAACAATACGGTGATCGATGCGATAAAATTTAATCATAGTTTGATAAACAATTAATACGTGCTTGACCAATCATGCAAAGTCAGCATAGGAGGTTTACCAGTTTAATATAATGCTTGGATCTACAATTTAGGGACAAATTTTAGACTTTTTCAAGTTTTAAGGACTAAACTATAATTCTTGTGATTTATGGGTCCTTTATTGAAATTAACTATACCATGATGAAATTTAATCCATGATCAATATTCATGCGAACTATCAGTTTAATCGGAGTTAGTTTACTAGTTCGATTAAACTACGTAATACTTAGTGACCAGTTTGTAAACTTTTTAAAATTATGTTCTTGGCCTATTAGCATAATTAACTGACACCGTATCGAAACACCTAAGAGGTGTATTGATACTGGTTGACATAATTTGACTTTGACCATTAACCCTTTTTCGATATGCTTAGGGCCGTACCAGTAACAATTTGCATAGGTTCAAATACCACATGATAATGATGCTTACCTATTTCGATATAGCTGGAGCTGTATTGCTAATGATTAACCATGGTTGACTTGTTTCGATACGCTCTAAGGTCGTATCGATACTATTAAGTTCACAAACCTCACTGTCCAATTCCGTATCAAAATAGCATGAGCCTGTATCGATACACCTTAGTTGACTTATACTTTGACTAACCAAATATACAAGGCTGTACCGATACAAGTTGCCCTGTATCAGTTCGCTCTATACTGTAATGACAGATTTTGTCTAGTTTTTGACCAATTTAACTATTAAACCTTGTTGAAATGCAATGAAATTTTACCAGCAACAGTTGGCCATCCTAATCTACTAGCATGCAAAATTACATGATCAAATGAATTTGATTACCACGTTTTCACTTAATAGGCCAAACTTCCATATTTAACCTATTTTACCAAACCACTAACATATCATAACTTGCACTTTTAACTCCTTTAACATAATGGGTCATTTATACATTCAAAATGGGGATAAACTAACTTGTCTAGACCCTACGCCACCATTCTAGGAGTTCAAGGACTAGATTAACATTACATAGAGGGTTATGACTTGCTTCAAAAATGCTCCTTGCTCCGATCCTTGATCCAACTATGCTTTAACCTGAAAATGCATGGAAATGAGATGTATTAGGCTTACTTAGCCTAGTGAGGTAGTCATAAACAATAATATGAGAATCAATGAAAATCATGACATGTATATATATATATCTCAATGTAATGCGTCTCAAAACATATTTTAACAATACTTGCAATACTTATTCATATGTTTTCCTTGGATCGACATGTATTGTGAATACGCGAATTCCCAACCAACATCACAAACAATGCATGGTCATTACCCGCCAAAATTTCCACTAAGACCAACATAATCACATTCCACCAACATCGCCAAATAAGAGCCTTAGCTCAAGGACCGTAGTCCACTCCTAACCAATGAGCTCAAAATTCTATGGCATGCCAATTGTATCCCATATCCATTCGTATCTAAGGACTCGGTACTCGTAAATATCAATATTTGTCAATATCAATAACAATAGCAATAGCAATAATAATAACAATGCAATAGCAATGACAATGATTCTATGACATGTTCATTATGACTTAATTAAATTCTCATAATATCAATGATCACATGACAACTCAAAGATCAACTTGGTGACATGTTAAGCTTACCCGAAGCTTACAGATGATGCGTCTAGTGAGGTCTTAATGCAAACTTACCTTGGACAATGATGGTAATACAATAAATTGACATAAATGAATTTGGGAAGGCACCTAGTCCATCCCCTTGACTCTAACTACACTCACCGATGATTCCGAGGCTTTCAAGGCTCCCATATGACAACTCCCTTGTTCTTGAACTTTGTGGAATAGGGAGGATTTGGTGATTCTTCACTTGGAATACCTCGAGCTACATAAAATCAAGATTACAAAAATTTTAATATCAATAATAGATTCATAACAACTCAATAGCTATGAAAAACAATGACAATTAAGCTACGATGTCCCTAGAGAATTTCTAGGGTTCCTCGATTCTTAAACTTGATATTAAACATGATTTTGGCCTTGGAATCAATAAACCAATTGAGGACTTTTGCTTACCCGATCGATCGGTACAATATAGGATTGAGAAATGAGAGAAAACTAAGCTTGGATAATCCCTCTAATGGAGGTGCTTGCTTGATGTAAAGAGGAAGAAGATGATGACTAAGCTACTTGGCTTAATTTTTGGTAACCGGTAAGCTCCATATTCCTTTCTTTTCTTTTACTATTTGCTCAATTCAGCTTTCCTTCAATTGAAGGAAGCTAACTCAAGCATCCCACATCTGTGGTGATTAAGCTTGAGAAGGGGCTAATCGCAAGATTTGTCCTTCAATTCTCTACTCTTTACATCTTTATCCCTGGGACTTCCAATTTCCATAATTTAGCCACTAAAACAAGTTTAAAGCTTGCAATGGGGTCCTTAAATAGTATCAATTCTCATTTAAGATTCAATAACTAATATTATGCCACTTGATTAAAGGTCAACTATAAAATTTTGACTTCTCGATGTGAAATTTTTGGTCATCGGAATTAAATTCTGACTAGTCCTGGTTTTGGGATTTTACAACTCTTTCCCCTTAAGAAAAATTCATCCTTGAATTTTTACCTGAATCAAAGAGGTGTGAGTATTGACTTCTCATCTTTTCTTCAGGTTCCCATGTAGCTTCTTCAGCCTTGGGACTTCTCCATAATACTTTAACTAACGAGATGTTCTTATTTTGAAGTCTCTTGACTTCCCTTGCCAATACTTGCACAGGTTCCTCCTCGTACGTCAGATTAGGTTGGAATTCCACAAATCCGGGCTCTATAACGTATGATGGATCAAATTTGTACTTGTGAAGCATCGATACATAGAACACATCATGGATCTTGCTCAACTCTTGGGGCAAAGCTAGTCGGTAAGCTACAGGGCCAATCTTTTCAGTCACCTCAAAGGGTTTAATGAATCAGGGACTCAATTTTCCCTTCTTACCAAATCGAAGGATCTTTTTTCCATGGAGAAACTTTTAAAAATGCTTTCTCACCACAATCAAATTGTATATCTCTCATCTTGAGGTCAGCATAGCCTTTTTTCGGTCGAAGGCGGCCTTCAAGCGGTTATGGATGATGGTAACCCGTTCTTCAGTTTCCTGAAGTAAGTCAGGGCCCAACATTTTGCCTTCACCGAGTTCAGACCAACATAGCGATGTTCTACATTTCCTACCATACAATGCTTCATACGGTGCTATGCCAATAGATGATTGGTAGCTGTTATTATAAGCAAACTCAATGAGAGGTAGGGATTTCTCACAAGATCCCTCGAAGTCAATAACGCAAGCACGAAGCATATCTTCTAATATTTGGATTACCCTTTCTGATTGGCCATCAGATTGAGGGTAGAAAGCTATACTAATATTGACTCTGGTGCCCAAGGCTTCTTACAATGACTTCCAAAATCGAGATGCAAATCGTGGATCCTAATCGAAAATAATAGTCTGTGGCACACCGTGGATTCAGGCGACTTCCTTGACGTACAAGTCAGCTAGTCTAGGAAGACCGTAATCCATTCTAACTAGTATGAAGTGTGCTGGCTTAGTGAGATAGTCTAAAATAACCCAAATAGCATCATGCTTGGCTGGGGTCAACGATAAACCACTGACAAAGTCCATAGTTATCTTTTCTCACTTCCAATGAGAGAGTTCGATGGGTTGCAACAATCCGATAGGGTTGCAGTGCTCGGCTTTAACTCGTTGACATATGAAACACGTTGATACAAATTCTATGATAGTTGCTTTCATGCCAGGCCACCAGTACAATTCATGTAGGTCTTTGTACATCTTTATTGCTCCTGGGTGAACTGAGTAAGGGCTGCAATGGGTTTCCTTGAGAATTTCATCATGAAGGGACTCGTCATTGGGCACACATATTCTACTACAAAAACACAATAGTCTTTTAGAATTAATCTTGAAATCAGGTTCAAGATTATTCCAAAGCTTAGAAGCAATGGCTTGTAATTCAGGATCTTGTTCTTGTAAAGATTTGATTCTCATCACAATGGTAGACTGAACTTGTAGTTCAGCTATAAAACCACGGCGTCATTGAAGTCGAAAATGAGCATTAATAGCCTAAAAGGTAGGCATAGGCCTGTAGCTGAGCGCATATGCTACTATGTTGGCTTTGCCAGGATGGTAATCAATAACAAGGTCATAGTCTTTGAGGAGTTCCATCCACCTCCTTTGACGAAGATTAAGTTCTTTTGTGTCAACAAATACTTAAGGCTCTTGTGGTCGGTGTACAGGTAACATTTTTCTCTGTAGAGATAATGCGTTTCAGTGCAAAAATGACCACAACCAATTCAAGGTCATGAGTAGGGTAGTTCATTTCAAGTGGATTAAGCTTCCTTGAGGCATAAGCAACAATCTTGCCTTCTTACATTAATATGCACCCCAATCCTTGGTGCGAAGCATCACTATACATAGTGTAGTCATTCCCAAACTCAGGTTGGATCAAGACCGGTGCATGGGTTAACACTTGCCTGAGTTGGTCAAAACTTATTTGTTGCTTCTTGGTCAATTCAAAAGGAGCATCTTTCTACAAGAGTCTAGTTAGCAGAGCTGCTATTATAAAGAACCCTTTAACGAATATCCTATAATATCCAGCTAGACCGAGAGAGATACGAATCCCACCCACGTTCTTTGGTGCTCTCTATTCAACTATAGCTTCGATCTTATTTAGATCTACTTGAATGCCTTCAGCAGAGATCACATGGCCCAAAAACGAATCTTGGGTGAGCTAGAACTCGCACTTGCTGAATTTGGCATACAATTGTTTCACTCGAAAAGTTTGAAGCACAGTATGAAGATGTTCACGATTCTCAGCTTGGTTTTTAGAATAGATCAATATATCATCTATGAATACCACCACAAATTTATCAAGATAGGGTCTAAAACCATATTCATGAGATCTATAAAGGTAGCAGGTGCATTGGTTAACCTGAAAGGGCATAACTAAGAATTCATAGTGGCCATATCTTGTACGGAAAGTCGTCTTGGGCATGTCGCACTCCTTCACTTTCATCTGATAGTATATAGACCTCAGGTCAACCTTAGAAAAGATTATTGCATCTTTCAGTTGATCAAACAAGTCATCGATTCTCAGTAAAGGATACTTATTATCGATTGTGAGCTTGTTCAATTGTAGATAATCAATACAAAGACGCATTGATCCATCTTTCTTTTTGACAAAGAGGATAAGAGCTCCCTAAGGAGAGGAACTCGATCGAATGAAACCCTTATCTAAAAAGTCCTGAATTTGCACCTTAAGCTCAGTGAGTTCTATCAGTGCCATTCGATAGGGTGCAATGGAAACCAGAGTGGTTCCAGGTTGCACTTCAATCCTAAATTCAACCTCACAGGTAGGTGGTAAACCTGGAAGCTCATCGAGAAACACATCAGGAAACTCTTGCGTGGTGTCTATATCTTGCATATATTGTTCTTCTTTGCTTATGGTGGCATACAACAATGATCTTTCGCCTTTGGAATCCATGAGAGTCACACTCTCCTTGCCCAGACCTCGGAGGTACAACTTCCTCTTAGAACAATCTACCCAAGCTTGATTCTCCCTGAGCCAATCAAGTCCTAATATAACATCGAACTCATGTATAGGGAGGGACATAAGGTTGGTCGAAAAAGGTATTCCTTGAATCACAAGGGTACAATTCTTGCATACTATCCCAATTACAACACTATCCCCTATAGGGTTGGTCATAGTAAGCTTGGAGGCTATGGGCTCAAGTGTTAACTTAAATCTCTCAATCAACACAGTACTTATAAAGGAATGAGTGGATCCAGGATCAATTAATGCATAAATAGGGTGAGTATACAATTCAACAGTACCTATGGTGACATTAGGATCCTCATCCTCCTCTCGGCTCCTCGCGTGATAAACTTGGGATGAGGCTTTAGATTCCTGTCGGTTAGGAGCACTAACAGAGCCACCGGACTTACTGGAAGCTCTTGATACATCTTGTCTTGGTTCTTTACCCCTGAAGGGTGGAGCATGGGACGTAGGAACCATTGGTGCAGAGGATTTAGTAGCATTCATTGGACAATGTTTAATATAATGGCCTTGTTCCCCACAAAAGAAACACGCTCCAGATTGCTTGCAACACTATCCCTTAGGATGCCTCCACTGACAAAAGTTACAAACTGGATTTTGTAACTCATGTCTAGACCCTCTAGTACTTTCAATGGAGGCAGTTCTTGTAGGTGATTAGGATACAGCTTATGGTTTTGAAAAATCTCTCGATCTAAAGGATTATTGATGGTATGATTGCTTGTACCCTAGCTATTGATTGCCCTTCTTATATGGTAGAGGGGGTCGTGAATCATCTCGGGGCCTCTTCTCAAATCGGTTAGGCATATTAAACTGATGTGATCTCTGAGTAGCTTCAGCGGAGATTGCTTGATTCACAAGCTCCTGGAAATCCTTGATACCAGAGCAGTAAACAAAGGTCGTAATTCATCACTCAAACCTGCAATGAACATTTTACACTTCTCTTCTTCTTTCTTGATGTATTCAGCTTCATACTTGCAGTATTTATAGAAGTCGTGGATGTACTGTTGCACCGACCTTCCACCTTGTTTCAAATGCAGAAAGATATCCTGTCTTTAAGCTAGATAGTGCTCGCTAATGTATTTCTTGTTAAACTCTCATAGGAAGAACTCCCAAGTTACAGCTTCTCCGGGAGCGGTAAGAGTCATGGTTTCCCACCAACTTAAAGCTTCATCGGTCAACAAGGCTAGAGCACATTCGAGCTTATGCTCATCCGAACACTGTAATTGCTTAGTCAAGATTCTTATGGTACTATCCAACCAGTGCTCTGCTACTTCAGGGTCTTGCTCGGTCTTACCCAAGAAGGTAGTAGCTCGATGCTGAGCTAACTTGTCGATAAGGACTCGGTTCATGGAAGTGGCAGCTATTGAGGACTGTGCAGACTGTTCAGATTTGAAGGTAGCCATGAACTATTTGAACATTTCAATCATGTTTTTATAGCACTCGAACTGAGCAGCATGTAACACAGGCTCAGTGCTTGAAGGCCCTTATAGGGGTACTTGTGGATTAAGAGGATTCTCCCCCCTTTTCTCCTCGCCATTGGTTGAGGAGCCAATCGTGTGCTCAACTTCTTTGTGAGCCTTATCGAAGTCAGACATCTTTACACTATAAAAGAAAGAAGGATCAGATTAGTTGCAAGTCACAATACAACAAATTAAACTCCTATGTGGCATATGAAATGCTATAACCATGCAACAAACTTCAGTTTTGTCCTAGAATCAACTAAATTCTAGATCTGATACCACATTTATAACATCCCCCACCTGGCTTGGAAGAAAATGGGGTCAGAGAACGTTACCGTCGAACAATTCGGCGCGATAAAATTTAATCATAGTTTGATAAACAATCAATAATTGCTTGTCCAATCATGCAAAGTCAGGATAGGAGGTTTACCAGTTCAATACAATGCTTGGATCTACAATTTAGGGAGAAATTTTAGATTTTTTCAACTTTTAGTGACTAAACTATAATTCTTGTGATTTATGGGTTCTTTATTGAAATTAACTATACCATGATGAAATTTAATCCATGATCAATATTCATGCAAACTCTCAGTTTAATTGGAGTTCGTTTACTAGATCAATTAAACCATGCAATACTTAGTGACCAGTTTGTAAACTTTTTAAAACTGTGTTCTTGGCCTATTAACAGAATTAACTGACACTGCATCGAAAAACCTAAGGGTTGTATCGATACGAATTGACCTAATTTGACTTTAACCACTATTTCGATACGTTTAGGGCCATATCGATACTGATTTGCACAGGTTCAAATTCCAAATGTTAACGATGCTTACCTGTTTCGATACAGCTAGGGTTGTATCGGTACTGCTTGACCATGGTTGACCTGTTTCGATGCGCCCTAAGTCCGTATCGATACTATTAAGTTCACAAACCTCGCTGTCCATTTCCATATCAAAACAGCTTGAGCCTGTATCGATGCACCTTAGTTGACTTATGCTTTGATTGACCAAATATGCAAGGCCGTACCGATACAGGTTGACCAGTATCGGTACGCTCTGTACTATAATGACAGATTTTGTCTATTTTTTTTCCAATTTAACCTATTAAACCTTGTCGAAATGCAATGAAATTTTACCAGCAACATTAGGCCATCTTAATCTACTAGCATGCAAAATTTCATGATCAAATGAATTTGTTTACCATGTTTTCACTTAATAGGCCAAACTTACATATTTAACCTATTTTACCAAACCACTAACACATCATAACTTGCACTTTTAACTTTTTTAACATAATGGGTCATTTATACATTCAAAATGGGGCTAAACTAACTTGTCTAGACCCTACGCCACCATTCTAGGAGTTCAAGGACTAGATTAACATTACATAGAGGGTTGTGACTTGCTTCAAAAACGCTCCTTACTCCGATCCTTGATCCAACTATGCTTTAACCTAAAAATACATGGAAATGAGATGCATTAGGCTTACTTAGCCTAGTGAGGTAGTCATAAACAATAATATGAGCATCAATGAAAATCATGACATGTATATATATCAATGTAATGCATCTCAAAACATATTTTAACAATACTTGCAAAACTTATTTACATGTTTTCCTTGGATCGGCATGTATTGTGGATACACGAATTCCCAACCAACATCGCCAACAATGCATGGTCATTCCTGCCAACATGTCCAAATAAGAGCCTTAGCTCAAGGACCATAGTCCACTCCTTACCAATGAGCTCATGAATTCTATGGCATGCCAATTGTATCACATGTCTATTCGTACCTAAGGACTCAATACTTGTAAATATCAATACTTGTCAATATCAGAAACAATAGCAATAGCAATAATAATAACAATGAAATAGCAATGACAATGATCCAATGACATGTTCAATATGACTTAATTTAATTCTCATAATATCAATGATCACATGACAACTTAATGATCGACTTGGTGACAGGTTAAGCTTACCGAAGCTTACTGATGATGCCTCTAGTGAGTTCTTAATGAAAACATACCTTGGCCAATGATGGTAATACAATAAATTTATATCAATGAATTCAGGAAGGCACCTAGTCAATCCCCTTGACTCCAACTACACTCACTGATGATTCTGAGGCTTTCAAGGCTCCCGGATGACAACTCCCTTATTCTTGAACTTGGTGGAATTGGGAGGATTTGGTGATTCTTCACTTGGAATACCTCAAGCTACATCGAATCAAGATTACAAAAATTTTAATATCAATAATAGATTTATAGCAACTTAAGAGCTATGAAAAACAATGATAATTAAGCTATGATGTCCCTAGAGAATTTGTAGGGTTCCTAGATTCTTAAACTTGATATTAAACATGATTTTGGCCTTGGAATCAATAAACCAATTGAGGACTTTTGCTTACTCGACCGATCACTACAATATAGGATTGAGAAATGGGAGAAAACTAAGCTTGGATAATCTATCCAATGGAGGTGCTTGCTTTATGTAAAGAGGAAAAAGATGTGACTAAGCTACTTGGCTTAATATTTGGTAACCGGTAAGCTCCCTATTCATTTCTTTTCTTTTACTATTGGCTCAATTGAGCTTTCCTTCAATTGAATGATGCTAACTCAAGCATCCCACCTGTGTGGTGATTAAGCTTGAGGAGAGGCTAATCGTAGGATTAGTCCTTCAACTCTCTACTCCTTACATATTTATCCACGGACATCCAATTTCCACAATTAAGCCACTAAAAAAGTTTAAAGCTTGCAATGGGGTCCTTAAACAGTATCAATGCTCATTTAAGATTCAATAACTAATACTATACCACTTGATTAAAGGTCAACTATAAAATTTTGACTTTTTGATGCGAAAATTCTTGTTAGCGGAATTAAATTCCGACTAGGCCCAGTTTTGGGATGTTACAATCGTGTTTGATTAACCAAAACAATTTACAAGGTGAAACAATTCCCAAGAAGGTAGCTCTCTCAAACCTGTAGAACGTCTAACTTCGGCCTCACTCTAATGAACTAGTGGATCTCGAATCCACTATCTTCGAGAAACGCCTCTATGAACGGTGATGATACTCTCCAAGTATCAACAAGACTCACATTTAAGCGAAAAAAGGGTCCTCCAAACAACATGCATCCACTTATCGATTTCAAAAGTAGTTTGTCCAAACCCGCAACATAACTGCTATTCACGCATAACGATGATAATTCCTTGCCAGAAACTCTGATAACGTATCTAAAGGCTTCGAAACGACCATAAATGCAACAAAGACACCATGTAGATGGCAGGAGGAGGATACATCCTCGACTCCAGCATCATTCAACTAACTCACATTTTAACAATCTAGGGTGTACTCACCACCAGAATCACTCCCATGAGTGGTTCAACACTTAACTCGGCCCTCTCGTCCACGATCGTAACCATTTTATTGTTGCAACATTGGATACACCATTAGGATTCCAATCTTAAGGAGTACAAACTTAATTTAATGGCTTGTATTCACTAGACACCTTACTAAAACACCTATACCACCTTGGGGTTTCTTAGAATCGGCTAAAGCTAAGCTCTGATACCACTAAATGTAACACCCTCGACCTAGATGTCACATTTGGGCCTCAAGCCCAAACCAAAAGCCATAAAATTCTCAAACTGGGTTTAGCCCAAACAAGTTATTTCTTAAGAGCATTAAAAGTCAACAGTTGAAAATATAAATAACTCATTTAAATAGTTATAAATGAGCTCCACTTTAATTTAAAACATTTAAATACTTGACTTGATTAATGCAATTTCAAAAGTAAGGGCTAAAGACTCAAACACGTAAGGTCCTATGAATACATAGCCCACTAAACACAGGTACCATACTTCGAATACCTCCACATGCTGGAATCTTGTACTGATAATGTTCCTCGATCCCACGATCAACCTATGCACGAAAACAACAATTTTGAGTGCTGAGCTTACAAGCTTAGTGGTACACATCTACTCTACTATACTTCATGCTAATCATAAACATAAGCATGCAAGCTAGTAGGAGCAATAAGGAGAGATAAATAAACAAGTTGCGCTACTACTAGACACTTAAACACATGCATTCATCATAGCAATCATTATACGTGGCACACAAGGCCCAACCATACTCATAGCATGGCAATATAACATCAAATACATATGGTGCTACCTCTAGTCGCCCATTCGTGTACCAATAGCAAGCACATAGTCTTTACATAGCATATAAACATAATACCACAATATAGAAGTGAGGCCCGCTCCCACTAAGTATCACGATCATACACTTTGAGTAAAGCCCGGTACCACTAAGCATCGGGGTACATACACTCTGTGGGTGAGGCCCGGTACCGCTAAGTGTCAGGATACATACACCCATGCTCAGAATCTCTCATCAAGCATCTTCAAATGAGTCTCGGTCCCACTAAGCCTCAAGTTCATACATTCGAGAATCTTCAACCATTGTGTTGCAACACACTCTTTCTCGCATTGGGTATCCGAAACCAATTAATCAAGATTATTCGATCATCTAGGTGTCCATGTCATCACATAGCAAGGACACGTCTACCACACAGCACACAACATCACACGATCCACCAAGGATCCCTACAGTTGCTATTACTATTAAATTATCCGATTAAGTTTACCAACTTATTACTACATTATGGAAGTGTACATTAATTATCCTCATTAATTATATTATTAAACCATATTATCTTATTTATATCTCACGCCAATTCCCATCTTTATTAGCATTGTTGATTATTCCGTTTAGTATGTGTTGGTACTTAAACACGAGTATCGATGCAATACCTCGAATACCAATACTCATATGCGTACCGATATAGATACTACTTACTATAAATCCTAGATTTCTTTAATTATTGGTACAGATCAAAACGTACCAATACAGACCCCAATCGCGTACCAGTATGCCTAAAGCTCGTCCCGATACCCTATTCGCGGGTTTGTACCATTTCTTTGAATTACGATTTACAACACTTTACTCGATCCTAAAGCTTATAAAAGTCATTAGAGTTGGTTTCCTAACGTATCCCCCCTAATTAATATTATTTACAGGCTTCATAATCATTTAATCAGGCATTCGTCCCTAAAGCATGATATCCATCGAATCACATCAATCTATTCGAACAATCATACAAAGTATCACAATCATCTTAATCAATCAAATATCTCACAAGCATCACAAATGACCCTACACGGTCTCTAAAGCCTCTACTAGTCCCATCATATTTACAGCATCATGATGCATCTCATAAATATCAAGTCTCATACTATCGGTACACAAACATGTGTATTTATCAACAACCTATTTTGCAGACATTAGCACGCAAAGTAATCATATTTATGATACTCATGAAGCAATAGGAGTTCGAGGTGTACTAACCTTAAGCTGATAGCGCTAAAATACTTATCCAAGCTTCCTGAATATTCCACTAGACCCAATATCTGATCCCGAATAATCCTCGTATACCAAATAATATCATAAGTATCTCTTACCCACATACTTTAAAGAATCTGAAGGGTCAAAAGCATAAAAATAGCTTACCAGGTTCGAATTTGGTGAAATGGACTGCGTCATTGGATCTAGAACGTTGAGAAACCATTAGGTAAGATCCCCTAAAAAAGTCAACAGTCAACACCGGTCAATGACGACGATGATATAGTGGCGGTAACGGTCAATGGCGGCGCAACGATGGTCAACGGCTGGCAGTGGCTCAGCTTGTGGCTGAAAGGTCAACTCGGGCTTGGCTCAGTACGCTGGCTTGGCACTTGGCCCTGCAACTTGGGCCTAGCAGATCAGCTTAAGCCGGATATAGCTACCGAACGCAGCTGTGCCTCATCCACGCGCATGGGTGGTGCGTGTGGTGGCTTCCAGCAGCCGGTCGGTGATGGCGAACTCCTAGATCGACTGTCTTGACATCGGAGAGCATAGTGGTGGCCTTCGTTCTTCATTTGATCACTCTAATCCTCTCAACAACCTGAAACTTCCTCTCACTCACCCCTCCGATGGTGACTCCGATGATGATGCCACTGGTACCAGTGAACTCATCTCGACGAGATGAACACAATAGTGGAGGTTTCAAAAATGGACGTTCGAATCTCTGAATATCAGAGTTTGAAGTTGAGGAAGGATAAGAAAAAAAGAGAGAAAAGAAATATTGAAAAAGGTGGAAAAGAGGAGAGAGAGGGGAAAGATAAAAATCTGATTTTCCCTCTCCTTTTCCCCATTTAATTCAAACTATCCTCTTCCTCTTTTCTTTTCTACAAGACTCAAAGTCTGATCCCAAGACCCGATTTACTAATTTGATATTCTGGTCGTTACAACATTAATTCATAAAACTTCATTAAAACTCCTCCCAACAACTAAAAACAACATCAAACATCTTCCAAACTTAACCCAGCTAAAACCTAAAGCTTTAATCCGTCAATTACCTTCAATTAACATCGAAAAGCAACTTAACATCATCTTTATACCTCCAGCATCCATAAAACACCCATAACTCACCAAAACACTAACAACTTAAGAAATTAGGGATTCACTTAGTTCTGGGATTCCAATGTTATAACCAACTTATCAACATTATAAAACATCAAAATTAGGATTATAACCAATCAAGAACTTAGCAAAATAGATCCAAAATAAAAATCATTTAATCTCATGAATTAATCCTTGATTTAACCAATTTCCACCATTTAATCATTAAAACTCATTTGAAAGTATTAAACAATAATCAAATACTTGGGAATTTCAATAAAGAACCATTCATTAGAGGAGAAGAACGAACCTTACCTCTAATGCGTGAATTTCCTCTCAATTGGATGTTTACTCTAAACAATGAGATTTTGTGAAAGTGAGATTGAAGGGTCCATTAGAAATCAAAGGTTTAAGAATTCAAGAACATTACCTCAAGTCTTTAATGCAAAAGAAAGTGTTTGGCTGAAGAAACTTTGAGAGAAAAGTTTTGGAGAAAAGAGTTACGTCAAAAGTGATTTTAGGAAATAACTACCTTCCTTAATTAAATCCCATGTACTTCCTTAATTAAATCCCCTTTATTTCTTAATTAAAACCCATTTAAAATAATCAAAATTAAGAGATAAATAAGATTAAAAACATTAGATAAAATAGATCTATAAGGAAGCTAAGATTTGACCCTTTTTCAAAATAGTCACTAAAATAGTTTCTCATTCCTTACATTTTGGTCACTAATCAAAATGTCCAACTTCCAAATTCCATTTTCTGAAATTGATTTTACAAAAATATCCATATATAAAATAGTGATTTTTAGATATTTTCCCATATTTTTCTCACACCAAAAATATTTATTCCAATTTTTAATCTTGAATCTGACTCAAACCTCTAATCCCGATCCACCAGACCATCTAATCAACCTAAAAACTCCTAGGCCCAAAACTGGGACATTACACCATCTATATTGCATAACTATAAACCCATACCAACCAACAGTCTCAAACACCATTGCCGCTAACAACCACGATAGTGCCTTAGGAAAAAGAATTCCACAATCGAACATACCCGCAACCCAGCCCTTTTCACAATTACGTTCTCAACTCACATAATTCCTTAATACTTGTCAACACGAAACACAAAGGATTAGGGAGCCACAAAACACAAAAAAAAACTCCCTCAAAAGCACTTCAGGAAAGGATTCCCCGAACAACACCGACATTCAAAACCAGGACATCCTTAAACCTTGGATTACCACATAAGCCAAAATATCATCAACCATAATTCGGTCCATTCTTGGACATACTTCACCGTAAAAATTAACTCCAATTTTCAAAACTTCAACTCACTCAACAACTTCCTTCAATTAATATTCATAATCACATGAAACTAGAAAATAAATCCCACGATTCTATTGTGCACTTTGATTTCCTAAGATGAAAATCAATTCAATGCCTTATGTATACTGCATAGCTCGACCATCCGCATGGAAAAAGACATTAAGGACACTTCCAATTCCCTCTTAACAATCAACACCATTGGCCAGGTTTTGATCCTGAACATCAACTTTCTTGCCTGATGCATGCATTAAAACCCTCTTATTAACTTAAACACTCCAAAATTCTCATTAGAATCTCAGTCACAGCCCTATCGAACAAAAATGAAGCATACTTTACAAATCTTGATATTACCATCAAGCATACGACACCTTACGTTGTACACACTTCCATTTACAACACTTTACTAACTTTTTATCTTCAATAAGAAAACACATCACCAATATCAATGTAAAAAACACTTTTAATATTCATCACAGTGGACCAATGCCACCTATAAAATCAAGAACGATGACAACATCACTTGAGTTCAAAGACCATTCTTAATCATTCTCGATCGAGGACCAAATCAACTCAAGATCATAAATCACTTATCTTACATTATCAAAAATCCAAAACAACGCTTACTAAGCTCGAGAGTAAATATTGATTAAATCATTCTCATTTAAAATCAAATTCATTATCGGTGTTTAAACTTGACAGTTGGGGCGTAGGCTCGGCAACTGATCCAAGGCAACCTAAAATCATTCTAAAACCATGGAAACAGGCAATGTGTTCCCATTTATACCCCAACACAACAAATATCTTCAGTATCTCTCGTAAACACGTATATGAACAACATAATATCAAGCAAGCAATCAATAACAACACTAAAAATCGCAAACCTGGCACTAATACCACCAAATGTCACCCCTTTGACCCGGCCTAGACGTTAGACTGAACCGAGTGAGCTACATTGGGTTTGCCAAAACAAACTCGTAAATAATTAAATCAAATTAGGTCCATTTTTATCTAGTCTAGATGCAACATTACAGCCTAAGGTGTGCTTAGTGGCAGCAAATAAATTCTCAACTAAATCGAGCGTCAAATTGACATCCAATTGTGCATAATTGCAATTTAGAGACCAAATTGAAAATTTGGAAAACTATGAGGGCTTACTTACTTTTGAAGTTACCAATACTTAATTAATTAGGTTACATGTGTAATTGTCAAATTTCAGCTTAAAACAATCCACCAAACTCGTGTAATTAGCATACAATGAAATAGTGACCAAAACGAATAAATCTAAAACCACATCAGCACTTTATTTGAAAATAGCGCCCAAGTGTATCGGTACTCAAATTAGGGTATCGATACCTGGTTTAATTTTGAAAGGGCATATCGATACCCTTTTCCAAGTATCGATGCCAAGGCCAACATGCCAAAATCCCAAATTCTAGTAGCTTAAAAACGTATTGATACATTTCCCTGAGTATCGATACCCCGACCATATTTCTACAAATTTGTACCAATACACCTATCTGAGTATCGATACTTGGGCCAATTTTGCACTTACCCGTATAGATACTAAGGCCGGAGTATCAATACCCCTAGACCTGTAATGTCTAACTTAGTTGGTTTTTCACCCATTTGGTATCACAAACATGCCTTAATTAATAGTACGTGTATGCACCACCAAACCAAGGATTATAACATGACATAAACCCTTGAAAATAGGAACAACTAAGGGAAAATTGCAACATATCACAATACTAAAGGCATGCTTCCTAAATTCATCCAACTCAACATTCTAAAACAGATTCAAGGAACATTTCAACATTGGTACCACATCAATAGTCTATTAGCATCACTTTAAGCATGCTTGAACCATTTAAGTATATGCATAAGCATTCATGTCTCATATGTATACCATGTAACCCTTCAAACATCAAACACATATAAGCAAGTTGCCATCACTCATACTTCAATCCATCAACATAATAATCCATTAAACCACATCAAATAAACCTCTACAACACAATAATATCTAGGTTATAAAACCCCCAACAACATGGTAACACGTTACCTTATTATCTGAATTTAAACTACATTTTCCATACTCAAGTGGTTGTCGTACTCATGGACCTTCCTTGCCAAGAGAATGTTGCCCCCAACTTTACACCTCTGCATCAATGGAAAAAAGAGTAAGCACACAATGCTTAGTGGGGTCACTATTAAGTAAAATATTGATGCATTTCAAAACACTTTTGAAAACCACATAACATTTGAAAAGAAGAGCATGCTTAACCAAACCAAAGCATTTTCTCGATTGTTTCCAAAACTTATCATGCGTAACAACCATATGCATCAAACACTTTTCATATGTCTCATTTATCTCATATAGTGGAAATTATTGTGACCCTAGATGGACTTACCTCTATCATTGGATAGATGTACCTCTACCCTCACATTCAAAATTAGAATCTTATTTAAACACATCGGATACACAGATTTTCTCGGTGGACTTACCTTTACCTAATATTACTTCGGCCCTGGATAGGCTTATCCATACCCGTCATGATAGACTTACCTCTACCACACAACAATAGGCTTACCCCTATTGTAAGAAACTGAAGAATACCATCAGCCCGAGTAGCCATAACGATATACCTTGATAGCTATGGAGCGATTGACTTTATATTATAGTGCATTTTAGACCCTATTGCATGCTAACTATATCTAATACTTTCTCATTTGCGTCACCTAGCCAATATATCATTTTCAAATACATTTACTTATAGCTTTCCAATGCATTTCACAAAACTGTTTCATATACAAAACCACATTACCAAAGGCAACAACACATTCCTTCTAGGAACAAATCTCAATGCTTATAGGCATTCATATACTTTGATAAACATTGCATATTAATCCAAAATGATGCATTTACAGTAAGTAAATCAAACCATGTTTAAAAACCAAAACATGAAATCCACAAGCTCATATCTTATCAATACTCAAGGGAAACAAAGGAAACTTATGCTTGAACGTAGTTAAGCTTTTTAGGCTATAACTAGACCCCCATGATCCACCGATCAAACCTTTTAAAAAGCTTTAATGCCTTTATACACTCACCAATACACTTCACTTTGCTCACCAATGCTAATTAAGCCAACAAAAGGTGATGTACGCAACTAGGCAACCTTGCCTTAATAGTCCCCTATTTTAACAACATAAAACCAAAGGGAAATACACCATTATGTATTCTACTCACTGCCAAACAACAATCCCCTGCATCCTTAACATTAACCTTCTGAAAATTAGCCAAAACTACCAAAAACCACATCAAACTTCATTCACCCCACACCTATCATCAAGCATACGATTCTAACATTCAATCCTCATCAAAGCACAACCACAAACACTTCCTAAACATCCTTATACCTCCAGAAACTAAAGAACACATATAACAGCCCCAAAACCACTAAAAACTCGCCTAAAAATTAACCAATCAAATAGTTTCAGGATTTACTTCAACAATATCATTTCACATTATGATTACCTTATCAAAATATGAAATTATCCAATCAAAATCTCTAGGTTTCATCAATTTAAACAAATCTTTAAGTAAATCATCAAAATCTCTATTAATCGATCAATTCTTGAAATCCAATGCAAAACAAAGTTAAAATCAATCCAATATCAGCCAACTACTAGGGAATATCAATAAATAACCTTAGTTTTAAGAAAGGAAAAGAAATTCACCTTTGAAGAAGCTCCCACCAAAATTGACGTAAGTATTTCCTTGTAATCAAACTTATGAAATGGATAAAATCTTTGAGAAATTATTGTGAGTTTCGTTAGAAATCAAAATTAGAATCAAATGATAATATCTCCATTGAAAATCAGCAAAGAATTCTGGAATCTTGTTTGGAAATTGAAATGAAAAGTGAGGGAAAATAAGGAGAGAGAAATGAGAGAAAATTAAAAAGAATAGGAAAATGATTTAGAAACCAATTAACCGTCAATTACTTACTCAATTAAGGTGGTGATTTTTTATTAAAAATATTAGAAAATAATAGCTCTCTAAGGATTCTTAGTATTGACCCATTTACAAAATAGTCACTCAACTAGTTTTGCAAAGTTTATATTTCAGTCACTAAATAAAAAATCTATTTAATTATATTAAACTAGCCTTTAATTAAACCCCTAAGTGTTTAATATAATTATTAACACCTTTTAAAAATTCAACACTTTGCCAATTAGTAAAATTCTCATTTTTACATTTTAATTTTACCCGAATCATACTAAATCCATTAATCCAATTTTACAGGTCTGAATCGAACTCGGTCAAACCCCTAAACCTTTTAACCCTATTTTTGGGGTGTTACAATCTCGCACATCAAAATCAGACACCTCGCCTCTTTGAACCATTTCAATCTTCGCCACTAACTTTTAGTCTAAAACTTGTGTTATCTTGATCTCTTGCACCAAGGTAGGCTCCACACGTAGCTCGGCTAATAAGCCACCATCCTTAGTCATCTCCAACCGGGCAAACATCGCCTTCAAATTTGTAATACCCTAAAATTTACTAAGCTGATTAAGGGTCATTTAGTACTAAGATAATAGCTTAAAAGCTAACTTAGTGACTAAAATGACAAAAATGCAAAGTTAGGATTTCTTTAATTATGGGTTTTGGAAATGAAATTTCTAAGGTTTAAAGGTATCATGTGATATATAGTGAATTTAATAAGGTATTCTTAAATTTTGGTTGAATTTCAAGGAAAATTGGAATGGGAATTGAAGTTTAAAATGTTAGTCACCAAAATGTAAATTCTGAAAATTTTACAGCTAAAATATAAACTTTAGAAAAGTTTGGGGACTAAAGTTGTAATTTCCTAATAGTTAAGGGTTTTTATTTCATAAATAAATAGATCACCTAAGGGTGTGGATCGAATGTGAAGATTTTGGTTCGATCTGATATTTCGATTATTGGGAAAATCACAGTTAAAGTTTAAGTGGAATTCGGATACCCGGATCGAATTGGAAAATTTTTCATATGATAGAGAAAGGTTATAAAAGTCATTTCCATGTGTTGTAAATATTTTTAGTTTGATTCAAGATGAATCCTATAGTTTATTTCTGAGTAAAGGATTATTTATCGGTATATTGGATCGAATGGAAATTTTGGAGATTGATCCAAAAGCTATGGAAAAGTCATAAAATGTTATTTTATGAATATTTTATTATGGTTGGTTGAATTCTAACTAGATTTAGTTAGATTTTAATGGAATGGCAATTTGGAAACAAACTAGTAAATAAAGACTAGTTGGAGGGCAAATTGGTCATTTGGCCCCAATGGCAACTTTGAAATATTTAAAAAGTTATAAGGGCAATTTTGGAAAGAGGAAATAGAAGATCAAATCTTGGCCCCTGATTGATGATAAAATCAATCTCAACCATTGGATTAAAAGGGCAAAATTGTAATTTCACTATTAAATGAATTTAATATTCATTTAATAGATATATGTTTAAAATAATGATGAAAATATGAAGAAAATGTTCATCTTTTACAGCCTTGAAACGTGGAGAAAGAGGGGAAAGAAGAAGAAAATTTTCCAAGCTCGATTTAAGCCTCGAAACTCGGTTTTCAGGTAATCTATTCAACTACAAAGTTGTTATACTCTTCAAGCTCTGTCTTTTGGTATCAATAGTTCATGGAATACATGCTTGGTTTATGAGAATTTTCATGAGAAAGAAATTAGGGTTATGGATCAAATTGGGGCTTTTGAGATTTTATGATTCCATGATTGAATTCAAGATAAAATTAAGCTAGTATGATGTTAAAACCATGATATTGAGTTGGGATTTAAGCTTTACATGTTTTGATTTTTATAAAGATGATTAGGGTTTATTGATTCAAGTTTAATTTAGGGTTTGTGATGTTGAAATAATGATCTAGTAAGCTTGAATTGTTGTTTGGAAGCAAAACCCTAAGTTAAATTGTGTAGGGACTATTTCGGAAAATTGAAAAGTTGAAGGACCAAATCTGAATTTTTAGAATTTGGAGTGTATTTATGTTATTAATGATGTTAGAGACAAGAAAATAAAGTTAGAATGCTAAATTGATGTTGAATTAAATTAGTGACCATTTTGACAATTTGTCAAAGTTAAGTGACCAAATCGAAATTGAAGTTTTGTATGGGGGCTAAACCTGATTTTTAGTTGTAATGATGGAATTAAGGTAGCAATGTTGAATTGAGGACTAATTAGCGAAGTTAAGAAGCTTGAATCCTTATCTTTGCATTTTAGTGACTATTTCGGTAAAGAAGAAAAATTAAGGAGAATTATTGTGAATAATTATTTGATGAAGAAGGTCATAAGATGGTGGGTTAAAGCAAGTAATTGGACTAAATTGAAAAGTAGAGAAGTAAGGAGAAGTTAGTATAAAAGTTGAAGTTGTTTATGGAAGATGTGTAGAAAAATTTGTTTATGGCAGTAACTTTGAAAATTCACCATAAATTCTACAAAAATTGTTAGATAGTGAATTTTATATTGATGTAAAAATTTGTTCGTCTAGTTTCGTTTCCAACAAACGAAATCTAATTTCGAGCTCCGAGTCAAAAGATATGAATTTTTAAGTGACGAAAGGTCAGAAAACACAACACCATTCTATTCTGAATTTCAGCACTGTAACTGACTTTGAAAATTCGCCATAAATCGTTGAAAAGCTTATCGAATCTAATTTATTTCAGAAGAATCAGAGTCAAATTCCAAGTTATAGATTATTTTATAGAAATATTTCTTCAAAGGTACTGCAAACTGCCAGAAAATGAGAATTGATACACTTTGTATCTAAGGTTGATTAGTAAGCTTGAAAGGGGTTAATGGAAGTTCAAAGTGGTCACTAAGGACCATAATGAATTTTTGAGCAATACAAGGAAGAAAGGAAAACATTTGGAGATTTTGTATTCAAATGATTATTTTGGATAATATGTCTAAGATATTGTTAGATTGGGATCTAACAATATTTTACTTATTTGAATTATGAAGTTAAGTTCGAATCAAGGGAGGTTCGAGGTACAATGAAGGAAAGGATCAAAGAGGACTTAGTGAGGCATACTAATAAATGGCCCAGGTGAGTGCAATGCATACATAACATTATACATGGATGTTTCATACATCACCGGTGGGACTTGCGATGAGTTTACCTGGTTTATATATTGTCATGATATTTATGTCATTGATCAAATATTTGACATATTTTAAATATGTCAAAGGTTGAAAATAAATGCATTGATCACTAGTTATTGATGATGGTATAATATGAATGTTATTTCGGCTATGAACTGTTAAATGTTGATATATATTGATATATGTTGCCATTGATGACTTAAATGATGAAATAAAGCCCAATGTATGATATAGAGGTTCGATGGTATAGTTGGATATCCATAGGGTCATAAACAGCTGTATAAATATTCTAAGCACTTCAGGTAACGTGTAAATATTATAAATACTCATTGAGGAGTATACTCGTGCATGGTTTGAGTATACGAACTTACTACGGGTACTAAACACTTCGGTGTAATTTCATAAAAACTCAATGAAGGATATATTGTTTACTCCGGTAACTATACAGAAGCACTTTGGTGCTAAGCACTCCCGGTAGAGTGCAAATAATACACATACTCAAGAAAGGTTGGGTATGGGGAGATGACTTGTGTACATAGAATCTCTTAATTCGATACCTTGGGCTAAATAAATTAAAAAGAATCAAAAAGAAACAGGAAGATAAGCTTGAAAGCTTGTAGATAGAAATGGGAAAAGGGTATTTGTAAGCATTAAAAGCTTATAGATGGAATGGCAACGATATTGGTAAGATCTAATCTTATCACTTTGATATACATATTTATTTATGTTAACGAGCATATAATGGTAAGGTGATCATATGCATTGTTAATCACTAATATTGATATTATGACAATTTCACTTGAATTCGAATTATTGCCTCACTAAGTAAATACTTAGCGTGTAACTGTTTTACACGTAGGAAAGAAGAAATGTTTGGAGTAAGAGGCATAAACGGACATCATCAATCAATAATAGGTACATCAGTATCAGTAAGATATCTTTTGACATTGTTTGATATTTACTAGTTGGCATGTATATTAAAATGATATGTCTGCTCTGATATAATTTGTATTTTATGTGGTATCTGGATGAATTTTAAGTCAGGCAATTTTTAGGCAGTTTCATTAATTATATAAAGTCAAATTAAATTAATAAGTTGTTGCCTGAAATTAAACTCGATTTGAAGATTAAAATATTATGTTTAAACTATACGCTATTAACTACATTTGTAAATAGAAACTAAATATATTGTAATATTTTTAGAAGAATCAAATTTTTTATCGAGTTACAAATGTAGAGGGTTTTACAAATATTTTGTGATATCTCAGACTCGTATTCAGATATGAATACGGGAAAGGGGTATTGTATTTATTGGTATCAGAGCTGCATGTTTAGCCAATTCTCGGCCTAAATGGAAGTGTTTTTAAGTTAAAAAGAGTATACATGCCACTAGGATATTAATATTATTGATCTGATGTTTTTATGATCTGATTGATGTCGCTCTTTACTAATGTAAATTGGAAGGAATTATAAGAAATATTTGAGTCAATAAAGCGCGAAGCTTTGGAAGGAATCAAGAGTAGTAACAATAAGGTTAATGATAACCCTTCGGATAAATCAGAACAAGAAAGGGGCACTGGTACAACAAAGAGTACATGTGTCTGATTAAGGAATTAAAAAGTTTGGGAACACATGAATTGAAAGGAAAAGCAAATTAAGGTCCAGCGATTGGTGATTTATAACTGAATAACCTAAGGATTACACTGGACGGATTCCACTATTTGGATACTGAGAAATTGGATAGAGTTGTATTGCTACTCCGATGTTAAGTTAAAGCTGGGGAAACATTTGAAATTGCTACGCAGCTAGGATTGCACATATCAGTCCGAGTTTATAACATCAGGACTAATAAAGATTGGGAGGATTCGAAAATCATAGAAGGTACATCTCATCTTTTTGGATAAACATGTATTGATGTTGATGAGTCCTAGCTTTACACATTCGTATATAAGTACGAAGTTGAATAGTGAAGGAAATATCCTTTTAGAACCCATTTCAAGTAATATAGTGGTCATAAATTTGTTGGGTTGTAATGTAAGGGCGAGCTAAACATTGGAATTGCTCGATAAAAATATAAGAAATAGAGTTCTGATAAATTTAATGGAATTATCTTTTGAGGAGTTTAAGATGATGGTGGGCATGAATTGGTTACCTTCCTATCAAATCATAATGAATTGTCGCATAAAGCGATTAGTATTAAAAAACACGGAAGGTACAAAAATAGTAGTAGTTGATAAAAAGGTAAATCCCTTTTCCAATGTAATTTCAGTTGTTTTATTAAAGAAATTGTTATTATAAGGTTGTTAAGTTTTCTTGGCAAATGTAGTGGATACTCGGGCTATTGAAGTTAAATTGGAAAATAACCCGACTGTCCAAAAATATCTGAATGTATTCCTAGATGGGTTACTCGGAATTACCTCTAGATTGAGAGGTGAAATTCAAAATAAAGATGATACCGACATTGATCCTAAATTAATGGCCCCGTATAAAATGGCTTTGACCGAACTTCAGGATTTAAAGGTACAATTACGAGGAATGTTAGGTCGAGGTTTTATAAAGCCTAGTGTGCCACATTGGTGTACACTAGCGTATTTGTGAAAAAGAAAGATTGATCTATGTGATTAAGTATAGATTTATGTCAGCTAAATAAGGTGACAGTAAAGAATAAATATCTTCTTCTGAAGACTGATGATCTTTTGATCAGTTAAAAAAGCACAGCTATGTTTTCCAAAATAGACCTTCGATCGGAATATTATCAGCTAAAGATCAAGGAAGAATAAACTCTAAAGACAACTTTTCGGACTCAGTATGAATACTATGAGTTTGTGATGATGACTACAGCATTTATAAGCCTAATTAACCAAGTATTCTATTTTTTCTTGGACCAATTTTTGGTAGAGTTCATTGAGGATATTTTGGTCTATTCGAAGAAAAAGGAAGAATAAGATGCTCATTTTGCATTGTTCTTCAGACCTTTCGAGAAAAGAAGTTATATGCTAATTTGTTAAAGTGTGAACTTGGTTGTCAAAAGTTGTTTTATTAGTTATGTGGGTTTTGCAGAGGGGATGAAAGTATATCCCAAGAAAGCACAAAATATAGTTAAATGGAAACCTTTGAAGAATGTTTTAGAGGTTCAGAATTTTTTTTTTTTTGATGATTGCCTCCTCATTAACCAAGCTATTGAGGAAAGACATGCCATTCAGTTGAAAAGATAAATGAAAAGAAAACTTTGAGACATTAAGGAAGATCTTAATAGAAGCCACGGTACCAGTACAACCAGAATGAAAAGTAATGGTCTATGCTTGAGACAACTTATGATATATGAGAGAAATTGTCTTACTCAGGATTTGGAGCTGGCAATGGCTATATTTACTTTACAGATATGGCGTCATTATTTATACAGTGAACGATGATATATTTATATAAGTTATAAAAGTTTAAAGTATATGCTTACTAAAGAAGAGTTGAACTTGAGGCAAAGAAGTTGGATCGAGCTTCTTAAAGATTATGATGTGGTCATTGATTATCATTCAGAAAAAGCCAATGTGGTAGCTGACGCTCTCAGTCAAAAGGCACTTGTTGTCTTAAGAGCTATGAATACAAGATTTACATTAAAAGAAGATGGTGTTTTGATTGTCAAGTTAAGAATAAAATTTACCATATTGGATTAAATAAGCTATCTTTAAAGAAAGGATAAGAAATGTTGTCAAGGTTCAAACAAGTGGAAAATAGTGAAATTGAAAACTTGGAAGTTAGGTTTGATAGATATTTGTATTATCAAGGAAGAATTTCTATCTCGATGATGGAAACCATATGTTGATCCTGAAAGAAAAGATATTTAATATGAAGTTAAGGATAAAGTATTCCTTAAAAGTTTCACCCTGGAAGAAGGTGTTATGGTTTAGACAAAAAAAAAGTTAAGTTTAAGATTTATTGGGCTATAAGAAACCAGGAAAGGAGTTAGTCTGATAGTTAAGCTTTATAGCTATCTTCATCTTTGGAAATGGACAAGATTCATAATGTATAGATGCTTAGGAAATATTGATTAGACCCCTCACATGTTGTTACTCAGGAGAAAATAGAGATTCAGCCAGATTTAAGCTATGAAAATGAACTGGTAAAGATCCTAGCACATGGAGTCAAATAACTAATAAAACAAGACAATACCGTTTGTTAAAGTTCTTTGAAAAAAATCATAAGGTTAAAGAAACAATTTGAGAGAAATAAGAAGAAAATATAAGAAAATAGTTTCCTCACCTTTTGGAACCAAGTACGTATTGAAAATTCGAGGATGAATTTTCTTAAGGGGGGAGAGAATTGTAATACCATAAAATTTAATAAGTTGATTAAGGGTCATTTAGTACTAAGATAATAGCTTAAAACCTAACTTAGTGACTAAAATGACAAAAATGCAAAAGTTAGGATTTCTTTAATTATGGGTTTTGGAAAGGAAATTTCTAAGGTTTAAAGGTATCATGTGATAGATAGTGAATTGAATAAGGTATTCTTAAAGTTTGGTTGAATTTCAAGGAAAATTGGAATGGGAATTGAAGTTTAAAATGTTAGTGACCAAAATGTAAATTCTAAAATTTTTATGACTAAAGTATAAACTTTGGAAAAGTTTGGGGACTAAAGTTGTAATTTCCTAATATTTAAGGGTTTTTAT
This sequence comes from Hibiscus mutabilis, assembly GCA_019671005.1. Classification (NCBI taxonomy): domain Eukaryota; kingdom Viridiplantae; phylum Streptophyta; class Magnoliopsida; order Malvales; family Malvaceae; genus Hibiscus; species Hibiscus mutabilis. The sequence goes on from CM033715.1 coordinate 57,585,324, forward strand.
TTCATAAATAAATAGATCACCTAAGGGTGTGGATCGAATGTGAAGATTTTGGTTCGATTTGATATTTCGATTATTGGGAAAATCGCAGTTAAAGTTTAAGTGGAATTCGGATACCCGGATCGAACTAGAAAATTTTGAAAATTTTCCATATGATAGAGAAAGGTTATAAAAGTCATTTCCATGTGTTGTAAATATTTTTAGTTTGATTCAAGATGAAACCTATAGTTTATTTTTGAGTAAAGGATTATTTATCGGTATATTGGATCGAATGGAAAATTTGGAGATTGATCCAAAAGCTATGGAAAAGTCATAAAATGTTATTTTATGAATATTTTATTATGGTTGGTTGAATTCTAACTAGATTTAGTTAGATTTTAATGGAATGGCAATTTGGAAACAAACTAGTAAATAAAGACTAGTTGGAGGGCAAATTGGTCATTTGGCCCCAATGGCAATTTTGAAATATTTAAAAAGTTATAAGGGTAATTTTGGAAAGAGGAAATGGAAGATTAAATCTTGGCCCTTGATTGATGATAAAATCAATATCAACCATTGGATAAAAAGGGCAAAATTGTAATTTCAATATTAAATGAATATAATATTCATTTAATTGATATATGTTTAAAATAATGGTGAAAAGATGAAGAAAATGTTCATCTTTTCCAGCCTTGAAACGTGGAGAAAGAGGGGAAAGAATAAGAAAATTTTCCAAGCTCGATTTAAGCCTCGAAACTCGGTTTTCAGGTAATCTCTTCAACTACAAAGTTGTTCTACTCTTCAAGCTCTATCTTTTGCTATCAATAATTCATGGAATACATGCTTGGTTTATGAGAATTTTCATAAGAAAGAAATTAGGGTTATGCATCAAATTGGGGCTTTTGAGATTTTATGATTCCATGATTGAATTCAAGTTAGAATTAAGCTAGTATGATGTTAAAATCATGATATTGAGTTGGGATTTAGGTTTTACATGTTTTGATTTTTATAAAGATGATTAGGGTTTATGGATTCAAGTTTAATTTAGTATTTGTGATGTTGAAATAATGATCTAGTAAGCTTGAATTGTTGTTTGGAAGCAAAACCCTAAGTTAAATTATGTAGGGACCATTTCGACAAATTGAAATGTTGAAGGACCAAATCTGAATTTTTAAAATTTGGAGTGTATTTATGTTATTAATGATGTTAGAGACAAGAAAATAATGTTAGAATGCTAAATTGATGTTGAATTGAATTAGTGACCATTTTGACAATTTGTCAAAGTTAAGTGACCAAATCGAAATTGAAGTTTTGTATGGGTACTAAATCTGATTTTTAGTTGTAATGATGGAATTAAGGTTGTAATGTTGAATTGAGGACTAATTAGCAAAGTTAAGAAGCTTGAATCCTTATCTTTGCATTTTAGTGACTATTTGGTAAAGAAGAAAAATTAAGTAGAATTATTGTGAATAATTATTTGATGAAGAAGGTCATAAGATGGTGGGTTAAAGTAAGTAATTGGACTAAATTGAAAAGTAGAGAAGTTAGGATAAGTTAGTATAAAAGTTGAAGTTGTTTATGAAAGATGTGTAGAAAAACTTTGTTTATGGCAAGAACTTTGAAAATTCACCATAAATTCTACAAAAATGGTTATATAGTGAATTTTATATTGATGTAAAGATTTGTTCGTCTAGTTTCGTTTCCAACAATCGAAATCTAATTTTGAGTTCCAAGTCAAAAGATATGAATTTTTAAGTTACGAAAAGGTCAGAAAAACACAACACACCTATTCTAATTTCAAAGATTGTAATCGACTTTGAAAATTCGCCATAAATCGCAAGTTGAATTTGGGCTATTAATTTATATGGTTTAAAATCTTATCGAATCTAGTTTCTTTCAGAACAAAGGAGGAATTCAAGTTATAGATTATTTTATAGAAATATTTTAAAGGTACTGCAAACCGCCAAAAATGAGAATTGATACACTTTGTATCTAAGGTTGATTAGTATGCTTGAAAGGGGTTAATGGAAGTTCAAAGTGGTCACTAAGGACCATAATGAATTTTTGAACAATAAAAGGAAGAAAGGAAAACATTTGGAGATTTTGTATTCAAATGATTATTTTGGATAATATGTCTAAGATATTGTTAGATTGGGATCTAACAATATTTTACTTATTTGAATTATGAAGTTAAGTTCAAATCAATGGAGGTTCGAGGTACAATGAAGGAAAGGATCAAAGAGGACTTAGTGAGGCATACTAATAAATGGCCCAGGTGAGTGCAATGCATACATAACATTATACATGGATGTTTCATACATCACCACCGTGGGACTTGCGATGAGTCTACCTGATTTATATATTGTCATGATATTTATGTCATTGATCAAATATTTGACATATTTTAAATATGTCAAAGGTTGAAAATAAATGCATTGATCACTAGTTATTGATGATGGTATAATATGAATGTTATTTCGGCTATGAACTTAAATGTTGAAATATTGATATATGTTTCCATTGATGACTTAAATGATGAAATAAAGCCCAATGTATGATATAGAGGTTCGATGGTATAATTGGATATCCATAGGGTCATAAACAATTGTATAAATATTCTAAGCACTTTAGGTAAAGTGCAAATATTATAAATACTCATTGAGGAGTATACTCATGCATGGTTTGAGTATACGGACTTACTACGGTGCTAAACACTTGGTGTAATTTCATAAAAACTCAATGAAGGATATATTGTTTACTCCGGTAAATATACATAAGCACTTTGGTGCTAAGCACTCCCATAGAGTGCAAATAATACACATACTCAAGAAAGGTTGGGTATGGGGAGATGACTTGTGTACATAGAATCTCTTAATTCGATACCTTGGGCTAAATAAATTAAAAAGAATCAAAAAGAAACAGGAAGATAAGCTTGAAAGCTTGTAGATAGAAATGGGAAAAGGTATTTGTAAGCATTAAAAGCTTATAGATGGAATGGCAATGATATTGGTAAGATCTAATCTTATCACTTTGATATACATATTTATTTATGTTAACGAGCATATAATGGTAAGGTGATCATATGCATTGTTAATCACTAATATTGATATTATGACAATTTCACTTGAATTCGAATTATTGCCTCACTAAGTAAATACTTAGCGTGTAACTGTTTTACACGTAGGAAAGAAGAAATGTTTGGAGTAAGAGGCATAAACGGACATCATCAATCAATAATAGGTACATCAGTATCAGTAAGATATCTTTTGACATTGTTTGATATTTACTAGTTGGCATGTATATTAAAATGATATGTCTGCTCTGATATAATTTGTATTTTATGTGGTATCTGGATGAATTTTAAGTCAGGCAATTTTTAGGCAGTTTCATTAATTATATAAAGTCAAATTAAATTAATAAGTTGTTGCCTGAAATTAAACTCGATTTGAAGATTAAAATATTATGTTTAAACTATACGCTATTAACTACATTTGTAAATAGAAACTAAATATATTGTAATATTTTTAGAAGAATCAAATTTTTTATCGAGTTACAAATGTAGAGGGTTTTACAAATATTTTGTGATATCTCAGACTCGTATTCAGATATGAATACGGGAAAGGGGTATTGTATTTATTGGTATCAGAGCTGCATGTTTAGCCAATTCTCGGCCTAAATGGAAGTGTTTTTAAGTTAAAAAGAGTATACATGCCACTAGGATATTAATATTATTGATCTGATGTTTTTATGATCTGATTGATGTCGCTCTTTACTAATGTAAATTGGAAGGAATTATAAGAAATATTTGAGTCAATAAAGCGCCAAGCTTTGGAAGGAATCAAGAGTAGTAACAATAAGGTTAATGATAACCCTTGGGATAAATCGTAGAACAAGAAAGGGGCACTGGTACAACAAAGAGTACATGTGTCTGATTAAGGAATTAAAAAGTTTGGGAACACATGAATTGAAAGGAAAAGCAAATTAAGGTCCAGCGATTGGTGATTTATAACTGAATAACCTAAGGATTACACTGGACGGATTCCACTATTTGGATACTGAGAAATTGGATAGAGTTGTATTGCTACTCCGATGTTAAGTTAAAGCTGGGGAAACATTTGAAATTGCTACGCAGCTAGGATTGCACATATCAGTCCGAGTTTATAACATCAGGACTAATAAAGATTGGGAGGATTCGAAAATCATAGAAGGTACATCTCATCTTTTTGGATAAACATGTATTGATGTTGATGAGTCCTAGCTTTACACATTCGTATATAAGTACGAAGTTGAATAGTGAAGGAAATATCCTTTTAGAACCCATTTCAAGTAATATAGTGGTCATAAATTTGTTGGGTTGTAATGTAAGGGCGAGCTAAACATTGGAATTGCTCGATAAAAATATAAGAAATAGAGTTCCCGATAAATTTAATGGAATTATCTTTTGAGGAGTTTAAGATGATGGTGGGCATGAATTGGTTACCTTCCTATCAAATCATAATGAATTGTCGCATAAAGCGATTAGTATTAAAAAACACGGAAGGTACAAAAATAGTAGTAGTTGATAAAAAGGTAAATCCCTTTTCCAATGTAATTTCAGTTGTTTTATTAAAGAAATTGTTATTATAAGGTTGTTAAGTTTTCTTGGCAAATGTAGTGGATACTCGGGCTATTGAAGTTAAATTGGAAAATAACCCGACTGTCCAAAAATATCTGAATGTATTCCTAGATGGGTTACTCGGAATTACCTCTAGATTGAGAGGTGAAATTCAAAATAAAGATGATACCGACATTGATCCTAAATTAATGGCCCCGTATAAAATGGCTTTGACCGAACTTCAGGATTTAAAGGTACAATTACGAGGAATGTTAGGTCGAGGTTTTATAAAGCCTAGTGTGCCACATTGGTGTACACTAGCGTATTTGTGAAAAAGAAAGATTGATCTATGTGATTAAGTATAGATTTATGTCAGCTAAATAAGGTGACAGTAAAGAATAAATATCTTCTTCTGAAGACTGATGATCTTTTGATCAGTTAAAAAAGCACAGCTATGTTTTCCAAAATAGACCTTCGATCGGAATATTATCAGCTAAAGATCAAGGAAGAATAAACTCTAAAGACAACTTTTCGGACTCAGTATGAATACTATGAGTTTGTGATGATGACTACAGCATTTATAAGCCTAATTAACCAAGTATTCTATTTTTTCTTGGACCAATTTTTGGTAGAGTTCATTGAGGATATTTTGGTCTATTCGAAGAAAAAGGAAGAATAAGATGCTCATTTTGCATTGTTCTTGGACCTTTGAGAAAAGAAGTTATATGCTAATTTGTTAAAGTGTGAACTTGGTTGTCAAAAGTTGTTTTATTAGTTATGTGGGTTTTGCAGAGGGGATGAAAGTATATCCCAAGAAAGCACAAAATATAGTTAAATGGAAACCTTTGAAGAATGTTTTAGAGGTTCAAATTTTTTTTTTTGATGATTGCCTCCTCATTAACTAAGCTATTGAGGAAAGACATGCCATTCAGTTGAAAAGATAAATGAAAAGAAAACTTTGAGACATTAAGGAAGATCTTAATAGAAGCCACGGTACCAAAGACAACCAGAATGAAAAGTAATGGTCTATGCTTGAGACAACTTATGATATATGAGAGAAATTGTCTTACTCAGGATTTGGAGTCTGGCAATGGCTATATTTACTTTACAGATATATGGCGTCATTATTTATACAAAGGAACGATGATATATTTATATAAGTTATAAAAGTTTAAAGTATATGCTTACTAAAGAAGAGTTGAACTTGAGGCAAAGAAGTTGGATCGAGCTTCTTAAAGATTATGATGTGGTCATTGATTATCATTCAGAAAAAGCCAATGTGGTAGCTGACGCTCTCAGTCAAAAGGCACTTGTTGTCTTAAGAGCTATGAATACAAGATTTACATTAAAAGAAGATGGTGTTTTGATTGTCAAGTTAAGAATAAAATTTACCATATTGGATTAAATAAGCTATCTTTAAAGAAAGGATAAGAAATGTTGTCAAGGTTCAAACAAGTGGAAAATAGTGAAATTGAAAACTTGGAAGTTAGGTTTGATAGATATTTGTATTATCAAGGAAGAATTTCTATCTCGATGATGGAAACCATATGTTGATCCTGAAAGAAAAGATATTTAATATGAAGTTAAGGATAAAGTATTCCTTAAAAGTTTCACCCTGGAAGAAGGTGTTATGGTTTAGACAAAAAAAAAAGTTAAGTTTAAGATTTATTGGGCTATAAGAAACCAGGAAAGGAGTTATTCTGATAGTTAAGCTTTATAGCTATCTTCATCTTTGGAAATGGACAAGATTCATAATGTATAGATGCTTAGGAAATATTGATTAGACCCCTCACATGTTGTTACTCAGGAGAAAATAGAGATTCAGCCAGATTTAAGCTATGAAAATGAACTGGTAAAGATCCTAGCACATGGAGTCAAATAACTAATAAAACAAGACAATACCGTTTGTTAAAGTTCTTTGAAAAAAATCATAAGGTTAAAGAAACAATTTGAGAGAAATAAGAAGAAAATATAAGAAAATAGTTTCCTCACCTTTTGGAACCAAGTACGTATTGAAAATTCGAGGATGAATTTTCTTAAGGGGGGAGAGAATTGTAATACCATAAAATTTAATAAGTTGATTAAGGGTCATTTAGTACTAAGATAATAGCTTAAAACCTAACTTAGTGACTAAAATGACAAAAATGCAAAAGTTAGGATTTCTTTAATTATGGGTTTTGGAAAGGAAATTTCTAAGGTTTAAAGGTATCATGTGATAGATAGTGAATTGAATAAGGTATTCTTAAAGTTTGGTTGAATTTCAAGGAAAATTGGAATGGGAATTGAAGTTTAAAATGTTAGTGACCAAAATGTAAATTCTAAAAATTTTACGGCTAAAGTATAAACTTTGGAAAAGTTTGGGGACTAAAGTTGTAATTTCCTAATATTTAAGGGTTTTTATTTCATAAATAAATAGATCACCTAAGGGTGTGGATCGAATGTGAAGATTTTGGTTCGATTTGATATTTCGATTATTGGGAAAATCGCAGTTAAAGTTTAAGTGGAATTCGGATACCCGGATCGAACTAGAAAATTTTGAAAATTTTCCATATGATAGAGAAAGGTTATAAAAGTCATTTCCATGTGTTGTAAATATTTTTAGTTTGATTCAAGATGAAACCTATAGTTTATTTTTGAGTAAAGGATTATTTATCTGTATATTGGATCGAATGGAAAATTTGGAGATTGATCCAAAAGCTATGGAAAAGTCATAAAATGTTATTTTATGAATATTTTATTATGGTTGGTTGAATTCTAACTAGATTTAGTTAGATTTTAATGGAATGGCAATTTGGAAACAAACTAGTAAATAAAGACTAGTTGGAGGGCAAATTGGTCATTTGGCCCCAATGGCAATTTTGAAATATTTAAAAAGTTATAAGGGTAATTTTGGAAAGAGGAAATGGAAGATTAAATCTTGGCCCTTGATTGATGATAAAATCAATATCAACCATTGGATAAAAAGGGCAAAATTGTAATTTCAATATTAAATGAATATAATATTCATTTAATTGATATATGTTTAAAATAATGGTGAAAAGATGAAGAAAATGTTCATCTTTTCCAGCCTTGAAACGTGGAGAAAGAGGGGAAAGAATAAGAAAATTTTCCAAGCTCGATTTAAGCCTCAAACCTCGGTTTTGTAATCTCTTCAACTACAAAGTTGTTCTACTCTTCAAGCTCTATCTTTTGCTATCAATAATTCATGGAATACATGCTTGGTTTATGAGAATTTTCATAAGAAAGAAATTAGGGTTATGCATCAAATTGGGGCTTTTGAGATTTTATGATTCCATGATTGAATTCAAGTTAGAATTAAGCTAGTATGATGTTAAAATCATGATATTGAGTTGGGATTTAGGTTTTACATGTTTTGATTTTTATAAAGATGATTAGGGTTTATGGATTCAAGTTTAATTTAGTATTTGTGATGTTGAAATAATGATCTAGTAAGCTTGAATTGTTGTTTGGAAGCAAAACCCTAAGTTAAATTATGTAGGGACCATTTCGACAAATTGAAATGTTGAAGGACCAAATCTGAATTTTTAAAATTTGGAGTGTATTTATGTTATTAATGATGTTAGAGACAAGAAAATAATGTTAGAATGCTAAATTGATGTTGAATTGAATTAGTGACCATTTTGACAATTTGTCAAAGTTAAGTGACCAAATCGAAATTGAAGTTTTGTATGGGTACTAAATCTGATTTTTAGTTGTAATGATGGAATTAAGGTTGTAATGTTGAATTGAGGACTAATTAGCAAAGTTAAGAAGCTTGAATCCTTATCTTTGCATTTTAGTGACTATTTCGGTAAAGAAGGAAAATTAAGTAGAATTATTGTGAATAATTATTTGATGAAGAAGGTCATAAGATGGTGGGTTAAAGTAAGTAATTGGACTAAATTGAAAAGTAGAGAAGTTAGGATAAGTTAGTATAAAAGTTGAAGTTGTTTATGAAAGTTGTGTAGAAAAACTAGTTTATGGCAGTAACTTTGAAAATTCACCATAAATTCTACAAAAATGGTTATATAGTGAATTTTATACTGATGTAAAGATTTGTTCGTCTAGTTCTGTGTCCAACAATCGGAATCTAATTTTGAGTTCCAAGTCAAAAGATATGAATTTTTAAGTTACGAAAGGTCAGAAAACAGAACACCAGTCTGTTCTAATTTCAGCATTGTAACTGACTTTGAAAATTCGCCATAAATCGTACAAGTTGAATTTGGGCTATTAATTTATATGGTTTAAAATCTTATCGAATCTAGTTTCTTTCAGAACAAAGGAGGAATTCTGAGTTATAGATTATTTTATAGAAATATTTTAAACTGCCAGAAAATGAGAATTGGTACACTTTGTATCTAAGGTTGATTAGTATGCTTGAAAGGGGTTAATGGAAGTTCAAAGTGGTCAGTAAGGACCATAATGAATTTTTCAACAATAAAAGGAAGAAAGGAAAACATTTGGAGATTTTGTATTCGAATGATTATTTTAGACAATATGTCTAAGATATTGTTAGAGTGGGATCTAACAATATTTTACTTATTTGAATTATGAAGTTAAGTTCGAATCAATGGAGGTTCGAGGTACAACGAATGAAAGGATCAAAGAGGACTTAGTGAGGCATACTAATAAATGGCCCAGGTGAGTGCAATGCATACATAACATTATACATGGATGTTTCATACATCACCAGTAGGACTTGCGATGAGTCTACCTGATTTATATATTGTCATGATATTTATGTCATTGATCATATATTTGACATATTTTAAATATGTCAAAGGTTGAAAATAAATGCATTGATCACTAGTTGTTGATGATGGTATAATATGAATGTTATTTCGGCTATGAACTGTTAAATGTTGATATATGTTTCAATTGATGACTTAAATGATGACATAAAGCCCAATGTATGATATAGAGGTTCGATGGTATAATTAGATATCTATAGGGTCATAAACAACTGTATAAATATTCTAAGCACTTTAGGTAAAGTGCAAATAATATAAATACTCATTGAGGAGTATACTCATGCATGGTTTGAGTATACGGACTTACTACGGGTGCTAAACACTTCGGTGTAATTTCATAAAAACTCAATAAGGGATATATTATATACTCCGGTAAATATACATAAGCACTTCGGTGCTAAGCACTCCCGGTAGAGTGCAAATAATACACATACTCAAGAAAGGTTGGGTATGGGCGGATGACTCGTGTACATAGAATCTCTTAATTCGATACCTTGGACTAAATAAATTAAAAAGAATCAAAAAGAAACAAGAAGATAAGCTTGAAAGCTTGCAGATAGAAATGGGAAAAAGGTATTGGTAAGCATTGAAAGCTTACGGATGGAATGGCAATGGTATTGGTAAGATCTAATCTTATCACTTTGATATACATATTTATTTATGTTAACGAGCATTTAATGGTAAGGTGATCATATGCATTGTTAATCATTAATATTGATATTATGACAATTGCTCTTGAATTCGAATTATTGCCTCACTAAGTAAATACATAGTGTGTAACTGTTTTACACGTAGGAAAGATGAAATGGTTGGAGTACGAAGCATAAACGGACATCATCAATCAATAACAGGTACATCAGTATCAGTAAGATATCTTTTGACACCTTTGATATTTACTAGTTGGCATGTATATTAAAATGATATGCCTGCTCTGATAGAATTTGTATTTTGTGTGGTATCTAGATGAATTTTAAGTCAGACAATTTTTAAGCAGTTTCATTAATTATATAAAGTCAAATTAAATTAATAAGTTGCTGCATGAAATTAAACTCGATTTGAAGATTAAAATATTATGTTTAAACTATACGCTATTAATTACATTTGTAAATAGAAACTAAATATATTGTAATATTTTTAGAAGAATCAAAAATTTTACCGAGTTATAAATGTAGATGGTTTTACAAATATTTTGTGTTATCTCGGACTCGTATTCAGATATGAATACGGGAAAGGGGTATTACAAAATTTGACATAGATTTCCTACTCAAGGCATCAGCCACCACATTAGCTTTGCCAGGATGATACTCAATGATGTGGTCATAGTCTTTTAACAACTCAATCCATCGCCTTTGCTTTAAATTCAATTCTTTTTGGGTAAGGAGGTACTTCAGACTCTTTTGATCAGTGTAGATGTAACACTTTCCCCATACAGATAATATCTCCAAATCTTCAAAGCAAAGATAACTGTAGCAAGTTCCAAATCATTCATAGGGTTATTCTGTTCATGAGGCTTAAGTTGTCTAGAGGCATAAGCAACCACTTTACCCTCTTGCATATGGACACAACCAAGCCCATTCAATGAAGCGCCACTAAACACAACATAATCCTTCCCCCATCTAGGTTGCGTCAAAACTAGAGCCTTCGTATAATAAGTCTTCAACTGTTCAAAGCTTTGTTATCTTTTCTCGTTCCACTTAAACGGAACTCATTTTTGTAACAACTTGGTCATAGGCGCTGCTATGAAGGAAAACCCTTGACAAAATGGCGGTAATACCCAAAAAGCCCAAGGAAACTATGGAATTCTACGATATTCCTAGGTGGTTTCCACTCTACCACAGCCTGAATCTTTTGCAAATCAACTCAGATCCCATCCGCTGCAACAATGTTGCCTAAGAACGCTACCTCGGAAAGCCAAAACTCATACTTATAGAACTTAGCAAAAAAAATAGCCTCTCTCTCAAGGTTTGAAGAACAATACGGAGATGACAATCACGTTCTTCCTTCGAACTCGAATAAACCAAGATGTCATCATTGAAGACCACCACAAATTGATCAAGATAAGGCTAGAAAATCTGGTTCATCAAATCCATAAAAGTTGTAGGTGTATTAGTAAGCCCAAAAGGCATTACCAAGAACTCATAACGTTCATACTGCGTCCTAAAAGTGGTTTTCAAAGCGTCCTCTTCTACTACCTTCAACTGGTAGTAGCCTGACCTCAAGTCGATCTTCAAGAACACACGGTACCTCTAAACTGGTCAAATAGGATATCTACCCTTGGTATGGAATAACAGTTCTTCACCGTTACCTTGTTGAGTTGACGGTAATTAATACACCTCTTCATTGACCAATCATTTTTTCTTAACAAACTAGACCGATGCACTCAAAGGCGAGATGCTTGCTTGGATGAAACCTCTTTCTAACAACTCTTGGATCTGATTCTATGACTCCCTCAGTTTTGTCGTTGCCATGCAATATGGTGCAATGGACACTGGTGTCGTGTCAGGCATTACCTCTATACAAAACTTTAACTCAAGTTTTGGAGGAAGTTCGGGCAATTCTTTCGGGAACACATCGACAAATTCTCTAACCTTCTGAAGACTCTCAAGTATTGGACTCTCAACACTTGTATCAACCACACAAGCCAAGTAGGCTTTGCAACCTTGTTGGATCATCCTTTGCGCCGCCAAGGCCGACACTACATTGGGAAGACAAGAATTCATCTCATCCTTCACTACCAACTTCACCCCGTCCAAACCACGAAGCTTAAGGCTCTTTACTCTACAACCCAATCGTGCATCATGCTCAAACAACCAATCCATCCCTGGGATAACATCAAACTCTTGAAACGACAACACTATTAGATCGATCGGGAAGATCGAACCTTGTACCTCAATCGGATACACCTTATCCACTAAGACATTATACCCCAAAAGATTAGTCACACAAGACCTAATCTCAAGGTCCTCAACATGAATACCCCACTATTAGGATATTCCACTATAAATGTAGGAATAGGTAGACCCCGAATCCACAAGGGAACTATAGGAACTAAAAATAGGGTAAACATACTTGAGATAATGTCGGTATCCTCATAGTCCTCCTAGGCCTTGACTGCGTACTGCCTCGCTGGTGACCTGCAGTGGACTGAACTGTGCCCCCACTCTGATGTTCGGACATGTGGCTCGCTCTTTCTCTAGCAAAGCCTCAACCACTCTGAGCTAGATAATAGGTCTTTTGAGTCTGAAACGGGGTGGTGTTAGTAGCTGCTAGACAATCCTTCACAAAGTGGTCTAGTTATCCACACTCAAAGCAAACTCTAGATGTCCCCCAACACTCGCCTCTATGTTGACGCCTACACTGATCGTAAACTGGTGCACCCACAATTCTTTGTGAACCCTCCGGACTCATCATGGCTAAAGACGATGAAGACCTCATAAAACTAGCAGACTCTAACCTACGGTCTGATCTCGAATTCTGGTTTGAAGCTCTTCTACTTTGGTTACAACGATTCTTATTCCTCCCAGAATAAGATTATGAGTTGTTGGAGAAGTTTTGAGTTCTCCCACTCGAGATCCCTTACCCACCAAAAGGGTCATAGGTCAAACCTTGCACTTGCTCAAACGACTTGGCACTAGCAGTCAACTTTGAAAACACTTTCAATGGCGCAGCAGTCAAGTAAGTCTGAATTTCCTTCCTCAAGCCCTTTAGAAACTTCTTGTATCTCATATTCTCGATAGCAACCAACTCAAGGGCATACTTACTTAACTGTAGAAACTCTTGCTCATATTCAAAGATCGATCTGTTTCCCTAGACCAAATAGTTGAACCATCCCTCAAGCCACCAATGTGAGCCTCTCCCACATACTTCTTTTTAAACTCATCCAAGAAGTCATACCATGAAGGTTGGTTAGGCTACCATCCCAACTCTAGGGTTTCCCACCACACTCGATTATTCTCCTTCAATAGGGAGAAAACACATGTCAACTTGTCCTCGAGTTTTAACCACATATGTCGCATGATCCAATGAATGTCCCTCAATCACATATCTACCTTAACTGGTTTGTCTTGTCCCGATCCAAGAAAGTATGTAGCACCATGATGACACGCCCTCTCTATTGCTACCTCGCGAGGGGTAACCGAAGGCCTAGGTATGGCCCCCATGATCCGGTGAAGGGCATGGTGCAGATGAGAGAAATAATTGGACCCTCAACACTTATCATCCTCCAACATCTCCTCTAACCCAGGGATGTATTCCTCATTATAACTCCCTTCTCGGGAGCCCCAACTCTCCTCACGATCACGTGCTCTCCTTAGCATGATCACTTTCTACACAAGCAAACAAATAGGATTACACCATTGAATATTCAACTTAAACAAGTAGGACTTCAACTTATGGGCAACGTATTCGCTAGACAGCTATAAAACATTCTAAACACCCACGAGGATTCCTAAAATTGGCTAAACCTAGCCTCTAATACCACTGTTGTAACCCCCAACCCGGATGTTACAAATTGGGCCTTGAGCCCAAACCTAGACTGTAAAAAGTTTGCAACTAGATTTAGCCTAACATATTCATTTCATAAAATCCATGAAGTTCAAATAGTTGACATAAATGGGTAGTTAAAATGTTACATGGGACCTCCATTTTAAAAAACATAATTAAAAGCATTTGACTCTTAATTTAAAATCCAAAATAAGAGTTACAATACAAACATAGGGCCCTACGAATATATGGCCCAAAAAATTTAAGTATTGTACTCGAACAACAAGCTGATGTTGAAGTCTGACTCCGATGGTGCTCCAACGATGCAAGCTAGCCTACAAACAGAAATAATAATTTCAAACGTTGAGCTAACAAAGCTCAGTGGATACACTTTTACTCAACCATGCTTCATGCAAATCATAAATAAGAGCATGTAGCTAAAGAATGATACATGGCAATATAAAACATATGTTGCTAAATCTAGCTGCCTAAAAGCATAGCAAATAAAAGATGTAATATTCTCACACAACATATATGCACCATACCAACAAACCTAGAGCGAGACCCAGTGTCATACAGCCTCGGAAACGTACACTCATACTCGAAATCTCTTATCGAGTATCATCGGATGAGGCCCAGTGTCACACAGCCTTAAGAACATACATTTGGGAACTCGCCTCTTAATGTTGCAACACTCACACTGGTATCTGAATACCACCAAATCAAAGTGACCCAACCACACAAGTTCCCTTACTTGGCACTTAAAAAATCCCGATCCACCAAGGAACCCTATGGTTGCAATTAAAAAACAAGTCACCCAACAATTACTAAGTTATTACTCGTTATGCTTCTATATGAGGTTGATTTCTTAGTTTCTCAGTTTTACTATTCATTTTACCATATTAGAGGCCCATTCGGCCCTAATCCTTGAATTATAGGTCCCTCAAACTTAAACTAAAATTTTTGGGCAGATTGCCCAACGAGTATAGATACCCACTTAAGAGTGTTGATACTCTCTAGTGGATACCGATATCCACTTAAAAGTATCAATACGCTCTAGTAAGTACCGATACCCACTTATTCGTATCGATACCTAGCTTGCCTTTAGAAGGGGTTTAACTCAAAACCTCGTACCAATACACGGGGCCATATACCTATAGCCTAGGTGTACCGATACGCTTCCAAGCGTATCGATACTCATTTTGGCTATTGGAATTTGATGGAACATGGGGGTACTGATACCCCTTTAGGTGTACCAATACTCCCTTACAATTTGTTTTGATTTCGTCATTTTTAACATGGGGTACCGATACACGATCAACCCGTATAGGTACTCAAACCCATAATTCGTATTCTATAGTTCACAGATCGCCTCACCAGCTCCCAAAACTCCAAGTTAAGGCCTCAAAACATGCCTACGAGTTATGGGAAGTGATTTAAGTGAATTCCTACCATTTTTAAGTCATTTTAACATCAATCTTAAGAATTGCCATTAAAGAGGTCTCAAGCATTCATACAACCAAAATATCACACAACCAACAAGTAATCAAATTGATGATTTCTAGGAACACAAGGGAGTTAGTAGTGTACTAACCTTTCTTCCAAAGCTGGAAAAATAAGACCTTTCCTCAAGCTCAAGCCTTCTTCATCCCTTAGTCGTTAGAGTGCTCTCCAACCTCCTTAACTACAACCAAATATTGTAAAATGAGTTACAACACTGCTAAAAGGAAATAAGGATGGCTAAGGGAGACTCTAACAACAAAAACATGATTGAATCTCCCATTCACGTTCATATTCTCTAAACCCCCACCAAAACTCGAATTTCTCAAGCCCCACCAAACATAATGAAACTGACCTTGCTAGATAGATCCCTTGATGCTGATAACCTTTCCCATCACTTGTATTCCAAAATTTCAACTCTAAAGGATAAATATTGGACCTTTACTTTTGAATCTCCAAAGGAAGATGGTAGAAAGGATGAGAATGGGTTGGGAGACAAAGGTGAGCTTATCCCTTTTGCTTTTCTGCAGAAAATTAAAGAGCCACCCTCACTCTCCTTTCAAATGTAAGGGAATTTACTTCCCTACCCTTATCATCATCTTCCTATACATAACTAACCCAAACCAAAGCCCATCTACTTAGAAAGGGTCCACTAAGGCTCCCACGAGCCCACTCTCACAAGGCCTACTACACCAAGCCCATGACTCAGGTTAAAACGACACGTAGATTCTGAAAGCTGGATCGTTACAGTTTACATCCCATCTTTCTTTATTTATTTTAATATATTTTCTTTATTTCGGGTTGCCTTCAGTTTGGGTCCATTTGGTTTGGTTGAAAATCGATTCGGGTCCATTTTTAGTCTAACTAAAATTTGGGTTGGTTTTGGGTCGGGTCAATTTATTTCAGGTTTAAGATCAAATTCAGCTTATCGTGTTTGGGTAAATCGGATCGGGTCTTGGGTCAAGTTTGTTAGGTCTATCCCTAACCATATTACCTTAAAACCTAAACTCAAACCTATAAATCTTAAATTCTAAATCCTAACCATGAACCCTAGATTCTAAATCCATACACTTAAATCCTATACTCTAAATTAGATCTCTAAACCCTAAAACTAAGGCGCTTATGGAAATTTTTCGTTTATATATGGGAAAATATTTCATATATTGATTGTGAAAATTTTATTTCTTAGAAGTTAGTCTAATTTAGGGTTTAGATGTTTAATTTAGTATTTAGGATTTATTTTTCTATATTTTAGAGTTTTAAATTTAGATGTTAAGGTTATAATTTAGGGTTTAGATTTTATGGATCATGGTTAAGAATTTGGGGGTTAAGATTAGAGATCTAAATGTTTATATGGTTGAGTTTAAATATATATATATACTTGTAAAAAATATTACATTGACATTGTATCAAATATTAACTCTATGTATAAGATCCACTAATTGGCCTAGTAGTTAAGGATGCTCATATTGCCACATCGTGTATGAGTTTGAATCCTGATATGGGAATGTTATACCTCTCTGTTTAATCAAAAAATATTAACTCTATGTATTAATTTTCATCCATGTGATGCAACTTGCTCAAAAAGAATGATTTTTGTAAAGCTTGTATGTATCTTATGTGCTCAAAATATGACATGGAAAAGTTATGTGATAGCGAACCTACGCATAATAAGAAGTAGGGAAGTACAAGGCCGCGTGGAAGATTGAGTCCAAGTGGGAAAGGGATAAGGGTGGACATTCGATCGAGTCGAGTCAAAGAGTTTCAAGTTAGTCGAGTTGAAGAGTCATATTTTATAACTCAAACTTTATTTGAAATTTTTTTAGTTGAGTTTATGAAATTCCAGTCGAATTCGAGTTTTTGTTTAAATTTAATTGTAAACCGTTATAATGTTATGGTATCAATTAGTTCGAATTAACATGGTTTTCTATAACCATATACAACATGCATATATTTCTTCATATGTGATATATATATGTTAGACATAATTAAAAGACTCAAGTCGAACTTGAAAATTTATCCACTAATTACTAATTTTTTTTAGTTATTCTGATTTTCATTTATAACTCTAACTTTATTTTTAAAAAATGAGTGAATCGAGTTTATAAAATTACGTGTCAAATCAAAACGATATTTTAGCATCAAATTGACTCAAATAATTTAATTTATTCGAGTAGAATTTTACCTTCCAAAAAGGGATGACCCATGAAGTCATATTTTCTTTTTTTTGTAACGTTCCTTTTTTGTCATAATCGTCTGGGGATATGACACATGCTCACTTGTTCATGGACATGTAATTCTCGATCTTCGTGTGGCCTGATTGGATTCAACCTGATTTGGATTAATTTTCAATTTTAGATTTCCTATGATATTGCCTTGATTAATCTAGATCGAATCATGTTGTACACATGACTTTTGTGAGTGAGTCTCTTAGTGGTAATTTTGGTATACACAAGGCTTCAAACTCGAAACCTACTTAAGTGATACTAAGCCGCTTACCATTTGTACTAATCTCCATTGGTTTGGATATAATAAGATTTTTTTAATACATACAAATGCTAACATATAATTTGTGTAGAATTTGTATAGCTTACTGTTTGGTAATTTACTGCCAATAATAAATACGACTATTAAAATTAAATTGAATAATTTATCAAAAGTTAATTAACATGTTTATAACTAACAGAAGAAATGACCCTACAATCACACCTTAATATATATGTAAAAGGTCTACTATGATTTAGTTACTAACTCTAGTTAATAAGATACACATGTAGAAGAATCCACATTTGTTTATATAAATTTTTCCCATAATCAAATCATTCCAAAACACAACTTTTACAACTAATGTTCTGACCACAAACTTTTTATATTAATTATAAGTAACTCAAACCATCTAAAATAATTTTCAACAAGAATGCAAACTAGAAGGATAATGCAACTGTGTTTGAGCATCTCTACTCTTTTCAGGGGTGAGTCGTCAGTGGCGGCGTTGCAAGGTTCGTTTGCTTGCTCGTATTCGAGGTGTCAAGATTGCATTGGACCATGCTCGGTCACCTTTTCTGTTTGAATTAGAAGTTGCCCTTAAGAATGAGCTTAATGTGGTCCTTGAGCAGGAAGAAAGCTTATGGTTTCAGAAGTCTCGCAGTAGTTGGATCAAGCAGGGGGACTGTAATACCAAGTTTTTCCACTCTTTGACTTTGCAGCGCCGTAGACGGAATACCATTCGCATGCTCAAGTTGGAGGATAAAGAGTGGTGTTCAGATGCAGAATTACTCAAAGAGAATACGGTTGAATTTTTTCAAACACTTGTTTACCTCTGAGCCACGGTAACAGCCTAGTGTTGATTTTGGTAGGGGTTCGTGCCATTGTCGATGTCTCATCAGTTTCATATTCTGCGTCCAGTGTAGAAGGAGGAAATGAGAGTTGTGGTGTTTAGTATGGAGCCGTCTAAGGCCCCTAGTGTCGATGGATTCCAAGCCAGTTTTTTTCGTGGAATTGGGAAGTTGTAGGGGGATTTTGTGTTCCAATTTGTTCTAAACTTTTTTTAGACTGGGGACCTTAGGGAGTCGGCTAATCAGACACTTATGGTTCTTATCCCAAAGGTTACAAGCCCTAAGAGCCTTAGACAATTTCGCCTTATCAGTTTGTGTACGGTTCTTTATAAAGTTATTACGAAGATTTTGGTTAATAGAATTAAATCTGATTTGCGCAATTGAATAGCGCAAACATATACTAGCTTTGTCCATGGCTGCCATATCACTAACAATATTATTCTTGAATACGAGGTTATCTACACAATGAGCAAGAAACAAGATAAGAAGACTTGTATGGCGATTAAAGTTGATTTGGAGAAGGCTTATGACCACCTTGAATGGGAGATTAACCGCGAGACTCTTTAAGAGGTTGATTTGTCGGATCGTTTCATCACATGGATTATGAGGTGTATTGATAAGTGTTCAAAAGTACTATTTCTTACGCTTTTTACTCATATTATTGTTAGACTTAGGCTCATTTTAGTTGCATAGTTAGCCATTCATGCATTAATCCATGTTTCCTTCAATCGTTGAGCTTGATTACATAACTTGGTAGTTTTTGTGGAAAAGATGCTGCTTTGGTGTGCTTTGTGTGTGTATGTGCAGGATCACTTGCCAAAGCAATGCCGAGCTAGTTGCCAGGGCAATGCATGAAGGAGACGCCGAGCTAGTTGCCAGGGCAATGCATGAAGGAGACGCCGAGCCAGTTGCCATGGCAATTGTCGACAAGAGTAAAGGTGATATGGTAGTCAAAATTGATGACTAGACAAGCCCAAGATGACGTGGAGCAAAGCCCAAACCCAAAGGAATTTGATTGCCATGCAGAGATTAAAGAAGAATTGAATTCCAAGAAGATAGGAGAAGTTCTAGTAGGAATACAATTATAATAAAGAATTATATTCTTTAAAGATAATTTAATTCCAACTTAAACTCCTCCTCAAAGAAGGACTTTGGCCTAGCCCTATAAATAGCAAGGAGATTTCGACAATCAAAGAGAGAGAGCAATAGGGAATTTCGACAAGTCCAAGGAGGGCAAGAGGAGAGAATTTTCGACAAGCATCTAGGGCAAGGAGGATTTCGACAAGCCTCCTCCTTCATCCTTTTCTTTCTTGTTAGATAGGGTTCATGCTAGGGATTGTTTATCTTGTGTTTCTTTGGAACCTAGCCATGAACTAAATCTACTTGGCTATGGTTATTGTGTTTTGTGGTTGTGAGAAACTATTGGTTTTTGTTTAGGCAATAAGAGTTTGCACTTTTCTATTTCAAGGTTTATTCATTCTTGGTTCTTATTCTTGTTTGCGAGTGAATTGGGAGAGGATCTCGTGATTTCATCTATTTATCTAATATCGGGAGAGTTAGATTCAAGAAACGAATGAATATGATCTTTATTCAATCTATTGATGGTGAAGATTAATCCGGCTTAGGAATAAGTTAAGGATTTCAACGGCTAAGAGGAGCGCAAGATTGGTTGTTGTTCACCCTTGATTCACGCAGGGATGTATTATCAAGGCATGCACAAGTAGCTAGAGTTTCGACTTAGGGATAAGAAGAAACCATTGAAGAACGCTCTGCCGAACCTTGAAGGTTGCTGCCCAGAAGCCCAAGTAGTTGCCCAACTAGTCACCCAGGCAACCATCGATTAGTTACCAAGGCAACCCCGTTGTGCAAGTTGCCACGGCAACTGAGTTGCCCGTGCACTCTTTTACTAAGACGATCCAATCGGCTATCACACCTCAACTCACGATAACCTGACCTATCTCTCTCATTTGAATTCATCTTTTCTTTTACTTTATTTGCTTTCTAGATTAGTTAAACTTCTATAATCCTTTATTTGTGTTTTTACTTTTACAGTGCAAGAGACTAGATTCTTGAAGTGGCACCAATCCCTGTGGAGACGATATCTTTTATGCTATAACTTGCGATGAGTATACTTGCACATTTGCGTAGCACTTATTACGCGCAACATGTATCTCAGTCTCGACACAGATAATTTGGAATGCGGAGGTTATTGATAGCTTTGCTCCATCTAGAGGCATATGTCAGGGAGATCCTCTCTCCCCATATATCTTTATGTTGTGCATAGAGCGATTATCTCACATAATTGGAATGAAAGTGGAGAAAGAGTCTTGGAAGCATATTCAGCTATCCCGGTATGGACCTAGGCTTTCACACTTACTCTTTGTGAATGACTTGGTGTTATTTGTGGAAGTTTATTCTGATTAGTTGGAAGTGTTGAAGGATGTGGTGGCTCAGTTTTGTGCTTGTTCTAGACATTGAGTTAGTATCACTAAAACTCAAATTTACTTTTCCAAAAATTATACTACAAACAGGAAAATTATTATTGTTGATAAGTTTGGTTTTGAGATTTTTGAGGATCTTGGCAAGTATCTTGGTGTCTCGTTATTACAGAAATGGGTCATGAAGGATACGTATCGGTGCCTATTAGAAAATATTGAAAGGCAACTTTCTGGGTGGGTCACGAAGACTTTGTCATTGGTTGGTTGGATAACATTGGCGAAACTTGTGTTACATGCGGTACCTACGTATGTTATGCAAACTACATGGTTACCTAAGGTCATTTGTGACGAGATGGAAAAGTTAATAAGACGGTTTGTATAGGGTTCGACAAATGGTTCATCGACTTTGCATTTGATTAAATGGGAATCTCTAAAATTGCCTATTAACATGAGAAGATTAGGGTTTTAGGACTTGGCTAAACAAAATTCGGCTTTACTCATGAAGGTTGGTGTTGCGTGTGATAAGTGCTACGTAATTGTGCAAGTATACACGTCGCAAGTAATAAAGTGATATGAGTATCGAGTATCGTCTCCACAGGGATTGGTTTGGGCCACTTTGCTTAAGTTATTGCACTGTGAAAAGTAAAAACACAATTGATAATAGGAGTTCTAATTAATGAGTAAACTAAGAGCAATAAACTAAAAGAATAGATTAAATCAAAAGAGAGAATAGGTCAGGTTATCATGAGTTGAGGTGTGATAGCTGATTGGATCGTCTTGGTAAAAGAGTGCAAGGGCAACTCAGTTGCCGTGGCAACTTGCACAGCGGGGTTGCCTTGGCAACAAATCGATGGTTGCCTGGGCGACTAGATGGGCAACTACTTGGGCGTCTGGGCAGCAACTTCAAGGTTCGGCGGAGTGTTCTTCAATGGTTTCTTCTTATCCCTAAGTCGAAACTCTAGCTACTTGTGCATGCCTTGATAATACATCCCTGCGTGAATCAATGGTGAACAACAACCAATCTTGCGCTCATCTTAGCCGTTGAAATCCTTAACTTATTCCTAAGACGGATTAATATTCACCATCAATAGATTGAATAAAGACCATACTCATTCGTTTCTTGAATCTAACTCTCCCGATATTAGATAAATAGATGAAGTTACGAGATCCTCTCCTAATTCACTCGCAAACAAGAATAAAAGCCAAGAATGAGTAAACCTTGAATAGAAAAGTGCAAACTCTTATTACCTAAACAAAATCCAATTGTTTCTCACAACAACAAAACACAATAATCCCAACCAATCAAGTTAGATCATGGTTGGGTTCAAAAGATATACAAAGAATAATCCCCAAACCATGAATCTAATAGAAGCAAAGAAGAAGAAGAAGAAATCGAACTCTCTCCCCCTTGCTTTCTTTTCGAAATCTCTTCCTTCTTGCCCTTTAGAGTTGTCGAAATTTTCCCTCTTCTTTCTCTCCTCAATTGTCGAAATCTCCATCTTATTTACAGGGCTAGGCCAAAGTCCTTCTTTGAGGAGGAGTTTAAATTGGAATTAAATTATCTTTAAAGAATATAATTCTTTATTATAATTGTATTCCTACTAGAACTTCTCCTATCTTCTTGGAATTTAATTCTTCTTTAATCTCTGCATGGAAATCAAATTCCTTTGGGTTTGGGCTTTGCTCCACGTCATCTTGGGCTTGTCTAGTCATCAATTTCGACTACCATATCACCTTTACTCATGTCGACAATTGCCATGGCAACTGGCTCAGCGTCTCCTTCATGTATTGCCCTGGCAACTAGCTCGGCATATCCTTCATGTATTGCCCTGGAAACTAGCTCTAGCCTTGCTTTGGCAAGTGATCCTGCATATACACACAAAACACACCAAAGCAGCATCTTTTCCCACAAAAACTACCAAGTTATGTAATCAAGCTCAACGGGGGAAAGAAACATGAATTAATGCATGAATGACTAATTATGCAACTAATATGAGCTTAAGTCTAACAATAATATGAGTAAAAAGGGTAATAAAATAGTACTTTTGAACACTTAGCACGCCCCCAAACTCAAACTATTGCTTGTCCTCAAGCAATGCAAACTAACAATTACCTGCCAAGACTTTAATCATCAAAGACATGCTTCAAACTTGAATTCAAACCTCGGAACCGTGACACAAAGTATGATCACCTTTTAATTTTTCGGATAGCACAAAAATTACCCGGAACCAAACTATAATGCTCGTGACAATGTGTGTGCGTAGTTGTGAACAAGTTGATTTTCAAGATTCTATGTGAACAATAGGCTTTTATCAATTTAATTACCGGGGCATTTATTTTTTTTTATTTTCACTAGAGCCAATTTCAGGCACCTCTAGCAAAGTAAGCAATTTCTTATTTTATTTTAGTCGACTAGAGCCAATTTCGGGCACCTCTAGTGATTCTTTAATGTGCATTATCTACTAGAGCCAGTTTTGGGCACCTCTAGCAAGAAATTAACTTTTAATTTTCAATTTTAAATTTACCCTAATTTTAAGCAACCTAAGTTCACTAAGTTTCTTTCAATCAACAACCCATAACCGTGTAAAACAAATTCAGCATCATAGTAAAATTCTAAGTTCTTTTCATGTAATCCTAAAATTAAAGGTTCTTTCAATTAAGTGCAGTGGCAAAAATTCATCATTGGATATTCAACAAGTCTTAAGCAATTAAATCCAATTAAAGGCATGGCAAGTAACATATGCAACCTATATGTGATTGCTAACGATGAATGCAACTAAACATGAAACTAACTAGAAACCAACACCCCCCCCCAAACTCGAGAGAAGCATTGTCCTCAATGCATGTAAGAGTGAAACAAAATTTAAAAGAAACTAAATTAAATGAGTTAGTCGGAGAGGTCGTCACCTCGAGTGATAAGTTTCCTTCATGTCGTTTGCTTGATTCATTTTTCAGTCGGTGGTTGAATGCTGGTACCGCGTGAATAGCATTGCTTTGATCCATGTTTGCTGATGCGGGTTCACTTGTATGGGCATCAATAGTTGCCGAAGCCATTGTTGTTGCCTGGACATCGCCAGTTTCTGTTGTGGTTGCTGTGGCAAGTAGTCGGCAGTAAATTTCCTTAGCATGGTGGTTGTGAGTCTTGTTGTGGAAAAGAAAATAAAGAAAACCTGGAAACTAAATATAGTGAAGAAAAATAAAATATCTCCTAAAAATAAAAATGAAAATAAAAAGAAAAAGAAAATATTGAAAGGAGAACATGCTCAGGCATCTCCTAAAGTGATTACTTCTAATGTTACTGCATATCTGAGAAAACTTGAGGAGAGTCATTTCCGATACTTCTTATAGTCCATCCGTACCCTCCATCGGGTGACAATATTGCCCAAAAAGAGTTGGGCCAATGTGCTCCCAGCTACTCCCTTTTGCATTACCATGGTGGAGGTGTCTTTCTTCTTTGTTCGCTTGTAGTCCATGTATACTCTCCACCTTGCTACTATTCCTGAAGGCACAAATATATTAATAGGAAAAATTATATCCATTCTCAACCATTCAATTACCTCATTCTTGACGACTTCTATCATGGTTGGATGTAGCTTTTGTTGTCGTGGAAATTGCTGCTCAAGCCAATTGTCGTGGCAATCAGTTGTCAAATTTTGCTTTAAGTCAAGGGAAGAATCAATTTTCTGAAGAGCTTTATGAATCCAAACACCTTTTTCTTTTGGCCTCTCAAACATCTCCATCAGTAGAGATTTCGATGGCTTCAAATCTACCAACCTCGGTTCCTCAAGACATACCTGCAATGGACGAGGTGAGATTTTAAAGAATTCAAAAGGTTCAACTATTACCTGCTCATATTCCATTGGCAAAGTATTATCATCTCGTTGATCTTGCATGTGGTCGTGTAATTGCCGTGGCAATTGTAGATGAGAGCAATCTACACATTCCTGCTTCAACATCAACGTTATAACTTTCTGGGCATCAGGTTCCTCAGAATTTGTTGTAGTATTGTTTTTCTCAGCTTCACTGAGTGTTGTCGCGGCATTGCTCTGTTCAGGCTCCTCAATCATTGCCGAGGCAATTTGTTGTTCAAGCTCATCATGTGTTGGGCAGTCTCTCTCATTGGCATCCTCTTGACTTTGAGGTTCTATTTGTTCATCACACATCGGAGAGATTTCTTTGTATTGCTCCTTATCCTCTTACCTTGGGACGTCAGTATCCCTAGGAATGAATTGTCGGTGCATGTTATCCATGACATATGTGGATCTCCCCAATTGATCTTCTGAATCCCCTAAGGTTGCATTCCACTGAGCTATCCTCGTATCCATAGATTTTGATAGTTCTCGAATCTCTTCAATTGATCCGTCAAGTCTAGCCAAGGAAGCTAGTAACGTTTCCTCCAAGGAATTGGAATGCTCTTGAAAAGGACTACATTGCCATGGCATATCTGTTGCTGCGGCAAAATTGTTATGGTAAAAAAAATTGAGCTTTTTGACCATACCATGAAGAATTTTGTTGCTGGTTCCCTCTATGGTCCTCCATGTAGTTATATGCACCGAAAATGTGAGGGCAATTTTCAAACACATGATGTTCTCCACACATAGCACAAGATTTTTCCACGGTATAAGTTCTTTGGGCTTTTCTCGGTTGGTATAGGTAATCATCAAAGGGTGCAAGAAACTCTTGATTGGATTGATTCATATCTTCCAACATCATCTCTCGAATAGATCGGCTTTTATTTCCCGACATGTTGATGTCCCTTAACTTGTAGCGCACCTAATTTTTTTTTGATAAACAAACAAAAAGAAAAGTTAGTAAAACTAAGAGAAAAAATGCAATAACAAAAACAACTAACACCAATTGCCAATCCCCGGCAATGGCGCCAAAAACTTGTTGCGTGTGATAAGTGCTACGCAATTGTGCAAGTATACACGTCGCAAGTAATAAAGTGATATGAGTATCGAGTATCGTCTCCACAGGGATTGGTTTGGGCCACTTTGCTTAAGTTACTGCACTGTGAAAAGTAAAAACACAATTGATAATATGAGTTCTAATTAATGAGTAAACTAAGAGCAATAAACTAAAACAATAGATTAAATCAAAAGAGAGAATAGGTCAGGTTATCATGAGTTGAGGTGTGATAGCCGATTGGATCGTCTTGGTAAAAGAGTGCAAGGGCAACTCAGTTGTCGTGGCAACTTGCACAGCGGGGTTGCCTTGGCAACTAATCGATGGTTGCCTGGGCGACTAGCTGGGCAACTACTTGGGCGTCTGGGCAGCAACTTCAAGGTTCGGCGGAGCGTTCTTCAATGGTTTCTTCTTATCCCTAAGTCGAAACTCTAGCTACTTGTGCATGCCTTGATAATACATCCCTGTGTGAATCAAGGGTGAACAACAACCAATCTTGCGCACCTCTTAGCCGTTGAAATCCTTAACTTATTCCTAAGCCGGATTAATCTTCACCATCAATAGATTGAATAAAGATCATACTCATTCGTTTCTTGAATCTAACTCTCCTGATATTAGATAAATAGATGAAGTTACGAGATCCTCTCCTAATTCACTCGCAAACAAGAATAAAAGCCAAGAATGAGTAAACCTTGAATAGAAAAGTGCAAACTCTTATTACCTAAACAAAATACAATTGTTTCTCACAACAACAAAACACAATAATCCCAACCAATCAAGTTAGTTCATGGTTGGGTTCAAAAGATATACAAAGAATAATCCCCAAACCATGAATCTAATGGAAGCAAAGAAGAAGAAGAAGAAATCGAACTCTCTCCCCCCTTGCTTTCTTTTCGAAATCTGTTCCTTCTTGCCCTTTGGAGTTGTCAAAATTTTCCCTCTTCTTGCTCTCCTCAATTGTCGAAATCTCCATCTTATTTATAGGGCTAGGCCAAAGTCCTTCTTTGAGGATGAGTTTAAGTTGGAATTAAATTATCTTTAAAGAATATAATTCTTTATTATAATTGTATTCCTACTAGAACTTCTCCTATCTTCTTGGAATTTAATTCTTCTTTAATCTCTGCATGGAAATCAAATTCCTTTGGGTTTGGGCTTTGCTTATCGTCATCTTGGGCTTGTCTAGTCATCAATTTCGACTACCATATCACCTTTACTCATGTCGACAATTGCCATGGCAACTGGCTCAGCGTCTCCTTCATGTATTGCCCTGGCAACTAGCTCGGCATATCCTTCATGTATTGCCCTGGCAACTAGCTCTAGCCTTGCTTTGGCAAGTGATCCTGCATATACACACAAAACACACCAAAGCGGCATATTTTCCCACAAAAACTACCAAGTTATGTAATCAAGCTCAACGGTGGAAAAAAACATGAATTAATGCATGAATGACTAATTATGCAACTAATATGAGCTTAAGTCTAACAATAATATGAGTAAAAAGGGTAATAAAAATAGTACTTTTGAACACTTATCAGTTGGGTTTGAACTAATGTGTGATGCGGATAAATTGTGGGTCCAGATTCTTAAAGAAAAGTATAAATAGAGTAGCGTTGTTTCGTTGTGCATCATCCGACCTAATTGTTTTCGTCTATAGAAGGGTCTTAACAAAATATGGGAGGATGTTAGATGGGGAGTGTGTTGGCAACTTAGGGATGGTTGGCACACGGAGTTTTTATGGGATGTATGGCTTGACGGGTCAGAACCTTTAGCGTCGAAATGATTGCTTCTTTTTCCTCCGCTGAGGTTGTTTGTTGTTTCTATGTTATCTCCCTCTGGTAGGTGGGACTGGTCGAATTGAGGCAATTTCTACCTATGGAAATATTACACAAGATAGCTTGTGTTTTACCTCCCTACGCGTCCTTAGGCAATAATGTTCCAGCTTGGAGATGGGAGGAAACCAGGGCGTTCTCATCATCTTCGGCATACAAGGCTCTTGTGCAACCTGTAGCAAGTAATGGTCCAAGTCTTTGGCAATTTATTTGGAAGATGGATGTACAGTAGCGTATCTATACGTATCTTTGGCTTGTTAACCATGGAAGGTTGTTGTTGAATGTTGAGCATTGTAGATGGCATATGCCCGGTGTGCTCACATGGGGATGAAGATATCAATCATGTATTAAGACTGTGTACTCGTTCTAGGTGAGTCTGGTCCAAGATTATTCCACATGACCGGCTGCACGCGTTCTTTGTTGTCCTTTTTGTGAGCTGGTTCAAGGAAATCATACAAGGATGGGGACCAACTCCAAGTGGTGAGAGCCATTGGAATAGTTTGTGTGTGGTTGTATGTCGGGTTCTTTGGGATGTTGTTGGCCACTCCAGGCATTTTAGAGATGAGTTGGTTGTGTCGACTGTTGTTTCGGGGATACGGTGAAGTATGGGGGTTGCGGCTCATGGGTAGGCTCGGACGAATTTTGGTTGGGTACGGGTGAATACAAATGAGGTTGTTGGTCATTTCGACAACATAGCATCCATTAGGGAAGTTATTTATGATGCATAAGGTGCGTGGATCTTTGTTTTTGCGCAGAACATTAGCTCTTTCTCGGTGTTACTTGTGGAGTTATGGGCTACTCATGGCGCGCTAAATCATGCTTGGTAGCTAGATTTTGTAAGATTGAGTTAGGCATTGACAATATGACTGTCGTGCAGATGTTCAAGGGTGAATCCACGATGATGAGTATGAGTGCCCTTACTATACAGTTGCATGAAATTCTACGCAAGGACTAGGAGGTCTGCATTGCTCATATGTTCGGGGAATGCTGTCATGAACAAATTGGAAAAGATGGCGAGGACTTGGAGTATTAGGGAGATTGTTTACGACCAACCACCAGTGGAAGTGGATGAGTTGGTTGCGGTAGATCAACAAGAACACTAGCTGCTTTGATTTCTCTTGTGGATGTTGAATTTGCATGTGATTGGTGTCACAACCCTTTTTAGGAAGGTTTTGATGTTTTGGAAAACTTTATAAAATCACGAAGTCGCCACCAATCTTTTTTAAAAAAAAGTGTGATTGGATCACTTTTAAAACAAGGGTATTTAGATAAAACGTTTTATTTATCAAAATTACATTTTGGTCCATGAAAACAAGAGAAAACAGGTTCAGGGGTCGGTTACGTGTGAGGAAGGATTAGCACCCCCATAACGCCCAAAAACTGGTACCTTAATTGATTTCAAAAAGCATTTTTAAAACTGGAATTTGCAAGTTCACAAAATTTTGATTTTATGTGTCCGTAAAATGAATGTAAAACTATTTTAACAGCATTATCTCCCGATAAATGAACTTTAATCACCGCCAACACTCCTGGCGCTAAACCGTCATTCCTGTTTGATAAAACACCGCATTAATTAAGTTTTCATTTTTTTAACAAATCAGCAAAAAAATTAGATGAGTTAAAGTTTTTTTAAATTAAAATCTAAGCAGTGAATAATCCTAAAGAAATGTCTATATTCCTTTTAACTATTAAGATTTAAATATAATTAAGTGTATTTTATTGAAAATGAAGAATATTTTACAACATACATGTCACTAATCAAAGTTTTAAGTCCTTAATCTGAAAGTTTAGCATACATACAAATATATACATAAAAGGCATAAAGAAATAATTAAATAAATAAGTAATTACTTAAAATTAAATAAAGAAAAGGATTTTTTATATTTTTTTTTAAAAAATAAAATATGAATAAAGGACTAATTTGAAAGAAACCAAAATGCGTGGGTTAATTCAAAAATAATTAAAAAATTAGGTGTCGAATTGAAAGGAAAAAGGATGAAATTGAAACAATTGAAAACAGAAGAGTTGCAGCACAAGATCCAGGAAAAAAAGGCGCGGGTTATATCCGGTTTCGGGTCGGGTTAAACAGGTCACTATAAATAGCTATTATAACAAACAGATTTCATTTTTTCTTTATTCACCAAAACAGATCAAACACCCCTCCCTTTAAATCCTCTATCGAGTTCATCGTGTTCTTCATTTTATGAAGAACACGGTGAACATTCGACATGCCGATCGCCATCCATCGGCTTTAGCCGCTGATGCCGACGGCGAAATTCCCAAATTCCGATCAGTTTTCCAGATTTTGGCGACCTCAAAGTCATTTTTTCGTTGGGATTTCGTCAAGACCAAATCTCTGTCGTGTTTTCGATAAAAATAAGGTAAAAACAAATCTTTTTTCTTTATTTAATTCGAAATAGGAAGTAAATAGATAGAAAAATTACCAAAAACTTGATTCTCTTATTGCTTGAATCTTTGATTACAATCCTTGCTTGCTAACTTCCGAATGCTATCTATATATCTAATGTTTCTGTGATTTGTGTGTGTGATTTATTTTCTGGAATTCATCTATTACAATGATTTACAGTGCTATTTATAGTACAAGAATTGCCTAAATCCTAAGCTTAAATCCCAGATTTCTTCCCCTCTGATTGCTTGATTTTTGCCATGGAACCGATTTAGGGATTTTGGTCTTTTGCTTTGGTTCTGAATTGCCTTTTGCATATTCAATTGTAGCTTGATTCTCGCTAGGGCTTTGAATTAGCGATTATCCCTTCCTGTTTTGCATCTAATTTTTTTCCAGCTAGGGCTTTGAATTAGGGATTTTAATCCCTATTGATTTTAGCTTGAATTGTTTCTGCCCCGATTTAGGGATTTAACCCCTTTTGTTCTTCTGTGTGTATGTTTCTGATAACTCGAACGATGTCGGCGAGGAACAAGCGTCGGAGAAGATGAAGTGGTCAGTCGGAGCTGAAACGTCATGCGTGTGGCTGCCACACGCGGGTGGTGATCCGCATGAACACTCTGAAGCGATCTGAGCCGTTGGATAGCATCCTGATCGAACAATTGAGAAGTGCGGCTTTTGGTGATCCATGTGCAGTCCCTGTGTACGATCCCATGCCGTTGGATCTATTATCCCCTAATCCAACGGCTCTTCATTACCTGCGTATAGCATAGTCAAGCCCTTTAAAAAATAATAACCAGGCCAAATAGTCCTTTGTACAATGGACCTTCTATGTATTTTTTTAATGGACTCTGATCTAAATTAAATCCTAATGGACCTTTTATTTATTTCAGTTGGGCTATGTATTCTATGTTTTGGGTTTAACATCTAATGTATATAACCTATGTTAATTCTATATAAACAACTATATACTAACTAAAACATACGGCACATTTAATAATTCTAACTAACAATTATAGTAATTATAACACATTGACATATTATACGTCACCTCAATAATTCTAACATTAACTAAATTATCAATACTATACCTAACTACATTATTAGTCACTTTAATATAAAATGTTATCAACACTACAACATAACAACTAAAGCCAAGGTGAAAATCTAGTGACAACAGCTGCCCTTCTTTGGTCATTCTGGTGGAACAAGAATAGAACAAAGAAAAGAAGACACTAATTTTCACCAATTACCAAACCGTTTGTGCCTAAAAAGATAGGCGGGTTCTATTCTCCAAATGCTCGAACGGATAGGCAGGTTATATTCTCCTCATGCTTGAATAGATAGGCGGGTTCTATTCTCCTCGTGCTCGAATAGATAAGCGGGTTCCATTCTCTAAATGCCTGAATGGATACGCAGGCTTCCATTCTCCAAATGCCCGAACGAATAGGCAAGTTCTATTCTCCTCGTGCCCGAATAGATAAGAGGGTTCTATTCTCCTCATGCTTGAATAGATAAGCAGGTTCCATTCTCCAAATGCCCGAACGGATAGGCAGGTTCTATTCTCCTCATTCTCGAATAGATAGGCGGGTTCTATTCTCCTCATACCCAAATAGATAGGCAGGTTCTATTCTCCTCATGCTCAAATAGATAAGCAGATTCCATTCTCCAAATGCCTGAACGGATAGACAGGTTAAAAAAGGTTTCATCCTCCTCATGCTCAAGTGGATAAGCAGGTTCTATTCTCCTCATGCTCGGTGGATAAGCAGGTTCTATTCTTCTCATGCTCGAATAGATAAGCAGGTTCTAAAATCTGTCAAAACAAATGCAAATGATCCAAATAAAATGCATATGCCCCTAGGGATGCCTAGTTATGAATGCATGCTTTATTTCTTTTGCTTTTTCTTAATTTTTTTCTTAATTAACACAGAAGAAAACTGTGAAGCTCCAGGAAACTTGGATTATATCATCTCAAACATTTTCTCAACTCTGGCAAATGATGGTGTGTGTCTGCTTTGGCCCATCCCATCAGAAAAGACAGTTCTTTAATACTAGTTGGCTTCACCAATTTCTTGTTGTTAAAATTCCATCATCTATTCCTTGGAAAGTAATATTCACCATTGCCTGCTTTATTTTCCGTACCATGGATTATTCATCCTTTCTTGTGACTTCTGTCTTGATTTTTCAAATAGGGACGCTCTTTGCTGCTAGGACACCCTAGAGCGAAACTCCATGGGGATATGGGAGATGCATCGATTTTCCATCATTAATGCATGAGAAATCAACTGAAAATTACGATTGTATGCTTTGATGATAGACTAAATAATCATAGATAGTCATCTCCATCACTTCTGTTTTACCATTGTCATTCTTAGCACTTCCTTGCTTCATATGATCTTTGTACATTTGCTCACTCAATCCAGTTATCTTGTACTCCTGGTTGGAAGGACTGGCTTTATCCTCATATTCTTCAACACTCTGTTATCATTGTAGTTGATACATCAATATTCAGTGACAAGCTTCCTAGAATCTTGTTGCTCTCCCGATGTCTCATAGCCTTGGCTATTCCCTTCAATGTCTGTAAAATTGATTTCATTGTTGTAGATAGCAGAATATCTCATGTAAGCAACTCTATTTTGCAACATGCTTCCTTAAAGCATCTCTTGAGGTTTGTCGCCGATGTTTCTAGCAAAACCTATTTCCATCTTGTATTTCCCTATAAGTTTTGCTACTTTTTGCGCCCTAAGCTCTAAATTTGACCATTGAATACCTCATAGTTCCAATACCCTTCTAGACAAATTTCAAAGTAATGCTCAAAAATCTTATGAATATTTCAAGTGATGTCAAATTTTAATTTTCATTTCAATGCAAGATGCTTTTATGGAAGGATGTCAAAGGAAAGAAAGAAAGGTCTACACAACAAAATTTTATTGGTATTGTGGCAAACACAAAAAGAAATTACAAGGAAAGGAATAGGCATTCAGATATCAGATACCAAAACTCCTCATGTCATGACTTCATAAAGTGCCTTGAATGTCCACTATGCTAAGCAGACCCTGGAAATAGTGACTATGTGGAAAGATGTGAAGCTTCACGGTACCAAACTCCAAGATTGATTTGTGGAAGGGCCACTTTTGCAAATTATCTAATCTCCCTTTTACGAGTTTTCAACTCAGATCCTCATTTGGTTTCAAAATGCCCTTTGCGGATTTTCATTTTGAACCCCCATTTTCTTTTTCATTTCTTTTTTCTTTTTCATTTCTTTTTTCTTTTTCATTTTTTTTCTTTTTTCTTTTTTTCTTTTTTTCTTTTTTCTTTCAAACATAATACTTCTTAACCGAATCTTAATTTATCGAGTTTTGGAATTCGTCTCTATCCATTTCGGCTAAAATTAACGCTCCCCCTAAAAAAACCTTTGTTACAATATAAGGTTATTCCCAATTTGGTGCCTATTTTCCCCTAGCATCGCTTTGGATTGGTATTTTCTTCTTCAACACCAGATCCCCTTCTCGAAATTCTTTTGGGCAAACTTTCTTCTTATGAGCCCTTATTATCCTCTTTTTGTACATTTGCCCATGACACATTGCTTTCAGCCTTTTCTCTTCAATTAAGTTTAGCTGATCATATCTTGCTTGAACCCATTCTGCTTCCTTGAACTTTGTTTCCATTAAGACACGGAGCGATGGTATTTCAACCTCAATGGGTAGCACAGCTTCTACTCCATATACCAATGAGAAAGGTGTTGCCTCAGTGGAAGTTCTTATAGCAGCTCGATAAGCGTATAAGGCAAACGGAAGCTTCTCATGCCAATCTTTATAGGTATCATTCATTTTTGCAATTATCTTCTTAATGTTCTTATTTGCAGCCTCCACTGCCTCATTCATCTTCGGGCGATATACCACAGAATTATGATGCTCGTTATTGAACTGCTCACAAACTCCACTTATCATTCTATTGTTCAAATTTGAAGCATTTTCAGTGATAATACTTTTAAGGAAGCTGTATCGACAAATGATTTCCTTTTCCAAAAACTTGTAAACCGTGGATCTAGTAACGTTTGCATAAGAGGCTGCTTCTACCCATTTCATGAAATAATCAATGGCTACTAGGATAAAACGATGCCCGTTTGATGCCTTAGGGTGAATCTGACCGATGACATTAATGCCCCACATGGAAAACAGCCAAGGGGTTGTCATAACATGAAGAGGTTGAGGTGGCGTATGAACCTTGTTAGCATAAATTTGGCACTTGTGGCATTTGCGAGAATAGTTGATGCAATCACCTTCCATGGTTGACCAATAATACCCAAGACGCGTGATTTTCTTGGCCATGGTGAAACCAGTAGGATGAGTTCCTCAAACTCCTTCATGAACTTTTTCCATAATTAATTGCACCTCTTTTGTCCCCATACATCTTAGAAGCATTTGATCACGACTTCTTTTGTATAAAATCTCTCCATCAAAGACATACCCTAATGCCATCTTCCTGATCGTTTTCTTTTCATTCTTTGTAGCTTGAGGTGGGTATTGCTGGAATTTTACATATTGCAAGATGCCATGATACCACGGCAATCCATCCATCTCTTCTTCTATATTATAACAATGAACTGGAGAGTCAAGCATATATAACCTAATGGGTATCATTTTAGAGCCTTCATTTACCCTAAACATGGCGGCTAAGGTGGCTAAAGCATCAACCATTTGATTGTCTTCTTTGGGGAGATATTTGAAAGTAATCTCATCAAATTCTTTGGCCAACTCAAGGACCAGCTTGTGATATCCCAACAACTTTGCATCTTTTGTCTCCCATTCACCACATATCTGATAAATGACTAATGCAGAGTCCCCGAAAACTCTTAAAGTACGAATTTTCCTCCTTATAGCTTCTCATAGTCCCATTATACAACCTTCATATTCTGCCATATTATTACTGCAGAAAAACTTCAAACGACTGGTAAAAGGTAATAATCTCTTTCTAGCAGACCAAAACTGCCCTTATACCTCTTCCTAATGCATTTGCTGCACCATCAATGTTCATAACCCAACATTCTATTGAAGCTTCATCATCTTCTGTGATACACATAAAGTCTTCATCAGGAAAGTTAAAGTTTGATGCTTCATAGACATCACAAGCGCGACTTGCCAAAAAATCTGCTATGACACTCCCTTTTATCGTTTTTTTGGCTCACATACTGGATATCAAACTTCGATAATAACATCTACCACAGTGCTAATCTTCCTGATAAGGCTGGAGCTTCCATCATGAACTTCAGTGGGTCCAACTTCGAGATCAGCCAAGTAACGTGATAAAGCATGTATTGTCTTAGTCTTTTAGCTGCCAAAAATAGAGTACAACATAGCTTTTCAATTGATGAATATCTGGTTTCACAATCAATGAACTTCTTGCTCAAGTAATATATCACCTTTTCTTTTCTTCTAGTATCATCATGTTGTGTGCTAGCACGCAGCCCATGGAATTTTCATAGACCGTTAGGTACAAGATTATCGTTTTTTTGGCTCACATACTGGATATCAAACTTCGATAGTAACATCTACCACTGTGCTAATCTTCCTGATAAGGCTGGAGCTTCCATCATGAACTTCAGTGGGTCCAACTTCGAGATCAGCCAAGTAACGTGATAAAGCATGTATTGTCTTAGTCTTTTAGCTGCCAAAAATAGAGCATAACATAGCTTTTCAATTGATGAATATCTGGTTTCACAATCAATGAACTTCTTGCTCAAGTAATATATCACCTTTTTCTTTTCTTCTAGTATCATCATGTTGTGTGCTAGCACGCAGCCCATGGAATTTTCATAGACCGTTAGGTACAAGATTAATGGTCTTCCTAAAACAGGTGGTACTAAAACTAGAGGATTGCTCAGCTGTTCTTTGATCTTTTCCAAAGCCATTTGACATTCTTCATACCTAGTCCCTGGATTATTCTTCCTGAGTAGCCTAAACATTAGATCACACTTATCAGTTAGCTGAGAAATGACTAATGCAGAGTCCCCGAAAACTCTTAAAGTGAGAATTTTCCTCCTTATAGCTTCTCTTAGTCCCATTATACAAGCTTCATATTCTGCCATATTATTACAGCAGAAAAACTTCAAACGACTGGTA
This sequence comes from Hibiscus mutabilis, assembly GCA_019671005.1. NCBI lineage: Eukaryota > Viridiplantae > Streptophyta > Magnoliopsida > Malvales > Malvaceae > Hibiscus > Hibiscus mutabilis. The sequence goes on from CM033715.1 coordinate 57,621,660, forward strand.
AAAGGGTAATAATATCTTTCTAGCAGACCAAAACTGCCCTTATACCTCTTACTAATGCATTTGCTGCACCATCAATGTTCATAACCCAACATTCTATTGAAGCTTCATCATCTTCTGTGATACACATCAAGTCTTCATCAGGAAAGTTAAAGTTTGATGCTTCATAGACATCACAAGCGCGACTTGCCAAAAAATCTGCTATGACACTCCTTTTTATCGTTTTTTGGCTCACATACTGGATATCAAACTTCGATAGTAACATCTACCACTGTGCTAATCTTCCTGATAAGGCTGGAGCTTCCATCATGAACTTCAGTGGGTCCAACTTCGAGATCAGCCAAGTAACGTGATAAAGCATGTATTGTCTTAGTCTTTTAGCTGCCAAAAATAAAGCATAACATAGCTTTTCAATTGATGAATATCTGGTTTCACAATCAATGAACTTCTTGCTCAAGTAATATATCACCTTTTCTTTTCTTCTAGTATCATCATGTTGTGTGCTAGCACGCAGCCCATGGAATTTTCATAGACCGTTAGGTACAAGATTAATGGTCTTCCTAAAACAGGTGGTACTAAAACTGGAGGATTGCTCAGCTGTTCTTTGATCTTTTCCAAAGCCATTTGACATTCTTCATACCTAGTCCCTGGATTATTCTTCCTGAGTAGCCTAAACATTAGATCACACTTATCAGTTAGCTGAGAAATGAAACGTGCGATGTAATTTAACCGTCCCAAAAAACCCCAAACTTTATTTTGTGTTTGAGGTGAGGAAAGTTCTTGTATGGCTTTTATCTTATCAGGATCGATCTCAATTCCTTTTTTGCTTACAGGAAAACCTAATAACTTGCCAGATGTGACCCCAAATGTGCACTTAGTCGGGTTGAGCTTCAACTGGAACTTTCTCAGTCTTATGAAGAGATTTTCTAAATTGACCAAATGTTCTTCTTCATATCGAGATTTGGCGATCATATCATCAACGTATACCTCTATTTCTCTATGCATTATATCATGGAAGAGAGCGACCATGGCCCTCTGATAGGTTGCCCCTACATTCTTAAGTCCAAAGGGCATCACTTTATAGCAAAAAGTTTCCCATAGCGTCACAAAAGTTGTCTTTTCCATGTCTTCTAGGCACAACTTAATCTGGTTATACCCAGAGAAACCATCCATGAAAGAAAAGAGTGAATGTCCAGCTGTATTGTCGACTAAAGTGTCAATATGTGGGAGCGAGAAATTATCTTTAGGGCTTACCTTATTGAGGTCTCTGTAGTCAACACACATTCATACTTTTCCACCTTTCTTCGGTACTGGGACAATATTTGCCACCCATTCTAGATACTTGGCTACATCGAGGAATCATGCATCGTATTACTTCTTAACCTCATCTCTGATCTTGAGGAGTGTTTCAGCCTTCATTCTTTTCAACTTTTGCTTTACAGGTTCACACCCCTCCTTTATAGGGAGCCTATGCATGACAATGTTAGTGTCTAAACCAGACATATACTGGTACGACCAAGCAAAAATATCTCTAAACTCTTTCAAAAGCTCAATTAAACTTTGTCTGGTTTTTGCTGAAATGGTAGTACCAATCTTCACCTCTCGATTTTCTTCTGCGATACCGAGGTCTAATGTTTCTAGTTCCTCTTTGTGTGGTAAAATCTGTTTTTTCTCTTCTTCTACCATTCTAAGAATATCATTGGGTACATCATATTCTTCCTCATCGTCAATATTTCCAACTTCTTTCGAGCACAAAGACAATTCAAAGTCAACCTCAAAGTCAGACTCAGATTTATTCATGTTAATGATATCTGAAGACCTGAAAAATGAATAGGCAAAAGATATATACAAAGGGAAGAAACAAAATGAATAGAATGTTTTTATGCTTTTAATTTTATGGTTTTATGGCTTTGGTTTATTTATGAAAAGAAAGTTTGCCACACAAGATTTAAGGAAATGCATCTTTTATTGAATTTCAATTAAAAGTTTAACATAGGCCATTTACATAAGATCCCCTATTGTCTCCGGGCCTGGAGCAACGAGGTTGGTTTTGAGAATTACTCTGAACATGTCTTAAAGACTACAAGAATTTCTTTAGTAGTCCAATTGTCAAGCTCAGAGCAAGGGCGGATCATTGAGAGGTACTGGCTCTCACTCTCTTCGTCAGTCACAACATTGATGCTTAGCTTTTTAAATGCTTCACATAGAGTGCTCTCTCCTTTTCCCTCTTCACTGGCCGAGGTATTTGGATCCAGCGTACCTCCAAATATAAAGTTATGGTTCAGATGAGGGAAAATCATCGGTTCCTATTCAATTTCCTCTCCATTCAATCTAGCTCTTCTCCTCTCTTGATGCTTTCTGATCTCTGCTCTTCTTTTCCATTTGTTGGGCTTGAACCCAAACCGAGTCGATCCTTTTTTGCCGGCATTACTACAGGATACAATCTTCCTTGATGTCTACTTTCAAGTCCCTTTCTGATTTTAGCTCATTTCTCGAGCGTTTGTTTTACCTGTATTTTTGCGCAGCTTGATAATTACGGTTCTGGCACCTTACTTCCTTCGGTGACAAATGTGGCATTGACTAGCTCTAATGTCCTTAAATGACACTCGAGAGCACCCTCATTGATCTCAATAAAGGGTGCATCAGTGGTTACTGATGCAATGATTTATTCCTCTGCACTAACAATTATTAATTGACCATCGATCACAAACTTTAGCTTTTGATGTAAAGTAGATGGGACTGCTCCTGCTGCGTGAATCCATGGGCACCCAAGCAGGCAACTATAGCTAGGTCTTATATCCATGACCACGAACTCAACAATCAAAGGTCACTGGTTCAATTTGTAAAGGTACCTCAATTTTCCCCAACACATCCTTCTGAGTTCCATCAAACGCTCTAACCGTATTTTGGTAAGCTCTCATATGAGAACTATCTATTGGAAGCTTTTTAGTGTGGCTAATGGTAGAACATTCAGCGCTGACCCATTATCGATTAGGACACCTGATAACATATGCCTCTTACTTCTGATGGTGATGTGCAAAGCTTTGCAAGATCTCGTTCCTTTACCTGGTATTTCCTCATTATTGAACGAGATGAAGATGTTAACAGCAATGTTACTGACTAACATATCCATCTTATCAGTTGTGATCTCTTTTGATACGAACGTCCGGTTCAAAATCTTTAACAAGGCCTCACAGTGGCCCTCAAAACTTAGTAACAATGATAACATAGAAATTTGAGCCAGAAGCTTATGGAGTTGCTCCACGATGTTGTATTCGTTGTGTTTTAAGATCTTCAAGAACTCTTAAGCCTATGATTCCTTTACAGGCTCATGATATGTTGTCAGTTTTTCCATGAAGAAATCTTTGTCATCTTCTTTTCCGGACTCCTCAGCAATTGCTTTCCTCTGTACTACATCTCTATCTTCTGTTATTGGCTGGAAACATGGCCCTCCACTCCTCGTGAAACGGCTCACCTCATTGACCGGTTATTCTTTCTCTTGAGTAGATGTTTCTTCTAGGGCTATCACCTCACAAGTGTAATTCCAAGGGACTTGCCTGCTATCCTTGTAGGGAAATGGCATTGGTGCCTTAATTATGAGTCGTGGGGTTACACTCCTTGCAGGCTCGCCAATTCTTGTTTTAGCCTTAATAACTAAAGGATTCATTTCGGTGTAGTCCCTTTTAGAGGATGACTCATCTGATGCACGTACATCCAGCAAACATTCTTTGTCTTCTTTCTCAAAGAACTTGAGTTCTTTCTTATTCATCTTGTCCTGAATTAGTTTCTTGAACTCCAAGCAACAATCAATCTCATGTCCTTCATTCATGTAGTACTCACAGTATGATTCTTCCTCAATCTTCAATTTCTGGGCCCCTTTTCCCAACATCCCTACTGCCACCATCTAAGCCCATATCCATTTCATGGGAGCTCTAACTTCAGCAACACATTCTTTAACCACCTTATCTTCCTCCTTAGTGATTGTGTTCACTCTTGCCTTTTGATGATTTGGTAGAAGGTTTCCCTTATTTTTCGACGTATCAAACGATAACATCCCTGATTTTCTTAAGTCATCTACTACCCTTTTGAATGCAGTATAATTTTATAAGGTATGCCCCCTGACTCCTGCATGATATTCACATTGTGACTTCTCATCACACCATTTTGGATTTGATGGTGAGAATAGAGGAACATGTCTTGGCAGCACCATTTGGGATTTGATCAATTTAGCAAACAATTATGCGTATGTCATCAGGATAGGAGGAAAATATGGTTTCGAGCTCCCTTGATACCTTCGTTCTTCTTTTGGAGGATTTGTGACTGCTGGAGCTGTGGTCGAGACATTGGGTTTGTTGAAGACTACCTCTTTCGAGTAATTGGGGTTATAGACATTAGCAGCATTAACTTCATTATTTCTCTTTTTGTATAGTTTCTTTGCTTCTCCACTATCCAACCTTTCATTTTTCATTGCCGCAACTATCAATTCTCCATTTATAAGCATATATGCGAAACTCTTTGTGGCATGATTGAGCATACGATCATAGAAAGATCCCTTTAATGTCTCCACTAACATCGGGGTGATCTCACTCTCCAGAAATAGTGGCTAAACTTGGGCAGCTACATCTCTCTATCTCTGCGCGTACTGATGAAAGCTCTCGTGATGCTTTTGCTCCAATCCTTGCAGAACTAAACGAGTTGGTACCATGTCTGAAATATGCTTGTATTGCTCACTGAAGGCTCTAGACAGATCTTTCCATGATCTGATGTTAATTCGACTTAGCTACGTATACCAGCGCGCAGCTCACCCTACTAGACTATCTTGGAAGCAGTGGATAAGCAGCTTCTCGTTCTCAAGGTACATTGACATTTTCCTGCAATACATAGTCAGATGTGCTGCAAGGCACGTAGTTCCATTGTATTTTTCAAAGTCAAAAACTTTGAACTTTGGTGGTACTATTAGATCAGTCACTAAGCTTAAATCCTTGGCATCCATTCCTTTATATATACCTCCTTCTTGGAAGGACTTAATCATTTCTTCCAATTTCTCATAGCGGTCCTCCCATTTCTTCTTACCTTTCACCTTGTTGGCAATTTCATCGAGATCAGGCTCCTCAATAACTTCCTCAGAGCTTACTTTCCTATCATTCCGCACTAACACCTCATCAACATGTGGGGAAATTTTGACCTTAGACTATTGAGCTATATTTGGATGAACAAAAGTCATCCCTTGAAATTTTGGCACAGTATTTGCCTCTTCGCTGGTTTCCACTGCATCAGGGTCCTTAAAACCTAGCATGGCTGCAATTGAACCAACCGTCTTTTGATGAACTAACTCCATCCATTGCTTCAAATCTGTCTCCAGCTTGTCTAACCTATCCTGGGTACTCTTGTGGTTGCTTTCTAAGTCCATTACTCTGTCTTCCATTGCTCTGACTTGAGACCGAGTACCTACTTGTGGTTTGTTTTTGCTATTTTGATTTCCTATCATTTTTATTTAAGTTAGATTCTTAATATGTCATGTATGCATGCACAAATGCAAATAAAAAAACTATTAAACACAAAAGAATAAAATGCAAATGCATGAATGCAATCGAAGGGCCATCAATTCCATAAAACAATTGCTCAAGAAACAACTCTTTTATTGGATACAAAATGGTCCTTAATACATCAAGTTTTGTTTACAAAAAATTTTCAGCTTGAATTCTCAGTTCTTTGATTTCTTCAATGAGCCACATAAGCCTTGGTCCCACTTCTCTTGTTGGCTTGACGTACTGACAAAGAGCCGCAGCTTCAGTGGCTAGCATCATCAAGTGTCGAACCACGTCTTGTACCTGGGTCATAATAGTTCTGTTAAACTCATCTCATTCTTGGAATCTCCTGGCCATGTCCTTAAGACGAGTGAACCAGTAGCCATTACCTCCCAGAGCGATGTCTTCAAGGACTAAGATCTTTGTCTTACATTCCTGGATGATTTTATCCATTCCTTCAACCTGTTTCTTCATGGCATCATTTTCGTTTAGACAAGCCTGAAGCTCAATATAAGTGTGATGGTTATGGAGTCTGTGTAACGAGCGGTTCAAATTATCCATTTTGGCTTGCAACTCAATAACACATGCATGGCTCTGTTTTAGCTTTAAACTGGTCTGGTCATTGCCTTATGCAATTCTAATAGGCAAATCTTGTTATCGTGAGCCTTCCTTTTCCATGCATCCACACATTCTTGTTCTCTTTCATGAACCCATTTTCCATTTCCCTTTTCAGTTGCCAGCTTAACCTTCTTTTTCTCTTCAACAAGGGCCCGTCTGTATTTCTCAACCTCATGCCTTCCTCGTTCTTTATCTTGCTCGATTTCTTGCTTTCACTGTTCTAGAGTCTTTCTCAGATCAGTATTCCTAACAGTAGTCTAGAGCTTGAGGAAGTCAACCCTTTGGATTTTAAACTTCTTTTCTAGGTATTCATACAACTTCACTACTCGTTTTGTTTCCCCTTTATACTTCTCAACATCGAGACTTGACTCAAACTTGTTTCTTTGGTTCTGTTCTTGTAGGGCTTTTATCTCCAGCTTAGCCCTTCTTAATTCCTCTCTTAGGATGTCAGCTTCTGTAGGGACTACCTTTAAGTGTTCTTCTAGAGATTTGGTAAGTCCATATGTAAGTGCTATGACTTTGTCATTCATTCTCGTATGCCTCCAAATGTCATAGTCCGGGTGTACATGCAATGACTATCAGACTCTAGCTTCATGTGATAATAATGGTTCTATACATTGTTGATTGTCTGAACCTTCTGTCTAAACTCACCTTGGAACTCAAATTCTGATGTGCCAAGACCTGTAGTGAATGGGATGAACTGCCGAGATCCAAATTGACTAGATATTAGTAAAGGGGCACATCCAATTCCTCCCCACAAACCTAGATGCATTAGGAAGTTAAAGTCTCCACATTTGTATATAAGCTTGGTGTGACCCATCCAAGGAACCCTCCATTTGATGTCTTCGTCACGATGATCCTTGAATATATCAATCCATTTGTTCTTCTTAATAATAGGCCACTCTTTTGCCAAAAAATCTTGAAAGGGTGAGAAGTTCAGAGAAAACACATTTGATAAAGCTAATGTCTGGCACTTCCAGAAAATGGTGAGGGCCCAAACTTGCAAAAGCAGAGCACATCCTCTAAAATGAACATCTTCAACCTTCTAGCAGACATTGAGGGAAATGAAGGTTTCAGCAAGTACAGCTTGTACTAGATTGACTCCTCTCTTCAGTTGTTCCAGGAAATTGAGTAGTGCTACATCAATGTTTCCTAGAACCCTCGAAAAGATGATTAAACCATAAATTGCAATGGCTAAGAGATCAATCCTCTTTCTCTGTCGGGGTGGATTGAAATTATACTTCTGATGCTTGTCCAAGGGAAATTAAAGGTGCCTCATTTCTTTTGTATCAACCCCTTAACCCAACCATCACTCATACCAGCCAAAGCCTGAAGCTTTGCGTGTGGGTTTTTGTTTTTAGGAGTCTTGGCATAAACCCAGTTCTTCTTTACTTTGCACAGATTGAAAAGGGCTAAGTACTCCTCAAATATAGGCACATGTCTTCTTTATTAAAAGTGAAGTAGCAATATCCCGGATTCCAGAATTGAACCAAGGATTTTAGCAACTGCTCATCAACCTTCACATACAAGAGATAGGCTATGTCGCCATAAACTTCATAGAACAACTGTTTGGTCTCATAATCAAAGTGCTCCCAGATTCCCTGCAATTCTTGCACATTGTTCTGCTTGATGCTGATGTGGGCATATTTTGAAGTCTCTGTCTCATGATCACCTACTAGACTATCTCCAAATGTTCGTTGATTCACCTCAGACCAATGTCGGACCTTTGCATTCTCCTCTTCACTTTTCAAAATCCTTCCGTCCATAACAAGAGCTTTTCAAATTTGAGCAATGATTTTGAAAATCAACCACTTCTATATATGTAGTGATGAGACATGAATGGTTATGAAAAACAACAAGACAAAGGGAACAAATATTAGAATCAAGAAAACACAGAGAATTCAAAAACAAACCTGGGTAGCACATTCCAATACTCCATGACATGACTCCCTTTATTACTAAAACCTTAGGTTTTTCGCATGGCTCTATTAGGGTGGGCTCTAAGTTCTCAAACGGTTGAGTTCTAAAAGGTACTCGAGCTGTCCTTGTTGTCCCCTACTAAGGGTAGCAAGGCCCCTGGTTCTCACCCATTATAGGTTTCAAACGAACCAAGTTCAACTTCCTATGTCTTCTCGAAGAATCATATCCTTACGAAGACATGAGGCATATGAGTCTCGAAGGTACTTGCTAGGCTCATACGGAGAATCAATATTCTGACATGAGCAAAACATTTTCCCCTCACTTAACAATTGGGTGGAGCTCGGGAATAGAGCTTTTTTGCAACAATTTTTTAAATGCGTAAAATAGAATTACATTTATTAAACGGGCAAATAAATTGAAACCTTTGTGAACTTGCAAATTTCTTAAAAACATTATGAAAACAATTTGTGGCCTGACCCTCTTTTGTTTTTTTAAACAAAATTTCCCCAGCGGAGTTGCCAAGTTGTCCCAACCCTTTTTTAGGAAGGTTTTGACATTTTGGAAAACTTTATAAAATCACGAAGTCGCCACCAATCTTTTTCAAAAAAGTGTGATTGGATCACTTTTAAAATAAGGTATTGTGATAAAACGTTTTATTTATCAAAATTACATTTTGGTCCACGAAAATAAGAGGAAATAGGTTCAGGGATCAGTTACGTGTGGGGAAGGATTAGTACCCCCACAACGCCCAAAAATTGGTACCTTAATTGATTTCAAAAAGCATTTTTAAAACTGGAATTTGCAAGTTCACAAAATTTCAATTTTATTTGTCCATAAAATGAATGTAAAACTATTTTAACGGCCTTATCGCCCGGGAAATGAACTTTAATCACCGCTAACACTCCTGGTGCTAACCCGTCATTCTCGTTTGATAAAACACCGCATTAATTAAGTTTTCACTTTTTTAACAAATCGGCAAGAAAATTAGATGAGTTAAAGTTTTTTTAAAATTAAAATCTAAGTAGTGAATAATCCTAAAGAAATGTCTATATTCCTTTTAACTATTAAGATTTAAATATAATTAAGTGTATTTTATTGAAAATGAAAAATATTTTACAACATACGTGTCACTAATCTAAGTTTTAAGTTCCTAATCTTAAAGTTTAGCATACATACAAATATATACATAAAAGGCATAAAAGAAATAATCAAATAAATAACTAAGTAATTACTTACAATTAAATAAAGAAAATGATTTTTTATATTTTTTAAAAAAAGAAAATATGAATAAAGGACTAATTTGAAAGAAAACCAAAATGTGTGGGTTAATTCAAAAATAATTAAAAATTTGGTGCCGAATTGAAAGGAAAAAAGGACGAAATTGAAACAATTGAAAACTGAAGAGCTGAGGCACAAGATCCGGGAAAGAAAGGCGCGGGTTATATCCAGTTTCGGGTCGGGTCAAATGGGTCACTATAAATAGCTATTATAACAAACATATTTTATTTTTTCTTTATTCACAAAAACAGATCAAACACCCATCCCTTTAAATCCTCTGTCGAGTTCAACGTGTTCTTCATTTTATAAAGAACACAGTGAACATCTGTCGTGTCGGCCGCCATCCATCGGCATTGACCCTCATTGCCGACGGCGAAATTCCCAGATTCCGATCAGCTTTCCAGATTTCGACAACCCCAAAGTCATTTTTTCTCCATATTTCCGTCAAGACCAAATCTCCGTCGTGTTTCCGATAAAAACAAGGTAAAAACAAATCCTTTTTCTTTGTTTAATTCGAAACAGAAAGTAAACAGATAGAAAAATTACCAGAAACTTGCTTCTCTTATTGCTTGAATCTTTTATTACAATCCTTGCTTGCTAACTTCCGAATGCTATCTATATATCTAATGTTTCTGTGATTTCTTCTGTGGAATTCGTCTATTACAATGATTTACATTGCTATATATAGTACAAGAATTGCCTAAATCCTAAGCTTAAATCCCAGATTTATTCCCCTCTGATTGCTTGATTTTTGTCATGGCACCGATTTGGAGATTCTGGTCTTTTGCTTTGGTTATGAATTGCCTTTTGCATATTCAATTGTAGCTTGATTCTCGCTAGGGCTTTGATTAGGGATTATCCCTTCATGTTTTGCTTCTGATTTTTCCAGTTAGGGCTTTGAATTAGGGATTTTAATCCCTATTGATTTTATCTTGAACTATTTCTGCCCCGATTTAGGGATTTAACCCTTTTTTTCTTCTGTTTGTATGTTTCTGATGACTCGAACGACGCCGACGAAAAACAATTGGAGCGAGTGAAGCGTCGGAGAAGATGAAGTGATCGGCCGAAGTTGAAACATCGTGCGCGTGAACACTCCGAAGTGATCTGAGCCGTTGGATAGCATCTTGATCGAACGACTGAGAAGCGCGGCTTTTGGTGATCCATGTGCATTCCCCGTGTGCGATCTCGTGCCGTTGGATCTATTATCCCCTAATCCAACGGCTCTTCATTACTTGTGTATATCATAGTCAAGCCCTTTAGAAAATAATAACCAGGCCAAACAGCCTTTGTGCAATGGACCTTCTATGTATTTTTTAATGGACTTTGATCTAAATTAAATCCTAATTGACCTTTTATTTATTTCAGTTGGGCTATGTATTCTATGTTTTGGGTTTAATATCTAATGTATATAACCTATGTTAATTCTATATAAACAACTATATACTAACTAAAACATACGGCACATTTAATAATTCTAACTAACAATTATACTAATTATAACACATTGACATATTATACGTCACCTCAATAATTTTAACATTAACTAAATTATCAGTACTATACCTAACTACATTATTAGTCACTTTAATATAAAATGTTATCAACACTACATTATTTAAAATTTTTACTACAATCCTTGATATTCGAAACTATTTAATTTCATATTTTCATCTTTGATAAAATTATACTTTAATCCCTAAATAATTACCCTATTTACAATTGGTTCCTTATAAAATTATCACAGTCCAAGACAAATGAAATCTAAAACTAATAAGTACATGTGAGCCAGTCTCCAATGGTTCATATTTAAACTTCTTTCTCAAAAGGAACCAAAATTCAATTTCCCCCTTCTCTCTTTCTTGCTTGCTTGTTCTCCACAACACAATTAAAGAATATAAAGAGTTATCATCTCCCCCCGGTCTTTTAATATCCCATATGTGCATGGAAAAGATGAAGCTTACGATTGCTCCAATTCCATAAAATTACACGAATATCTATTTTTCTTTTTCTACATTAAAGTAAAAAATACTCGTGCTATCTTTACACCTCATAATCTCATCTAAAACTAACGAGACTTATAATCTGTAATTACAAATGAACTAGAATTTCAAATATTCATATTTAAACTTTTTGACAAAACTATCATTTTATCCCTCATACTTTGCAACTTTACAGTTTAGTCCAAATTCTCTATTTTGTCACTATTATAAACACTTTGTCATATTTCATTTAGTCCAATATTACCAATTAAAATAATAATAGGTTCAATATTCGATATCAAAATAATTTAAATTATCAAAATGTATCAAATTTCGATTAAAAATTGGGTATTAATACTCTAAATCTTAAAACACTAAAATCGAGCTAAAAATTTGGGATTTAAAATTTTTAAATTTCCCCCTAAAAGTGCATTTTGTAACGTCTTCCATGTAATTCAATTAAAATATTTGAAAAATAATTAAAATATGATGTCAATTTTAAAAGTGATTTGTGAAAAGATTTTTTTTAAAAAAGTCAAGTCTTTTATCTTTTAAAATAATTATAATATAATACATATTTATAATTTTATAATTTTTTAATAAAATATATAATTTATAAATAAATATGCTCCGAATCTTTTTATAATAAACACCACTCTCTTTACCTACGACCACTTGTATGGCTTTTAGAAATATTTAGTATTTTTTTTATTTGTAAGTTCCGACATGTGCACATGGAGGGTCATCATGCTATTGGACCACTGGGTTTGCAATTCGAACATCTCAAATATCCAATTTTAACGTCCATCAATATGGAATAAGTAACCCACCTACTGTTTCTAGGATGTTAGGAAAGCAGTTTCTACTTTTAGCTTTTGTCTATTTTTTTTAATAAAAAAAACTCAACCTTTTTTATGTTGGTCGAACTTTTTTCTATCGTTATCTACTTACCTTTTCTATCGTAAAAGAACCAAGCGGAGAGTCGTTGGATTTGGAAGGCAAAACCAAACAAATTTGAATGATTGCAGCGACAGATCTTGATTCTTGTATAGGGGCTTGATCTCAGGCTCAGTTGGATTTAACTTAATTTAAACTAATCATATCGATTCGGATTTTGAGTTTGCTAGAGGACAGAAAATGTGGATCCTATCCACGTACCTCTTCCCATATCTGTCACGGCCGTCAGCCGAGGCCCGAGTCATTGGCACCACGGGGTGCACACCAGGGTTCTCAAGAGATTCAGATAGAGATCTTGAGCCCAAAAAGACCACCAAACTGGCCCGATCTATGGGAAGATCCAAGAAGACATAGTAATTACCATAGTAAATTATCTTTAATTTAATTAAAGATAATTGAAGATAATTCCCACATTATCTATTGTTTGAAATTTAAAATTCAAATGTTGTAGATAAGATAGAGGCTCTCATCTTGACCGTCGATGTAAATCAGATAGACCGCTGGATTGGAGGGAACTCAACTATAAATAGATACCTTCCCTCCTCATTTTGTATTCAAGATCCAAGTTTCCAAGGAATAAAGGCATTTACTCTAAATCCTCCGATTGTTCTTGTGTTATTTTCTTTGTTCTTGAGCGTTCTTTTCAAGTTCTTCTTCGCTCATCTCTTTGATCCGATTCCGCGTAGAAACACTTTGCGTTTGTCGATCTTGAGGAAGTTTGATCTTTCGAGAGGGTTGAAAAGGCTTACTTAGGCGTTTGTCTTGAGTCACATCGCCTAAGGCCGCATGATGGGCTGGGTTGAAATCTAGCCACGTGACAGGTTGGTATCGAGAGACTTGTTCGAGCGACGTGAGCTAGTTCGAGGCACGAAGCATCGAGTAGAGATGGCACCAAAGAAGGGAGAGAATGCTACAAAGCGAGCGTAAGGGTGGAGACCCCCGGACAAACAAAGCCGAGCAAACTCGAGGACAAGTTGTCGGCACTCGAGGAGAGGGTCACCGTGCTTGAGGATCTATGAAGGATTACGTGGAGTGACTCGGCGTGGTGGATACACGGATCGAGGAGCCGGATGACCAGGTGATCGGTCGGAGGGAAAGAGATGCTCTCGAAGCCATGTTGGAGGCATTGAGGGTGGAAATGGTGGATCCGGGCGGAAGTGATGGTTTATCAGTCGCCATGCGGAACGGTGTGTTAACCACGATGACACCTAGACCGATGAAAGACATTCGAAGCCAAGAGTGTTCAAGGGGAACAGTCGGGCGAAAGTTGTTGAGAACTTCATTTGGTGCATGGAGCGGTACTTCCGGGCAATGAACATCACAGACGATGCCGAGAAGGTAAATATTGTTGTTGTTTACTTGACTGACGTTTCTTTGTTATGGTGGCGACGTAGGTGCCTTGATGAGAATAGTGGGGGCACGGGCGTTGGAACATGGGAGGAGTTCCAAGCGGAGTTCAAGCAGCAGTTTTGCCCGAGTAACACGGAGAAAGAAGTCAGGACCAAGTTTAGGAGGCTTCAACACGATGGATCCATTGCGGATTACATCCAGGAGTTTAGTGAGCTACAACTCCTTATCCTCGGCTTGTGTGAGAAGGATGCGCTTTTCACGTTTATGGATGGATTGAAGCCATGGGCCAGGACCGAGTTAGAGCGGAGGGATGTGCAGGAACTTTCTAAAGCCCTAGCCATTGCGGAGTCCTTGACCGATTATAGTGCTTACAAGTCCATGGAGTCCAAGTCTTCCAAGCCCCATGGCAAGGGTATTGGTGGGAGAGACGAGGATGTGTCCGGAGATAGCAGCGATGATGGCAAGGAGAGGCCATCGACCAAGCCAAACCGGTATGCGAAGCCAGATGATCGGAAGGATCGAGGAACCATAAGGTGCTACCATTGTGATGGTCCACACGTAGTGAAAGACTGTCCCAAGAAGAGGAGTCGCCTCGATGCCATTGTCCAGGAGGACGACGAGTCAGATGGAGAACCCGGTAGAGTTGGTGCAATCGCTAGCATCAAAGGAAGGAAGCCGAGGGGGGAAAAGTACATCGAAAGTGTTACCGATGTAGGGGCCGCATTTAGCGCGAGAATACCCTGATCGAGTTAAGAAGTCCAAGGAGGACGAGCCCGAGAGTGATGAGGCTGCGAAGCTTGGCTCGATGATATTAGATTCTGTCAAGGCGAGGAAGGGCTAGAAGCAGAATGGGTTGATGCTTGTCGACATCAACGTGGCGGGACGATCGAGGAGTGCTTTGGTGGACACCGGGGCAACTGATTTGTTCATGTCCAGGAAGGCTGCCGAGAAGCTTGGTCTTAAAGTTGTGGATTCAACCGGTAAGATCAATGCGGTGAATTCAAGGGAAGTTCCAGTTGTGGGAACAGTGCGGAAGATTGAGTTGCAGATTGGGGATTGGAAGGCCAAGGAGAATTTCGAGGTAATCGAGCTAGATGACTTTGATTTTATTTTGGGACTAAACTTCCTTGACCGTATTGAAGCTCTCATCATTCCGTATGCCAACGTCGTGTGCATCTTGGATCCGAGACAACGGTGCGTTGTGTCTGTGTGCCGAGACAACGGGCGAGGAACCAAGAAGCTGACAGCCATTCAGCTTGTCGAAGATGCTCCAAGCCAAGGAGGCATCGAGTTGGAGGCGACAGTTGGGGACACTACCTTGGATGGACGAGAGTTGCCCGAGGCAGTTGGCATGAAGGCCGTCGAGGAGCCATCCATGAGCGAGGTGGCCGAGGCATCGAACTTCAATGGGAGAGAAGTGTCGATGGGTTTTGCATTGCCGAGGAGCAATGGGGCATCAAACTTCAGGGACGAAGGATTGATGTGTAGAGTAAATGCTGGGAAAATGAGTGAGGTACGTCTTGAGCACGGTGACAGTGTTTTACAGTTTGATTTTCCGGATTTGTTGGGTGTAGGACGCAGAAAACCTAACCCATCAGATGGAGTTGCCAAGACTTGGTGCGGGCCGAAGCAACCACTCAGAGTACCGAGGGTTCGTTCGGTGTTTAACGTGAAGGCATCCAAGTTTGTGCATAAGGATCGGGAGAGTCCGGATCGAGCAAGTCGAATCGGTAGGAAAAAAAGTTCCTACGATCAAGATGTGCCGGGGCGGTTGATTTTGCATGGCGGTGCGAGCCAAGGCGGCGATCCTTATGGGGACATCCGAATCGAGTTCGGTGCTCTTTATGGGGAGAGCGGTCCTTATGGGGGGACAATCAAGCCGATTCGAGTTGGGAGCAAGCCAAGGCACGCGGAAGGAAGCTCCGGGATCGATCTCAACTTTGTTCGAGAGGCGCGACGAGGCGTCGCCAAGTTTGGTAGGGGAGATTGTCACGGGCCGTCGTAGAGGCCCGAGTCATTGGCACCACGGGGTGCACACCGGGGTTCCCAAGAGGTTCGGATAGAGATCTTGGGCCCAAAACGACCACCAAACCGCCCGATCCGTGGGAAGATCCAAGAAGACATAGTAATTACCATAGTAAATTATCTTTAATTTAATTAAAGATAATTGAAGATAATTCCCACATTATCTATTGTTTGAAATTTAAAATTCAAATGTTGTAGATAAGATAGAGGCTCTCATCTTGACCGTCGATGTAAATCAGATAGACCGTTGGATTGGAGGAACTCAACTATAAATAGATACCTTCCCCTCCTCATTTTGTATTCAGTATCCAAGTTTCCAAGGAATAAAGGCATTTACTCTAAATCCTCTGAGTGTTCTTGTGTTCTTTTCTTTGTTCTTGAGCGTTCTTTCGAAGTTCTGAGTGTTCTTGTGTTCTTTTCTTTGTTCTTGAGCGTTCTGTCGAAGTTCTTCTTCGCTAATCTCTTTTGATCCGATTCCGCGTAGAACGCGAGAGGGTTGAAAATGCTTACTTAGGCGTTTTTCTTGAGTCACATCGCCTAAGGCCGCACGGTGAGCTGGTTGAAAATCTAGCCACGTGACATATCTCAGTAGCTTCGTGTACAGACAATTTTCCCATCGTATGTGCTATGTGAAGTGTATTTCCCATTAATTATGGAGAAGAAGTCGGTCTGAAAATAGAAATAATTGAGTTTTCCTCCGCCCATTACTCATGCTGCTTGCTTGCTGTAAAGCATCAGCTCTGTCTCTTTAATTAACAAGCCATTTATGCTAATTATTATTATTTCTCTTTCTAACACTTTTCTCACTATAAATCCAAGCAATTGGGTCCATACCCTCATTAGTCCTCTCTCTCTCCTTTTTCACAAAGAAAAATGACAATATCTGCTTCATTATTGCTTGCCTTCGCCCTGCTGCTCACCGGCTGTGCTTTAGGCCCCGACACTCTTGTTTCAGCTCAACGTGGTGGTGCTCGACGTTTTGGTCATGCCAAAATCGCTTCTAAGCCTTTTGAAGGTAAGTTTTGAAGAACAGCTGAAAGATTTCTACTTTATGCAATCTTCTTGAATCTAACTTTTGACCTGTCCTGCTTTAGGATATCTCGAAAATGGGAACTTTGAAGAACAGCCAAAACCGACGGTCATGAAGAAAACAGTTCTTATAGGTCCAAATGCACTTCCCAAATGGACTATCAAAGGGTTAGTGGAGTACATCTCGGGCGGGCCTCAACCCGGTGGATTGTATTATGCCGTGGTGCACGGCGTCCATGCTGTAAAGCTCGGCAACGAGGCCTCCATTTCCCAAACCATACCGGTAAAACCAGGCGTGCTCTATGCGCTGACCTTCGGTGCGTCGAGAACCTGTGCGCAAGAGGAGGTGTTGAGAGTCTCGGTGGGTACGGAGTCAGGGGACCTCCCATTGCAGACCTTGTACAGCAGCTTTGGCGACGATGTTTATGCTTGGGGTTTCATTCCCAAAACCAAGTATGCCACGGTTGTCTTCCACAATCCCGGCGTTCAAGAAGATCCCACCTGTGGTCCATTGTTGGACGCAGTTGCTATTAAGGAACTTGTCCGTCCAATGCCTACCAGAGGTAAATCATCTGGACCCAATTCTTATGATAGTCTTATTCGGAGATGGTTTTACTTATTTGGATCTGGGGTTAAACATTGCAGATAATCTGGTAAAGAACCATGGGTTTGAAGAGGGTCCTCATCGCCTAGTGAACTCCTCGAATGGTGTCTTGCTTCCTCCCCGACAAGAGGATTTCACATCCCCACTCCCAGGCTGGATCATCGAATCACTTAAAGCGGTGAAGTTCATTGATTCAAAGCACTTCAATGTCCCGGTCGGATATGCTGCAGTTGAGCTGGTTGCAGGGAGAGAAAGTGCCATTGCCCAGATTCTGAGGACCGTCCCCAACAAAACACACAACATGACATTCATGGTCGGAGATGCTCGGAACGGTTGCCATGGAGAAATGATGGTGGAGGCATTTGCCGCCAAACGTACGGCCAAAGTTCCCTTCACATCTAGAGGAAAAGGTGAATTCAAGGGTGCGAGCTTGACGTTCAAAGCAGATGCAGCCAGGACAAGAATTACGTTCTACAGCTCTTACTACCACACCAAGACGGATGACTTTGGGTCTCTTTGCGGTCCTGTTTTGGATGAAGTTCGGGTTTACCCTATTGCTTAGATGCCAAGTCTTTTTTAATGGTTTTATAATTGTATATTTAGCTGTTGGCGAGGCTCGATGTAACAGTCTGAAGCCATGTATGGAGAAATGTGTTGCCATTGTTCACTTTCAGGTCAGGTCACGATGGATAATAGATAAAAAAAAGATTACAAGATTTGATAGGACGGTTCTTGGCTATCCATGTTGGTCGATTAGATTCTCGAGGGACCCCCAAAAAATTAAGCATCCAACAACGTTGTCGAAAGTATGAGTGAGCAATACTCTTTGATTCGACGCAAAAAAAAAACTTAAAATCTCGACTTGAGTTTAAAAAATTTCAAATAAAATTTGAATTGTAAAATAGATATTCGAATAACTCAAACTTTTTAATAATTAGTAGATTAATTTTTAAGTTTAGATTGAATTTTTTAATTTTTTTATATAATGATATAAAAAATAAGAGAAAATATACGCCACATGTTAAAAAAATATGAAGATGTGTGTGCGTGTTTACGTGCGTGTGCATGTTTACGTGTGTGTATATCTTATATGGTTAGAGAAAATCGTTTAAATTTGAATCAAATCGTACTATAACATGATAAATATTTATAATTCAATTTGTATAGTAACTCGAAAACTCGACTGTAATTTCATAAACTAGACTCGAATCGAAAAAATTTTAAATAAAGTTTAAATAGTAAAATATGATGCGTCAACTCGAATAACTCAAAACTGAAGATTTTTCCTCAAAACTTTCTTATCCAAAACTCATAATGGGGCTTCTCAACACTTCCCTCATGAATCTCCAACGATTCACTTACAATAGTCGAACAACACTCACATCCAACCTTAAAGTGGACCAACATAGGATAACCTCACCAATACAATCCAAGTATCAACACAAATGACTCACTTCAAATGAGTTTTATCTTAGTTAACAATCTGCCATCCTCCACAGTTCAAAACTCTTGAACTCAAACCCCATCTGTCTCCGGAACGTGACACCTCTTCATAGGTATACTACTAGAAACACTTATTTGTCTAATGTCAACACCATGACCAACCATTTTCAAGAACAAGCGAAGCTCTGGCATCCGCATTCTACCATCCATCTATCTTGAATTAACAACTCTTTTTCTTGGCTTAGCCAACTAAGACGAGATTTATCACTTCCCTTTACCAGAACTCACCCAAACTCAAACGAAGGCTAACTCATGAACATGCGATTTCACTACTCGAGTCACTTGTTTCCAACCAAAAACCGATGTCGCTTTCGAACTCTTACTATAGATCAACACTCACCCAACTATCATCGAAAGTTCGAACATTCTCTTCCAATCCAACCACTTAATTCCAACGAACAGTTGCACTAAACCTCTAACAAGATCCTCAAGGATTTTCAAACGGGTATTTCAAAAAGATCTATTACCACACTTGAATCCTGGTTCCACGTAACCATCACCGATAACCTCACATTTCTGTTGTGCTACTCAGATAATCTTCACACTGTTTACCATACATGTAGACAACCCATCTCAAAACTTGATAAAGCAACACTCAAATCATTAAACTCGAGATTAAACCAACACACTCGTGAGTCTAAACCATTTCACGACTTGTCCTTAAGGTCTAAATATCACCTCAACACAATCTTTATCACAACTTCTCTTAAACTTTCGACTTATGACACTCAATTTCT
Source organism: Hibiscus mutabilis (assembly GCA_019671005.1). Classification (NCBI taxonomy): domain Eukaryota; kingdom Viridiplantae; phylum Streptophyta; class Magnoliopsida; order Malvales; family Malvaceae; genus Hibiscus; species Hibiscus mutabilis. The sequence continues at coordinate 57,641,185 of CM033715.1, forward strand.
AAACGATCTTGCAAAAACCTCGAAACTCCTCAACCAATTACAATTTCCTCAACCTTGGGAAACTGATAAAGGTCCTTCACCGTTACACAACGAATCACAACATCCAACGGCGACATTCTTCACCATACTGACACAGTCACGTCCTAAGGTGAACCACTTGGCGACGACACCCGTATTCACTCACTTTTACAAATAAGTCCATACTCTAAAAGTTCAGTTGGTGCCATACCACAAAGTGATGGACACTAACACTAAACTCGACGTTACCTCCATCGTGGGTTCTAATCCATAAGTAAGCATGCTCATTCCTCGAATAGCACCTCAACATATTCTCAAATGTTCACAACATCTAAAGCTTCGGACTATCAACTCTCGTATCCATAACTTGGGCTTAGGACGTCTTGCAACCTACAAGGCTCTCTTTAAACAAACATCAAAGGAGCACATGAATCCCGCTAAAGAGGTAATGGTTCCTCGCATCCATTAGCAACAACCTGGTTCATTTAGAACACTGAAACATCGAGACTCTTGCTCGAGAACCTAGAAATACTTGTGCTCACACCACCAATCTATACTAATGTTAACATCCACTAACTATGGAGAGAATGAATGACTGTTACTCTTAATCCTTACCTATCATCCATGGTAAAACCTTACCTACAAGAACTTACAAATTTGACGAATTAATTACTCCAACATCACCCTCTAGAGCTTACCACAACACTTGTCCAACCAAAACCAAAGCCATTATATGAACGAGAGATCAAATTTCTATCAATGCAACAAATGAAAACCAAAACAGAACATACGTACCTGACATATCACCGGTGGTAAAGCTATCCTCTCTGGCCTGAACAGCAGACTGTCTAGCAATGTATCGATCGCTAACTTTGACGGTGGATCTCACCGTACCTCTACCTTGATGTCTTGACGATGCCCTAACACCGCCTCTAGCAAAGCTCTAACTATGACGAGAAGAAGTCAACCTCTGAGACTGAACAGGTGTACCATCATCCATAAGTGGACAGTCCTTCGCCATATGACCTGGTGCCCGGCACCTAAAGCAAACCATCCGAAGCAAGAAGCACACCCAAGGTGATGTCGACCACAATGCTGACAAGCCAGTAGAAACGACACTTCGACTGAACCATCAATACTCCCTTCAAGAGAAGATATCAAGGAGCCCCTACGAACCATCAATCTAGATCCTCGACTGACCCTTAGTAACTGAAATGAAACAACTTTTTTTGAACCAGTTGGAGCACTAAACCTTTTAGACAGAGCCGGTAAAGGACTTATGACATTTTGTATCCCCACAACATGGCCTCTAGAGTCATCAAACTGACTAGATATTGAACCCTGAAGTCGTTCAAGTGCTTTCGCACTATTGGATAGCTCAGAGAATATCCTAAGTAGACCCGCTGTCACGTGCATCTGAAGGTTAAACTTCAATCTATGTCTGAACCTCTTATATCTCAATTCCTCAGTAGAAACTAACTCTGGAGCATAACAGCTCAACCATAGGAAATCTTGCTCATACTCAAACACTGTCATGTCCCCCTAAACTAGATGCAAGAATTGATCTCTCATCTCATCCATATGTACCTCACTGATGTACTTTTTTTTAATTCTTCCAATAAGACATCTCATTTCAGAAGTGCAGGTTGTAGTTCCAACTCAATGGTCTCCCACCACTCATGTGCATTGCCTCTAAAAAGGGAGACAATGCAATTGAGATCATCATCTAGGCTCTCTCTCATCTATCTCAGAATCCTCTAAGTGTCTCTTAACCACTGGTCAACCTTGACCGAATCATCATTTACCAAGTTATGACATGTTAGTCTCATATGTGAGGATTAAAACTCATATTCTCAGTTTTACTATTTATTTTATCACATTAGAAGCCCATTGGGTCATAGCCCTTGAATTATAAGCCCTTCAAACTCAAAATGTATTTTTTTGAGTAGATTGCCCAGTGGGTACCGATACCCACCCAAGAGTATCGATACTAGACTCTGGGTACCGATACCCAGACTAAGCATATTGATACTCGCTCCATAGAGAAAGAGGTTGACCGTTGACCCATACCGATACCCCCTAAGTATCGATACGGCTCTAAGCGTACCGATACCATTTTAAGCTACTATAATTTCAATGGAACAGTGAGTATCGATACCCTCATTAGGCCTATCGATACCCCCTTTAAAACTTGCATATATTCATTGTATATAACACAGGGTGTTGGTACGGGCTCCCCGCGTACCGATATTGAAGCCCAGAAATGGCTTCCAAGGCTCGAGAAATCACTTTCTAGGCCCCCAAAATAGAACCCTTAACCCTTTAACTTAATCCTACATCTTATGAGAGTTAATTATAGTGGTTTGCTATTAGATTTACACCCTATTAACAATTAATATGGATTTCACCATTAACAAGGCTTTAAGCTACCAAACACCCAACTTAGAAACAATAAACCACAATACCAAGCAAGGCAATCCTTCTATGATCTTCAAGAAGAGTAAGAGTTAGAGATGTACTGACCTTTTAGCAACTAACCCGGATTTGCTTCACACTCTCAAAACCCCTAACTTCTTCTCTTTGGATCCAACTTGAATAAACCCCAAGACACCTTTTTTCACCACAAACACATGCAAATCATATCAATACTTGGACCCAAGATTTATCAAGAATTTACTATGAATTTACACCTTTTAAAATTAAAGGAAAGCTTTCTACAAGCCTTGAACCCAAAAATCCATAAAATTGCATCTTACCTTTTCACCACAAGATTATGGTTTTCATGAAGCTCTAGGAATGGTGACCAATATTGCCTTCAACCATGAATCCCTAAATAGAGCTTAGCTAGGCAAAAATTTAATTTTTAGAGATAAAAACCCTAACTTGAAGATGGGAGGAGATAGTGTTTTGGGAGGGAAGAAAGAGATGAAGATGAGAGAGTGAGGTAAACTTGTCTACCCGTATCCCATGTGAAGACAACCATGTAATAAATGGGGAAGCCTTTATTTTAAAAAGGGGAACAATCACCACATAAAACCTCACACTTTTATCATTGTCAAAAAATGGTCACTTCCCCAAACCCACATAGCCAAATCTTTATCCAACATGGTCCAAACTTAGCCCAATGTGTGCAAAAGCGTAATCCAACACGAGGGTCCATAACCTGAGTCAACGTCCAATTATTGGCTCAAAAATTCAGGTCATTGCACAACATATTAGACCCAACTTCCTGAGTAGAAATTAAAAATGAATCGGTTACAGCTAGAGTTCAATCATTTGGAAAAATCTATTGATGACAAGTTTAAGGATATGTAGGAGACTATTTTGGCGAGTTTGTACAAGCTACTAGAAATCAGCTTGTGGAAAACATTGAGATCGAGACAACAACTAGGTAGCAATAGGGATTTTGGGTTCACAACCTATTACTTAAGCTATGAAAAGTAATCGACCCGTCACTGAGGTGCCCACCCAAATAACTAGGGAGCCTGTAATAGTGATGCATGATCACAATGTCAAAGTGATATATGAAAGTGCCCTAACTCAACATGTTAGTTTTGTGTACAAGCGTTTATGCCCTAAGTTTGATGGTGTTGATTTCAAAGGGTGGTTATCTAAGCTGGAACGTTATTTTGAGGCCGAACTAGTTTATGAAGAAGCTAAAACACGGGTTGGTAGTGTTGCATCTAGAAGGGAAAGCCTTGTCGTGGCACTTTCTCTCCAAACCTCAAAGGGGTTTGAAGTAAATTAGTTAGAATGATTATTTGGGAATGATGAGGGAACGATTCACTTAAGATGTTTCGATGATCCTTTTGCAGCTCTAATTGCATTGAGACAGTTGGAGTCAGTAGATCAATTCTATGAAGATTTTACTCATCTATTGAATTAGATAAAACTCCCTAACGACTATGTATTGAGTATGTTTAAAAACCATGTAAGGTTAAAATTAGTCAATTTCCAAAACTATTACAACCTAAGACTCTCATTGATGCATTTCACATGGCTAAACACGTGGAGTCTATGTTTTTCATGTTCAAAAGAAAACAACAATGACACCACCGAGAGGATCACCTCTATTATCTTTATCAATTCTATCTAGAGTAGCAAATGTGTGTTCAAGATTGCATTTATTACTATAAGTAATTCTAATCTTTCTTCATCAAGATACTCTACCTCTTGTAATTTGAGTCCCATAGTGTCTAAGTCAGCATGGCCCAGAGTGAAAAGGGGAACAAAGAATGTTTTACTTGCAGGGGAGATTGAAGAGAAAGGGAAAATATTGTGTTTCTGGTGTGCAACCAAATATACACCATGCCACAAATGTGCTATGTCCCAATTGTACCAAATTATAGTGGATCTTGGAGGGTGCAAAAGAGGAAAATGAACATGAAGTGTTTGTAGACTATGAGGAGAGTGGAGGATTGGGATTTTAGGATATTTCAAAAGCTGAAGGGCTTGTTCTTTCCCTGCATGCTATGTGGGGGAGCTACAAGCTGGGAAACTATAAAGTAACAAATATAGATTGAGAGAACACGCTGTATTGCCTTGTTGGATTCGGGCAGTATACACAATTTTAGTAGCCCGACTTTAGTGAAGATACTGAGAGAAAATAGGAAAAAAATCAGTTAAGAATAATTGTGGCAAATGAAAATTAAATGGCAATAATGTGGGAATACAAAAGGAGTAGAATGAAAAGTCAGGGGTAATTTTTTTGTTACTAATTTCTTGGTGCTTCCTATAAAGAATTGTGAGATAGTATTGGAAATTCAATAGTTATCTTAGTTGGGATCTATCAGATGAAATTTCGGATTAAAAATGAGATTTAGACATGAAGAAAGAGAGATTGAGCTCAAGGTTTCCATACAAGTTTATTCTAGTGGATGAACCCAAAGTTAAGTAGTAAATTTTTTAGAGGAAACAACAATCCTTGTACTGCATCTGTGTGGTTATTGAATGCTCCATTGAAAATAACAAGAAAATGATGATGAACAAGTAACAAGGAAATTTTAAGAGATGTTGCAACAATTTAGTGTAGTATTTGAGGAACCAAAAGGTTTACCTCCTGAGAGAGGGCATGATCATAAAATAGAACTTGTGGATGAAAATGTAGTGGTGAAAGTAAAGCCCTATATAAATCCTTCCATTCAAAAAAGATGAAATTGAAAGACAGGTTGAGAAAATGTTAGAATCTATAATTATTAGGGATAGGAGCAATGTTTTTTCTTCCCCTATTGTGATGGTGAAAAAGAAAGGTGGATCCTGTAGTATGTGTGTCGATTATAGGAAATTGAATCAAATGACCATTAAGGATAGTTTTCTTATGCAGTTCTTGAAGAATTATTAGAAGAATTGAGAGATGGTACTTATTTCTCGAATTGGACTTAAGATCAGGGTATCATTAGATTAGAATGAGAGAATCAGACATTCTCAAAATAACTTTTAGGACTTATGAGGGACACTATGAATTCTTAGTAATGCCCCTTTTGCCTCACAAATGCCCAATCATGTTCTAGGGTCTTATGAATAAGGTGTTTAACAGGTAGTTAAGATAATCTATTTTAGTGTTCTTCGATGATATATTGGTGTACTCAACAGATTGGAAATCTCACTTGTATTACTGGAGAAAGGTTTTGGAGATATTGAAGATACAGAAGTTTTATGCCAAGAAATCTACATGTTGTTTCGGAGTAAATGAAGTATATATCCCGGATATGTGATATGAAGGAAATCATTTTCAATGAATGAATCTAAAGTGAAGTGCAACTTAGAGTGGCTAGCACCTAGTACAATGAATAAACTTAGAGGATTTCTAGGGGCATCTAGATACTAGAGAAGATTTGTGTAGAGATATAATTGTATAGCCAATGCCCTAACATATTTATTAAAGAATGGAGCTTGAAGATGGGATAATGAGGAAGAGGCAACCTTCATGAAGTTAAAAGAATTTGTTAGTTCTATTCTAATGCTAGCCTTGCTAGATTTCAGCACTGAATTTGTAGTAGAGACGGATGCATCAGACCAAGGAGTGGGGGCTATTTTGGTTCAAAAAGGGAGACCATTAGCCTTCTTTAGTAAGGAAATAGGGATTAGATACAAGGGACTAACAATGTATGAAAATGAGATACTACAATATTGATGGAAGTTAAAAAATGAACAGTTTATTTGATAGGAAGGCATTTCTTAATAAAGATTGATCACCTAAGTCTTAAGCATTTAGTTAAAAAAACAAGCTATTACACATTTCCCACATAAATGGATGATTAAGATGATGGGGTATGATTATGAAGTACAATATAAGAAAGATACTAATAGCATAGTAGCTTATGTACTTTCAATGAGGCCTAAAATTTGGAGTTGTCAAGAAATGAAGGTGAGTAAGGTGGAAACAACATGGAAACGAGATGATATATTATAGAAAATAATTAAAGATTTAAAAGAAAGATTGTAACACCCCAAATCCTAGCTTAGAAGTATTGGAACCAAATTGCATATTGATAGCTTAATTGAATCTAGAATTAAGCTAAATTGATTAGTTAAGGGTCTAATTGAAAGAATGAATGAAATAAGTGATCAAATTATAAAGGACCAATTTGATTTAAGTAAGAAAGATAAGGCTTGCATGATAAAATCCATGAATCTCTTATTTGAACTTGACTAATTATATGATTAGTAACTAATCAAGGATAGTTTAGTAAATTCCTAATCCCACTAATGTGGATAACCACATTGCCATCATCTCCTTCATTTCATTATACCAGCCGAATAGAGAGAAGAAATAGAGAGAAAGAAACCTTGAGAGAAATCAGCCATTGAAGAGGAAAATTAAGCTTGCATGTGAAGTGATTTTCCGTTGAAATTAAGCTAGAAGCAAAGTAAGTAAGATTCTACTTGTGTTCAATTGATTAGGCAAATATACTTGTGGAATTGACTGTTTTGATGATTATAGATGGAATTAGATATTGAATATGTGATTAGATGATTATATCGTTGTAGAATCATGCAAAATTGAAGAATGAACACTAGGTACAATGCTGGAAATTATGTGTTTATGATAGTGTAATAAGCTAGGTTGCTGGAAAATTGAATTGTGATATTGAAGAGAGAATTGAATGATTAGAACTTAAAATTGAGCCATGGAATTAATGAATTGATTATGATCATGATTAGATATTGTAAAGAAGGTGTTAAGCAAATTGAAATGTTAACAAACAATGCTGGAAATGGAAGATGAAAGTATGAACATAGTTATGTAACATAGAAACTGTTTTGTGGAATTGAAATTGAGTAAATATGCAAGATTAGACATTGTAACCAATTTGCTCTATTTTGGATGCATTTAATAATGGATTAACATCGACTTAATATGGTTAGGATATCATATGAAATGAATTATAGGGCCAAAACATTGGTTAAAATGAAATTAAGGAATTAAAATGTGAATAGGTACAATCTGCCCAGAATTGCTCTGCTCTGGGCAGTCACTTTGAAAATTCACCAAGAATTGTATAGATTGAATTCAGGGCTGAAATTTTAATGGAATGATACTTAGAATGTCTATTTTCATTAGGTGAAAACAGAACTGAAAACTGGGTCCTATGCTGGAAACTGTAAATAGGAATTACTGGACAGTGCAAATTGTCCAGCCAGTGTAAATACCCTGTCTTTGAACAATAAACTGTATTAATTGGATAAGAAATAAAATGCAAGTCTTACATGGTATTATAGGAAATTTTGTTATCTTTACAACCGTGTATAGAAATCGAAATTCTGACGAACGGATTAAAAGATATGGTCATTTAAAGGGACAATGTGCAAACTGCCAGGCAGCAGTGTCCTGGGCAGTTTGGGACTGTTTTTGTACTTCAATGCAAACTGTTTCCAAAACAGTTTTGGGACATTGTAATCTGTCCAATTATGTCTTAAAATGAAGTAATAACAATATGGAAATGAACTAGTAAGAAATGCTTAAAAGGAATCATAAAACAGTAGCTAAATGTTAGGTACAAATGTGGTAACATTGCTACTATGATTGTGTGATATATTGTGCTTGTTTTGATGAAATGTGTATGTGCTATGCTTGCTAGATCAAGGACAGCAAGTTGGGGAAGAAGAGGATAGGAGTGGACATCCCAAAGCTAGAGGCAAAGGGATTTGGATTCAAGACAATTGAAAATTGCTAGGAGTATTGTGAATGTAACTATCCTTAGGGTTGGGACTAGGTTCTAACCAACCTTGTTATTGTCTTAATTCAATGTTATTGCCATGTAACATGATGTAATGCATATTTGGCTAATTAAGGGAATAATGAAATGTATGATAACTTGTTTGATGCCATGATCTATGTGTTTACTTGGATGTTAAGCAAATGTATTGAAATGTTTGTCATGTTGCATTGCTTATGCCAAAGGTAAGAAATGGCATGCTTGCTTGGAGAATAAGGTACGCACATTGCATACATATGCATGTGTTTGTGATTGTTATACATGGCTGATTGAAATGAATTGAACAATGGTACCACTTTGTGTTCTTGTTATTCGAATGGCGTGGATAGTTTTTTATTGGGAATTAAGACTCCGTAAGCCTAAGGGCTTGGCCTTTAAATGGCATAATGTTGTATTGGATCATGAAATGTATAAAGCTTAAATGAAATGGATAATCAACAACCTTGGTAGATAGTTTGATAGATAGGAGGGCATGCCTTATAATCTTGAGCTCATATTGGCACTACGGTGCATAGTGGTACGACGGTACATATTGGCACTACGGTGTATATTGGCACGACGGTGCATATTGGCACTTCGGTGCATATTGTTAAGATTTGATTATCTAGTAAGCTACTTACCAAGGGTGTTATAAGATGACTTAATAACTTGAATGAACATTGTTTGCTTAGATGTGTGATATGATCATTTCTTGTATTGAAAGAAACTTGAATGAACTTCCTTGCATTGGAAGATGACATATGTATGGTTGCAAAACTAGTCTACTTTTCATGAAAGAAATGTATAGATGATGACCTTGTGTATGAATGCCTACTTGATAGTTGGAATATTGGTTACTTGTCTTCTAAGCAAGATGTTCGAATAGCTTATGGTTACATGATGGATGTTGCTATGATTGAATGAGTGATATGTGAAACTTGCCTATGTTTTCCTCTTTGCAATTCGAATGGTACATGATTTATGCTGATGGTCTTGATTCTTTGGATTACATGTAAACTTGGACTTATATGCTTTGAAATTAGTTAGACTTAGTGTTACCTCACTAAGTACATAACTTGTACTTACCACTCTACTCTTCATTCTTCCCATAACAGATTAAAGAATACTTCAAGAGGATATCTTGGGTTTGAAGCAACACTTGAGGCAAGCTTGAAAGTATGATTTCATACTCTTTGTATACTCCTAGTTTGGTGGCACTAGAACTTGTAATAGGTAGCCTTGATCATGCATTTGAATATGTGTTTAAGACTAGTTTGTATAATGTTTTGATGGGCCTATTATGTAACCTATTTGGATGACTTAATCTATGTAATAGAACCATGATAACATGTATATATATAAAGTAGATGATACGTATTTTGTGATGGAAATCCAATGTTTGTTGAATCTTGTCTAATTTTAATGTTAGATTAATGTTGAATGATCATGCATTTGTTCCTATGTCTATTGACATGATCCGGCTATGTGGCAATTGGAGCTAAGGCATGCATTTACAATGTACAAGCCAAGTATGCTATGAAATGGGATGACTTGATTGTAAAGGAACAATTGAAATGTAATTAGGAATTACATGTTGTTCGAATAGATGCATGAAAAATGTAGTAAGATCGTAAGTTAGATGCCTTGTATTGATCATGTTAATTGGTTGAATAAGTAGTTTCTTGAGATGCAAGTAAGCTAGTTAAGACATGTTTAGTGACCACCTAGTGTAAATCGAATAAGGTACATAAAATTTGTAATAAGGATGAAAGTTGAAACATGTTTGATAGTAACTTAAAGTGAAGTATGCCACACTTGTGTTGTTGTTTGAATGATTTATGTAAATTGAATATAATGGTAGTATGATAATAGTAACTTAGGTTATAAGTATGAAATGAAACAAAATGGTACCTAAATTAGTATGCCGTGTATGTTGGTTTGCTTAATGTGGATTGATTGTATGAATTGTAATGTTTGGTTTGGGGTTACTTGCAACGCAAGTCAAGTGTTTCGAGGTTACTTGGTCGACAAGTAACCTATCTATTACTTTGTTTCGTTCTGGTAACGCTCCAAAACTGGGTTACAGTTAACTCGGGGATGGGATGTTACATTTATTGGTAATCAGAGCTTTTTGGCCGATTCTATAAGCTCATTTGCATCATATAGAATATTGTGCCACCTAGGAAATTTGATATAAGCTTGTATTGCTGCATAAATGTGTAAATGTGATAACTAAGACTCTATTTGTTCTGATTGAACTAGAATGTCAAAAACAAGATTGGGTCGGGATAATGAAAGTCCTGTAGGCTCCTCGAACGAAGGAGACAGTGTAAGGATGGAACAGAATCCTCCTCAACAGCAAGCTCGACATCGAGCTCAGGCTGTTGCTCAACAGGAAGCTCCTACTATCAATCCTGTGCAGCAAGAATGTTTTACAAGTATGAAGGAGATGTTTAATCATCTCGTAATTTCCTTAAAACAAGATCACCCTATTGCTCCTACTGTTACTGTGCCAAACAGAGCCCCTATTGACAAGTTGGCTCCGTATCAAGCATATACCTTCACTGGCACCGATGAGGCTAATCCAGAAGTAGCCGAGTACTGGTTAGAGGCCACTACTCGCATTTTGACTAAACAATTGTCGTGTCTGACGAGTATAAACTCAAGTGTGCCATCGCTCTGTTGGCAGACGAAGCACTGAGCTGGTGGGAAAGCACTGAGCTGATTATGGAACGGGGGGGGGGTTGAATTAATGTTTATTTTATCTTAAGCTGTTTTTAGTAGTTTATGATGGTTCACTGAAGTGCAGCGTTTTTTGGCCTTTGTCTATAGATAAAACGTGATTGTTTTATCATCTCTAGAGTTTTAATGGATGTTTCTTTGTGGTCGGAAAGTATCGAATGAATGGAGAATTATCTTGTTTTTCCTGCATATTTATGTTCTCTTCTAACCTTATTCTGCTCATTTCTCATCTTACATAAAAATCTGCTTGTTCGAGTTCAAATGTTGCATTAAAATTCAATAGCGCTCCGTTGAATTCACGGTTTTGTGTTTGGCACCCGAATCATGGCGGTGACCCTTTGAACTTGAGAAATATCGGTGAAGTTCATCCCTTGACATTCTTGTCAAATGGGAACATATTGCTTTGAAAGTCTTAAAGACTTTTGAAAAAAAATTTAAAAAGGGGAAACCCAGGATGGCTGGATCCAATTTCTTAGGAAATGCCCACCGCACCTTTGCTTTGTTTACACTGTCTACAGCTAACCGCCGGCTACGTTCAATTATTTGGGTGTAAAATTGTTAAAGAAGCATTTAGAGTAAATCAAATTATAAATTCATCGTTTATTTTGTAAAGGAATCTGTTAAATCCATAAACAAATACTCAACGCAAAGTAATGTTGTTGAAATCGAATTAGCCAGTAGTTTCAGCAGTCTAATAACAAACATGTAAAGAACCGAAAACCGGATAAAACAAAAAATTGAAAAATAATAAAGAATATGAAAAGAATCAGTTATAGAATGCATATTTTCTGGTTTCAACTTCATACAAGATGATTTCGTATAAAATAAATCGTAAATATCTCTCTCCTTATCACATGGGAAAAATAATGAACTCTCTCACGTCAGCATCAGCAGCCGCCTTGGGACCGTAAAAACCCATATGTGTCGAGATTTCTCTTGCAATGTTGCCAAAGCCGTTGGCGCTGCCGTGGTGGTTAGAGTTAGCTGGTGGGTGGTAATAGAGTCGAGCAGTCTGGCGGTAGTGAGAAAGAAACCTTGCGACTATTCTCACCCCTGCATCTAAAATTTCTGTGTACTTCCCCATTTCACCCTGATTATTACAAAAATAAATCTATAATTTTCTTCAAAAAATGAAAAAAATGAAAAAATAAGGATTGTGCTAAAAAATTGTCCCCGAGTAAATATCCCATGTAACAACGGAAACTGGAATTTGATGTGGGAACTGAAAGGGGAGAAGCTTTGATATTTATATACAACAATTATCAATATGCCAGCTAGGGGAGGTCTTTCCCTTCGGTTTCTGCACAGGCTCACTTCACATTTTTCAAGTTGGGTGGAATGTATTTGATTATGTGCTCCTACATTTTACTCTTCTCCTCATGTTAATCCCTAATAGTTCATATTCTTTTCATTTTACTATTCTTTTACTTCTCAAAACACAGATTTCCTAATCAAATCACAACATTCAATGCCAAATACATCATCAGTATTGATTGAATAAGTTTTTAATTTTTTATTATGTTCATGCTTGGTTTCGAGCCCCAACTCAACTTTTTTTAGATTTTGTTAATGAATTATTTATACATTTGACTCTCTCACTTTTTAAATATTTAAATTTACCTATCCAGCCCCAAATTCTGGCTCTTCCTAATTGTACGGATTGTGATATTTTTCTGATTTTAACCACGTCTCCACTACATGCTACGAGATATTAACCCTCATGTCATTTTCCTAATTGAAACAAAATTAAAGAGCTCGAAGATGGAAAAAATTAGAAAACTCTATGGGTATAACAATGGCGTTGACGTTAGTTCTCAAGGGAGGAGTGGTTGCCTCTCTCTTGGTTGGAAGGAATATGTAATTATAACTTTGCGATCCTTTTCGGCTAGACATATCGATGTGCTGATTGACGATGATTCAGAAGGTGAGTCATGGAAATTTACGGGTTTTTATGGAGTACCGAAGTTTGGTAACCGAGTTGATTCTTGGGAGCTTCTAAGACTGCTTAATGATTTGCTGAATATCCCATGGTGTGTCGCAGGCGATTTCAATGAGATACTATTCTCATCAGAAAAACGAGGGGGCCTTATCCGTAGTGAATGGAAAATGGAAAATTTTAGATCGATTCTCTCTAATTGTAATTTGAAGTATTTAGGATATCGAGACCAATGGTTTACATGGGAATGGGGAAGAACCGAGACGAATAACATTCGTTAACGCCTTAACCGGGGAGTGGCCACACTGGCTTGGTGGGATATTTTTCCAAATTGTCAAGTTGATCATTTGGTCCATTATTTTTCTGACCATTGTCCTATCCTCATTAACACGGATTCCTCTTTCGGTACGGAAAAGAGATATTGGAACTTTAAGTTTGAGGCATCGTGGATCCTTGAACATTCTTGTGAAGAGGAAGTCCGTAGGTTGTGGACATTGACGGCTGGTTCTGTTCCTGAAAAATTATCTACAGTCAGTCAAGGCCTCGATTTATGGTTTAAGCGCACAAGGAAAGAAAAGAAGCTAACCATAAAATACCTCCAAGATAGGATCGATTTTTTGAATACCCAGATGGTGTCTGATGTCTCGTTGGGCGATCTGTTAGAGATTAAACTAGCACTGAATGTAGAAATCGATAAAGAGAAGTCGTATTGGGAGCAAAGAGCACATGCCGGCTGGTTAAAAATGGGGATAGAAATACAAGCTTCTTTCACAAAATTGCAAATAACAGACGTCGTACGGGGCTCTTTTCTGATTTTGGTAAGTTTTTTTGATGAGGAGGAAGATATCCAACGTATTGCAAAGAACTACTTTTCAGATTTATTCACCTCGTCTCATCCAACAGATCCTTTAGACATATTACATGGAATTGTTCCTTGTATAACCCAACTTCATAATGATGACCTCACGCAGGAGTTCACCTCAGATGATGTTCTGATTGCACTTCGTTCTGAGTCCTATGAAAGCTTTAGGCGAAGATGGACTTGGAGCAATTTTTTACTAGAGATTTTGGGATGTTGTAGGCCCAGAAGTTTCCAAAATTTTTATTGATGAGATAAAGGGTGAAGTTCAACTTTCTAAGATAAATCACACCCATATTGTGCTTATATCGAAGGTTACTAATCCGAGGAATATGTCTCAGTTTAGGCCAATTAGCCTATGCGATGTTCTCTTCAAGATTATCTCCAAAACGCTCGCAAATAGGATCCAAACTGTTCTACATTTATGCATTGACAAGGCACAAAGTGCTTTTGTCCCGGGAAGACCGATTACTGACAATATTTGTAACACCCTCAACCCGGTTTAGGAGAAAAAACGTAATTAAGGATGCCGCAAAAGAACAATTCGAGAAACATGTTACATAATTTTCAACTTACAGGGTAAAACAAAACTGGCTAATAAAATTTTTCTTTCACTTCTATCATCAATTTAAGGATCTATTCCTCATTTATTGGAAAGAATAACTTGGATCTTAAGCTAAGCACATTTAGTTTTAATTGTGTCCTAGGACATATGTTAATGCTTAAAGTTTACAATCAATGTTCATTCGTCCACAAGCAATCATTCAATCATGGGAGGACTAATTTCATCTATACACATTAAATTGTGAAATCCTTTAGGACTATTTTATAATTTAATCTTACACCGTAACTTACCAACATATATAAACTAACACATATATATAAATATCCATGATAGCATGCAAACAACTAATGTACATATTCTTTTTACCTAGTCAGGTTCAAAAATGAGCTTAGCTCCTTATTCAATTGTCAGGATTTCATAACACCTTCCTTCACATACTGTTGAAGGAATTTAATCATTATAAGCATACACTTTAGTATTTAAACCTAAGTCCTTAGGACGGAGTCACAACATTAACTTTCAATGGTAGATAATTCAAGCTTGAACCAATTTCTATTGTGTTCAAGAACATCCTAGCATGCTTATCATATTGTTCATTCATTAGCATATCAACCAAACATAAAACACTACGCATAGAATCGATCACCTTAACCATAGTATACACGAACTATTCATATGATATTTTCTACCCAACAATGTATATAACCTCATTTTATTCGAACTTCAAGTATTACCAATTTCATTTACTAACAGCTTGCAACCTTACCATTACCAAAGCATCATTAACCTTACCATTACCAAAGCATCATTAACTAACTATTCTAATTATAACTTTTATTTAATTAAACATGTACATACGATTCAAGGCAACACATTTCTAAGCCCATACAAACAATCTCCAAGGATAGGCACTTGTATATTCAAGCCCAACAGACTATATACACATTAATTCAAATTTGACCAAGCTACATATGTATTCATATTGGTGATCAAAGCAATCCAAATACTTATACAAACATTTTCATACTCACTAGAATTTTACTCAAGCCTGTATATACACATACAATTACATAGACGTCCACTAGAGACATGTATACCAACATCAAATTATCCATATTGCAAGAATGCTCATTTAATCTCACTGGTTATCACCTTAATGCAACCATGTTTCATATTCATTAATCAATTCTTGTACAATAAACAAATTTCAAATTTAACTACATCTTAATCACATCATTTATCTTTCAACCCCAAACATTAATAACAAGGCTTTCGAACATTAAGCCATAAATTGAACATCATACTAACATAACTTGAGCTCCAATCAATCAATTTAGCATGCATATTAATAGTTTTAAATACAAATAACATAAGCTATTTATGGAATTTACACATATATTACATGTATTAACTTAAACATTGGGCCACCGTTCTAGGAGTATTGTAACTAAAGAACATCCAACTCTATTTGAATCTTGAATAATGATTTGTAACCCTTGACAATGATTGAATTACTCGAGCTCTATTCAACCTGTAATGCACGATAATGAATGCATTAGGCTTATATAGCCTAAGTGAGGTAGTAACACGATGGAACATAGCAATGACCATTAAGAAGCAAAGATTAATAAATCCAAATTGTAAACATTTAAGTTAATCTTAATGTATTTTGTCTTATAATTAAGACTTAGCTCAGAAGTATAGTTAAGATTTCTGAATCATGGTTCTTGTTATGCTCACCAAGAGCCTTGTTGTAACATTCTGCTCATTAGGAGCCTTGTTATTTCATTTTTCTCACCAAGAGCCTCGATATCATATTCTGCTCACCAAGAGCCTTATCATCATTTGCTCACCAAGAGCCTTATCATCATTGTCTTATTTAATTTCTCATATTATACATGTCTTTTAAAGTTCGCCTTGGATCACATTTGGTCATGATTACCATTGGTCCGTGTTTGACCGTATAGGTCCATATAACACATAGCACAAAGCACATAGCAATGGCTAGTGGCTAAACATATCAATCCTATCTTCACAATATCCAACCAAAATGTCGCCAATCTCCGTACATCTCCCCTGTTACCTCCTATTGTCGCCAACATATCACGTATCATAATAAGGGGCATCCCTCGAGCCGTAGCTCATGGACTGTAGTCCCAAATCATACCATGTATTATGCCAAAGTGTCCAAGGGATTCCATTGAGTAGGCAACTTTAGATATCTTAACTTACTTTTAAAGTTAATGGAGATTTCTTAAGTTACAAGTAACTTTGCTTGTTTCTTCTTTTTAATAGCTTATTGCATAAGTCGAGCTTTCTTGCTCCTTAAGTCTTTAGAATTCAAGGTACATATACCTTTAGCTTTCAATCTTTTAGAGGAATCTTATTGTTTTAATGGTCAGTAAACAACTTCAAGCTTTATAGCAAAGTATTCAAAATCACCATCACATGTATATCATAGCAAGGCATAAAACATTCATGTAATACATCCATAACTAAGATGCTTATCAATGATGCCATGCTATGAATGCTTCACATGTCTTGCTCTAAAGGAGCCATATGCATATGCTTATGCAAGAATCAAATCGTATCATATAACAAGAATAGGGGTGACACCGTGTCACTCGAGACAAAAACGACTACACTCACCTCTTATCCCGATGTTACGGGATACCTGAGTCCACAATTTCCTTAGCTTTCCCCTAGCTCTTATTTTCTACTCTTCCTTATCAACATGTACCTCAAACCAAATTAACAAATCATTAAGACCGATTTGATTCATATACTAACTTTCCAACTTTTCATGAGTATACATATATATACATGCTCAACAGCCTTAATATACTAATATATATATATATACACATCAAACAGTCCAATACGTTCTCTATTTATTCAAAACAGACTAGTTCATTTTTATACCTTCAATCAAAACACTTAGAACAGATTACTACTCCAACAACAATCCATGAATCATAACATATAAACATATAGCTCCAAGACAACCCTTATACTTTTTTAATGTAGCAAAACTGTCCAATATTCATGTTCATTACCTTTTATGCATCAAAATAAATCATAGCATTTATATGAGTTCAAAACAGTCCCTAAACATCGTAAAAACAGCCCTTAAGTTTCAGATTTTTCAACAGTTCAATAGGTTCCATTTAATCAGAATTTTCCAGTATTAAATTGTAAGAACATCACTGTAAATTAGACTTTACAACACAATCCTATATTAAGCTTTAAAAACAGTCCCATTACAGGTTCCTAATTAGATCATTCTAGTCACAAAAACAGTCCATTTTTAACCAAGAAAAATGCATTTACCCAACTAGTCAAGACTGCTTTCTTTAAGCTTACTAAACTAAATTTTAAGGCTAAGCAAACTGCATACTTAAGTTCACAAAACTGCATTGTTTTTCATTCAAAAATCTGCCCAATTTTATGTCCAAAATCTGCTCTGTTTTAGCTTATAAAAATCGCATATTTCTAGCTTATAAATCTGCATTATTAATTACACTCATTTATGCACAGTTTTAGACTTAAGAACTGCACTGACTTGGAATCAAAACTGCACTATTTCTATATCAAAATTGCTTTGTTAAACACTTATATAAACCATTTAATTTTGACAATACAAGTCATCAAAACGGAGCAGCAATTTCACATACATATATTCTCAATCCTACCTTCCATTTATTAAAGTTTAAAACTCAAGACAACAACTACACATGTTTCCTCAACTAAATCGAACAGGGCAGCATATTAGCGTATACAAGTTACACATTCTAACATTCCCAAACAGATTCTTGTATTCATATTTCCACTACAAGAAAAATGCATTCCTTTACATCCCATTTAATCACTTAATTCATTATTAAAGTATAGCCAATTCGAATTGATTATCAAAATAACAAAACAAGTAGGTTTATCATTCTATTTGTTCGATGCATCCTACCTTCAAATATTACAATTTCAAATCCAATTTTCTAACTTATCAAGCTTCTTCCTTAACACCTATATGTACATTACATGCAATCAGCAAGAATTTTCCTTTTTAATTGAGAGAAAGACAAGAAAGTACCTCCTTAGTTTACTAGATTTGAATCCCACACAACAACCTAGCTAGGTAGATACATTGATCGATGCTTTCTCTCATTCTTCTCTCCATAACTCGGCAATAGAGATGATGAAAGGAGAGAGAGATGATGAAAAATATTATTCATCTCTCCACTACAACAAGGATGCCGTGAGTCATCCTAGGCTCCCACACATGCCTTGTCCAAATTTGGACAAGTGTAAAATCCATTATTAATTACCTATCTTGCATGCAAGCTCCATACCTTCCATGATTTACAATTGAGTCCCTAAGGATAAGGCTTCCAACTTATTTATAATTTCAATTTAATTCTAAATCTCTTAATTGTTTATCCAAAAAAACACTTTAAGTCAACTAAATCACATTTGAATTAATATCCATAATTCCATACCGTATTCCAAGGTATTACAATTCTCCCCTCTTAAAAGAAATTCGTCCCTTAATTTCTTCAATAACGACAAATTGTATTATCAACTCAAAATATTTTCATTTATTCTGAGTATCAAACGGAGTGAACAAATTGTATTGGTTGCAAGTTGCCAATACAGAATAGAAATTCAAACTCCTAGGTGGCACAATAACTTATGAAGATGCGATGAGCCCCAATTTAGTCTGAGAATCGACTAAACCATGCTCTGATACCAAATTGTAACACCCTCAACCCGATTTAGGAGAAAAACCGCAATTAAGGATGTCATAGAAGAACAATTCGAGAAACATGTTACATAATTTTCGACTTACAGGGTAAAAAAAATTGGCTAATAAATTTTTTTTTTCACTTCTATCATCAATTTAAGGATCTATTCTTCATTTATTGGAAAGAATAACTTGAATCTTAAGGTAAGCTCATTCAGTTTTAATTGTGTCCTAGGACATATGTTAATGCTTAAAGTTTACAATCAATGTTCATTCGTCCACAAGCAATCATTCAATTATGGGAGGACTAATTTCATCTATACACATTAAATTATGAAATCCTTTAGGACTATTTTATAATTTAAGCTTACATCGTAACTTACCAACACATATAAACTCACACATATATATAGATATCCATGATAGCATGCAAACAACTAATGTACATATTCTTTTTATCGAGTCAGATTCAAAAATAAGCTTAGCTCCTTATTTAATTGTCAGGATTTCATAACACCTTCCTTCACATACTGTTGAAGGAATTTAATCATTATAAGTAGACACTTTAGTATTTAAACCTGTATCCTTAGGACAGAGTCACAACATTAACTTTCAATGGTAGATAATTCAAGCTTGAACCAATTTCTATAGAGTTCAAGAACATCCTTGCATGCTCATCATATTGTTCATTCATTAGCATATCAACCAAACTTAAAACACTAAGCAGACAATCGAACATCTTAATCATAGTATACACAAACGATTCATATGATATTTTCTACCCAACAATGTATATCACCTTATTTTATTCGGACTTCAAGTATTACCAATTTCATTTACTAACAGCTTGCAACCTTACCATTACCAAAGCATCATTAACTAACTATTCTTATTATAACTTTTTATTTATTTAAACATGTACATACGATTCAAGGCAACACATTTCTAAGTCCATACAAACAATCTCTAAGGATAGGCACGTGTATATTCAAGCCCAACAGACTATATACTTTCATATTAATTCAAATTTGACCAAGCTACATATGTATTCATTTCGGTGACGAAAACAACCCAAATACTTATACAAACATGTTCATACTCAATAGAATTTTACCCAAGCATGTATATACAAATACAATTACATAGACATCCACTACAGACATGTATAACAACATCAAATTGTCCATATTGCAAGAATGTCATTTAATCCCACTAGTTACAACCTTAATGCAACCATGTTTCAGATTCATTAACCAATTCTTGTACAATAAACATATTTCAAATTTAACTACATCCTAATCACATCATTTATCTTTCAACCCCAAACATTAATAACAAGGCTTTCGAACATTAAGCCATAAATTGAACATCATACTAACATAACTTGAGCTTCAATCAATCAATTTAACATGTATATTAACAGTTCTAATTACAAATAACATAAGTTATTTATGGAATTTACACATTAAAAAGATATACTACATGTATTAACTTAAACATCGGGCCACCATTCTAGGAGTATTGTAACTAAGGAAGATCCAACTCTATTTGAATCTTGAATAATGATTTGTAACCCTTGACAGTGATTGAATTACTCGAGCTCTATTCAACCTGCAATGCATGATAATAAATGCATTAGGCTTATATAGCCTAAGTGAGTAGTAACACGATGGAACATAACAATGATCACTAAGAAGCAAAGATTAATAAATCCAAATTGTAAACATTTAAGTTAATCTTAATGTATTTTGTCTTATAATTAAGACTTAGCTCAGAAGTATAATTAAGATTTATGAATCATGGTTCTTGTTATGCTCACCAAGAGCCTTGTTGTAATATTCTGCTCATTAGGAGCCTTGTTATTTCATTTTTCTCACCAAGAGCCGCGATATCATATTTTGCTCACCAACAACCTTATCATCATTTGCTCATCAAGAGCATTATCACCATTTGCTCACCAAGAGCCTTATCATCATTGTCTTATTTAATTTCTCATATTGTACATGTCTTTTAAACTTCGCATTGGATCACATTTGGTCATGATTAGCATTGGTCTGTGTTTGATTGTATAGGTCCATATAACACATAGCACAAAGCACATAGCAATGGCTAGTGGCTGAGCATATCAATCCTATCTTCACACTATCCAACCAAACTGTCGCCAATCTCCGTACATTTCTCCCGTTACCTCCTACTGTCTCCAACATATCACGTATCATAATAAGGGGCGTCCCCCGAGCCGTAGCTCATGGACCGTAGTCCCAAATCATACCATGTATTATGCCAAAGTGTCCAAGGGCTTCCATTGAGTAGGCAACTTTAGATATCTTAACTTACTTTTAAAGTTAATGTAGATTTCTTAAGTTACAAGTAACTTTGCTTGTTTCTTCTTTTTAATAGCTTATTGCATAAGTCGAACTTTCTTGCTCCTTAAGTCTTTAGAATTCAAGGTACATATACCTTTAGCTTTCAATCTTTTATAGGAATCTTACTGTTTTATTGGTAACTAAACAACTTCAAGCTTTATAGCAAAGTATTCAAAATCACCATCACATGTATATCATAGCAAGGCATAAAGCATTCATGTAATACATCCATAACTAAGATGCTTATCAATGATGCCATGCTATGAATGCTTCACATGTCTTGCTCTGTAGGAGCCATATGCATATGCTTATGCAAGAACCAAATCGTATCATATAATAAGAATTGGGGTGACACCGTGTCACTTGAGACAAAAACGACTACACTCACCTTTTATCCCGTTGCTACGGGATACTTGAGTCCACAATTTCCTTAGCTTTCCCCTAGCTCTTATTTTCTACTCTTTCTTATCAACATGCACCTCAAACCAAATTAACAAATTATTAAGACCGATTTGATTCATATACTAACTTTCCAACTTTTCATGAGTATACATATATATATACATGCTCAACAGCCTTAATATACTTATATATATATACACATCAAACAGTCTAATACGTTCTCTATTTATTCAAAACAGGCTAGTTCATTTTTATACCTTCAATCAAAACACTTAGAACATATTACTACTCCAACAACAGTCCATGAATCATAAAATATAAACATATAGCTCCAAGACAACCCTTATACTTTTCTAATGTAGCAAAACTGTCCAATATTCATGTTCATTACCTTTATGCATCAAAATAAATCATAGCATTTATATGAGTTCAAAACAGTCCCTAAACATCGTAAAAACAGCCCCTAAGTTTCAGATTTTTCAACAGTTCAATAGGTTTCCATTTAATCAGAGTTTTCCAGTATTAAATTGTAAGAACATCACTGTAAATTAGACTTTACAACACAGTCCTATATTAAGCTTTAAAAACATTCCCATCACAGGTTCCCAATTAGATCATTCAAGTCACAAAAACAGTCCATTTTTAACCAACAAAACTGCATTTACCCAACTAGTCAAGACTGCTTTCTTTAAGCTTACTAAACTAAATTTTAAGGCTATGCAAACTGCATTGTTTTTCATTAAAAAATCTGCACAATTTTATGTCTAAAATATGCTCTGTTTTAGCTTATAAATCTGCATTATTAATTACACTCATTTATGCACAGTTTTAGACTTAAGAACTGCACTGACTTAGAATCAAAACTGCACTATTTCTATATCAAAATTGCTTTGTTAAACACTTATATAAACCATTTAATTTCGACAATACAAGTCATCAAAACGGAGCAGCAATTTCACATGCATATATTCTCAATCCTACCTTCCATTTATTAAAGTTTAAAACTCAAGACAGCAACTATACATGTTTCCTCAACTAAATCGAACAGGGCAGCATATTAGCGTATACAAGTTACAGATTCTAACATTCCCAAATAGATTCTTGTATTCATATTTCCACTAGAAGAAAAATACATTCCTTTACATCCCATTTAATCACTTAAATTCATTATCAAAGTATAGCCAATTTCAAATTGATTATCAAAATAACAAAACAAGTAGGTTTATCATTCTATTTGTTCGATGCATCCTACCTTCAAATATTACAATTTCAAATCCAATTTTCTAACTTATCAAGCTTCTTCCTTAACACCTATATGTACATTACATGCAATCAGCAAGAATTTTCCTTTTTAATTGAGAGAACAAGAAAGTACCTCCTTAATTTACTTTATTTGAATCCCACACAACAACCTAGCTAGCTAGATACATCGATCGAAGCTTTCTCTCATTCTTCTCTCCATAACTCGGCAATGGAGATGATGAAAGGAGAGAGAGATGTTGAAAAATGTTATTCATCTCTTCACTACAACAAGGATGCCTGAGTCATCCTAGGCTCCCACACATGCCTTGTCCAAATTTGGACAAGTGTAAAATCCATTATTAATTACCTATCTTGCTTGCAAGCTTCATACCTTGCATGATTTTCAATTGAGTCCCTAAGGATAAGGCTTCCAACTTGTTTACAATTTCAATTTAATCCTAAATCTCTTAATTGTTTATCAAAAAAAAATACACTTAAGTCAACTAAATCACATTTGAATTAATATCCATAATTCTAGACCGTATTTCAGGGTATTACAATATTATTGCGGCATATGAAATCCTCCACTCATTCAAGAAATACCTGTTGGAAGAAATGAGTCTTTTGCTGTAAAACTTGATGTGAGTAAAACTTATGACCGAGTAGAACAGAGCTTTCTTGTGGCGGTGATGGCTAAAATGGGTTTCTCTTCAATCTGGATTAATCAAATCATGTCTTGCATTTCTTCTATTTCTTATTCAGTTGTGATTAATGGGCTATCAATGACAAATTTCTTCCTTCTCGCGGCCTTAGGCAAGGCGATCCATAAGCCCATATCTGTTTCTCATATGTAGCGAGGGGTTATCCTCAATGATGCACAACGCTCTTGCTGTTGGAACTTTGAAGGGTACAAGAATTGTTCGTAGTGCTCTGTTGGTTTCCCATTTGCTTTTCGCTGATGACAGTCTCATCTTTGGGAATGTTTCAATTGTTGGGGCTCGATCTTTAAGGTCTATTCTTCATTCATACGTAACTTATTCTGCTCAGTTGGTTAATTATGACAAATCAAGTGTGTTTTTTAATAACAATGTGAGGGAAGCCAATAGAGAGGTGTTTTGTCGAATCACGGGTGTTTCAATGAACAACGACCCAAATACCTACGTACGGCTGCCTTCGATGGTGGGATGCAATAAAAAGAAAGCTTTTGCAATGTTCAAGGACAAATTCTCAAAGAAGATCAATTACTGGAGTTCTCGTATGCTCTCTATGGGTGGTAAAGAGGTATTTATTAAATCAATACTTCAGTCTATCCCTTTATTTGCCATGTCATGTTTTTTTGCTGCCATTAACGTTCTGTAAAGAGCTGGAGTTGATGGCTGCTCGATTTTGGTGGAAAAAGTCAGTTTCAAGGAATGGCATTCATTGGTGTACTTGGAACGAGTTATGCAAGTTAAAAGTTGAAGGAGGCTTAGGCTTCAGGGATCTGGGGAAATTCAATATCGCCCTATTAGACAAGCAAGGATGGCCTCTTGTTACAAGCCCAAGTTCGCTTGTTGCTGTCTTCTAAGGGCAAAATACTTTCCTTCCTCCTCATTCCTATGAGCTTCTTTAGGCTATTCTCCTTCGCTAATCTAGTGTAGTATTTGGAGTTCAAGGGGGTTACTTGAGAAAGGCCTACGCTGGTCAATCGGGTCCAGGAGATCCGTTTCCATATGGAGTGACTACTGGTTGCTGGGTTTGCCATCCCGCTTAGTGACATCACCAAGAGTTTCACATCTTGAGAAGGTTTCAGACCTCATTTTGCCTCCAGATAACCATTGGGATGAAGAGCTAATTCGATCAAACTTTGTGCCTGCTGGAGCTGACCAAATTTTAAAAATTGCTCTACCAAGATTCCCACATGACGATATATTAGTTTGCAAGGGTGAGGGGTCGGCTGTGTTTTCGGTTCGCAATGGTTATAAAATTCTGATGAATCTGAATGGTTATGCAGGGTTATTGGATAATGCCTTTCGCTTGATTTGGCAAATTTTCTATCCTTCAAAGGTGAAAATTCTCTTGTGGAAATTTGTTCGAAATTTCATTCCTACTATGCATAACTTGGTTGTAAGGAGGGTTGCATCTCATGCTTCTTGCCCTCGATGTGGTTGTGCTTTTGAAGATAATCTACATGTGAGCCGAGAATGTGTTTTTGTAGGACTAGTATGGCGTGGTTTGGGTTTCTCTTTGCCAAATGCAATCGATTCCCTTAGTTTTAGTGAGTGGCTTGTATGGCTTTCCAAAGCCAATAATAAGAGAAATCATTATAAGAGTGCTATTATAGTTTGGGCCCTATGATTTAGTTGAAACAAACTTGTCCATGAAGGTATGAATCAAAGGTGTGAAGACTTGGTTAATTTTATCCTGAGCTATTGTGCGGAGGTTGATTCTTTAGTAATATCGTTGCGCCATCCTCATACTCACTATTCTGTTCATTAGCTTCCTCCTTCGCCGCCCTCGGTTAAAATTAATGTTAATGCTTGTTTTAATTCAGTGGAGCTTAAATCTTGTTCATGTATTGTTGTTCGCAATGAGAATGGCCATATTTTGGACTCGGGATATCAGATTAACTCTCCAACTAATTCTTGTTTCGTTGCAGAAGCACTCGCCAGATACTTCTCCTCATGTAGTTTTGGCTTTATAGGTCGTAAAGGAAATCGAGTGGCACACGCCATGGCCTCTGAAGGGATACTTTGTCTCTCCCACTAATTCTTGTTTCATTGCAGAAGGCACTTGCGATCGTTCAGGGTCTGCTCTTTGCCCTTGATTTGGGTTTCCGAGTTGTGGTAGTCAACAGCGACTCTAATTGAACACATGTTCTCCTTTTTTTTACTTTTTCTTTTTTTTTTGAGCTAAGGTATTCACCGTCAATATCAGTGATTAATCACTCACCGCAGGTGCTCTCACTAAAAGATAAACGGTTGGCCTTAAAATATACTTCATTTTCATTGATAGGAATCGAACTCCTAACCTCATGGTCAAGGGATGAGGTGAGCAATCACCACACTACATCTCATGGTTTACTTTCTCTTTAATAAAGCGAACCGACCTCCAATCAAAAAAAAATTATTCCCAAAACAAGGCACTTTTATTTTAAAAAAAACTTCAATGCCATGTAAAATTTATGGTGCATGTAGGTAAAAAGAAAAATAAATAAAATTAGAATAATAGATAGTTACAAAGTGAATTAAAAATTAGGAAAAATAGGAAGTTTGGTAGTGGACAATTTTATATTTCAAATAGCTATATGTTTTGAATATTAAAAAGGGTAATTATTCCAAACAATGAGGATTAGAATAAAAAGTTTTCACAAACACTTTAACTTTTAGTGTTTAGGGATTTAGTTTATGATTCAAAGTTTAAGTGTTTATATTTATAAGTTTAGAATTTAAGAGTTGTGGTTAGAATTTAGGGTTTATAGGATAAAATCTAAATCCCTAACCATATTTGCCGTAACCTTTAAACACTAATTTCTAACCCATAAACCTTGAATTCTAACTACAAATCTTAAATTCTAAACCCATAAGCCCCCTAAACTCTAAACTAGATCTCTGAACCCTAAAAGTAATGTGCTTGTGGGAACTTTTTATTTCCACCATCAATGTATGAAATATAAATCCTATTAAAAAGGTAATTATTTCATACACTGGCGGTAGAAACAAAAAGTTTTCACAAACGCCTTAGTTTTAGAGTTTATGAATTCAGTTTAGGATTTAAAGTTTAGAACTTTCACTTTTTTCTCTCATAATATAAATTAAAAAAGAAAGAAAGAGGTGAGAATATGAAAAAAAATCTATGTTATTTTTTGATTATAGAATTAAATAGGATTGAAGAGAATTTATATTGACCCCTTAACTAAGAATTAAAGAGGAAAGTGATTCATGTTTCGCTAAGGGGATGAGTCTTAATTCCATTGGTTGAGGAATTCATGGGATAACCTATATAATTTTCTAAGTTTCATGTGGTCAAACGAAGTCATGGAAGTGTATCTTTAGATTCCACATTGGTTCCTATAAATAGCCTTAGCATTTCATTATATACAACTTTGATTTTAAATATACTTCGTGAGAGTTTAAACTCTTTGTTCTTTATTGAACTTATCTGACTTATCAAGGAACTTCTCCTTGTGGCGTCAATTATATTTCTATTCTTTTATATCACTGGCTCCTAGTTGTTATATAACTAGTAGGTCTTGATCATTCCTTAGATTTTGAACATTATAAGGTTCGGGTCTTCACTTTCATATAGTGTTGGTTTTTCCTTCATTTCGAAACCAAACTATCTTTATTTTCCATCACCATCACTTTTACCATCGTTTTCCATCACCATCATTTTCACCATCATCTTATCATTTTTCCATTATATCATTTTTAATTAGCTTCCCTCATCATACTAAAATTTACCATCACTTTCTTATACAAACACCCCTTTTGAAACCATTTCTGCTTCTTTGAAATACTTACTGCGTTCATGATTGGGCAATTGTTTGGTTTCATTTTTTAGCCTACCTACTACCATAACTAACTTTATTTTCAGCCGATTCCACAAGGTTAATCTTTGTTCAAGTCAACCTAGTTCCTTTAAGAACTTAGGGAGAGAACGAGTGGTAAAAGGCAAAGAGAGAACATCAAGGGTATAAAAGTCACACCACGAGTGAAACACGAGTGTGGTGAATTTTATTTCTAAGTGAATTAGTAAGGATTTTTGTTGAGAGATTTTTCTTTGGAGTGAAAAAGTGATATTTTGCAAGTGAGGATTTGTTATTCTGTTTTTACTAATCTTTGTTTCATCATGTCTTGAAAATACACAAGACCTAATGTTTCTACAGGAAACAAAGCACCAGACTTTACTCTACATGATCTTATTCGTGAGATGAGAAAGGTGTTGCAACAAGCATTTGAACCGATTGAAAGGAGTTTGGATCGCTTAAAGATAGTTTCTCATCGAAAACAAACACTTCCATCAAAGGAACAACGACAACTAAAAATGAGAGACAACACTCAATCCTTTTCTAGTTCCACATCAAAATGGAGTCAAAGATCTTGCGAGAGGAATTCCACCTCCCAATCAAAAGGCGTTGTTCGAAGTTCCAAGTCTTGCACGCTTAGTAAATTTTCTTTCAATTCAGAGAGTCTAGCTCGATTTCAAAAGTGTTTTGACGACTATGTCAAAGAAACACAATTGCAAGAATCACTAGAAAAAAAGCGTGAGTTGAAAAAAGATTGAGAGTGAGGATGAAATTGAGAGAGAAAAAGAAAAGAGAAAAGAGTTTGAACAAAAATAAAAAGAGATTAAAAAGAAGAGCAAACTCAAGAAAAAAAAAGTGAGAAAGAAACAAAAGAGTTAGAGAGACAAAAAAAGAGTGATCTTGATAAAGAAATTGTTTTTGCAAAAAAAAAATGAGAGGAAACGAAAATGTTTTGCACTAACAATAATTTGCCTACTTTTGTTTTGACATCTTCTTAGGATTCCATAGGAAATTCATCAAGAACATCATTCATCAACCACCCATTCAGAACATTCGACATTAGTGGTTTGAAAGTTCTTTCAATTTTTTGATAATATTTCTAAAAACTAACTTGAGTTTTGTTTTAGGGATATGAATCAATCATTTGATGGATTGGATCCAAACTAGAATTCTAAGCATCTTAGTCAATTTTTGAAGGATTTTGGGAGCAAGATGAACACCGTGTGAATATCATACCATCCACCTTTTAAAGACATCAAAAAGTCGAGAGGGATTTTTTAGAAAAGTTTGGAAACTTGTGAAGAATGTTTGCCATATGATACCGTCATTAGCAAACAATTTTTTGCCTTCACACACCCGCCATTTAAAAACCTTTATAGGTTTGATTCTTATACTCCTCTACCAATGTTTTCTTTTCCTACTAATCTAGTTGAGATTGTAGTTGACAAAATAAAGCTTAAATCAGAGAAAGAGCTACATCAAAAAATGCAAGGAAACAAAGAGAAGAAAGCCGAGTAGCATGAAAGCAAAATTCACCAAAAGCGCAAAATAACCATCTTTGAACCAGGAGATTGGTTTTGGTTTAAAAGGCGAGTTAAGAAATTCCCTGCCCTATGAAAGTCCAAGTTGTTCCCGTTCACAGCAAGAGTCGATTTGGGGACAAATCGCTTTCAAGAAGGGGGAATGATGCGTTCCGTTCTGCATCAAGGATTTTCCAGCAGTTCATGGACGAAATGTCCAAAAATGCCAATTTGTCCAAAAATGCCAATTTGTTCGCCAATGCGAACCATTATATGCCTGCCATTGTCAATATGTTCGCAAAACACAACGTGCTTGCCAATGCAAACTCATGAATAACCATGCAATATGTTGCATGCACACTTACATTTACTTTCTGTTCATATACGTTCACATTCACATTATGTTCGTGTGCATTGCATTAGTTTTGTTCAGATTCGCATTGCATGTATTTTGTTCGCATCATGAATATATGTGTTCCCATTATAGTGTACTCGCATGCATTATATTTTGTTCACATTATATCTATGTTTTCATGCATGTAGTTGCATGAGCATGAATAACTATACATGTTATTTTATTTAAGCATGATAGTTCATTAAAGCATGATAGTTCATTAAGTATGATATTTCATTTAAGTTGCATTATTTTAACATGTATTTTTGTGCTTTTAGATGCATGGAGGTTGATTAAATTTGGCACTCCAATGGATACCAAGATGGATTAATCACATGTCTAAAGTCTTTTGGGATTCAAGAACTTAAGGTGATGTAAAGGCATGAATTAAAACATCACTTAAGGAGGAAATTCAAGGAGTCTCGTACATTCAGTCAACTTGTTCGTCATTTTTGAATTTGATCCAAGCTGATCCGAGTCTTGAACTCTTCTTCAAACTTATTCCTCTATTTCTTAGCTTTTCAAAGCACTTTGAATTACATGAATCCGATGTTGGGAGCTTAAGATATGGTCATATTATTGAAGACAATGCATGCTAGAAATTCAATACGAGAATAATCACCACTCAAACAAGATACCCTTCATTTGCTGCCATATTCATTCTCCATGCAAGGTCCATTCGGCTTCCCCTTTAAAGAGCATTCAAAGGCATCATGATAATCTAATTCATCCATTAAAGAAGAGTGAATGACATTAATCAAGTTGTAAGAGCTCAATAGTCTTTTCCTTGTAGACAAATGACTGTCTACATTCATCCATGAGATGTCTACATTCATTCTAGAGCCTTCAACAAGACCATTTGGCTGCCAAGGGAGAAGGAAGGTCACAAGCTATTATGTGTGCTTTCATTACCATTAATAAGACTTTATTCACTTGTTTGTGTCTCTTTAGATTCCACCTTGGTTCCTATAAATAGTCATAGCATTTCATTATATACAACTTTGATTTTAAATATACTTTGTGAGAGTTTAAAATCTTTGTTCTTCATTGAACTATCTGACTTATCAAGGAACTTCTCCTTGTGGCGTCAATTCTATTTTCATTTTTTATATCGTTGGTTCATATTTGTTATATAACTAGTGGGTCTCAACCCATCCTTAGATTTTGAACATTATAAGGTTCGCGTCTTCACTTTCATATATTGTTGATTCTTTCTTCGTTTTGAAACCAAACTATCTTCATTTTCCATCACCATCATTTCCACCATCATTTTCTATCACCATTATTTTCACCATCATCTTATCATTTTTCCATCATATCATTTTTAATTAGCTTCCGCCATCATACCAAAATTCACCATCACTTTCTTAAACAAACACCCCTTTTGAAACCATTTATGGGTCTTTGAAATACTTACTGCGTTCACGATCGGGCAATCGTAATTTTGGTTATTCCGCAACTGAGATCACATCATAGTGTACATTTCTACATATCCTTATGGCGAACAATGTACATGCATAATGTTGAGCTTTTGCTTTTAATGGATTCATAGCTTAGGTTTTGGGTGGTCCTAGTGAAAAGAATTTTATGAATCTACTGATGTAAAAGCATGCGTTTTATTCTCCTAATGAGTTCATATCCTAGGTTTTGAGTATCCTTTTGAGATGGACTTTATGAATTCATTGAATCTTTAAAAATTGAGAGGTTGATCTTACTAAATGCTCTTAATGATTTCATAGTACTCATTTTGGTAGTCTATATTGAGATAGACTTGATGAAATTACCTACGTAAGTGTGAAGAACTAGCCACCTTCTATGAAAGACTTTGGACTGTGTTTCTAGAGCACTTACCAACATCCTGAGGTATATTGACTAAATTGTTGATCTATCTCGGAACTCATTTGGAGAAGAAATTAGTTGTGTGTTGTAAGTTTACTCATATTTTGACAAGTTCCAGATTTATTCATTTTTAAGAGAAGAATCGCTCATTCAACTATGCATTACTTCTAGATACGTTCACTAGTACTTAAGCAGCTAATCTCGTTGTTGTTCTTTTTCTCATCTTCCATAAATTCTATTTCTTTCTATTAGCGTGAGATTCTTTCTTTTGAACAATTCCTACCTAGGGGGATGGGGATGGGGATGAGGAGGGAAAGGAGAATTTTCTCCTAATGAGTATTGAACCCACAACAAAGAGAGAGGGAAGAGTGTCAATTGAAAGTTTTTAATCATATGCTCTAGAGATTGTTGACATTAATGTGAGATTGTTAAATATACAAATAAAAGAAGAATAATATATAATCTTATTATATGATGACTTTGCAAACATTGTAAGATTTATTTTTAAAAAAAATAATTCCCGAGATGGACTAAAACCCATTTTTTATTTCCACAATATTTTTTTTACAAAAAAGCCTAACCATTATCCAAATGGAGAGAAAAACATTACTCCAACTAACTTTAGGGGGTTTTATGAGCTATTGATAGTATCACTTGTGTAATGTCCCCTTTCATAAAAAAGGGTAAATTTCACAAAAGGTAACTGAACTTTGGTAAATTAGTCAATTTGGTAACCAAACTTTCAATAGCTTCAATGTTACCATTAAACTTTTAGTTTTGCTTCAATTTTTCCATTGACCCTTTAACAGACGTTAACAATAGTTAAAATATTTTATATAGTAACACATTTAGTTATCTATGTTTTCGCATTCAAACAATTTAGTCCTAATTCAAAAAAATAAATAAATTTTACCTTCATTATTTACACATTATTGTAATTTAGTCATATTTTTAATTAAACATAATTTAACTCTAAACACTAATCCCAAAACTCAAAACCTTAATCCTAAAAATCAAAACCCTATACTATAAACCATAAACTTGAAACTATAAACACTAAACCTTAAATCCCTAAACTCTAAACCCTAAAAACCTTAAAACCTAACCCTAACTTCGAATACATGTTTTATTTTACTGTAATTCAAATTTTGACATGAATTGGAATTAGTGTTTTGTTTGTCTTATACATAATCGAGTTTATTTTCATGGAAAACTACATCACGATGTTACACATATTCTTGGATACATCTGATCATTGCCTTGTGATAGTTAAAACAATTCTGTTACCCAAAATTGGTGGCAACTGGATGAGTTCTTAGCGTAAAGATTCGAGGCTAGATCCGATTGAGATTGTTGTTTTGTACTGTAATAGAGATACCCACTTTTGAAACAAGAGTGAATCTTCGGCCTATGCAAATGGTTTTGTCACGGTGGTGAATGATCTACGATGAAGATGAAAGAAAGCTCAAAATGTGGAAGAACACTCTGTGTATCGAGTAAGTTTCTAGTATTTACAATGAGTGCTTTATATACAATTGGGTATGTAAAAACTGTTAAGTAAAATTGCTAACTAATTCCTAACAACTTTAAATAACTAACTAACCAACTCTTTACACCCCCGTCAAGTTGAAGGGTGGTATATATCTTTCACCCCCCAACTTGGATAAAAAATGCTCATGTTGTCTAGTACACAAGCCTTTTTTAAATATATCTGCACGTCGGGCATTTTTTGAGAAATGCATTGTGAGTATTTCCTTCTTTTAAATTTTCTCTCGGATGAAACGACAGTTGATCTCAATGTGCTTGGTACGTTCATGAAAAACTGGGTTGACAGCTATTTGCATTGTTTCTTGACTACTATAGAATAACGTTGCTGGTTCTTCATGTATCACTCCAAGCTCTCTGATCTGTCCCTTTAGCCAAACCGGTTCTGCTACTACTGATGCCATTCCTCAGTATTCAGCCTCTGTTAATGACCTGGATATCATGTGCTGCTTCTTAAACTTCCAACAAACAAGTGAATCACCAATATTCACACAATATTTTATGAAGGACCTTCTTGTCATAGGGCAAGATGCCCAATCCGAATCACAAAATGCACTTAACTGTGGTGTGTTTTCAGCTGCAAGGAAAATTCCCAGACCAGGATTCTTCCTTACTTTTTGTACAACTCGAATTGCTGTTTCATAATGAGTTTTCTTAGGTGATTTCATGAATTGGCTCAAATTTTACACCACATATGTGATATCAGGTCAAGTGTGGGTTAAGTAAAGTAACCTGCCAATCAATTTTTTTAGAAAACTCATCATATTCTACATTGGTAAGCTTATGATTTTGTTCAAGTGGTGTAGGTGCACATTGTGCCCCCCCTAGGCATGTGTCTGCTATGAGCTCGAGTGCATACTTCCTCTGGCCCAACACGATACCTTCCTTTGATCTCATTACTTCGATACTAAGAAAATATTTGAGGTCCCCAAGATCCTTCATCTTGAAATGGTGATGGAGAATCTTCTTAAGCTCACTTATCATCACACCATCATTGATTGTGATCAAAATATCATCAACATAGACTAACACAATTACAATCTTGTCTTCATCCCTCTTAGTGAACATCGAATAATCATGCAAACTTTGCTTGTATCCACTCAAAAAGTAAAGCTTCAGTCAGTTTAAGGTTCCATTACCGTGACGCCTGTTTTAGACCATATAAAAACTTGAGCAACCTGCATACTCGAGTCTCCCCCTAGGTGCGAAAGCCGTATGGTAAGGTCATATAAACATCTTCATACAAATCACCCTAAAGAATGGCATTAAACGCGCCCATTTGCATCGAAGGCCAATTGTACATAGCAGCCAAAGAAATTATAGTGCGAACAATAACTTTTTTTGCAATAGGTGAAAAGGTATCTTGATAATCAATACCCTCATGTTGGTTGCAGACTTTAGCTACTAACCAAGCCTTAATCCTCTCAATGGAACCATCGAAATTGTATTTCACCTTATAAACTCATTTGCACCAAATGGATTTCTTTTAGGGGGTAAAGGGATAAGTTCCTACATGCCATTAGATTCCGATGCATGAACCTCTTGCTGCATGGCTTCAACCCATCGTTTATCATGAACTTCCTCATGGTAAATCGTTGGTTCAACAATGTTAGAAATAGACGTAATGAAAGAAAAGGAATGAGAAGGTAAATGGAGATAGGAAATACAATTAGAGATAGGATGCGTACCTTCAACCAATGGAGCAGATATCGAGGATTGGCATGGCCAAACATAGTCAGACAATCATGTAGGGGGTTTTATGAGCTCGAGAGGACTTCCTTAAAATAAGAGTATCAGGAACGACATGAGCTGTAGGAGGATCAGGAATGATAGGAGCTGATGGAGGATCAGGAATGATAGAAGATGAAATAGGTATGGGTTCATTAGGAATAGGATCAGGATTCTTAGAAGGCTCATGATTAGTACAATAATCAGGTGCTACAAAAGGAATATGAAGAAAATCATGAAAATTAAAGGTAGGTTCAGAAGAGAAAAAAAGGAACAAACTTACTAGGGAATTGAAAAGGAAAGGTTGTTTCATGGAAGGTAACATCTCGGTTGACAAAAAATTTCTTAGATTCAAGGTTAAACAAAATGTATCCCTTTTGTACTAACGAATACACTGTGAAGACAGAAGGCACAACCTTAGGTTTAAACTTATTAGTGTAGTTGGGCACTGTGGCATAGCAAAGACAACCAAAGACCCTTAAATGAGACAAATTTGAACACTTGTGATACAACACTTCAAAGGGTGACTTTCAGTCTAAAACTGAAAAAGGCAAATGATTTATAATATAACATGCTGCCAGGAAACATTCTCCCCAAAACTTAGTTGGAATATGAGACTAAAATTTAAGGGCTCGGGCAACCTCTAAAAGGTGACGATGCTTGCGTTCAACTACACCATTTTGTTGCGGTGTATGCACACACAAGCTTTGATGAAGGATACCATTAGAAGAAAAGAAATCAGTACCTTTTGTATGGAAAAACTCGGTTCCATTATCGCTTCTAGCGGTCTTAACATGGGCTGAAAATTGAGTTTGTACATAAGTAAAAATTGTTTAAGAACGATAAATGTATCACTTTTAAGCTTAAGCAGGTAAACCCATGTCATGCGAGAATGATCATCAACAATAGTAAGGAAATAACGATGTCCACTATTAGTAATAATACGATATGGACCCCAAATATTGATATGTATTAAGGAAAAGGGTAAAGACTACTATTTGGAAAAGGTAAACGTGTTTGATTAGAAAGAGGACACACCCACATTGAAAATAGAATTTCTAGAAGAAAATAATACAAGGCAACTACTTCATTTTATTTAAGGTTGATAAGGAGGAATGACCAAGGCGTGCATGCCAAAGTGCACCTTCAACTGATTTTGAGGTAGAGACAAAACAAGTATGGAATTCAGGACCATTATTTGAAGAACCTTGAGGGTTGAATGACTGGAACACCTAGAATCATCCCTAAAATTTACCAATCCCCTTCATCACTCCATTGTAAATGTCCTGCAAAACACAAAACTGTCGATAAAAAAGAACACAACAATGTTGTTGTTTGGCCAATTCGGAGACAGATAAAAGATTATATTGAAAATTTGGTATATGAAAGACGTTTGTTAGGGTAATGACAGGGGTCAACTCATGTGTTCCAATGTGAGAATTTGGGTTGAGGTACTATTGGCAGTTGAACAAACGATGGCGAATCACAAGAAACAAAAGAGCTCAAACGATGTAAATCAAATGTCACGGGGTTGGTTGCACCTGTGTTGATGATCCAGCTTCTACAACTAGATAAATTCAACCATGTCCTTTCCATATGTGCTGCACCTTGTATTCCTATGGTTTTTCCATGCAAATTGAGTATCTGTTGATACTGCTTCAGTGTAAAAGATGGTACAGAAGTTGGTATAGAAGTCAATGCTTACCTTAAAAAAAATTCCCTAGAGACACACCACACCCTGAAGTTGCAACACTTCTTGAAGATCCATTATTAACAAGTTCAAGATTGTTCACTAAATTCACTACCATGACTTTGGTAGATTTCGGATCTCTCTTATTGAACTTATAACCTTCTCGGTAACTAATGAGTTTGTAGCAAGACTCCTTTTATGACCCTTAATATGAAAATAATCACAAGTTCCATTAAAACGTCTTTTAGACTATGAAAACGAGGCTGAATATAGAGCTGTTGGCTCAGAAACTACCGAGAAACCTACAGACTGTTGACACTGACTCTCTTCCTGAATCGGCATAGAATATGCTTGATTGATAAAGGGTAAAGGTTGCTTTGGTAGTATTTGACTACAGACCATATCATACGATTCATTTAATCCCATGAGCAACTGAAACAATCGTTGTTCAATAACATGTTTAGAATTCTTACTAAAAGCTTCAGTCACATATAGCAAAAGGCACTAAAGCATCAAATTCATTCCAAAGCAGGCGCATTCGAGTGAAATAAACCGAAATAGAATTAGTACCTTAAGAATGAGACACAATCTCATGATTAAGAAAGAACACTCGTGATCCATCAACTTTATCAAATCTCTCTTTGAGAT
Source organism: Hibiscus mutabilis (assembly GCA_019671005.1). Lineage (NCBI taxonomy): Eukaryota > Viridiplantae > Streptophyta > Magnoliopsida > Malvales > Malvaceae > Hibiscus > Hibiscus mutabilis. The sequence goes on from CM033715.1 coordinate 57,678,122, forward strand.
CTTTCCATACCAGCGCCGCACTTGAAGCAAACACAACCCAGCTGATAATTATTGGCTCACTGTGTTCAAGATCCAAAAAAGAAATATTGCGTTGCACTGATCCCATTGTGAATTCAGATTAGCTGCCACTCCCTCCCGTGAACAAGATCCATCTATAAAACCAACTTTATTCTTGGCAAGCAACGCTATCATCATCGATTAATGCCACAGACTGTAATTTTCAATACCGGTCAATTGATGTGAAACTAACATAGTTCTTGGAGTATCTGATGGGTGGAGATACAATGGATGATTGTAATCTATTTGGTTTTCCATAATCGATTCAAGAAAACAAATAGATATGAAAGATAAAACAAGCAATCAGAGAACGAAAAACAAACAGTGATGCGTAGATGAAAGCAAATAGATCAGCTCACAATCAATTGTAGCCAGAAAAGATCACCAATGGTGGCTCTGATACCATATCATTGTGGTGACTGATCTCTGACGAAGATGAGAGAAACCTCAAAATGTGAAAGAATACTATATGTATTAAGTAAGTTTCCAGTATTTACAATAAGTGCTTTATATACAATTGGGTAAGTAAAAATTACTAAGTAAAACTGCTAACTAATCCTAACAACTTTAAATAACTAATCAACCAACTCTTTGCAGGTTTTGTAGAATTAAATTGAGGGTAAGAAATCTATGAATCCATCTAATTTCTTAAGTCCCTATAGATTCTCGGTTGTCGAAAGTTTTGTGTAAGTTAGATAAATTATAAAACTACTTGAAAAGAGAGCCACAATTGTCATTAATCTTGAACCTTGTTGAAATGTGTACTATATAGATACAACTTGAAAAAGTTTCTTTCATTTGTCACTGCATTTTTAACCGTATGCTTATGGCCTACAAAAGATAAGAGAAATAATCATTGTTTCAGTATTTGAAGTTAGGGTTAGGGTTTTAAAGGTTTAGGGTTTATGATCTAGTGGTTTTGAGCTTCAAATTTAGGGTTAAATTATTTTTAATTAAAAACAGGGCTAAATAAAAATAAATTGTAAATAATAAGGGTTAAAAATTTATAATTTTTTAAGCTAGGACTAAATTGTTTGAATTGCAAATGTGAAGGACTAAATGTGTTATTATACAAAATATTTTAACTACTATTGTAACACCCTATCCCGATTTGAAGTGCTACATTCGGGTCACCCAAAATCAGAGCCAACAAATTTTCATTTCAAAATCGTAGATTTAGCCAACATTTAAAATATTAAACCATTCATAATCTCATGTACTTAAATAACAGTATAAATTAGTTTACAAAATATGAGCTCCGAGTTTAAAACATAGTATATCAAAATAATAATTCAAATAGAGTTTACAGACTCAACATTTGTAAGGTCCTATGAATACAATAACCCAAGACTAAATATCAAGTATCGTACTCTGAAGCGATACAGTGTTGGGAAATCCCATCACAATGGGTTCCTCAATCACGATCAACCCACTAACCTGTGAACGGAAACAACAATTCTAAACGTTGAGCTTACAAAGCTCAGTGGTACATTTCTACTAAACCATAATTCATGATTACCATAAAATAAGCATGCGAGATAAATATGGTCTGGAGAGAATAAATATGGATTCAATTTCTATGAGTCATCATCTAGCCTACACCAACTAGAGTTCTTAGATCACCTATCTTAAGGCATCCTTAATTCTACAAGGAGTCTTACATGCTCCACAGTGCTTCGCAAAGCTTGAGATCATATAGCCTATCGAGGTTAAAACATCTACAAGCTATCATTCTATAGCATTCATAAAACATAGTCATTGGGTTGAATTGACCATAAATAAGTCCATACATCACCTACGCATTGGCCAACGAAGCCCTACTTTACTTGTGTTCACATAGCCGTCGGGTTATCTGTGCTCACATAGTCATCGGGTTGAATGGACCATATATGGATTACCATAGCCACGAATATGTCTTGAACGTACTTGGATCACATTAGATACAAATCATCGTTACTTGAGGTCACCAAGCCATCATGATTACTTGAGCTCACATAGTTGTAGAGTTACCCATGATTACATAGCTGTCGGGTTAAATACCATATCTGGATCACCATACCCATGGATATACCAACCGTTCTCAGATCACATAGTCCAAAGTATACATCCCCTTGTATAAGTATCGTAGTATGACTCTAGGATAGCCAGATTCCTTTATACAACATCATATCTGAGATATTCTCCCCGAGCATTAATACACCTCACCAAGAGGTAAGTGGCTCAAAGCCAAGCTATTAAGCAAATGCCCCAAAAGCATGACACTAACCAACATGGTTCACCTCACAATTTATCATTACTAAGCCTATGGTACAATATGGGAAGCATTAGTAATTATCTTAAATCATTAGATTTCTCTAAAAAAATCAAGAAAGCCTCTACATTGTCTTGCTCAATAGGAGTTTATTAAACCAGCCTACAATATTTCAACCTTTCAAACTTGAATTTATATTTTTCAGGCAGATTGACCAGTTGGTGCTGGTACTCGACCTTACATACCGATATGGTACAACAAGTATCGATACTCACCCCTAGTGTACCGATACGCTTGCTTCTTAGAGGGAAGGTTTGATAGGTTCTTAGTATCGGTACTCGAGCACAAGTATCAATCCACCCTCTGTACCGATACACTCCCTCGCTTATCGGTACGAAATTTGAACACTAGAATTTTGAATCAACAATGGGTACTGATATGGGTCGACCTGTACTAATATGGCTTGAATGGTGTACTGGTATAGGTTGAATCCCACACCGGTACTCCTCTTACAAATAATCCTTGTTCTTTATCTCGAACAAGGGGTACCGGTACAAACACCCCGTGTATCGGTACCACAGCTCAAAAAATACCTTATAAGGCTAAAAAATCACTCCTAACTTGTCTCCAAACATTCTAAAATCCACCCCAAGTGGTTACTAGAATTTATTAGGTGAATTATTGGTATATGAGAGTCATCTAACAACATAATCATCATCAAAATTATCACTTTGAATACCTAAGGCAAGCTCATCCAAGCAATAGCCATAAAACCATAAAATCAAGCAAGGAAATAAATTTATGATCTTCAAGAATACTTAGGAGTCAGAGATGTACTGACCTTTTGAAGGAATCCCAGAATCAACTCACCCACTTAGCTCATTCAACTCATCTCTTTGGCTCAAGCTTGAAGAAACCCTCAGCCACAAGATTATGAAAAATGAATCAAAGCTTGAACCAAGGGTCATAGAAAGATCCACCACTAATTTCTAACTCTTAAAATTGAAGGAAGAACTCCAAAAACTCTTAAAGATTTAGAATTTCCAAAAACCCAAAAACGGCTATCTTACCTTTCCACAAAGAATATACTTTTCTTGAAGCTTGAGATATGGATATTAACGTACATAAATCTTGAATCCTGTAAGGAAGAAACGATGAAGAATTCTTGGATCTTTGGGGGTTGGAAACTATGGTGTCTTAGAAGAAAGATGGAGGAAGAATGAAGAGAAAAGATGAAGAGAAAGAATGAGCTAAGCATGTTCTCTCTTCCACACTTGAAGACAACAAAATATTAATGGGTGATCGACCCTTTTATTTTAAATGATGGTATAATCCCAACATAAAACCCCCAACTTTCTACCTTTACCAAAGTGGTCACCTCTCAAGTCCATATAACCAAATTCTTATCAAATTAGGCCCAAAATTGGCCCAATGGGTCCAATAACTTGCACCATCACGAAGGTCCCTAACTCAGGTCAATGCCCACTTGTTGACTTATAAATTTGGGTCATTACAGCTCTCTCATCCTAAAATGAAAATTTATCCTCAAAATTTACTAAAGGAATAAGTTGCAACTACTGTAGCCCCAACGTCTCCCCCGAAGCACACATAACTACCTCAACCCGAGGTTCCCCTTTAAAATCTTCACTTGCAAGAGATCATTCACTATCGATATCCTTGAATTTTCTTTAAGTTAAAACTATGGCTCGTATCAATCCTTCAATTAAGGTATTACATCGTGGATCTAAACACTACTGTCTAAACATCGATACATGGAACTTATTAGATGTGTTTTATCTTGGTAGTGATGCTTAATAGTAAGTCACTGGTCCAATCATCTCTACCATTATATGCGATTCAAAAATGTTTTACTCAAATCTTAGATGCGTTTAAGAAACTACACATCTCAAAGACACACCACAAGAAGAACTTCCTTGCCCACAACTAACTCAATGTCCTTATATTCCAAGAACACGAAAGACTTCTGACGATCAGACGCTAGCATTATTCTATCTTGGATTATCAATACTTTTTCTTTGAATAGATTGATCAAGGTAAACCTAATACCTTTCTCTCCTCAAACTCGTTCCAACTTGATAGAAACAAAACTCACGATTCCTAGACACCACAATCAAGCCACATTGATTCTAGATCAAAGAACTATTGCTGTATACAAACTCTACTAGCGATTAGGGTTCATCCAATTATCCTCAAAGATCTGAACATTCTCTTCCAAACTTACAACATGAATTTCAAAACCCCATATAATTGTAGTCGATAAACCACAATTTCATTATGCTACTATAATAATATTCACACTAACTTACCATATGTGAACACATCCATCAAAAGATCTGGTAGAGAAAACATTTAAATAAAATACTATCTTCGTCATGACTTCTCTTTAACCTTAAATTTACAATGCTCGAATTCAAAACTACTATACAAAAACCTCAAAACCCATCAACTGATTACAAGGTCATCAACCTTAAGAAAAGGGTAGCAGTCCTTCACCATTACCCACTAGCCAACAAAATTCAACCCACAATCTCCTTGTTTTGCCCTTCTTGACAATATCACAAACACGTCCCAAGGTGAACCACTCGGTGATGACACTTGTATTGAAACCATTTTTACCAATAAGTTCTCACTCTAGAAGTTCAGTCGACACCATACTACAATGTGATGGACACCTACACCAAACTCGGCATTACCTTCATCGTGGGTTCTAACTCACGAGCAAGAGGTAAGCCAATCATTCCTCGAAAAACACATCAACAACCTCATTATTGTTCACAAGATCTAAAGCTTCAAACACTCTCTCTCAACCCCCACATCCACTACTTGGGTTAAGAAAGTATCACAACTTATAAACGTCTTCAACTACTATCAACGTAACACGATAATCACACAAGAAAGGTAATAGTCCCTCGTGCCCGTTACCAACAAATTGGTTCATTTTGAACCTCGATGCTTGATACTCTCGCTCAAGAACTAAGGCATACGTTGTGCCCAAATAACTGATTTTAAGCATAAAGTAAAATCTGCAAAGGAGAGAGTAAATCCAACAAGTCCACGAGGACAATTAATCTCAATACCCAACCTCCATCCATCGTAACAATCTTACTTACTAACACTTACAAATCTGACAAATTAATCAATCTGAAATCAACCTCTAGAACTTACCATGAGACTTACTTTTTGAAAATAATACCATTTAATGAATGAGAAATTAGATTTCCATCAAGGCAACAACTGAAACCAGAATGAAATAAAGATACATGTCATATCATCAGCGAAGAAACTTTTATCTCTGGTCTGAACATCAGATTGTCTTGCAACAACTCTCGTGACATCATCCATAATTAGACAGTCTTTCACCATGTGACATGGTTCTCGACACCTATAGCAAACCCTTCGTAGAAAGAAGCACACTCCAAAATGATGTCGACTGCAATGCTTAAAAAATAGTGGAAGTGATGCTCTAGCTGAACCATTAGTACTCCCCTTATGAGCGAAATTCAATGAATCCCTACAAATTCCCAGTCTATATCCCTGACTGGTTCCCTATAACCACTTCAAAGCAACTCTTTTTGAACCCTTTAAAATCCGAAACCTCTTAGATAAAGTATAATAAGGACCCATGATGTCATGCGCTCCCAAAGTCTAATCCCTAAATTCCTCAATCTATCTTAGTTTCAAACCCTAAAGTCACTTCAGTGCTTTCACACTAGTAGCTAATTCCGAAAATGTCCCAAGTGGACCCACTGTCACATGCATCTGAAGGTCAATCTTTAATTCATGCCTAAATCTCTTACACCTCAAATCCTTGGTGGCAACCAACTCATGGGCATATCTGCTCAACCACAAAAAATCTTAATCATATTCAAATACTGATCGGTCTCCCTAAACTAGGTGCATGAACTAATCTCTCATCTCATCCATGTGAACCTCACTGATGTACTTTTTCTTGAACTCGTATAAGAAGAAATCCCATATTGGAAGTGTAGGCTGCAGTCCCAACTCAATGGTCTCCTATTATTTATGGGCATTGCACTTAAGAAGGGCGACAATACAATCAAGGGCATTCTCCAGACTACCTTTCATATGCCTTAAAATCCCGTGACTGTCTCTCAACGAATAGTTTAATTTGATCGGGTCATCCTCATTAGAACCTTCAAAGACCTTAGGTAAGCCTCTCAAGAGGGGTATTGTGAGGCGCATCAGAAGGCCTCAGAATAGCTTATAGAACTTGTAAGAGAGAGAAAGTACGGTCATGAAGGTGGCTTGCCCTTCTGCTTCCGGTATCTCCTAAAAGACTCTTTTCCTCATCATCAGAGATAAACTCCTTACCAAAGTCTTTTACTCGAGTGACATTGTTTTCCTCATAAATTTCTTGTTCATGTCCGGTGTCACCCGCCATCGAATCTAAAATCACAAGGAAACATGGTAGCACCATCAAGATTTTGAGTATTGGAAGAGTGCAATTTAAATTTAGGGACTTGTATTCACTAGACACCTTACTACAACACCTATACCACCCCTGGTGTTTCCTAGAATCGGCTAAACCTAAGTTTTGATACCACTAAATGTAACACCCCAATCCTGATCCAGATTCGAAGTGCTACATTCAGGGCACCCAAAATCTGACCAACAAATTTCCATTTCAAAACCGTAGATTTAGCAATGCAGTGCTGGTAAGTCTCTCTATGATGGGCTCCGCAATCACGATCAACCCAATAACCTGTGAAAAGAACAACGAATCCGAACGTTGAGCTTACAATTCTTAGTGGTGCATTTCTACTCAACCATAATTTGTAATTATCATAAAATAAGCATGCGAGATAAATATACTCTAGAGAGCATAGATATGGCTTCACTATCTATGAGTCATCATCTAGTCTACACCAACAAAAGTTCTTAGATCATCTATCTTAAGGCATCCTTAATTCTACAAGGAGTTTTACATATCACTTAGCATATCGAGGTTAAAGCATCCACAAGCTATCATACAACATACATAAATAAGTCCATACATCACCTACGCATTGGCCAATGAAGCACTACTTTACCCCGTGTTCACATAGTTTTCGGTTTACCCGTGCTCAGATAACCGTCAGGTTAAATGGACCATATCTAGATTACCATAGCCATAGATATGCCCTAAACGTAATTGGATCACATTAGCCACTAGTCATCATTACTTGAGGTCACCAAGCCATCGATATTACTCAAGCTCACATAGCCGTCGAGTTACCTGTGCTCACATAGCCTTTGGGTTAATTACCATATCCAGATCATCATAGCCACAGATATATCAACCGCGGTCAGATCACATAGCCCATGAGTACGTCAGATGTTACTTGTTAACATAGCTCGAACTACACATCTCCTTGTATAAGTACCGTAACAGCGACTCTAGGACATTCAAATTTTTTCATACATCATAACAAGAGATATGCTCCCCGAGCATTAATACACCTCACCATAAGGTAAGTGGATCCAAGCCAAGCTATCAAGCAAATGCCTCTAAGGCATTACACTAACCAACATGATTCACCTCACAATTTATCATTACCAAGACTATGGTACATTATGGGAAGTATTAATCGTTATCTTAAATCATAAGAGTTCTCTAGAATAATCAAGGAAGCCTTTATCTCGTTTTGCTCACATATATGGGGTGAAATTTCAATTCTATAAGTCATTTAATCTCACTAGGACTCTATTAAACCATTGCCCACAATTTTTTAGCCTCTTAAACTAGAATTTATATTTTTTGGGAAGATTTCTCAGTTGGTACTGGTACTTGTTGAAACCATTTAAAAAAATATTTTGGATGATTTATTTTTGAATTCGTAGTTTGTTTTTTAATTTGTCTTTTTATAAATTAGAGTTGCCATCGGTCACTTTGGTTGGCCGGACACCATAAAAACACCTGAGATTTAAAAAGTTGGGTTTCAAAAGTCGATTACGTATAGGGAAGGGTTAGCACCCTACAAATGCCCAGAACTGGTATCTTTTAATTTTTTGTTGTATTTTCATATTTGAAAATGATAATTCGAACTTAATTTAATCATTTGTCCTTAATTATGTTTATATTTGAAATGAAAATATTCTTTTATGACAAAATATATTTTATTTCGAATATACGCTCATGGCATCATCCTTTTATATTCTTAAAATATATTTTGTTTTAAAAGGTGTCGATGTATGCAATTAATTATAAAATTCATTTTAAGTAAATAACCTAAAATGATTCTTACTAATTTATGAATCTTTTTAAATATATGAATATTATTTAATTTCAAAATTCATATGGAACACTACCCAATCACTTTAGGATATCATTCATAATTTAAATTTAAAGGCTCTAAAATATTTATCTAAGTTAAGCAATTAAATATTTTTAGGTTCTAATAAACGTTATTTGTTTAGTTTAAAAATCTATGTTGAACAACATTCAATTACTTTTGAATACCATTCAAATTAAGATTCCAAAATATCCTAAACAATATTTATTAAATTGCTAAAATTGCCTAAATCATTTTCAAATTATTTAATCAAATACCTAATAAAAGAAACCTAACATTTAAGGCTCTAATATATTAAACCTTTTTTGAACAATTCCTACCTAGGAGAGGGAGAAGAGGAAATTTACTCCTGCCGGGTCTAGAATCCACAACTTAAGAGGGAGAAGGTGTCAACTGAGAGCTTTTAACCACTTGCTTTAAAGGTTGTTGACAAGACTCTGAATAAAATAAATCTAAATTACATGCTTTATTTACCATATATATAAATACACGTATAATCTATATAGGGTATATATACTTAAGTCTTTTTTAAGAAATGATTATATTATATCAATTACTTTCCATTAATTAATTTCCATAATAATATGTAAGAAGTCAAAAACAATATGTACTAGGTAATAAATAATTAATATGGTAAAATATGTATATATATATGGTACAAAATATTAACGTACATTATATATAAGAAAATACTTTGATACACAAGCATGTGTAAACTTTAATTTAGGGTTTAGAGTTTTAGGTTAGAGGTTAGGGGTTTAGTGTGTAGAGTGTAGAATTTAAGATTTATGATTAGAATTTATAGTTTAGGGTTTAGGGTTTAAGGTGCTAGGGTTTAAGATTTAAGTTTTAAGTTTTATAGAAGGGTTGTGTAAATTTTTTTTACACAGCTCGTGTATCAAAATATAACCCTTATATATATAGATGGTATATTACATATAAGTTTAAAAGCATTTTAAAAGATATTATGCGCTTGTTAAAGTCAATATATTATCATATATGGTAATATAATATAGCAACTAATCAAATCAATTAATATAAAAACGTAGCATATTAATTCAAATCAAATAATTAATTAAAGCATAAATAAGGACTAAATCGAATAGTAACTAATATTAAATGCATAAATAATATAAAAAGAGGACTTAATTGAATTTATTTAAAACTTGACAATCAAAGTACAAGATCCAGTAAACAAGGGAGCAAATCCTTGTAACACCCGATCTCATCGGATCCGAGACTCTACATAGCTTTCTCCAACCCGACCCGTAAAATTTTGTTCAATTTAAAACCTCAAGATTAACCATAAACTATAATTAAATCAAGTCAAGAATGAAAGCTTTTATAGATAAATTCATATTCAAAACCGGGGAAAGTCTACTGTATCGGTACTGGGTTTACCGTACCGATACATGTAGACCTTGTAGAATTCTAGTAACCAAATGAGGTATCGGTACTTGGTCGACCGTATCGGTACACGGGCTCAGGTACGGGTATATTACCTATCGTACCGATACCTCATTTGGTTATTGAAATTCTACAAGGTCCATATGTACTGGTACGAGTCGACCCTTACCGATAATGATACATTTAATTTATCTTGTTCACCAAGATTTACAAGGAGTACCAGTACAAAATACCTGCGTACCGATACTAAAGCCCAAAAATGCTTTCATGGACTCAAATTTCAACTAAAGATCTTCAAATTCGACCAATATACGTAGTTTTATGCTTCCTAAAGCCTAGTAGGGTTTTATTAGCACGTTATGATCATTTAATCACGTCTTTAATAATAAGAACAATAATTTCGAGAGCATCCAATTGTCAACATGCTTGAACACCCAAACAACTTAATAAATGCTTTAACATGCAAAACAATTACAATTATGAAAGGCACGAACACTTCAAAGTTCGAGATGTAAAAACCTTAAGTATAAACTCCATGGGCAACTATTGACCAATTTCCTACATCTTTTGTCATCCTCTTTGGTGATAAAAATTTCTCCATTTCTTTCACTATGCTAACAAGTGAAACAACCAATTACTAATTTTTCAAAAGATTAATAAAGATTACTAAAATAATTTAGGCTTCAGGGTTCAATAAGCCCCGTAAACTTTTACAAAAAAATCAATTAAGCCCTAAACATTTTTTTGCACCCAATTAAGCCCTCAAACCCAAGAAAAAAAAATCAATTTGACCCTTTGACTAACGTTGACCATTAACTTTAATGATTTTTAAAAAAAAATTCTTCTTGGCATGTGTTGCAATAAGATAATGCCACTTGTCATTTCTAGGAACTTTTAAAATTTAATTTTTTAAAAATATATAAAAATCTAAAAAATTTAAAAATTTTGGAAAATTATTTTAAAAATATAAAAAATTAATTTCGAAGTTTATTTTTAAAAAATAAATAATAAGTTTCCAAAAGATTAGTTTTTTTAAAAAATATTATTATACAATTATAAAAAATAAATTGAAAAATATAAAACAATAAAAGTTAGTTAGTTTTTTAAAATAACTTTTATTGTTTTATATTTTTTTCAATTTATTTTTATTTTTTTATATTTAAAAAAGAAAAATAACTTTTATTGGTTAATATGTTTTTTCATTTTTATAATTTTATAATAACATTTATAATTTTAAATTATTTAAAATATTTTAATCTTTTGAAATTTTATTATTTATTATTTTTGAATAAATTTTGAAATTTAAAAAATATTTTTTATATTTTCAAAATAATTTTTAGAATTCCAGATTTTTTATAATTTTTTTAAAAAAAAATCAACTGATTTATATATATATATATATTTAAAAATTAAAAATTCTTAGAAGTGACAAGTGACATTTTCATGTTGCGACACGTGTCAATTTTTTTAAAAAAAAACCTATTAAAGTTAACAGACAATGTTGGTCAAAGGGCCAAATTGATTTTTTTTAGTTTGAAGGCTTAATTAGGTGCAAAAAATTTAGGGACTTAGTTGATTTTTTTAACAAAATTTTAGGGGCTTATTGAACCCTTAAGCCAATAATTTAATTAACCAACTAAACCCGAATCCTTATTAAAATAAGTCCTTTAAAAACCCAGAATAAGATTTCCCAAGAGTATTTATGAAACATTTTAGGGTTTATCAAACCCAGCTCAAATACTCATTTTCCTTCACAATTCACTCCTAATTTATATTTTCTTTTCATAACCTAAGCTTTCTCATTCTAAGGTTTCCATGAAATTTAGGATTTACTTAAACCCAATTAATAGCCTTCAATCAAACATTCATCATGTAGAGAATGGTGAGATAAACAATTTCTCATCTCACAATCTTACCCAAAATTCCAACTAAAAAAGAAGAATTTGAAGAACAAAGTTTAAATTCTTACCTCTATTTTTCCCTCAAATTTTCCATCCACCTCCATGGGAGAAAAGAGAGACTTGACCCATCATATTTCACAAGACAAGCCAAAATTCATGTAGAAATGAAGAAAAAAACAAGAAAAGAAATTTACCCAAGTTGTCTTCTTTTCTCACGTTGGAAAGAATTGAGGGAAGAAGAGGGAGATTTGCTTCATCTTTTTCTCAATCTTCCAACACATATAATAAACCCTTTTTATATTAAAATAAAATCTCATAAATTTCAACATATTCAAGGGTTCATATTAAAGATGAAAACTCATCCAAATCTAAAGGTCAAAAACACTTGCTTGTAAAAGCTTCCATAATCTCATTTGAAAAATTTCTACTATAAAGATTTTACTTCTCACATTGTTTTCACTTAAACACAAAATTTTAATCTTTGTTCACTTCAATTCTCATTTCCATTTAATTGAGCTTCCAAAATCCAAAATTTTTAAATTAAATCCTTAACATCAAGATACACATACCCGAATCCAAGATTCGAATTGTTAACCTAAAATTTGGGTCGTTACTATCCTAATCAGGTTTGTGTTGATCCGCGGGTCAAGGCATTTAAGCCCTTACCCGGTTTAATTTTGCTCTTTTTCTCATTTTTTCTTAATTCACTCTCTCTAACTCTTCTATTCTCAGATTCTCTTCTCCCACTCTCTAAAAAACATCTAATTCCTAGAAAAGTAGCCTCAAAATAGATCATACACACCCTTTTTAATGGTGATGCACAACCACTTTTCCAACTACGACCATCGCCCAAAACACCCTAATGATTTCTCGACCACCACAAGCTAAACTTCAACCACCACAGGCTAAACTCCGACCACTGTATGGCAATTTTCGGTCGATGTGAGGTGATTTTCAGCTGGCATCCTTAAACAAAAAAAACTCATTTTCCCTAAATCTAGCCCTGAAATGACAAGATATCCCTTCTTCACCCTCCTAACATAATTCTACCAAAAACCTGAACCATTTCAACTCCGCCGTCTCCTAAACACTATGTCCACCAACAACTTGTTCCGATTTACCTTTATTTTCAATTTACCTTCTATTTTTAATTTATATATAGAATCACTTATGTTATTTGCTTGTTTGTCTTTTAACGAGAATCAAAACTAAAAGGAAAAGGAATACCTCCTCTATAGTAAAGTTACAACTCCGATCTCTTTTCCGGTAACGGTCAGCTTCCCGATAACACTCTAGTTTCCAAATGGTTCAGCTTCCCTCAAGTAGCTTTTTTCTCTCTCCCACTATCTTTCTTTAATATGGTAATTATTGTGGTAATTAATGATCTGACAATTTTCTCTCTCTTTTATATAGGGTTGACCATTGTTGATGTGATGGTGCTGATGTCTCGTTGATGTCACATCCCATCTAGATATAGTTGGAACAAGATTGATTCAAAGAAGCACAATCTATGTGCTTTTGTCTCAGCAAATGGATGAGTGACACATGTCATATGAGCTGTAATGGATTGTCATTATTTTTTAATGGGTTGTAATTCAGGCTGGTGACAACTAATTTGTTCTAAAAGTTAAGCTTTTCAATGTAATTGATATTTGGGGTTCATATTGTAAAAAGGTCTTATTTGATCTTTGGATTTGGTTCTTTGAACTTTTATTATTTACTTATTTATATTTATTTGCTCACTTTTATTTATACAATAAAAATACTCCCAAATAAAATATTGGTATTATAGCTGTCCCTCTTTGCTCATTGCTATGGAATGGGAATTGGGCAAAAACTGAAAAGACACAAATTTTGTTCGAGCCATCTGACTATCATTTTGTGCTGGAAGTTCTTTTCATTATGAACTTCCACTTTTTCTTCCTCTTTAGAAAGCTTGAACAAGTTCTTCTCATTTTGAACTTCTCAATCCTTCTGCCGAGGCTAAATGGAAGTCTACACCAATTCTTCTCATTATGAACTATTTATTTTTCTTGGAAATATTGATTCATTTTCTTTCATGTGAAGATTTTGGACAAGTGGGTTCTTCTTGTTAGGAACTCCTCATTCTTTTTTGGATGAGTTCCTCTCATGAGGAACTCTTCATTCTTTGTTAGACAAGTTCTTCTCATTAGAAACTCTTCATTCTTTGCTATAATGAGTTCTTCTCATTAGGAACTCTATATTCTTTGATGGGCGAACTCTTATCATTAGAAGCTCTTTATTATTTGATGAGAATTCTTCTCATTAGGAGTTCTTCATTCTTTGTCAGACAAACGTTTCTCATTAGGAGCTCTTCATTCTTTGATGGGCGAGCTCTTCTCATTCTGAGTTCTTCATTCTTTGTTGGATGAACACTTCTTATTAGGAGCTCTTTATTCTTTGCTGGGTGAACTCTTCTCATTAGGAGTTATTCATTCTCTGCTGGACGAACTCTTCTCATTAGGAGCTCATCATTCTTTGCTAGGAATGATGGTTCACCTCATCCTTTATGGAAAAACTGAACCTACAAAAAGAAATATCACTAGTTAGTAATAATTCAACTTAAAGTGCTATGGGATATCCTTAATTTCCATCTTGAAGTGCTGAGATTTTTAGTGTCACCGCTCTTTCTGCCTAAGGTATTATAAAGTGTCTCGATCTTCCAGTTTGATGCTCTAATTCTTGTATAATTCCAACTCCATCCACACTTGGGACTATAAGATCTTTTGTTTCCTTTCCTCTTTTGATTGATCCCATTCCATGCTTGAAACATATATGACCTTAGACTTTCTTCTTTTCTTTGAAACTGATAACTCAAAGGTTTCAAAATCTTTGTTGTTATTATGCCCCCACTTTCATGTTATACAAACATTCGAAAAGGTTGTCATCCCAAAGGTAATGGCCTGAAGGAATTATTGATGACTTGAAGGCTTTAACATCATTATTGAAGGACTTATTGATGAACCGAAGGGTTTAAAATTGTACCGCACTTTCAGTTTTAACATCATTATTGAAAGATTTATGGAAGGATGTTACAATAGTCAGAAGGTTCTCATCACTCCCGAAGGTGATGGCCCGAAGGACTTAACACTATACCGATAGTTTTAATATCATGCCCGAAGGTCTTATTAATGACCAGAAGGTTTTAAGATCTTTCCTAAGAACTGCTTCTTCAAAAACGAAGTCACGGGTTGATATTTTTACTTCACAAAAACGTGAATTGAACTCTTTGCTTGATCTACTTCTCCAATCATGAAGTTGTAGATTGAAAATCATTTTTGGGATCTGCTTCTCTAAAAATGAAGGTGCAGATTGAGGTCTTTGTTTATTCTTTTCTAATTTTGTAAATTCCTACCAAAATATATGAAAAAATGCTTTGAATGTATGAGTTAGCATGCTCCTATCTTATGGATGTCTAACTATATATGATGCATGAATTGTGACATTTCAGAATTGCTCGGATAACTCTTACTTTTATAAGGTCATTCTTGATCTTTTTTTGCTTCTCTATTAATTCTTTCTTTGTCATGGCTCAAAAGGAGATCATTGAGTTCTTGATGTTCAAAACACACTCCTTTATCATCATTTGTCTACTTTAACTTGTGAATTCTGCTAGATAGAAAATAATCTATTGTTTCTTGTAGTATTCCTTCTTGTAGCACTCATTGCCATAACATTTCCCCACTAATTTTATTGTCTTTTGATCCGTCATGTAGAGTTTGCCCCTATTTCATCATTTAGGCGAGTAAATGCCTAAAGTCCCTAAACTTTTCTTTAGGTTCATTATTCATTTTTGTGAACCAATCGGAGTATCATGATAAAAGCCTTCTTTAAGTCCCATGACTTTCAATACATTTTTGTCATTCCATGTATTTTAACGTCCCTATCATTCTTAGACTCCATTGGCATCCTTGTTATGATTTCACCTTTGATGTGTTAATCAAATACCCATTTGGATCATTATTGCCAAACTCTTTGAATAGATCATCAATTCTGGACATGTTCTTTTCGGAAACATCTATCCAATGAAAAGATCACTTTAATTATTGACTAAAAGTTTGATTCATGAGTATCTTATTCCCAACCATGACTATTTCCATGTAAGGTTATTAGTTTGCGTCATGGATCCTGCATGCTAAACTATTTTAAAGCAATACAAAGAAATCTTTTGTTTCTTAAAACAATTTACTTGCGTTTATTCAAATGAAAGATACCCCTATATGGAAATTATATGTAATGGAGGCTATGAGTGCTTTTGGCCAAGAAGGCAAACATTTAAGCTAAAGACATAATATATTTATTAAAATTAGGTGACCCATATATCAAGTGCTCGAACATCATTGTACTTGATCTGCTGCAAAAATGTCTACGAACTTGAAGCTTCTTCTGATCTTCGATCCAATTTGAGCCATACTCAGTTGAACTATCTCTTCTCTTTATTCTTTTCTTTTTTTAAAAAAAGGGAATTCAACTCATCACGGTCCTTTGTCTCGAGAATTATAATAGAGCATACAATAGAATTTTGAATTACTCAGCATAGTCATGATATGAAAACATCATAATTACTCATGAAGTGTAATACCTTCACAAAGATCCTAGAAGGTATTACCTAATTAAAGAAGGAAAAAAAGTAACTTAATTCCAAAGCAAGCATTTGAACTACTAAAGAAATGTAGAACAAAGCAATCAATCAAATGTACAAATCTATTTAGATTCCAAGGTGTTTCATAACTAAGAAGAGAAGACAAATTAGCCTGATAATCAAATTAGGAGAGACAAACATGCATGTTTTAAAGCTACTCGATTGAAATTATGACTAGGATTGTTTATCACTACTTAAATTCTAGGATTCGTTCAAACAATTGTTCTAACAAGTTAATAAGGATTCAACATAACATGACTTTAAGAAACGAACAAGATTTGAATCACTATTACCATAGACCACATAATTGTATCTGTAATACCCCAAAATTTACTAAGTTGATTAAGGGTCATTTAGTACTAAGATAATAGCTTAAAAGCTAACTAAGTGACTAAAAAGACAAAAATGCAAAAGTTGGGATTTCTTTAGTTTTGGGTTTCAGAAAGGAAATTTCTAAGGTTTAAAGGTCTCATGTGATAGATAGTGAATTGAATAAGGTATTATTAATGTTTGGTTGAATTCCAACGAAAATTGGAATGGGAATTGAAGTTCAAAGAGGTAGTGACCAAAATGTAAATTTTGGAAATTTTATGGCTAAAATATAAACTTTGGAAAAGTTTAGGGAATAAAGTTGTAATTACCCAAAAGTTAAGGGTTTTTATTTCATAAATAAACAAATCACCTAAGGGTGTGAATCAAATGCGAAATTATTGGTTCGA
The DNA here is from genome assembly GCA_019671005.1 of Hibiscus mutabilis. Lineage (NCBI taxonomy): Eukaryota > Viridiplantae > Streptophyta > Magnoliopsida > Malvales > Malvaceae > Hibiscus > Hibiscus mutabilis. Next base: position 57,695,434 of record CM033715.1, read on the forward strand.
TCTGATATTTCGATTATTGGGAAGATCGCTGTTAAAGTTTAAGTGGAATTCGGATACCCGGATCGAACTGGAAAATTATGAAATTTTTCCATATGATAGAGAAAGGTTATAAAAGTCATTTCCAAGTGTTGGAAATATTTTTAGTTTGATTCAAGATGAATCCTACAGTTTATTTCTAAGTAAAGGATTATTTATCGGTATATTGGATCGAATGGAAATTTGGGAGAATGATTCAAAAGACATGGAAAATTCATAAAATATTATTTTATTGTATTTGGTTGGATTCCAACTAGATTTAGTTGAATTTTTACAAGAATGGAAAACTAGTAAATAAAAACTAGTTGGAGGGCAAATTGGTCATTTGGCCCCAATGGCATTTTTGAAATATTTAAAAAGTTATAAGGGAAATTTTGGAAAGTGAAAATGGAAGATTAAATCTTAGCCCTTGATTGATGATAAAATCAATCTCAACCATTGGATAAAAAGGGCAAAATTGTAATTTCACTATTAAATGAATTTAATATTCATTTAATAGATATATGTGTAAAATAACGGTGAAAAGATGAACATTCTTTTCTATCCAAAAACGTGAGGGCTAGGGAAAGAAAGAGAAAAAAATTCCAAGCTCGATTCAAGCCCCGAAACTCGATTTTTAGGTAATCTCTTCAACTACAAAGTTGTTCTACTCTTCAAGCTCTATCTTTTGATATCAATAATTCATGGAATCCATGCTTGATTGATGAGAATTTACATGAGAAAGAAATTAGGGTTTATGGATCAAATTGGGGCTTTTGAGATTCTATGGTTCCATGATTGAATTCTAAAATCAAGCTAGTATGATGTTAAAATCATGATATTGAGTTGGGATTTAAGTTTTACATGTTTTGATTATTATGAAGATGATTAGGGTTTATGGATTTAAGTTTAATTTAGGGTTTGTGATGTTGAAATAACGATCTAGTAAGCTTGAATTGTTGTTTGCAAGCAAAACCCTAAGTTAAACTGTGTAGGGACCATTTCGGTAACTTGAAAAGTTGAAGGACCAAATCTGAATATTTAGAATTTGGAGTGTATTTGTGTTAGTAATGACGTTAGAGATGTGAAATTGATGTTAGAATGTTAAACCGATGTTGAGTTGAATTAGGGACCATTTTGACAAATTGTTAAAATGAAGTGACCAAATATGCAATGAATTCTTGAATGGGGATTAAATCTGATTTTTTGTTAAAATAATAGAATTAAGGTAGTAGTGTTGATTTGAGGACTAAATTGCAAAGTTAAGAAGTTTAAATCTTTACCATTGCATTTTAGTGACTATTTTGGGCAAAGAAAGAAAATTAGAGGGAATTATTTTGAATAATTATTTGATGAAGAAGATGATAAATTGATGTTTTGAAACAAGTGATGAGACTAAATTGATAACTAGAAAAATAAGAAGTTTGTATAAATTAGAAGTTGATTATGGAAGGCTATGATGAAGATTGAATTTTGGCAGTGAATTTGAAAATTCACCATAAATTCTACAAAAATGCTTAGATGATGAGTTTTATACCGTTGTAAACATGTATTTGTCTAATTTTGTATCCAACAAACGGAAACTGATTTCGAGTTCCGAGTCAAAAGATATGAATTTTTAATCAAATGAAGGTCAGAAAATTTACAGAGCAGTTTCTGTCTGTGATGGGATTTTGAAGAATTTTCATAATTTTTTGTAGATTTTATTAATTTATGTGGCTTATACCGTTAGAGCCATTATTGAATCTAGTTTTTCTAGTATAAAGGAAATTAAGATCTGGTATGTATTATGTGTAGTATAAGTAAATCTTTAAAGGTAGCACAAGCTGTTAGAAAATAGAATTTGAAACATTTGGTATTTAAATGTGAGTTACCAAGCTCGGAAGAATTATTAGAAGTTCAAATTGGTCACTAAGGACCATAATGAGTTTGTGAAAAATACAAGGAAGAAAGGAAAAATAATTGAAAATTTTATATTCAAATGATTATATTAGACCGCATGGTTAAGGTATTGTTAGATTTGAATCTAACAAATATTTTATCTTATTCATGTGAATAATGAAGTCAATGCCAAATCAAAGAAAGTTCGAGGTTCTATAAAGGAAAGGATCGAGTATAAACTAGTGAGGCATGCTAATAAATGGCCCAGGTGAGTGCAATGCATACATAACATGATACATGGTTGTTTTATACATCATTGGTAAGACTTGCGATAAGTCTACATGATTTATATGTTGGCATGATATTTATATCATTGATCATATATTTGACATATTTTAAATATGTCAAGGGTTGAAAACAAATGCATTGATCACTAGTTATTGATGATGGGATGCTATGAATGTTATTTCGGGTATGAATTGCCCAATATTAAATTATATATATATATATATATATTCATTGCCATGGATGGAATAAATTCGGGAATTTTGCCCAAATGAGTCATTGAGGGGCAGGGTATAGTTGGCATGCCATAGATTCCAGCAGCACACTGCATAATCGGGAATTCGGGATAACACTATAGTGTTAAAAGTACACTTAGTGTATGGTAAGCATGGCCTTATAAACGTGCAGGATAATGGTTAGCACGGCCTTATAAACGTGTAGGATAATGGTTAGCACGGCCTTATAAACGTTCAGGATAATGGTTAGCACGACCTTATAAACGTGCGTGATAATGGTTAGCACGACCTTATAAACGTGCGGGATAATGGTTAGCACGACCTTATAAACGTGCGGGATAATGGTTAGCACGACCTTATAAACGTGCGAGTTAGCACTTCGGTGCATATTTGACTCGCGTACCCAGGGTCCTCAAGGTTATATTTGGGCTATGAAATTGGGAAATCGGACAATCACTAATAATCAGGCTATAAATAAAGGGATAATAAATGGTAAACAGGTTAGAGAGTATATGAAATCTTGGGACATATTTATATGAACACTCAGGGCAAATGGCAAGTATATCGGTAAGAAATTTATATCCGGTTTATATTATGTTGATACATGATTGGTATGATGGTAATATTTTTATAGTGATCATGATGCATATAAGGCATATTATGATAACCGGGCATACATGAAAATCTTATGACATTGTCATATATCATGTTATATAAACGTAGCCATGAACTTGAATAAAGTTTAAATTATTGTTATTAATTTCCTTTATTGCCTCACTAAGTTCGTACTTAGCGTGTGTTTGATTGTACACGCGTAGGTAAATCAAGATGAGAGGGAGAAATGCATTGCATCAATATTGGAAAGCTCAACATGTAATCACAATAATGACATCCTAATTGAGGTTGATTTTTATAGTGGCATGTATGCTTGCTAAACTTATTCGAGTTGAGATTGACCTTTAAAGTTGTTATGGGTTTTAAGATAATTGATTCATGATTAGAACTTGAATAAATAATTTATGTCGATTTTAAGTAAAGTTAAGCGTGCTTGGGCTAGAGAAATTTTAGGATGGGTGACCATCGGGAAGTTTTCTGAAAATTTTAAATTACCCTGATCTTGGAATAAAGAAGTCATAGCATTTCTGACTCATATCTGGTGTACGGATAGGGGAAGGGGTTGTTACATTTATTGGTATTAGAGCTACAGGTTTAGCCGGTTCTGGAGATTAAACAAAGTTTGGTAAAGGTCAAAAGTGTATACATGCCACTAGGATGTCAGAATTACTGATGATTTTACCTGTTGGAATGGATGCGATTTCTTACTTCATTATGATAGTAATGTTAAATTCCAATGTATGAGAAAAGATTTGTGTCAGGTGTTTAGGCAAGTGAATCAACAAGAGATTCATGAGAGTGATAAAGTTAATGATAATGCTCTACCCTCAGCTTAGCATGGTGCAGAGGCACTAGGGTAACATGATATGCATGTTCTGGATTAAGAGCTTTTCTTCCAGACATTAGATTTAATTTTGAATCAACCTGCTTAGGCACTGATTACAAAAGAATTAAGAGTTCTGGCATACTAGATTTTCAGAAAGATATTGATAGAGATTTTATGATTGTTAATCTATGGTCTAAGGATATAAAGGTTACGTTGAAGGAACTCTGTATTGATGATCAGAGGAGACTAAAAATAAAGTAGTATCTCGTCTGAAAGGATTAGACCCATATTTGATAAAGTAATGTTACAGTACATACTCAAAAGTTTGTTAGCTAGAGTTCTTTCTTTGAGTGTTCCGTAACAAAGTTTATCCTAGAGATGCAATGGAGTTCATGCATCTTAATTTGAGCAATTGGATTACTTATGGGTATGAGTGCAAGTTAATAAACTGAGCTGATTTGCTTCTAAACTATTTTCTACAGACAAACGGAGAGTCTGTTGTGACAGTTCATAGAGGGCTAGTGTCAGGTATAAAGAAGTACTGACTGCCCTATGTATTTAAAAAAAATTATGAAGCAGTAAATTATGCTAGATGCAATGGAAAGGATTCAGAATAAGAAAATATCTAAATAGAGGTCATAGCTCGTGAAGAGGAATAGTAAATCGAGATAACCACCTTTAAAAAAGTGGTGAGGATTTCTGGCAAAAATGCCAAGCTGAATTTATTACATAGTTCCGTAAAAAGATTGAGACAAGGAAAATTAGGAACTCTCCGACATTTATAATTAATGTTGGAGATTCAAGAAAACTACAAAACCAATCATGTGAGTGTTGTGATAATTGGAATGCATGAGCATGTAGAGTTTTATTGGAATTTGTTATCAATATGAAAATGATTTAACTTATGCTATGGATACCGAGCATCAAGGATAGGTTAGGAGAGTATTCCTATTGTTTGGAAATTTTAAATGGGTTGCTTAAGAGGAGCAGTCAGACTTGATGCTTAATCGAGAGACTAAGTTTAAGATTGGATTTAATCCAATAATGGATTTATATTGATTACCACCTAGGTTGAGCAAAGGTTGTAGCAGATGCTTTGAGTCAGAAAACATTTGCTACATTACGAGCTTTAAATGCTCAGTTAAAGGGAAAATCAAATGGTTCGTTATTGGTAGAGTTGTAATTGAGATCATCATTGCTAGATCGGATTAAAGAAAGTGAGCAACGAGGTGAGGATTGCATAACCAAGATAAAGTAAGTGAAATCAGGTGGAATTAACGATTTTGAGATTAAACCCAATGGATGTCTTTACTATAAAGATAAAATGTATATTCCTAAAGATGTTGAGTTGAAACAGGATTTGCTTATTAAGGCACACTATAGTCCCTTGACTATGCATCCAAAAAAAAGAAGTATCAAGATTTGAAGGGTCAATATGGTGGTATGGTATGAAAAGGAATGATATCAGAGTTTGTTCCTAAGTGCTTGACCTGTCAACAGGTGAAAGCTGAACATCAAGTACCATCAGGGAAATTGCAATCTATTTCTATTCTGCAGTGGAAATAGGATAGAGTTATAATGGATTTTGTGATAAGATTTCCATTGACTTCCAGTAAGAAAGATTCTATCTGGGTAATTATGGATAGGTTAACTAAATCTGCTCACTTTATACCAGCTAGAATGGATTATTAGATGAGCAAGTATGCTGAGTTGTATGTCAAAGAAATAAGGAACAAGTAAATACCATTGGTGAAAGTCATTTGGCGCAATCACCAAGTGGAAAAAGCAACATGGGAAGCAAAGGATGTAATGGAAAAAGCAGTATCTGCACTTGTATAAAATAGGTACATTTTGAAAATTTGAGGACGAATTTTCTTAAGGGGGAGAGAATTGTAACACCCCAAAATTTACTAAGTTGATTAGGGTCATTTAGTACTAAGATAATAGCTTAAAAGCTAACTTAGTGACTAAAATGACAAAAATGCGAAAGTTGGGATTTCTTTAATTATTGTCTCATGTGATAGATAGTGAATTGAATAAGGTATTCTTAAAGTCTGGTTGAATTCCAAGGAAAATTGGAATGGGAATTGAAGTTTAAAGAGGTAGTGACCAAAATGTAAATTTTGGAAATTTTATGGCTAAAATATAAACTTTGGAAAAGTTTGGGGACTAAAGTTGTAATTTACCAAAATTTATGGGTTTTTATTTCATAAATAAATAGATCACCTAAGGATGTGAATCAAATGCGGAATTATTGGTTCGATCTAATATTTCGGTTATTGGGAAAATCGTAGTTAAAGGTTAAGTGGAATTCGGATACCCGGATCGAACTGGAAAATTATAAAATTTTACCATATGATAGAGAAAGGTTATAAAAGTCATTTCCATGTGTTGGAAATACTTTTAGCTTGATTCAAGATGAATCCTATAGTTTATTTCTAAGTAAAGGATTATTTATCGGTATATTGGATCGAATGGAAATTTTGGAGACTGATTCAAAAGAAATGGGGAAATTCATAAAACTAGTTGGAAGGCAAATTGGTCATTTGGCCCCAATGGCATTTTTGAAATATTTAAAAAGTTATAAGGGCAATTTTGGAAAGAGAAAATGGAATTTTAAATCTTGGCCCTTGATTGATGATAAAATCAATCTCAACCATTGGATAAAAAGGGCAAAATTGTAATTTCACTATTAAATGAATTTAATATTCATTTAATAGATATATGTGTAAAATAATGGTGAAAAGATGAACATTCTTTTCCAGCCAAAAACGTGAGGGCTAGGGAAAGAAAGAGAAAAAAATTCCAAGCTCGATTCAAGCCCCAAAACTCGATTTTCAGGTAATCTCTTCAACTACAAAGTTGTTCTACTCTTCAAGCTCTATCTTTTGATATCAATAATTCATGGAATCCATGTTTGATTGATGAGAATTTACATGAGAAAGAAATTAGGGCTTTTGAGATTCTATGATTCCATGATTGAATTCAAGTTGAAATCAAGCTAGTATGATGTTAAAATCATGATATTGAGTTGGGATTTAAGTTTTACATGTTTTGATTATTATGAAGATGATTAGGGTTTATGGATTTAAGTTTAATTTAGGGTCTGTGATGTTGAAATAACGATCTAGTAAGCTTAAATTGTTGTTTGGAAGCAAAACCCTAAGTTAAATTATGTAGGACCATTTCGGCAACTTGAAAAGTTGAAGGACCAAATCTGAATTTTTAGATTTTTGGAGTGTATTTGTGTTATTAATGATGTTGGAGATGTGAAATTGATGTTAGAATGCTAAACCGATGTTGAATTGAATTAGGGACCATTTTGACAAATTGTCAAAATCAAGTGACCAAATAAACAATGAATTCTTGGATGGGGATTAAATCTGATTTTTGATTAAAATAATAGAATTAAGGTAGTAGTGTTGATCTGGGGACTAAATTGCAAAGTTAAGAAGTTTAAATCTTTACCTTTGCATTTTAGTGACTATTTTGGGCAAAGAAAGAAAATTAGAGGGAATTATTTGAATAATTATTTGATGAAGAAGATGATAAATTGATGTTTTGAAACAAGTGATGGGACTAAATTGATAAATAGAAAAATAAGAAGAAGTTAGTATAAATTAGAAGTTGATTAGTATAAATTAGAAGTTGATTATGGAAGGCTGTGACGAAGATTGAATTTTGGCACTGACTTAAAAATTCACCATAAATTCTACAAAAATATTTAGATGATGAAATTTATACCGTTGTAAATATGTGTTTGTCTAGTTTCGTATCCAACAAACGGAAACTGATTTCGAGTTCCGAGTCAAATGATATGAATTTTTAATCGAATGAAGATCAGAAAATTTACAGAGCAGTTTCTGTTTGTGATAGGAGTTTGAAGAATTTTCATAAACTTTTTGTAGATTTTATTAATTTATATGGCTTATACCGTTAGAACCGTTATCAAATCTAGTTTTTCTAGTATAAAGGAAATTAAGATCCAATATGTATTCTGCCCAGTATAAGTAAATCTTTAAAGGTAGCACAAGCTGTCAGAAAATAGAATTTGAAACATTTGGTATTTAAATGTGAGTTAGCAAGCTCGGAAGAATTATTAGAAGTTCAAATTGGTCACTAGGGACCATAATGAGTTTGTGAAGAATACAAGGAAGAAAGGAAAAATAATTGAAAATTTTATATTCGAATGATTATATCAGACCACATGGTTAAGGTATTGTTAGATTTGAATCTAACAAATATTTTATCTTATTCATGTGAATAATGAAGTCAAGGCCGAATCAAAGAAAGTTCGAGCTTCTATAAAGGAAAGGATCGAGTAGAATTTAGTGAGGCGTGCTAATAAATGGCCCAGGTGAGTGCAATGCATATATAACATGATACATGGTTGTTTTATACGTCATTGGTAAGACTTGCGATAAGTCTACATGATTTATATGTTGGCATGATATTTATGTCATTGATCATATATTTGACATATTTTAAATATGTCAAGGGTTGAAAACAAATGTATTGATCACTAGTTATTGATGATGATATGCTATGAATGTTATTTCGGGTATGAACTGCCCAATTCTAAATTATATATATATATAAATATATATATTCATTGCAATGGATGGAATAAATTCGGGAATTTTGCCCAAATGATTCATTGAGGGACAGGGTATAGTTGGCATGCCATAGATTCCAGCAGCACACTGCATAAGCGGGAATTCAGGATAACACTATAGTGTTAAAAGTACACTTAGTGTATGGTAAGAACGGCCTTATAAACGTGTAGGATAATGGTTAGCACGACCTTATAAACGTGCAGGATAATGGTTAGCACGGTCTTATAAACGTGTAGGATAATGGTTAGCATGACCTTATAAACGTGCGAGATAATGGTTAGCAAGGCCTTATAAACGTGCGGGATAATGGTTAGCACGACCTTATAAACTTGCGGGATAATGGTTAGCACGACCTTATAAACGTGCTGGTTAGCACTTCGGTGCATATTTAACTCGCGTACCCAGGGTCCTCAAGGTTATATTTGGGCTATGAAATTGGGAAACCAGGAAATCATTGATAATCGGGATATAAATAAAAGGATAATAAATGGTAAACAGGTTAGAGAGTATATGAAATCTTGGGACATATTTATATGAACACTCAGGGCAAATGGCAAGTATATCGGTAAGAAATTTATATCCGGTTTATATTATGTTGATACATGATTGGTTTGATGGTAATATTTATATAGTGATCATGATGCATATAAGGCATATTATGTTAACCGGGCATACGTGAAAATCTTATGACATTGACATATATCATGCTATATAAACGTAGCCATGAACTTGAATAAAGTTTAAATTATTGTTATTAATTTCCTTTATTGCCTTACTAAGTTCGTACTTAGCGTGTGTTTGATTGTACACACGTAGGTAAATCAAGATGAGAGGGAGAAAAGCATTGCATCAATATTGGAAAGCTCAACAGGTAATCACAGTAATGACATCCTAATTGAGGTTGATTTTTATAGTGGCATGTATGCTTGCTAAACTTATTCGAGTTGAGATTGACCTTTAAAGTTGTTATGGGTTTTAAGATAATTTATTCATGATTAGAACTTGAATAAATAATTTATGTCGATTTTAAGTAAAATTAAGCGTGCTTGGGTTAGAGAAATTTTAGGATGCATGACCATCGGGAAGTTTTCAGAAAATTTTAAATTACCCTGATCTTGGAATAAAGAAGTCATAGCATTTTCGACTCATATCTGGTGTACGGATAGGGGAAGGGGTTGTTACAGTATCTTAACTCGGTATTTCATGAATAATCACATGACAAAAGGGCAAGGTACTCATTTATATAAGCATGGGTAATTTCTATCAAGCTGGTTATGTTTTCACACTACTAGTTCAACTATTCATAAATTGGTACATCGATCTTGTGAAACACCATTCAATAGGTTAAGCATACAAATCAAATGTAACTGCAATTCGCCAAAAGCTTTAGACTAAACCAAACTATCATGTGTGGACTAAATTATTACTACACTTATCCATAGTTCAACAAAACAAGTAAGCATGTCAAATGAGCCGCATACAAGACTTAAGTACTTTATACAAGCATCCAAAATTTACTCAAAACATCCTAGGTTGAGTTTACAAACTAGTGCCACCCTTTCTAGGAGTCTACAAGTATCTTAGAAAACATACTTTAGGTATCTTCTTGTGATCTTGCGCAACCTTCCAAAAATTCAACCTAGATATCAACAACTCCTGAAAGATTAAAGTGAGCCATTAGAAATTCAGCCTTGATAAGTTATGAAATAAAATGAGTGTAAACTACGTCACCAAGATACTCCTTGTATAGTCATACTTAAAAATAGAATAATTCAATTAAGGCCGAAACCAAGCATTATATCAAACAATTCCTATAAAGCTCACTAAACCATAACCAACGTTATCAAGCACTCTTCAACTCAAAGAGATCAAGCACATATCAAGATTTAGCGAAGAATGAATCATTATATTCGAAATTCAATCATGTATGATCACAGGTAAACTAAGCATACACCAATGCATTTCATTCAAGCAACCCTTGGTTGATATTAGTAGCCTTGATTAGATACTAGCCTAGGATCAATCTTTACCTTCAAGAAATTAACAAGCAATGGTAGATTTACCATTGGAATTTCATAGATTCGAGTATATTCAAGGTACCTTGGTACCGCAAGGGACCGTAGTCCATAACAAGCTGAGCTCAGGAACTTTGGAATGCCAAATAAGCTAGGACCAATACTAATCAAGGCATTTAGGATAATTTTCATTTTATTAGTTGCATCTTGTATATATAAAAACAATTAATCAAACTTCTTAATTGATAACAGTCACCACTTACCTTGGTGTATTACTTTGTTCAACAAGTTCAACAATAGCTCACATAGCACTTTAGCCTTAGGCAACAATTCAATTTACACAATACCATATAATAACATCTATGCTAAACAAGTATGGTTTACACTCACTGATTTCTTCCAAGCTAAGATTGGTCATGAATCAATACCCTTTTTGCCTATCATCCAAGTGATCAGTTAAGGTCTTTTTCCCACCGGTCTCTTCACAATATAATACAACAATTTATATAATTATTAGACAACATTCAAGTACCCAAGGCAATTTGCATAAACATTGATTTATTACTCACAAACGCACAATTTAATTGTCCTCACAATATAAAGACACTTTGGACAGTTTTGACACACATTAGTTAGCTTAACAGTTTTGAACTCTTCGTAGTCCTTAATTACTTAAACTTAACTCATCAATTTTCCTTATAACATATATAATCCCGTGTAAATCATTTTTGTCTGATTTTAGACTCCAATGGACCCAAAATTACTGCTGAAATAGAGCAGTCTCTGTTACAATCGAAGCATACATGACCAAGTTCAATTGTGTCATTTATACAAATCCAAGTCATGCATTTCATCCCAATTTATATCTATATATATATATAGTCCAACATATAATTCAATTCTAGAATGAACCCTACAAGGTGAATTTTGATCATCTTTCTCTAAAGACAATCCCCATTCATTCAAACTAAACTAGAGTCAGCTAGGTGATCAGAATTTATGATAATTCATTCCAAACATGAATTTGGGAACATTCCATACATCTTTCTACTTCCCCAATTCATTATATCGATTAGCTACCTCATACAAGAGTTTATATGTAACCAAATAAATTCCAATTAATCATTCAAATCATCAAGATATCATTAAGGCACCCATTCGAACAATATACAAGTAACCAACATTCCATAGTTATAGAACAATTGATCAAAGCTCCAAAGAAAAGGTTATAAACTTACCTTCAATCTGATTATTTCCTATTAACAATGTTTTCTCCTTTAAAGACTCCCTCTCTCTATCTTGCTTTCGGTATAAAGAAATGGAGAAGAGGAAGTCACTCTTTCTTTCATCCATTCTAGCGGTTCCTTAAGGAGAGAATGACATGTGGAATAAACACAATCCTCTAATTGTTTACCATGCAAAACTAGCCTTCTAATTGCTTTAGACATTGGTCACTTACTCTAAGTTCCTTAATTCCTCAACTTTACAATTCGACCCCCATACAAAAAGAACTAAACTAGATACTTAGCTTGTTATTATGCCACTCACATTAACATTTATTATTTTCAATAGAAATCAAGTGTGTGGGTGTTACAAATCCCTCCCCGTAAAGAAATTCGTCCCCAAATTTACCTGAAGAAAACAAATGTGGGTATTGATCTCTCATGATAGTTTCAGGCTCCCACGTAGCTTCCTTGCCTCTATGATTTTTCCATAACACATTAACTAGAGTTATAGTTCTATTTCGAATCCTTCTATCCTCTCGATCAATGATTTGAATAGGCTCTTCATCATACGTCATGTTGGAATTCAATTCTACTTCATCAGGCTCAAGAACATGAGATGGATCAAACCGATAGCTACGTAGAATGGACACATGAAATACATTGTGTATTTTTTTGAACTCTTCTGGTAGGGCTAGTCGATAAGCAACATGGCCTATTCTTTCTACAATTTCGAATGGCATGATAAAACGGGGACTGAGTTTGCCCCTTTTTTCAAATTTGAAGATCTTTTTTCAAGGTGATACCTTAAGAAACACTCTATCTCCCACCTGATAATGATTGCCCCTTCTCTTATGATCAGCATAAGCTTTTTGCCGATCAAAAGCTTCTTTTAATCAACTGCAAATGACTTGTATTTGCTCTTCCGTTTCATGGAGTAGTTCTGGTCCCAAGGCTTTGTTCTCACCCAACTCTGATCAACGCAAAGGGGTTCTACATCTCCGCCCATATAAAGCTTCGAAAAGGTTCCATTCAAATAGAAGATTGGTGACTATTGTTATAGGAGAATTCGCTAGTGGTAAAATTTTCTCCCAACTCTTACCGAAATCAAGTATGCAAGCTCTAAGCATGTCTTCCAAGACTTGTATAATCCTTTTCGATTGTCCATCTGATTGAGGGTGGAAGGCTGTACTGAGATTAATCTTGGTCCCGAGAGCTTTCTGAAGGGACTTCCAAAATCTTGAAGTAAATATAGGGTCCCGGTCAGAGATTATTGAAATAGGAATACCATGAAGTCTTATTATTTCTCGTATATACAAATCTGCTAATTGTTCCAAGCTCATACTCAATCGAACAGGAAGAAAGTGGGCTGATTTTGAAAATCTATCTACAATCACCCAAATGGCATCATTCTTCTTTGGTGACAAAGGCAATCCACTAACAAAATCCATCGTGATTTGCTCCCATTTCCATTTAGGTATTTCAATAGGTTGCAACAAACCTGAAGGGACTTGGTATTTGGCTTTTACTTTTTGACAAACTAAGCACTTGGATAAAAAGTCTATAATAGCATATTTTATTCCTGGCCACCAATACAAATCTTTGAGATCTTTATACATCTTCTCAGATCCTGAATGTATTGAGAAAGGGCTATTGTGAGCTTCTTGCAAAATTTATTTTTTTCAAAGCAGGATCCTTAGGAATACATACTTTATTATGGAAGTAGAGTAATCCATCATTTCTTAAGGAGAAATCTGATTTGGTACCATTCTTAAGTTTGAGCTCAATCTCTTGTAACTCAGGATCTGATTGCTGAAGTAATCAAATTCTAGATACAAGATCTGATTGAATTCGAATGGTGGCTATTGATCCTTGCTTTTCGAACACTCAAAAATGGGCGTTTATAGAGTTTGTAGCTACAAAATCGTAAAACAAGATTTTAGACATAGATCATTCCAATTCTTCGAAAAGATAGAAGGAAATGAAGTAGTTGTTTGAAAATTACCATTAGAATATAGTCGACTGAGTGCATCAGCCACAACATTGGCTTTGCCCGGGTGATAATCTATGACCAAATCATAGTCTTTTAGCAATTCAATCCATCTTCGTTGTCGAAGATTGAGCTCTTTTTGAGTTAGGAGGTATTTCAAACTTTTATGGTCGGTAAACAAATAACATTTCTCCCCATATAAATAGTGCCTTCAAATTTTCAAGGCAAAGATTACTACAGCCAACTCAAGATCGTGAGTTGGATAATTGAGCTCGTGAGATTTTAACTGTCGAGAAGCATAAGCTACAACCTTGTTGTCTTGCATAAGAACACAACCCAAACCCATATGAGATGCATCACTAAACACGGTAAACTCTTTTCCAGATTCTGGTTGGGTTAAGACCGGGGCTCGAGTAAGCACCTCCTTCAATTGATCAAAACTTCTTTGGTGATTTTCTGACCAAACAAATGGTGTTTGCTTACGAAGCAATTGGGTTAAGGAGGTGGCAAGGATAGAAAAGCCTTTCACGAATCTTCGATAATAACCGGCTAAGCCAAAGAAACTCCAAACTTCACTAACATTCCTAGGAGTCCTCCAATCAATTGAATCTTTTTTGGGTCAACATTAATCCATGCCGCAGAAATCACATGCCCTATAAAAGATACTTCAGGTAACCAAAACTCACATTTACTTAGCTTGGCAAAGAGTTGATTTTCCTGAAGGTTTTGCAATACAATTCTGAGATGTTTTGAGTGTTCAAATTCATCCTTAGAGTAGATGAGAATGTCATCGATGAAAACTACAACGAACTTGTCCAGGAAAGGTTTAAAGACCCGATTCATAAGATCCATAAATGCAGCAGGGGCATTTGTTAAGCCAAAAGGCATCACAAGGAACTCGTAATGGCCGTATCGAGTCCGAAAAGCAGTCTTGGGTATATCAGATTCTCTGACCTTCATTTGATAATATTTAGATCTTAGATCGATATTGGAAAACACAAATGTACCCTTCAATTGATCGAACAAGTCTTCAATCCTGGGAAGAGGATACTTGTTCTTGATTGTAACTTGATTAAGTTGTCAATAATCTATGCACAGCCTCATAGAGCCATCCTTCTTCTTAACAAAGAGCACCAAAGCTCCCCACGGAGACGAACTAGGTTGAATAAATCCTTGTCTTGCAATTCTTGCAGTTTCTTTTGTAGTTCTTTCAATTCAATTGGGGCCATCCTATAAGGAGTAATGGATATAGGGTTGACTCCAGGTTGCGTCTCAATTCTGAATTCCACCTCTCGGGTTGGGGGCAACCCTGGAAGTTCCTCAGAAAAAACATCAGCAGATTCAGACACAGTTGGTATTGAATTGACATTAATTTCGGCTTTAACACATCCAAGTATATTAGCAATTAGGGAGTTTGGCTTGTTTGGTTTCGAGTGAAGAAGGAGTATTGATTCTTTCCCTAGCCCCATAAGATATAGTTTTCTCTTTTGACAATCAACCCAGGCTCTATGCTTCCCTAACCAGTCTAACCCAAAGATCATGTTAAAGTCACAAAAGGGTAAGACATAGAGATCTATTAGAAAGGGAATGTTTTGTATGGAAATGGGACAATTCTTACAAATGAGCTTTAAGGTTACAATACCTCATAAAGGATTTGAAACCTCTAACCCTTGTTCAACTAATTCAAATTTCATGTTAAGTCTTTCAAGCAAGGGAAAGCAAATAAATGAATGGGTAGATCCTGGGTCAATCAAAGCATATACATAATTATTATTGAGTTCAATTGTACCAGCGATAACATCCAGTGTTTCTTCCTCATCTGGGCCTTTGATGTGATATACCCAAGCAGGGACTCGAGATTCTTGATGTGTGGATGTAGGAGCTTGACCCCGGGTCCTTCTCGAATTCCCTGAGTAAGCTTGTTTCGGTCCTTTGCCTTTGGGTGATTGAACAAGCATAGAATTAGAAGCTACTTTAACCGAAGTATTGTTCCCAACTTGGGGGCAATCTCTAATAAAATGATCCAGACTTCCACATTGGTAACAATCATTCAATTTCTTCCTACAAGGTCGCGAATGAAAATTCTGGCAATGTTGGCAAATGCGAGATTGGGATTCTCTAACCGAGTTTCCCGATCTAACAATTGACATAGCCAGTGTCGAGTTTCTGATCACCTACTGTGGCTTCGGTATGAAATTCACTTTTTAAGAAAGAGTTTGATTAGAATAGTTTCCCCCTTGACTTTTGGATTTCTTTGATGACCAAAAGGTCTTATTTTCAACCCTCTGTCTCTTATCTTTTCTAAAATAATTATCCTTCCTCTTGTTAGCAGCATTCAACTTAGCTTCTATAGCAATTGCTTGGTTCACCAGATCTTGGAAGTTGGTAATTTCGAGACCCGTAAACATTGTACTTAGTTTATCATTCAACCCCTCGATAAACATTCTGCACTTATCCTCTTCCTTGTTGATGTACTCCGACCCATATTTGCAGTATTTACAGAAGTCACTAACATATTGCTCAATTGGCCTTCCTCTTGCTTCAAGTACAAGAAACATCTTCTCCTTTCGGCTAAATATTGCTCTCTCACATACTTCTTTCGAAACTCTTTCAAAAAGAAATCCCATGTAATTGCCTCCTTTGGGGCCGTGAGAGTTGTAGTCTCCCACCAACTTAAACCTTAATCTGCTAATAGAGCTTCAGCACATTCTAACTTGTGTTCGTCCGAACAAAAGAGTTGTTTGGTTAGAATTCTAATGGTAGTTTCCAACCAATATCCTGCCGCTTTGGGATTTTCTTCATCAGATCCCGCAAAGGTATAGGCTCAATGTTGAGCCAATTTATCAATCGGGGCCCTAGTTTGAGTCACTACAGGTGCTGGGGAATTGTTTTGTTTCAAGGTAGTGACAAATTAATTAAACATTTATGTCATGCTTAGGAAGCACTCTCTTTGAATATGGTTCATTTGAGGAGCCTCAGGTTGTGGTTCCGCAACTTTTTGAGGGTTTGCTTGTTCTTGAATTAATCTAACACTTCCTCCTTCATTCGAGGAGCCAGCCGGGCTATTTCCATCCTGGGCCAGATGTGTCTCAAACATCTGAAATAAACATTCAAGGAAGGCTTAATTAAACAAGGTCACAAGCATGCTTTAAATTCAACTCCTAGGTGGCACAACCTAAACTAGTTTAGTCTAAGGATTGACTAAACCTTAGCTCTGATTACCAAAATTGTAATACCTTCACAGAGATCCTAGAAGGTATTACCTAATTAAAGAAGGAAAACAAGGTAACTTAATGCCCAAGCAAGCATTCGGACTACTAAAGAAATGTAGAACAAATCAAGCAATCAAATGTACAAATCTATATAGATTCCAAGGTGTTTCATAACTAAGAAGAGAAGACAAATTAGCTTGATAATCGAATTAGGATAGACAAACATGCATGTTTTAAAGCTACTCGATTGAGATTATGACTAGGATTGTTTATCACTACTTAAATTCTAGGATTCGTTCAAATAATTGTTTTAACAAATTAATAAGGATTCAACATAACATGACTTTAAGAAAAAACAAGATTTGAATTTTTATTACCACAGACCACATTATTCTATCTTAACCCAGTATTTCATGAATATTCACATGATCAAAAGGGCAAGGTACTCATTTAAATAACCATGGGTAATTTCTATCAAGCTGGTTATGTTTTTACACTACTAGTTCAACTATTCACAAATTGGTACATGGATCGTGTGAAACACCATTCAATAGGTTAAGCATACTAATCAAATGTAACTGAAATCCGTCAAAAGCTTTAGACTAAACCAAATTATCATGATTGGACTAAACTATTACTATAGTTATCCATAGTTCAACAAAACAAGTAAGCATGTCAAACGAGCCGCATACAAGGCTTAAGTACTTTATACAAGCATCCAAGATTTACTCAAAACATCCTAGGTTGAGTTTACAAACTAGTGCCACCCTTTCTAGGAGTCTACAAGTATCCTACAAAACATACTTTAGGTGTCTTCTTATGATCTTGCGCAACCTTCCACAAATTCAACCTAGGTATCAACAACTCCTGAAAGATTAAAGTGAGCCATTAGAAATTCACCCTTGATAAGTTATGAAATAAAATGAGTGTAAACTACTTCACCAAGCTACTCCTTGTATAGTCATACTTAAAAATAGAATAATTCAATTAAGGCTGAAACCAAGCATTATATTAAACAATTCCTATAAAGCTCACTAAACCATAACCTACATTATCCAGCACTCTTCAACTCAAAGAGATCAAGCACATATCAAGCATTTAGAGAAGAATGAATCATTATATTCTACATTCAATCGTGTATGATCACATGTAAACTAAGCATACACCAATTCATTTCATTCGAGCAACCCTTGGTTGATATTAGTAGCCTTGATTAGATACTAGCCTAGGATCAATCTTTACCTTCAAGAAATTAACAAGCAATGGTAGATTTACCATTGGAATTTCATAGATTCGCGTATATTCAAGGTACCTTGGTACCGCAAGGGACCGTAGTCCATAACAAGCTGAGCTCAGGAACTTTGGCATGCCAAACAAGCTAGGACAAATACTAATAAAGGCGTTTAGGATAGTTTTCGTTTTATTAGCTGCATCTTGTAGACAAACAAACATTTAATCAAACTTCTTAACTGATAACAATCACCACTTACCTTGGTGTACTTACCTTATTCAACAAGTTCAACAATAGCTCACATAGCACTTTAACCTTAGGCAACAATTCAATTTACACAATACCATATAATAACATCTATGCTAAACAAGTATGGTTTACACTCACTGATTTCTTCCAAGCTAAGATTGGTCTCGAATCAATACCCTTTTTGCCTATCATCCAAGTGATCATTTAAGGTCCTTTTCCCACCGATCTCTTCACAATCTATTACAACAATTTATATACGTATTAGACAACATTCAAGTACCCAAGGAAATTTGCATAAACATTGATTTATTACTCATAAACGCACAATTTAATTGTTCTCACAATATAAAGACACTTTGGACAGTATTGGCACACATTAGTTAGCTTAACACTTTTGAACTCTTCCTAGTCCTTAATTACTTAAACTTAACTCATCAATTTTCCTTATAACATATATAATCCCATGTAAATCATTTTAGTCTGATTTTAGACTCAAATGGACCCAAAATTACTGCTGAAACAGAGCAGTCTCTGTTCTAATCGAAGCATACATGACCAAGTTCAATTGTGTCATTTATACAAATCCAAGTATTGCATTTCATCCCGATTGATATCTATATATATATAGTCCAACATATAATTCAATTCTAGAATAAACACTACAAGGTGAATTTTGATGATCTTTCTCTAAAGATAATCCCCATTTATTCAAACTAAACTAGAATCAGCTAGGTGATCAGAATTTATGATAATTCATTCCAAACATTGATTTGGGAACATTCCATACATCTTTCTACTTCCCCAATTCATTATATCGATTAGCTAACTCCTACAAGAGTTTATATGTAACCAAATAAATTCCAATTAATCATTCAAATCATCAAGATACCACTAAGGCACCCATTCGAACAATATACAAGTAACCAACATTCCATAGTTATAGAACAATTGATCAAAGCTCCTAAGAAAAGGTTATAAACTTACCTTCAATCTGATTCTTTCCTATTAACAATGTTTTCTCCTTCAAAGACTCCCCTTCTCTCTATCTTGCTTTCGGTATAAAGAAATGGAGAAGAAGAAATCACTCTTTCTTTCATCCATTCTACCGGTTCTTTAAGGAGAGAAGGACATGTGGAATAACCACAATCTCCTAATTGTTTACCATGCAAAGCGAGCCTTCTAATTGCTTTACACATTTGTCACTTACTCTAAGTTCCTTAATTCCTCAACTTTACAATTTGATCCCTATACAAAAGCACTAAACTAGATACTTATCTTGTTATTATGCCACTCACATTAAGATTTAATATTTTCAATAGAAATCAAGTGTGTGGGTGTTACATGAAGCAAAGCACTTTTTTAGCTTTTTTGCCACAATAGAGTACATTTTTTCCTCTATTTTGAAACTCTTATCTAGGAATACCTTTTAGCAAACCCAAACATTAGAGTGTATTCTCTCTCTTTAAGGGAATTTAACTCATCACAATCCTTTGTCTCGAGAACAATGATGGAGCATACAACAAACCTCGAGTTACTCGACATAGTCATGATTTGAAACTATCATAATTACTCATGAATCTAAGGCTTTTGATTCAATTAGAGTAAATAGAGCAAACCATCATTATTTAGCCTTTTTGCCACATCGGAGTACACTTTTGATTTTTTTCCTGTCTTTTGAAACACTCTTATCTAGGTATATCTTTTTAGCAAACTCAAACATTGGAGTGTGTTCTCTCTTTTTTGATTTTTTTTTATTTCTAATACTATTTCAAATGTATTGCAAAACCCTTCATGTATGGTCTCTCACCTTATCGATAAAAATTCATTTTCAAATTAGAGACAATTTATTCGCACTTGATATATAGGGACATGAAAGAATATGGAAGAGAAACGATATACATAGATATAGGGGGATTTACACGTAACATTATTTGAAATAATTTATATATATATATATATAGACTCATACAACCAAAATATTTGCCAAATAAGAATAAAAAAAATATGATTCTTCCATTCTAGCAAAAACAAGTAGACATATGTCCTTAAAAAGGATTCCTATTGCTTTCAGACTTAAGCCATAGGATTGGTTCTTTACATTACTTTCAAGGAGAATCTTACATGTAGGGAAGTTTTAACAGATTAACACCTATTTCATGAAAAAATGGATAAGAAGAAATTCTCATGCATAAAAATTTGAGATCATCTTAGAATTGATAATTCGTTCATTCTGGCTTTTAAATATTGTGCTAACTTTCCCCATTGGTTTATCATTTCATATGCCAGCTTCTCTATCACTTCTTTCAAAATCTAACATCTTTTAGTAGGGTGCTCTGATGCCCCAATGTGGAACTTGCAAACACTATTTGGATTATAATTATAAAGAAAATGATCTAATGTCTCCTCCATCGGCCTAGGGATGAGGAATTGATCTTGTATTAAATGAGGAAGTAAAATTGCAATGAACACCTAGAAGACTTTAAGAGGTTTCTTCCCTGGAAGCCTTACTTGTTATAGATGCTTTTTCCCAAATAATTTTGCTTTTCGTCTAGCCCTCCCGATCAAATGCATCCTCTTCTTATCTTCTCCGTCTTGATCCTCATCTAATTTCACGGTGTTGATTGTAGTTGGATGATTGGTCTTCATACCCAGAATCATCACCTCAAGCTTCAATACCCCAAGATCTAGAAGATGTTGAATTTTACACTTAAAATTTATACACTTCTCGATGGAATGACCTTGATTACCAACATAAAACTCTAAATGATTCTTTTCCTTGTATCAACACGAATACGGAGGTGACTGAGGCTTGATGAAGCATGGTGCAATTAGTCGAGCCCCTAGCAACTTAGAAAATAACTCATGATATGTGAAACGAATCGAACTAAATTGAAAATCCTTCAATTTCCTATTCTTCTTTTGAGAGTCAGAAGAATAATTAGCTGAGAACTGATGAGGGTTTGAAATAGCTATCGACTGACTAAAAGTTGGCAAATAATTGATGAATAAGTGTAAATGTGCTAGTAAAATAATGCCAAGTATAGGTCTTTTACGTGCAAGTATACACAGTCAGTAAGTAATACAATAATAAGCTGAATATCGTATCCATAGAGATTAACTGGGAATTAAATGCCACGATTTCACTTGTGAAATGGGGTGAATGTTCTTGAATTGAATTTTGGATTTTTGTTTTAAGAGAAAAGACTAATGAAAATATAATGACAGTTCATGCAGATTGGCAAACAAATGTATTCAAATGGTGATGAGCGTTGGCAAGGGATGTTAGGATTTTACACTAGTTATACTAGCCTTTAAATAACTTTCAGCCTTGGTTTTATTGCCGAGCATATTTTAAAGTGTCAATGCCTCTGTAGATGGCATTAGCCTAAGCTAATTATAATTAACCCCTATATGCCTATAGTGAAGTTTCTTAATCTTTAAATAACTTTCAGCCTTGGTTTTATTGCAGAGCATATTTTAAAGTGGCAATGCCTCTGTCAATGACATTACCCTAAGCTAATTATGATTAACCCATATATGCCTATAATGAAGTTTCTCAATCTTTATCTTGATGAAGTTTTAATCTTTTCTCCTAAGGGGTATATTCACTCCCGAAGTAAGATCATCTACTTGAACATCTTCTGTCGAAGTAGTATCTTGGCAATTAATCGTTATCTCCTAAGTCTATTAAGATATTAAGAAATAATATGCATGTAATGCCAACTTTCGTATGACAAACAATTGAAGAAAATTAAGTACTAGCAAGATAGACAAAAATTCCTAGGAATTCAATTATTAAAAATTGGAAAATAGCTGAGTGTTCATCGCAAAAACATCCCCAACCAACTTATAAATTAGTTCATGGTTGGGGGAACCATCAACATTAAATCATTTTTAACAAACACCATTATAAAAATAGAATAGACACGAAGAGAAGTAGATAAAAAAAGGGATCCTTCGATGTAGCCCTTCACTAGATCCAGATCTCTCAGTCTTAGCCTGGTTGAACCACAGTTCACCCTTTTTACCATGGTGTAGCCTCATTGAGTGAGTCGATCGTTCCCTTTGTCCATCATTGGGAATCCTTTAAATAGGCACGCGTGAAAAACCCTAGGTTTTGTGTTAATTTGAAAGTTGGTTATATGCTTGAGACGTGTTATCCTTTTTATCCCTTTTTGAATTCTAGGATTGACTGGATCTTTGACTAATGACTAACTAACCAGACATCGGCCATCCTTCTTTTGCCAACCAAGTCTGGCATTCATCGTCCATCTTTTGCCAGCTCGACTTGGCATTTCTCTTCAGGTTCCTTGCTTTACTCTACCAACTACTCCTGCTCTGCTCCCTCCATCTTGCTCTTGTCCTACCCTGCACACCAAAGCAAAGAAATACACCTTTACTCTAGCAAAAGAACCGTTTCTAGACTCCTTAATGCAATTGCATGATTTTACTAACTAAATGCGTGAATATATACCCAAAGTCAAGCAGAAGCATAAAAATATATGTATGAAAAATAATAATTTTGAGGAGTCAACACCCCCCAAACCTAGCTCATTGCTTGTCCCCAAGTGAAGCAACTAAAAAAGTTATAAAAGCAGAAAATAAAACAAAGTACCTTGGCAAGATTTTCCTAACTCACAACAAATTCTAGCAAGCAAAATATTGTCATAGTTCTATCCTCATATATCTTAGTGCAATAATGCTAAGTAGATAAGCAATTAGCTAGTTTTGGGGGTGTGTTGACTCCTCAAAAGTTCTATATTTTTCTTTACCTTTGGCAAAACATTGTTGCCTTATTCTTTCTTTTTACCATGGCATCATTTTTTAGCTTAGTTTCAAGAATTCTAAGTTTGTCTTGGGAACTAGATGCATACTACATGTTGAGTAAGACTTTAGTTTCTTAAACTAGAGATCAATAGCCAAGCTATCTTGACATTACTAATTTGTTAGTTCATGCAAACTAAAGATTTCAAATTCATCATCATACATAGTATACTAGTAGAAATCCTAACTATGCTAGCAATTATGTTTATCAGATCAATCAAGCCTTGCTGAAAATGGTGATTTTTTTGTGGTCTGGTATGCATGATTATACCTAATCTACATGACAATAGAATGCAAATGAAAACATAAACATGAATGCATGGCATGACAAAAGATGTGAGGCAACACCCCCAAACCTAAGGTTTGCATTGTCCTCAATGTATGAGATCATATAAATACAAAATAAAATGCATAAAAACATATATATTGGATGAAATGAATGATTAAAAGAATAATATGCAAGTAAAGGAGTTAAGGGGAAGAAGACTCCCCTTTAAAACATTATAGGCGTGAGACGTGGGTCTTTCTCTTGACAAAGCTTCCTCGATTAGGGGCCATGTGCTTTTTTCTCTTCAGCTTTGATGCGGTACTGGATGCTCTCACATCATGGAGAACCTCCTCTACTATCCTCACCGGCTTAGATGCAGCGGGGTTACTAAAACGATGAATGAGGCAAGTGTAGTACGTGATATTAGAGCAGTAGTAGGCACCTCGACCTTGACATCGACATCACCATCAGAGTCATCGGAGGTGTTAGTCTTGGCAGATTCAACTTGAATAGGCGAAACAGGAACAATGGCATCAGATTGTTGTGTCGGAGTGTGAACAGATTATGGGCTTAGTCATTTGAGCCAATGTATTGCAGAGCAGTAGATGATTCTCCTCAGCCTTCACTAGTTTCTAGAGAATGAGTTCCTGTCAAATCTAGAAAATTAATGCCAAGGCATCAACTGACACTGTTTTTGGCATTGTTGCTTTAGTTTCTGCCCCGGGCATTTTGGCAGTAGCCGATAGCTCAGTAACCTTTCCCTTAACATTATCCCTGACAATTAATTGCTTCCACATTGCAAGAGTAATGACTCGCTTAGATTTATGGGTGTTATCGGAGTCAAGATTTGGTACATTGTGGAGTTTGCAAATTTTAGAGATTAAAGAAGGAAAAACCAAACTATCACTTCCCTTCTCTACACACTTGTAGTTTTCATCTATAATTAGATGTCTTACATTGATTTTCCTTCCCACTACTATTGAATGAAGCAGCGCCATCCTTTCTTCTAAAACGGTCTTGTAGTACGTTGTTGGCATTAGGTTGGCCTTTAGAAAGTGGATCCAAACCTTCGAACGTGGCTTCAGTGCCAATTGTTTCACAATCATGTGACCTTTGGATGAACAGTCCATTTTGTGTCAAATTTGCACAAGTCTTTCAAAATCAGTTTCCTTTTGGCATCATCCAAGGATACAATAAATGTTGAATTATCTTCTTCTGCACCATCCAACTCGAACAAACCATTAATGTATCCCTCATCAAAACGAACACACATACCTCTTATAAGCAACAAAGGTGAATCCTTTGTTGTGAGATGGACATAAAACTCGCGAACGATGGTGGAATCGACCTCTCCAGGTAACTGGCAAAATCTCTCCCATTTGTGTGTATTTACAATGTTAGCCACTTCTTGGGAGAACCTCAAATTATGTTTGTTCTTGAATTCAAAACCCTTCTCATAACAAAAGGTACAAGCAACGAAGTTCTCTTCATATTTCTTCTTGATTTCTTCATTGAATAAAATCTTGAAAGGTGTGGATAAAGAAGCCATGAGAGAAAATTAGGAAAAGATAATGTTGATTAGAAAAAAAGAAAATGACATCTTTGTTCTTGAAATTCTTGCCGTGTGAGAGAAAAGTGAGAGAGAAAAGATTCAGCTATGGGGAAAATTGGAATTAAATAGAGGGAATGGGAAACAATTGAGGTTGTTTAATGGTGAGGTTACCGGAAGTGATGATAGTTGTGGTATTTATGCGTGTTTAGGGAAGTGGGATGATGATGTGTTTTGGGTTTAAGTGAGGTGACGACGCGGGAAAGAAAAGAGGAAAAAAAGTTTAGGTTAAAATTTTAAAGTTTGGGAATTTTAACCTAGGCAATGTGAGGCTTTCCCGCTCAACCTAAAATATTTCTCCTTTGGGCCCAATATCACATAAGACCCGCGTGGTATCTCATGGGTATTCAAATGCCGACTTGTTTTGGCATACACTCTTGGAAAAATTTCCTATACTGACACAAATAAAGAAAAACCTTTCAAATAGAAAAAGGAAATAAAAATAGAAATAAACTAAAATAACAAAAAGAAAAACAACTAACCTAACAATTTACAATGATCAAACGATAATGAAAAAAATTATTCAATCTCTGCTAAGAGAATGGTCTCTTTGGCCGTTCACCTTGAATGTGACTTATGTTTTCAAGTCCTTGATATCAACGTCTTCATGGGCATAGGGTTGGACAACCTCAAAGGGCCATGACCATCTAGGTTTGAGCTTTCCTTGGAATAGCTTGATCTTGGAATTGAACAGCAACACTCTTTGCCCAATCTCAAACTACTTTGGCAAAATTTTGTTGTTATTCCATATTTTTGTCTTCTCTTTGTAGAGCTTGGCATTTGTTGGAGTATGCCCAAAGACCAATCATAAGATAATTGTAAAAGACATATTTTATCATGTTTATTAATATAAAGCCATTATTATTATTATTTCAGTCGTTATTCTGCATATTTATAAATAAACTGAATTATAATTAAGTCCTTAGAATAAATGGTTATTCTTGAATGTCCTTAGTCGAGTATTATTGTGGGCAAGGAAAACAATAATATATTAAGACTAATATGTAGTTGATTGATGAAAAAGTGTTGTCATTCACATGAAGATGTCAAAATCAATACATAAGCATGTGTTAGAGAACGACATATTGGACTGACCCGCTATGAGCATGTTTCTTGGATTATTATGCGACAGTCACAACATTGCTCATATTGATAACTACATGAATGATCCTCAAACTTAAGATCATTATTATTTCAACATTGTGAGTGACATATTTTGATATAGTCAAACATGTATCGTAACTGACTACACTATAAAGACTGATATTGGATATGTCACAATATATGTAACGAGATATGGTTGATCGAGATAGTATTTGTCCCTCTTATATAATAGGAGTAATATCATAGGCCAATTGATTTAATGAGACTAAAAATACATGGCCATGCTCGAATAATTTGATATAAGATATCGTAGTTATTCGTTTATAATAGTCTACTCAAGAAATATTAGATAGACTATACAAGTATGACTATGCCATGACTTGTGTTTAATCTAGATAGAAGGACAAAAGGATGTAATACATGAAAAGAGTTAATCACGAAGAGGGTATTTCGAACCATGACTTCATATATGTAACACCCCCTTCCCGACCTAGTCAAGAACTAGGTCGGAGTATGTTATCGGTATTCAATACGATGATCAGGATAATATATTAATCCTTATTCAGCGTTTTAATGAACTAAAACTCATGCAATGCCTATATGGTGTCTTAAAACAATACTAAGTCTACAAAGTAAGGCAGTGATTCGATATAACTCATTAGTCTTGGATTTGGGACCAATTTTAAACTTTTACAAGTTTAAGGGGCAAGTCTATAAATTCCATATTTTAGAGGTCCTTTACTAAAATTAAACTTACCAAAATTAAATTCAACCTATAATTAGTGAGCATGCAATTTTTCATAAAAATCGGCATTCATTTACTCCATCAATTAAGCTAAACAATAATTAGTGAGCAATTTATAATGTTTCAACTGTTTCTTAAGACTTATAACATAATTACCTATATCCATACCGATACTCAGGAGGCCGTATCTGTAAGCCATGCACATTTTATAAATCTCAGATTACAACAGGTCTATCTGTATCAGTACGAGTGAACCTGTTTCGGTATGTCTTGAAGCTGTACCTATGCAATTTTTACAGCCAAATTCCAGTGTTAATTTTTTGTACCGATAAGTCAAAGTCTGTATGGATACGCCCGATTGACCAGCGTTGACCTGGTCCAAATATGCAATACCGTATCGATACACCACCTATATCGGTACACTCTGCACTGCAATGACAAAATTAGTCCAGTTTTTATCCAATTTAACCTATCGAACAATGTTCAAATACAATGAAATTTTACCAGAAAGTTTGCACCACTATAATCTACTAACATGCCAAGTTTCAAGATCATATGAATCTATTTAGTAGGTTTTCACCTTTATGAGCCAAATATGCAAGTTTTGTCACTTTTAGCCAGCACTTAAAATCACTTTTAGGGCTTTAACCACTTATAAAAAACATAGGCAATACATATATACCAAAAGGGATAAAAGTAACTAGTTTAATTACTTTGTCACCATACTAGGAGTTCGCAAGGATAATATACATTACTTTAGCCTTGGTAACTTGCCAAAAACCTTCAACTTCTCCGATCTCTCAACAATGATCCCTTTAACCTAAAATGCATGAGATAAAATGCATTAGGCATATTTTGCCTAGTGAGGTAGTCTTGAACAATAACATATACAATGAAATGCATTCCAAATCATGTATTATGAATGACAATATTATAACGATGCACAATGACAATAACAATCATATTTCATTTTTATCCCTTGGATTGAATAAAGATAGTGAATACGCGAATTCCTACGCCTCACCAAATCAATAAATGGTCCAGTCCCTTGCCTCGCCAATTGACCAATATCGCAACATCCCTCTGCCTCACCACAATAAAGGTCGTAGCCAAGGACCGTAGTCCACCCGTACCAATGAGCTCATCAATTCTATGTCATGCCAATTGTATCCGATGTCCTTTCGAAGTTAATCACAAAGAGGTTAAGTCGAACCGTGACTTCATGTAACTTAGGTAGAAATGATGTATTGCTAGATACCACTCATTGCTTGTAATATTAGATTTGTTCTAGATATTACTGCTAACGTCACATGAACCTACAAGGGTCACACCCTATGACTGAAACGAACAAATATCGACTAGATAGTACATGTGCAAACTTGTTGTACAAAAAATTAGTTAGAACCTAAATTATTATAAATATTGTAATTATATAGATAATCATTTATATATATATTAATACTAGATAATTATTGTAATTATCAAATACTACTAAAATATATATAACCCTAAAGAAACCTAATTAATATAGAATTAGATTCTACATATTTAATTATATTCAGTTAAATATATTGTATATTTAATGAATCTAAATTTAATTAGGATTAGGGTTTTTAATGTAATATAAAGGCATAAGGACTAGCAGCCAAATATATGCCTTTTGCGAAAAACCTCTCTAACACTTAGAAAAGTGAAATATTGTTCGTTTTCTTTGGGTAAACTACGTAGAGGTCAGAACGCTGCTGGGACGACTTGGACTTGACATCGTGCTAGAAGAATTGGATTCTCCTACGTCACTATGGTTATCAAATTTAATTGAGGTAACGTTCACCCCTTTTCACCCCAGATTCGTTCCTCATACATGGATCACTGGTGGAATTTTTCGGATAATTTTTCCACTACGCCATGGGTTGTACTGGCGTTTCCCTATAACATTCTCATAGGCTTGAGCTTGAAATTCCTCTAACTCATTCAACTCCAATAGTCTCTTCTCACCTGCAGCCCTTAATTCCATGTTCAGTTGCTTAGTTGCCCAATAAGCTCGATGCTCCAACTTTACTGCAAATGAAAGATTTCCCAAATATGAACCTGTATGGGGAAGTTCCTAAAGGAGTTTTGAAGGCTATTCTATAGGCCCACAATGAGTCATCTAGCCTCAAGGACCAGTCCTTCCTTATTGGATTCACCTTATTCTCCAAAATGTTATTGATCTACTTGTTTGAGATCTCTGTTTGGTTATTTGTTTTCAAATGGTAAGCCGTGGCAATTTTATACTAGATTCCATACATTCACAAAGATCTAGTGATTAAATTACATTCAAACTAAGTACCTTCATCATGAATAATGGCTATGGGGGCACCGAATCTAGTAAAAGTATGTTTGTGTAGGAACTTTGCAACAGCCTTGGCATCATTTGATGGGAGAGCAACAACCTCAACCTACTTTGAAATGTAGTCTACGACCACAAGTATGTATACATTACCAAATGATGGAGGAAAAGGACCCATAAAGTCTATTCCCCATACATCAAATAACTCTACTAGCATGATGTTCTGTAGTGGCAATTGATATCTGCTGGAAATATTTCCAGTACGCTGGCATCGATCGCATGCCTTGAAAAATGATGGGTGTCTTCGAACAGTGTGGGCCAGAAAATCCTAACTGCAACACTTTGGCCACTGTCTTCATCCCAATAAAGTGCCCTCCGTATGGTGCTACATGGAAAAGTTGGAGTATACTTTGTTGCTCATCCTCTGGCACACAACAACGAATAACTTGATCATCACAGTGCTTGAAAAAGAATGGTTCATCCTAATAATATTGCCAAACATCTTGTAGAAATCACTTCCCAGCATTACTTGCCAAGTCTAGTGGCAAAATTTTGCTGACTAGGTAGTTGACTATGTTAGCATACCACAACGTGGTAGTAGTTGCAAGCAAGTATTCATCAAGAAACTCATCTCTAATGGCAGCAGTGTTGTTATCATCCTGATAGCACTTTAATCGAGACAAATGATCAACTACCTGATTCTCACTCTCAAACTCTTGCAACAATAGTGTCCAACGGATTAGTCTGGTTTAGCATCCTTCTTGGCCAAAAGATACTTCAATGCCGAGTGGTCTATGTATACCACAACTTTATTTCCCACCATGTAAGATCTAAATTTGTCAAACGCAAAGAAAACTGCAAGGAACTTCTTCTTAGTTGTGGTGTAGTTAAGTTGGGCCTTTTTCAACGTGCGGCTAGCATAATAAATGGTATGGAAAACATTGCATACCTTTGTCCTAATACAACTTTAATGGCATAGTCGCTGGCATCACAGATGAGCTCGAATGGCTTATTCCAATCTCGTACCACAATTATTGGGGCATTAATCAAACTTTCCTTTAATTCCTAAAATGCTTTCAAACAAGATTTATCAAACACAAAAGTTATATTTTTTTTCTTCTAAAAAAAGGATAAAGGTTTAGAAATTTTTGAGAAGTCTTTAATGAAACGATAATAAAAACCTACATGTCTCAAGAAACTTCTAATATCTTTTAGACTTGTAGGTGATGGCAATTGTTTGATTTCCTCAACTTTTCCTTTGTCAACTTCTAGTCCTCTCTTGGTCACATTATGCCCAAGAACTATGCATTCATTCATTATGAAGTGGCATTCCCCCTAATTTAAGACTAGGTTAGTGTCAATGTATCTTTGTAAAACAAGCTCCAAATTCTGAATACATTCCTTGAATGTTTTTCCAAACACTAAGAAATCATCCATGGACACTTCCAAGTTGTTCTCTATCATGTCGGAGAAAATAGACATCATGCAACGCTGAAACATTGCTGGAGCATTCACAATCCAAATGACATTCTTCTAAAAGTGAATGTCCCATATGGACAAGTGAACGAGGTTTTCTCCTG
Organism: Hibiscus mutabilis; assembly: GCA_019671005.1. NCBI lineage: Eukaryota > Viridiplantae > Streptophyta > Magnoliopsida > Malvales > Malvaceae > Hibiscus > Hibiscus mutabilis. Next base: position 57,726,287 of record CM033715.1, read on the forward strand.
ATCTTGTAGAGCGATGGAAATTTGGTTGTATACCGAGTAGCCATCCAAGAAGCAATAAAATGCCTTACCTGCTAATCTGTCCAACATCTGATCGATGAAGGGCAGTGGAAAGTAGTCCTTCCGCGTGGCATTATTTAACCTCATATACTCTATACACACTCTCCAGCCTATCATGGTTCTTGAAGGGATCAATTCATTTTTATTGTTTTGAGCAACGGTCATTCCTCTCTTCTTTTGCCACACATTGCACCGGGCTAACCCACAAACTATCAGAAATAGGATAAATTATCTCAGCATCCAGCCATTTGATGACTTCTTTCTTGACTAGCTCTTTCATGCTCGGGTTTAGTCTTCTTTGAGCCTCAATTTTTTCCCATGTTAATCCTCTAGAATGATTTTATGCATACAGATTTTGGGGCTTATGATTGCTCAATGTCTCTAGCAATCTCGCCTCCTTGTCACTGGTCAAATCATCAACAATAATCACTAGCAACATTGAGTTGTCTCCCAGGTAAGCATATTTGAGATGGCTTGGCAGAGTTTTCAGCTCTAGTGCTAGTGGCTCCTCAATAGATGGTTTAGGTGCCTTGATTTGTTTTGCCAGCCAACTTAAGTGGCTCAGGTTTATCGAAATAATTCATGACCTCATTAAGCATTGTCGGTTCCTCAAAGTCTTCACTCATAACATCCTCATCATCCAGTTCTCTAACATTAGCTTCTGCTTCTTGGCAAAATTGTGTCATATCTACATTGACAATGGACTCCATTATCTCAACAACTTAGCATTCCTCGGGTTCATCTGCACACTTAAGTGCTTGAAACACGTTAAATGTAACCTGTTGGTCATTAACACGCATAGTAAGCTCACCTTTATGAACATCAATTAAAGTCCTACCCGTAGAAAGAAATGGTTTTCCCAAAATAATCGGGACATTAAAATTAGCTTCATATTTTAAAAATAATAAAACCAGCAAGAAATATAAATTTATCAGCCCTTACCAACACATATTCAATCTTACCATTGGGATGTACAAAAGATCGATCTGTTAGTTGAAGTGTTACCCTGGAAGGTCTTGCCTCGATGCCAAGTGTCCTAAAAATTGACATTTGCATAAAATTGATGATGGCTCCCAGATCGCACAATGCTTTGCCCATGAATCTATTGCCAATCATCTAGGGAATAGTAAAACTCCCAAGATCCTTTAGTTTTGGTGGTAATCTATTGGTGATCATCGCACTGCATCCTTCAGTGAGAGCAATAGTCTTAAATTCACCTAGCTTTCTCTTTTTGGAAAAAATGTCCTTCATGAATTTGACATAGTTGGACATCTGCTCGAGAGCTTCTACCAATGGTATGTTAATATGTAGTTGTTTAAGAACATATAAGAAGCGCTTAAATTGTTGGTCTTGGTTATGTTTCTTGAGTCTTTGTGAAAAAGGTGGTGGCAGATAAGCAAATGCTGGCTCCACTGGCTTTGCCAAGGTGGTGCTAACATCAAATTAACGTCTGACATCATACTACTATCTGGAACCATCAGTTTTTGCCTCTTCTTTCTCAACTTCTTTGGGTTCATCTGCTGGCATCATCTTCTTGGCTTGGCAATTAGTTAACTGTTTGACAGATGTCTCAACCTCGTATTGTTTGCCACTCCGCAGACTTACTACTTTGCATTGTTCTCTACCTTTTTGCTGAACATCCTCCGTATCACTTGGCAAATTTCCCTAGGGTCTGTTATTGAATGCATTGACAATTTTCCTTAGCTAAATCTCCAAGTTTTGCATTTATGCTACTAAACTTTGGAGAGTTGCATCATTTCGCTCTATGTAACCAGTCAAAGTGTTCCCCTAGCTAGATCTCATCCCTTGTTGGAAATTGCTTTGTGTTCTCTGTGGCATCACATTCTGGTTAAAACGTGGTGGTGCACTGTTGTTCTGTCGTAGGGCATTAAATTGATTACTGCCTTGATTTGCCCAGGAAAAGCTAGGATGTTGCTTCCAACCTGAATTATATTTATTGGAGTGTGGGTTAAAATTTCGATTGAAATTACCAACAAAATTTATCGATTCAAGATTAGATGGGCATTTGTCCATATGATGATCCTCTCCACAAATAGTGCAGAGTGGTTCAAGTGCCTTTACTTCTCAGACTTCAGCAGACTTTTGTAATGTCTTATCTATATTAGTGAGATTGGAAATTTGAGCATTGATTGATGATAATGCATCAAGCTCTAATTTTCCAGTAGTTTTTGTTCTAGTTCCCATTTTAGCAATAGGATATTGGAGATCATTGGTAATAATCCTTTACAGGATGTCAAACGCCTCTGTATAATTTTTTTCTAACAACGAGCCATTTCCCAAAGCATCAACCACAGCCCTGGCATGAGCATTGAGTCCGTTATAAAAGGTCTCCATTTGGGTCCAAGTAGGAAATCCATGCATGGGACATTTCCTCAAAAGGTCTTTAAAATGCTCCTAAACATCATACAGAGTCTCATCATCAGCCTGCCTAAAGGTAATGATGTCACTCTGTAGCTTGGCATTAAGTTTAGGTGGCTCGAATCTAAGAAGGAACTTTTGGCATAATTCTGCCAATGAAGTAACTAAACCAGGTGGAAAAGAACTTAGCCACATTTTTTCTCTATCTCTCAAGGAAAATAAGAATAGTCTCAATTTCACCGTTTCTTCAGCTACACCAGGTTGCTGAAATAATTGGCATACCTCTATAAATTGCTTCAAGTGTTTCCTTGGGTCTCCAGTAGATGATCCATTGAATTGTCCTACAATCAATAAAGTCTAAATTATTACTGGTTAAAGTTCAAAATTAACTGTATTTACCTCAGAACCAATTAGTCCTGACATCAAATTGTCCATTTTGGTGCCAGTTGTTCTCTAATAGGTCTCTCTTCGACATTGTCAGCAACAGCAGCAGAAGCAGGCGGAATGTCTTTGTTTAATGGTGGATCCCCATGGTTATTTGGGACACCATCTACTCAATTTCCGTTACGAGCCATCTCTCGAAGTTTTCTTTTCAATCTCTAGTTGTATGGCCAATCTTCCGTCGTAGGACGACTCTTGTTCATACAGCAAACAAAAAGAAAAATAAGTAAAATAAACAATCACAAGAAAAAAAAATAGAAAAACAATAAACTCTATTGCAATCCTCGGCAATGAAGCCAAAAACTTTTCGACTGACTAACGCTTGGCAAATAATTGATGAATAAGTGTAAATGTGCCAGTAAAATAATGCCAAGTATAGGTCTTTTGCGTGCAAGTATACACAGTCAACAAGTAATACAACAGTAAGATAAGTATTGTATCCACAGGGATTGACCAGGAATTAAATGCCACGATTTTACTTGTGAAATGGGGTGAATGTGGTTGAATTTAATTTTGGATTTTGGTTTTAAGAAAAATAACCATAGATTAACAATCATAGAATCTCCATCAATATCTTTCTGAAAATCCAGTATGCCAGAATCTAATGTCTGAAAGAAAAGCTCTTAATCCAGAACATGCATATCATGTTACCCTATGCCTCTGCACCATACTAAGCTGAGGGCAGAGCATTAACATTAACTTTATCACTCTCGTGAATCTCTTGTTGATTCACTTTCCTAAACACCTGACACAAATATTTTCTCATACATTGGAATTTAACATTACTATCATAATGAAGTAAGCAATCGTATCCATTCCAACAGGTAAAATCATCAGTAATTCTAACATCCTAGTGGCATGTATACACTTTTGACCTTTACCATACTTCGTTTAATCTCCAGAACCGGCTAAACTTGTAGCTCTAATACCAATAAATGTAACCCCCTTCCTCTATCCGTACACCGGATATGAGTCAGAAATGCTATGACTTCTTTATTCAAATGACCAATTTGCCCTCCAACTAGTTTTTATTTACTAGTTTGCCATTCTTGTAAAAATTCAACTAAATCTAGTTGGAATCCAACCAAATACAATAAAATATTCATAAAATAATATTTTATGAATTTTTCCATGTCTTTTGAATCAGTCTCCAAAATTTTTATTCGAACCAATATACCTATAAATAATCCTTTACTCAGAAATAAACTGTAAGATTCATCTTGAATCAAACTAAAAATATTTTCAACACTTGGAAAATTACTTTTATAACCTTTCTCTATCATATGGCAAAATTTCATAATTTTTCAGTTCGATCCGGGTATCCGAATTCCACTTAAACTTTAACTACGATTTTTCCAATAATCGAAATATCATATCGAACAAATAATTCCGCATTTGATTCACACCCTTAGGCGATCTGTTTATTTATGAAATAAAAACCCTTAAATTTTGTAAAATTACAACTTTAGTCCACAAACTTTTCCAAAGTTTATACTTTAGCCATAAAATTTCCAGAATTTACATTTTGATCACTACCTCTTTAAACTTCAATTCTCATTCCAATTTTCCTTGGAATTCAACCAAACTTTAAGAATACCTTATTCAATTCACAATCTATCATATTAGACCTTTAAACCTTAGAAATTTCCTTTCCAAAACCCATAATTAAAGAAATCTCAACTTTCTCATTTTTGTCATTTTAGTCACTAAGTTAGCTTTTAAGCTATTATCTTAGTACTAAATGACCCTTAATCAACATATTAAATTTTGGGGTATTACAGTTTGGGCATGAGGTCACCCTTCAGAGAGGAGAAGTGGTTCGATGGACCTCCTCCTTGATTCTTCGACTTCTTAGACGGCCACAGAGGCTTATTGTCATCTTTTTGACTTTTGTCATTCCGGGAGTAATTTCCCTTCCTTCTCTCTAATGCTTTCATTTTGGATTCAGTGGCAATCGCCATATTTACCAAGTCTTGAAAATCAGAGATCTTTAAAGCCGTAAACATAAGGCTTAATTCATCGTTGAGTCTATCGATGAACATCCGAAAGTTGTCTTTCTCCTTCTTAATATACCCAGACCCATACTTACAATACTTGCAAAAGTCACTGACGTACTGTTCTATGGGTCTGCCTACTTGCTTCAGGTGCAAGAAACGTGTTCTGCGTTCAGCCAGATACTGCTCACTGATGTACTTCTTACGTAATTCCTTGAGGAAGAATTTCCAGGTGATAGCATTCTCTAGGGTAGTCAGGGTCGTAGTTTCCTACCAACATAAGGCTTCATCAGCAAGAAGAGCCAGAGCACACTCAAGTTTATGTTTATCTGAGCATTGTAATTGTTTAGTCAGAATCTTGGTTGTGGTCTCTAGCTAGAATTCTACTACTTCAGGGTTTTCATCGTCCGCTCCTAAAAAGGTGTAAGCTCGATGTTGAGCTAGCTTGTCAATAGGTTCTCTAGTTTGAACCACTACAGGTGTAGGAGAGGGATTCTACTTTAATGTAGCAACAAACTGATTAAACATTTCTGTCATACTGAGGAAACATTCCCTTTGTGCTGGATGGATTTGAAAAGCTTCCAATTGTGGTTCAGTAGCTGCCTGAGGATTTTGTTGCTCCTGATTCATCCTTACGCTTCCTCCCTCAGTGGAGGAGCCAGTCGAGCTCTCGTTGTCCCGACCCAGATGTGTTTCAGACATCTGAAAGGTTGATAGCATCCAAAAGGAAGCTTTTATTAGACATAGATCACAAATATACATATAATTCAATTCCTAGGTGGCACATAATGCAAATGATAATGCAACCCGACCCAGTCTAGTCCTGTCATCGACTAAATCTTAGCTCTAAATACCAATTGTAAGATCCTACTAGACTAATCAGTAAAATTCCTGAGGTATGGAAGCTTACTTGAACAACATACCTAAATACAAATGAAAAAAGAGGCAACATAACAAGAACCAGGCATGGATTACTAGGAGAGATGACCATTAAGGATAATAATCACGTCATCTATAATCAAACATAGGACATGAAAAGCACACAAGATCACAACAACATGCTCATCACACAAATACAATCATGCTAGGTGAAGGAGATGATTCGAATTAACATATTAGGAATGATCATCTTAGGTATTTCGGTATTAAACCCTTTATAAGGTGGTCCTAGGATAAAATCCAATCATTGCTAGGCAAAACCTCATTGGCTCAACATTACAATCTATGCATATAGTCTTTTTAACCAAGGTCTGGAATAATAACTACATGCCTTAAAATATGATGCCACCTATTAGGAGTTTACCAAAAGTTTACAAAACATACTCTAAAATCGCTTATGATCTTTGTCCAACTTTCTAAGTTCAAAAAGAATGGTGATCAACCTGGAACATAACAATGAGAAAGGAGATAGGTAAGTAAGATTACCTAGTGAGGTGGATAAGAAAAAGAAGTACATAGCAAGTAACGTAAGGCACTCGATTATCACATACTATATCGAACAAAGATTTCTTAGGCATCAATTAATCAAGTCACAACTTCATATCATAGGAACAAGGATATTACAATAACATTTTTAATAATTTTTTTATTTATACATAGCCCTGATTTACAATCAATCCAGATACACGAATCTTGTGACGTCGACTGTCACACAGGGGTACTCAAGGTACCAAACAGGGACCGTAGTCCTAACAAGGGACCGTAGTCCAAATAGGGAGTTCTATAGACTCTATGGCATGCCAATTGTACCTAAGACTGACCTAAACCAAGGCTTAATCTTCTACTGTGACATCATTTCCATAACAAGGTGAGTATAGTTCCAAGTTTATAATTTTATCAAGATTTCAACATTGATATACATCATTTGGTCGAACTTAGCACCTCATACGCATATTCTTATCAAGTAAGTTATAAGATAGTCTTATGAAAATACTTACCTCCCATCCAAGCTTAAGCACGCGCATGATTTAAATAGTAAGTAAACAAGATGTAGATAAAACAAATACATAGCACGAGATAAATTTGAACTATCCCAAGACTCTAACTACACTCGCATGTCTTTTCGTGCTATTGAGGGTTCCGGACTACGATTCCTTTTTGCTTATCTATGTTTTGATTTACGTTAGCCCTTTTCTCCTCAAGATCTTCTCGGTCTAGAATATCACACGATATACACGCATTAGGCAAAATTTCTAACAACCATTCTAGTCCACAATTACATTTGAAATATGAGTTTACATCAAATTAAACCAGAACAGGGCAGCCTTTTCACAATCACGTTTATTAGATTAAAACAGTCTCATTGCATCTTCTATATTCACCAAAACGTTCCTGATTATGGGTCTCGCATGAATAATCACTAAACAGGCCACGTATTAAGCAAAATAGTCCATTAAACATATATATATCCCCGTAATTATACATGTGTAGTCAAACAAATCTCTTGAATTTCATCTTCATACTCTAAAACTCAAAACAACCATTAAGGTCTTATGTTACATATTTTGTGGCTTGTTTTAAAGGTTTACCCTTTGATTAAGCAAAGATGTCCTTATTTTATTCTTGAATACAAAATAGGGCAGGTTCAAGACATCTATTTTATTTCAATTAAACATGTCAAAACAGTTCACTACAAGGTCCTGAACAAATTTTTAACCTTGAAATTCTAAGGATGTAAGATTCAATTCAACTTTGTGTAAGTACATTCAAACATGGCAGCTTACTATACAAATAATTTCTATGTATCAAATCTGTCCAACTTTACACTCTTATGTGCCGGACATGGCAGCCTATAATTTTGTGCATTTATACGCCCAAAATTGGGTAGCATGTGTATATACATCCACAATAAAATTAAGTTCACCTATCCCTCTACTTGTGCATCTAAAACAAGGCAGTATGACTATGTACTTTTACATCACGATCGAATCACACCACCATAGACTCATGTTCGAATCTGGGTAGTTTGCCTAGACATTTTCACCATAACAATCGGTTTTACAAGCCAGGTGTTCATACCTCCAAAACAAAACAGAGTGATTACAGCTTCATATTACCATTAAATTTCATATCAATACATCCATCACTCCTAAAACAGGCCCTAATGTTTCCTATATACCATGAGCAATTCTAGCTCCATATTCAAACTCATACTCTTGGCCAAGTTTATCCACACCATTTATACATGTCCAATACGGTTTACAATACATTTTTTATATAACTATACTAGCCGAGGGTCACAAGTACATTGTCTATCTAAACTATTTAAACAACCGATAGCAAATTGGCCCCTAAAATTCATTTTATTCAAATGCATGTAAATGACCTCTCACCAAGTCTGATTTTCAGTATCAAATTCCTAATATTCCTCATACATAATCAAGCTAGAAACGAAGCAAACAAAAGAGAATGATGAAAGAAATAGTACATCACCTTCTTCCTTAATAAGAATAACTAAATCTTTAAGAACATGCAAAAATCAAAGCTCCCATCAAGCTCCCATGGTTGCCTACGATTTTCATTCTCTCACACTCCTCAATCTCAGTTTGGAGGAAGAAGGGGATGAATTGGTGGAGATAACTCACCAGTCGAACCCTTCCTCAATTCCCCCACTCATGGACATGTGTCCAACTCCCCGAACTTTCTAACCCCTACATGCACTTACTATACTTTTATTAATTTCCTTTTTAATCCATGGAAATATGGGCATGGAAATGTGGGCAGCTTAATTAAAATTTAACGTTTTGATCCTACCAGTTTGGTTTAGTTAAAATCAAGCACAATTTACTTATATACATAAGAGGTTAAAGTGGTAACATCCTTCTAGGCCCATTTTAGGGTGTTACACTAACTTTAACATAGAAGTTTCATTTTCACAATCACATATCCATTTCTCGTACCTTTTCAAGTCTTGTTCGTGATCTTGTTTTGCTTTATCCAGTGCTGAGGGAGCATTCCTTACATGTTCATATGTGGACCGAACATTATCTTGATTTGCTTGGAGAATATTATCACTAATCCTACGAGCTTTCCAAGCCTCATATTCCAAAGTAGTCATTTTTTAATCCATATAAGGTGCTACCCTTTTGGGTTCCTTCCAAGCATCGACAATACTTGTCACTTTAGACTTGTAATCATTAGTCTTGTGCATAAACTCAATTTGTGTCATTTCTTCAGTAGCAAAAATAAATTGCCTTGACGTCATTTGTCTAAATACTAGTAGAGGACAATATGCAACTCCTCGCAACACTCCTAGTAGTGGGACCGAGTCATTATTTCCACATCGATACAAATAACTTCCTTGAATTAACCAGGGGGATTTCCACACAATATCAATATCCTTCATGTCTTTGAAGCATTGAACCCATTGATCTTTTGTCTTCCTTTCAATTGTACACTTTGCAAGTTGTTCTTCTAACGGTGAATAAGTGCTAAAAAAATCTCTGATAACTATGAGATATTTTCCACCGATGTCCCCGAAACCAAACCTCTAAGAGTGGTACACAACCAATAAACCTTCCTATTCCTAGCTTTCTGCAAGCAGTCAAAGACCTAAATATTTTCGCTAAAATTGTTGGTACTGGATTAATTTTATTTTCCAAGCACTCGAATAATCCCAACATGGATGGTTCAATATGATCTAAGGTTCTCAGGAATAAAACTAGTCCATAAATGCACAAAGTAAATAAATATCTTTTCTTTGACGGGTCTTCGTACATATGAATTAAAACTTGAATAACCCTCCAATTTATACATTCGTTAGCCTTTTCTAATCAATATTTGCATTTTCAACTATTTTCCCATCAAACCAGTCTTCTCTCATTCCCATGGCAGCTTTTAATTTCTTTCTAAAACCCTGATAACTAGGAGGTCTAGTATAAACCCTGTGCTTCTGAATTCTTGGACAACATATCAAGGCTTCGTATTCTTAAATGGTTGATGTATTGTCCACCATTCCAAAAGTAGAGCAGTTGTAAGCTGGATTCCAAAACTGGGTCATGGCCCTAAATAACTCACGATCAATTTGAACATCTAGTAGAAGTGTTACGTCACCGTATTGTTGTTGGAAGCGTTTTTTCATATCAGAGTCCCATTGATTCCATATGTCTTTCAGTTATGATAAGCTTTTATTATATTTGGAGTTAATACGGGTATAACTCACCATCTGTGACACATGATCACCTCGGATATTATCCTCTTTTCTGAATTCCATTTCTTTAGACCATGTCCAAACTGATGTATTATCTTCCCTTTGTCTATCAAACTCATCAGCCATTATGATCGCCTTCTAGTGAACTCACCTTTGAATCAATACCTCTAATGTAATGCAATGGCATGCAACAAATACAAGAAAAACAAAAAAAATGAAAGAAAACAAAAAACAATGAAATAATCGTATAAGCAAAAATTAAATTGCTAAAAATAAAACAATACATAATGAGCGAAAAAAAGAGAAATGCATTTAAAAACATATCCATCTTAACAACATGTTGTCTAGTTCTCTATGGTTTTCACCATGGCTCTAGTGGGGTAGGCTCTTAGATTCACAGTATGTAGTTTAAGATCTAGACTAGGTACCCAAACTGCTGCTAATGTCTACTAAGACAGTAAGACATCGATTCGGGGGTATAAGTTCCTTTATACCACACGGAGGTAAAGACCTCACGAAATATAAAGTTAGTATCTCGGAAGAAAGGAAAAAATCTTGCACGGAGGCAAAAAACTCAACGTAAGAAAATGTCTCGCTCTCACTTAAAGGACAAAGCCCGAGTAGAGTGCTTATGCATGAATGACAGATATAATCACCAAATCACCCAAAGAAAATGCATATTTTCATTTTTTCTATAAACACAATCACTACAAAAAAATATGCTTTTAGCGGCATTTTTAAGCACCGCTAAAATCCTTCATGGCGCTAAAAAAATACCACAAGAAGAGCTGCTAGATCAAACGCCACAATAATTAGCGGCGTTTGTGAACAAAAAGGACGAGTTATATATAGGCTTATTGATGAACAAACACTGCTAAAGATATAGTCAATAGCGGCATTTGGATGAAAAAAACACCACTAAAGACAAGGTCTTTAGTGAATTAGGAATTAATGAAGAAATTAAATTTGAATTATTATTTTTCAATGCCAAAGTGCAACACGAAATTAATTAAGGCCTAACTCGCTAAGTCCCCATCGGAGTCGTCAAACTGTCGAAATCATCTTTAAAAATAGCTTGGACGATTTATTTTTGAATTCAGGGTTTACCTTTTAATTTGATTTTTTAGAAAATAGAGTTGTCACCAGTCACTTTCGTAGACTGGACACCACAAAAACATCAAAGATTTTAAAAGCGTTCAAAAGTCGATTACATGTAAAGAAGGGTTAGCACCACACAAACGCCTAAAATTGGTACCCTTTCATTTTGTGTTGCATTTTGACATTTGAAAATAATAATTCAAACTTTAATTTAATCATTTGTACCTAATTGTGTTTATATTTGAAATAAAAAATATTCCTTTTATGACAATATATTTTATTTCGAATATAAAATGGAAAACATCCATATACGCTCAGTAGGGGTGTTCAAAAATATATGATCCAATCGATTTGATTATCCGTTGACTCGATCCGAATATTCAGATATCCGATCCGATTTTAATTTTTGGACCAGATATTCGATTTTAAATTTTTTGGATCGGATATGGATCACAATATTTCAAGTTTCGAATTATCCGAAAGTTCGAAGATCCGAAAATTCAAAATTTCATGAATATTAATCTTGTTATATTTAACAATTTGGTACTTGTTATATCTGAAAATTAAAAAAAATCAAAATTTTCATATATGTGAATATTGTTATATTTAACAATTTGTTGTTTGTTATATTCGAAATTACGAATATTTCATAAATATGATATTCAAATTCGAAAAAAATAGTTAAATCAAATTATACTTTTAGATAATCGGATATCCGAATATTCGATCCGAACATCCGATATCCAAATATGTGGATATCCGATTTTTTTTTCAGATCAGATATAGATCACTATATCATCGATCTGAAAACATGAATATCTGAAAAAACCGAATCAGATCCGATCTGATATCCGACAATGAACACCCCTAACGCTCAGGGCATCGCCCTTTTATATTCCTAAAATATATTTTGTTTTAAAAGGTTTCAATGTATGCAATTAATTATAAAATTTATTTTAAGTAAATAACCTAAAAGGGCTCTAACTAATTTATTAATCTTTTTAAATCTATGAATATTATTTAATTTTAAAATTCATATGGAACAATACCCAATTACTTTAGGTTATCATTCTTAATTGAATTTTAAAATTATAAATAATATTCCCTTACAAATTATTCATTCTATATATTTAAAGCAATTAATCCTACCTAAAGGCCTAAAATATTTATCTAAGTTAAGCAATTAAATATTTTTAGGTACTAATAAACGTTATATATTCAATTTAAGAATCTATGTTGAACAACATCCAATTGTTTTTGGATACCATTCAAATTAAGATTCCTAAATATTCTAAGCAATATTTATTAAATTGCTACAATTGTCTAAATTCTATTCAAATTATTTAATCAAAGACCAAATAAAAGAAACATAGCATTTAAGGCTCTAAAATATTAAACTAAGTTTTCTAATTAAATAAATATAAATTACATGCTTTAATAAACTAAATCTAGTCTAGAAAGATATAATTTAATCAAATAAAGGGAAAAAAACTATGCATATGTCTTTTTTTAGTGAGGATTATATTATATTAATTACTTTCCATAATAATATGAAGGAAGTCAAAAACAATATGTACTAGGTAATAAGTAATTAATAAGGTAAAATATGTATATATATATATAGGAAAATATTTTGATACAGAAGCTTGCGTAAACTTTAAGCCCTTCAATTTTAGGGTTTAGTGTCTAGGGTTTATAATTTTAGGTTATAATTTAGGGGTTTAGTGTATAGGGTATAAAATTTAAGGTTTATGATTAGAATTAGAGTTTAGGGTTTAAGATTTAGGTATTAGGGTTTGAGATTTAGATTTTAAATTTAAAAGCATTTTAAAAGATATTCTACACATCTTAAAGTCAATACATTATCATATATGGTAATATAATATATAATCGTCTAATTAAATCAATTAATATAAACACATATCATATTAATTCAAATCAAATAATTAATTAAAGCATAAAATAAGGAACAAATTGAATAGTAAATAAAATTAAAGACATAAAATAATGTAAAAGAAGACTAAATTAAATTTATTAAAAACTTGACAATCAAAGTACAAAGAAGGGCGCGGAACTTAATGTGGTTTGGGTTAATCCGCGAGTCGATCCCGGTTCAATTTTATTCTTTTTTCATTTTTTTATTAGTTCACTCTCTCTCTAACTCTTCTATTCCCATATTCTATCCTCCCACTCTCTAAAAAAATCTAATTCCCAAAACAATAACCTCAATGGATCATAGACATCCTTTTTAATGGTGTTCATTACATATTCATCAACAACATGATGAACACGAAGAACACCAGTGATGCATCACCACTTTTTCAACTACGGCCATCGCCCAAATCCAACATGATCTTCTTTTTTATCCTCCTAAACATAAATCTACCTAAAATCCAAACCTTTTCAACTCAGACTTCTCCTAAACACTCCAGCCACCAATGACTTATTCGATTTATCTTTATTTTCAGTTTACCTTCTATTTACGATTTATTATAGAATCAATTCACTGATGCTATTTTCTTGTTTGGTTTTTTACAGGAATCAAAGTAAAAGGGAAAACGAATACCTCCTCTACAGCAAAGTTACAACTCCGATCTCCTTTTCGGCAACGGTTGAGCTTCTCGCTAACGCTCTAGTTTCCAAACAGTTTGGCTTTTTTTAGATAACTTTTTTCTCTCCCACTATCTTTTTTAATATGGTAATTATTGTGGTAACTAATGATCTGACAATTTTATTTCAACTTTATATAGGGTTGACCTTTGTTGATGTCATATTGCTGGTACCAACTGGATTCAAAGAAGCACAATTTGTGTGCTTTTAATTCGACCAATGGATGAGTGACAGTGTCATATGAGCTGTAATGGGCTATCATTATACTTTTTTAATCGGTTGTAATTTGGGCTGGTGACAACTAATTTGTTCTAAAAGTTGGGCTTTTCAAATGTAATTGAATTTGCGCTCCAGATTGTAAATGGGTCATATTTGAACTTTGAATTTGGTTATTTGGACTTTTTTATTTACTTATTTATATTTATTTGCTCAGTTTTATCTATACAATAATAATACTCTCAGACAAAATACGAGTATTACAGTACTCGACCTCACGTATTAATACGGTACAACGAGTACCTATACTCACCCCTCGCGTCAATACGCTTGCTTCTTAGGGGAAAGGTTTGACAGGTTCTTAGTATCGGTACTCGAGCACGAGTATCGATACACCTTTTGTACCGATACACTCCCTCGTATACCAGTACGAAATTTTCTTACTAGAATTCTGAATCAACAATGTGTATCAAAATGGATCGACCTATACCGATACAACTTGAATGGCGTACAGGTACAGGTTGAAGCTCGTACCGATACTTCTATCACATATCATCCTTGTTCTTCATCTCGAACAAGGGGTATCGATACAAACACCCCGCGTACCGGTACCACAGCCCATAAATTACCTTTTAAGGCTCGAAAATTATTCTTAACTTGTCTCCAAACATCATAAATCCCCCCAACTGATTACTAAAATTTATAGATTAATTATGGGTATACGAGAGTCATCTAAAAACATAATCACCATCAAAATTATCACTTTGAATACCTAAGGGAAGCTCACCCATACAATACTCATAAAACCATAAAATCAAGCTAGGCAATCACTTTATGATCTTCACGAATACTTAGGAGTCAGAGATGTACTGACCTTTTAAAAAGAATCCCAGAATTAACTCACCCACTTAGCTCTTTCAACTCCTCTCTTTGGCTCAAGCTTGAAGAAACTCCCAAATCATTTCCTCTTGCCACAAGTTTATGAAAAATAAATCAAAGCTTGAACCAAAGGTTATAGAAAAATGTACCACGAATTTACAACTCTTAAAATCAAATGAAGAACTCCACAAACTCTTAAAGCTTTAGACTTTTTAAAACCCCAAAAATAAATATCTTATCTTTTCACCAAAAGATTATACTTTTCTTCAAGCTTGAGATACAAAAATTAACATACCTGAATCTTGAATCTCGTAAGGAAGAAATGATTAAGAAAGTTTAGATCTTTGGGGGTTGAAAACTATGGTATCTTGTAAGAAAGATGAAGGAAGAAGGAAGAGAAAAGATGAAGCTAAGCATGTCCCCTCTTCCACATGTGAAGACAACAAAATATTAATGGGTGGCCAGCCCTTTTATTTTAAATGATGGTACAACCCAAAATAAATCCCCCAACTTTTTCACTTTACCAAAGTGGTCACCTCTCAAGCCCATGTAATCAAATTCTCATTCAATAAGGCTCAAACTTGGCCCAATGGGTCCAATAAACCGTAGCAACACAAAGGTCCTTAATTCGGGTCAATTCTCGTTTGTTGACTTGAAAATTCAGGTCGTTACAGGTGTTAATGGCTGTTAATGTATCAGTGGTAACATTGAAGCAAAACTAAAAGTTTAATAGTAACATTGAAGCAATTAAAAGTTTGATTAACAAATTAAATATTTTACCAAAATTTAATTACCATTTGTGAACTTTACCTAAAAAACACTACGAGATTTATGAGTGAAAGTTGGGTTAGGTGTTTTTTAGTCCCCAATATTTTTTTAGTTTATAGTAGATTATGGTACGTGTGGTAAAAAAAAAAAAAGAATAATAGATAGTTACAAGATGAATTAGAAAACATTTGGAATAAACTATATGATGTGGTGTTGTGGTTACTCAACTCGTCATTTAACTATGAGGTTAGGGGTTTGATCTATATTCACAAGGATGAAATATATTTAATGGTTAGTTGTTTACATCTTAATAAGAGCACCATCGACGAGAAGATTAATTAAAGAATATGAAGTTTGGTATAATAGGCGATTTTATATTTCAAATAGCTATATGATTTGAATATTATTAAAAACTATTTAAAAATATATCATATACAATTCTAATTTTAATGAACTTTAAGATTCAAAGTATATCTCGAGAGTTCTAATTACGATGGATATTCACAGTTATAACATATATTTACGAATAATAAGTACAATAACAAAAGTGTATCATACTTTTTTTAATTAAATTAAAGTTTGATTAACTCGAACATTAAACTTAACTTTTTTAAGTATATTTTAGTATACGCATCTTGCCCTTAGTTTTAGGTTTGACCTCGTTATCACCAACTTACAGCCATGACTTGAAGCCATTGAATGGTCCCCGGACAAAGGATTGCATCAACTCTTTTAAGTGATACGGATTCGAATGATATAATCTACATAGTATATGTGTATCTGAGTTTAAAAGGTTAAAATTAAAAAATTTTATGAATATTTTTTAAATAAATGAAAACAAATAATAAGTGTCAGGTGTTAATAGTCTTTTTAAAATTCCGTTACCTTCAAACTATTTTTTTTTGACTCCTCCCCTCATAAATATAATCAGAATATTCAAAACTTGCGACCAGTTCTTTCCTTTTCATACTTTTCAATGGCAGTTAGCTTTTAACTTTTTGGCATTTACTGTTTGCCATTTAGGCTTTGAAAAGAAAAATAAATCTAGAAAAGAAAAGGGAGAGGGAGTGTACTTTTTAGGCTTGGGGTTTGCCCTGAAAGAGGTGTGCTATTTTTTATGCTAAATTGGGCTCATTCGAGCTTCATGCTAAAGCCCGAATTATCTACCCAAACCAACTTTGTCTTATTTGATAGGTTTGGACTTTTGAATTTGGATGCACTCTGATTATTTTTGCTTATGCAACAAATAAATATAGAAGGTTAAAGGATGATCCGAGTTCTGTACTTTTTGTGCATTTGAAATTTAGCCCTCCTACATTTTATTTTTAGAAATTTAGTCCATCTAATTTTTCAGATTTGGAAATTCAAATCCGAAAAAGACGACCTTGTAATGGAACTAAATTGAACATAGAAATTTTAACGGTGTTAACAATTGAACTTGAACTTTGACATTTGAAATGTAGGGGGCAAAATTCTTGAAAATAATAGCAAATAGAATAGTTTTCAAATGTTCGAAGAGTATAGGGACTTGAAATATATTTTATCCAATATAAAATAGTACGATCTCTGTAGTTTGGGAATTCTTACTCGAATTAGAAATTCATGTTAGAAAAATAATATATATTGGTTGAATAATATTGATGCTAAGACATGTTACTTGGTGGATAGACATGCTAATAATAAGTCGTGTCACTTGGTAAATAGACTTATTAAGTTTTGGTTTAAAATTGCATCCATCCATTCAATCATATCCATTATCTTTTCAATAAATCTTTCCGTCAAAATGTTGAATGTTTTCATCAAACGGGTTAATTTTTACATCCTCTATATAAATGAAAGATTTCCAAAACATTTCTCACACCACTCAACAACTTTGAAAACCAACATTGAAAAACGATTTTAATTTCCGGTGATAGAGAAAAGCAGGGATGTGTTCGATTGTTTACTGCAATTGTGCTACTGCTATAAACGTTTGTTGTTGTATCCTAAGAGATAGACGTCCAACGTTACTTAAGCATCAAAGAGAGGACAAATCTATCTTAAAGAAATTGTTTATACTCAACAAAAATTCTTCTGATTTTTAACTTTGTCCGATTTTAGGTTATGTTTTAATTTATTGTTATATTTTTCTTGCGGTATTCTATAATATTTGTATTACTGCACCCATTTTTTTCTAAAAAACTTAAGACTGACTCTATGTTTTAATCGAACACGTCAGACTCGTAGTTTTACATCCAAAGCGAACAGATTGAATAACGCTGCTTATACGGATCGGACGTGTGAGCATTGTCCAACTTGTGCTATTTGTGTTCCTTGTTTCTTAATGGGGATCACAAGAATCATGATTATTCCATTATTTATACGAGTGTGATGGTTGTTGTGGTTGTGGGGATGAAACATCATGGAGACGAGAGGGATTTTGCTCTAAGCATAAAGGTACATTCTAACCCAACTTATATGTTAGGATTTAGTACCATTATGAATTAATGGAGAGAATCTACATGCATGCAGCATCATTTCAATTTGTCTATGTGAATGAGAATTTATATTGGAAAGGTCGAAAACGAGTCTAATATATATTTGTTCCTACTGGGTTTTGAACTCACAATCTAAGGAAATGAGGAAATGTCAACTGAGAGCTTTAATTACCTACTCTAGAGATTGTTTATATAATATGATGTGAAAGCCTTTTCATACATTTTTTTGGTCTTAATAATTTTGACCGTAAATATGAAATATGATGCTTTGAATGGAATATTAAATATGACATGAATATATAGTATTTTGTGTTATAATTTTGGCCTTAATAATTATTATCGAATGTGGTGATTGTGATTTTTATTTGTACTAATAATTCCTTTGAGAAATTCGTAAAGACAACAAGACAATTGCAATCTTGGAGAAGGAATTGATGATGGTGGAATGAATCTCAAATTTCGTGGCATAATCCAAGAACTCATCCAGTTCTAAGTCTAGTGATATAGTCGCTACTCAGGCTCAGACTTTTAACTAAAGTCAAACGTTGTCAGTGACTACAAGATACAATGAAAAGCTTGCAGAGAAAATTTTAAAATGTGGTAATAGGAAAATGTTGTCCTATTGTTAGAGAGGATGATGTAAATGTTGCTATTGCCTTCAACGTTGCCGAGACATGGAAGTACTCATGTTGCTACCGTCTTCAACATTGTCAAGGCATGAAAGCACTTTGATTTCCTATATCGTAACTACATTCTCAAAGCCTTATTGATGCACGTTATGAAGTAGACAATATTATGAGAATGATGAGAAGTTATGAGTTATCACATAACATGTAGGGGAAGGAACATGTAGGGAAAGCTGTGTTATCAACAAATTACCTTTTAAATAAGATGTCCCTCAAG
Organism: Hibiscus mutabilis; assembly: GCA_019671005.1. Classification (NCBI taxonomy): domain Eukaryota; kingdom Viridiplantae; phylum Streptophyta; class Magnoliopsida; order Malvales; family Malvaceae; genus Hibiscus; species Hibiscus mutabilis. Next base: position 57,745,258 of record CM033715.1, read on the forward strand.
AAAAAGGAAAAAGACACCATTTGAATTATGACATAGTAGAAAACCATCCTGCAACTACTTGAAAGTGTGAGAGTGTCTTGTCAAAGTGATGACTCCTTCACCGAAGCAAATGAAAATAAGTCATAAAACGGTGAATTATATTTTCATTGACTGGGTTTACGATAACAATAACGGTAATGTTATTAATGGTGGAAAGTGAAAGAATTTTGTTACCATAGATTATCCTTCTAACATGTGTGTTTTTGTGATAATTGGTTATGTTTGTCATAGCTAGCAATGCATAACAGTTTCTTTTGCATGAATAAAAAAATCTTGAAATTCACAAGAATACGATATTAAAATCTAAAATTACCCCATTCTTTTGTTAGACTATGGGCAAGTTCAACGAAACAAACTATAAACTATGGATGAAAATTGTCAAGACTTTCAACAAGAGGTTGATGTGAGGCAGAATAAAAAAAAAAGGTAAATGGGCAAGGGTGAAAAGTCTTTTGGATCAGATTTTCTACATATATGCTAGAGGTTGAATGACTACAGAATTTCTTGGAGGATATTTCATAATGACCAAAGTCTGTGCCTACAATATGTATATATTGTGGCAAATGAGCAACATTTGGTAGAGCACAGAACATAATGGTAAGTCGAGACACATGATTCCTCGACATAATATCGTTAGACAATTGATCTCAACTGAAATTATCTCTATTGATTTTGTAAGATCAAAAGATAACACTGCGAATTTGTTAACCAAAGGTTTAAATCGAGATCAGGTTGAGAAAAAATCAAAATAAATATGACTAAAGCCCTTGAAAATTAAGGTGTTATGTGAAGGAAAACCCAACTTAGTTGACTGGAGATCCCAAGATCTAGGTTCAATGGGACAATCTACTTGCATAGACCTTGTGGAATCACAGTAGGATTCTTATCCCATAGTGACTAAAATGTAAAAAAGGTTAAGCAATGCTTTTAATGACTATTGTTTGTTTTATTAAACCAAACAACATAAGTCACCTATGTGAGAGTGAAATGGAGTCATTTCAAGAAGACTATTAGGGGTTTACGGTCGGGTGCGCGGACGGAGAGGATCGAGGATATACGTGGCAACACTAGTCTAGGTTGAAGGATTTCTTACGCGGTCGCGCAATGAAGCGCTGGAGCAGAACGCAGATGAGAGACATGGGTATCGGCTATTGGTCAGAGATGCAAGGCGTATAAGCAAACGGGGTTTACGGTCAGTCGAATCGTCATCGTTAGAGTGACGATAACAGGACAAGGGCACAATTGTGCGAGCGTATAGACGATGGAGAAGGGAACAGCGCTGGTGGGAGAAGAGAATGAATAATTAAACTTCCTTAAGGTTTAGAACATGACCTTAAAGTTTCCAACTTTTGCAGTGCAGACCCCAAATTTTAGAAAAAGGCTTAAACCAAAAAGCAACCCTCAAACTTTGCTTTATTTCTGTTTTAAATATCTAAACTATGATTTGGGCAAAATAAGTCCCTAAACTATCATTTCTAGTCACTTTTAAGTCAAAAGAAATTTATTTCGACTAATAAGATGTTGACATATCACAAAGATTTTTTTGACCAATAGATAGTTTATGGACTAAAAGAAGAAAAATGACATTGTTTAGGTACTTATTTTGACCAAAAAAAGTTTAGGGACTTAAAGTGACCAAAAATGATAGTTTAGGGGCTTATTTCGCCCAAACTATAATTTAGGTACTTAAAACAGAAAGACATAGTAAAAGGGCTACTTTTTTATTTAAGCCTTTAGAAAATTGTAAACAGATATTTAAACTTTAAATCGTACAAAATGACCTTACATTTTCAAAATTTACAAATCAGTCCCAAAAATTTAATATTACAAACAGATCCTAAATTCTGATTCCAGTATTTTTACAAATCGATTCAAAATCCCTAAAAATTAAGGTTTTCAAATTGGGGAAAAATTCAGGGTGTTACATTATATCTTTTATTATGATTAAGATTCTCTTTCGGAATATACAGGGTGCTGAGGACCCTGAATTTAATAGATATTTGAGACTTGTGATTAAGTCACAACAGCCAGATGTCATTGCTTTGATGGAGACCAGGATTAGTGGTAAGAGAGCTGATAAAATCATTTCCCGACATGGTTTCCCATATTCTTTTCACGTTGAGGCTTCAGGATTTGGGGGTGGGGGGGGGGATTTGAGTTCTTTGGAAGCAGTCAGTTAATGTGGATGTGATTACAATTTCAAGCTAATATATACATGCTATATGTGAGGATCGGTAGCTGAATCAAAAGTTCTTAGTTACATCTGTTTATGCCAGCACTGATAGGAGAAAGCGTAATGGAGTTTTGGAACAATTGTGAGCACTACAACCGGAACATGATACACCTTGCGTTCTAGGTGGCGACTTTAATGCCATTATGAGTTCCACCAAGAGAATGGGAGGATCATCATGAAGAGACGAAGTGTGTCGCAAGTATGGCGATTTTTTGCTTCATACTCAATTGAATGATTTGGGATTTCAAGGTCCTAAGTACATTTGGAGGCGTGGTTCTCTTCACCAAAGATTAGATCATTGTGCATGCAATAATAGCTAGTTTGACTTGTGGCTGACATCTCGCGTGATGCACCTTGAGCGTATGGGGTCTGACCACCGACCAATCTTACTTACGAATTCTCATTGTGGCTCCCAAAGGTAAGCTTCCCCTTTTTGATATTTAGTTGCATGGAAAAATGCCCCTAGATTTGTAGATATGATTAACGGGGCTTGGAAGGATGATACGTTGATCGGTGACAACATTGAGAACTTTTGCACTAAGGCAAGCGAATGGAACCGAGATGTTTTTGGTAGTATTGGGAAGAGGAATGCCACATTACTTGCTCGGATCAAGGGTATCGAGAAAATATTGGAGCAATCTAATTCAGGATTTCTTTATGGTTTAGAGGCAAATTTGAAGAGAGAATTCGATAATGTTTTGAGCCATGAGGAGAGTTTGTGGTACCAGCGTTCGCGTAGCCAATGGATTCAAGACGAAGACTGAAACACGAAGTTCTATCATAGAGCTACCTTGGTCAGACAAAGAAAGAATAACTATACTTCAATTACACTTGTTGATGGACAGTGGTGTGATAATCTTACTCTCATCCGAAATGGGGTGGTGGATTATTTTAATATTCTATTTCAGTATACTATGTGCGTTTCTGCAACATGGTACCAAAGGGGAAAGTTTTTAAGAATGAATGATGGGGAGCTACGAACACTCACTATGGGGATCAATGGGGATGAAGTACATAGAGTGGTGTTTGAAATGAGTCCTCTTAAGTCACCTGGAGTCGATGGTTTGCATGCAATGTTCTTTCAAAAGAATTGACACGTGGTTGGTTAGAGTGCGGTGAATTTTGTTAAAAAATGTTTCAATAAATAACCGATGCAAGATGGAATTGACTGAAGTGTTATCGTTCTTATTCCCAAAACTGAAAGGTCGGAAGCATTCTCTCAATTTTGGCCAACTAGTTTATGCACAGTGATTTACAAAACATTAACTAAGGTGATTGTTAATCACTTTTACCTCAGTGGGTTTCACAAACACAGGTGAGCTTCATTTCGGGATGATGTATTATGGACAATGTGATATTGGTTAAGGAGGTCATTCATATGTTTGATTATGGAGTGTATTAGCATTGTATCAAATGCAGGTTCTTTGGAACAACGAGTTGACGGATCGGCTCAAACCATCTCGTGGTATCCGGCAAGGTGACCCGCTATCAACATATACTTTTGGGCTATGTATGGAATGACTCTCACAAGCCATTGATGATCAAATAACTCAAGGGAATTGGTTCAAAATTCACCTGAGTAAAAATGGACCGGGTATATCACACATGTTTTTGTAGATGACTTGGTGCTATTCACAGAGGCTACGTTGGCATAAATGAGAATTATCTGTTTAGTATTGGAGAAATTTTTTTCGGCTTCTGGTCATATGGCTAGTACTGCTAAAACTCAAATATTCTTCTCCAAAAATAATAGTGTGTATATTAAGGATGAGATCGTACGTGGGTTTGGATTTGAGGAAGTACAAGATTTTGGCAAATACCTCCGAGTGCCATTGTTACATCAGAAAGTGACCAAAGCCATGTATGGTTATTTGTTACATAAAGTCCGAGGTAGACTTTCAACTTGATGTCCAAGTTGCATGGCTTCCAAAAGGCATATGTCTTGAAATTGAAAAAATGATTTGTGAATTTGTGTGGGGACATTCTTCTAGCAGGCGAGGATTGAATCTTGTTCTGTGGGAGGATATTCAACAACCTATTGCAAATGGGGAATTTGGCTTTCAAGATTTGGAGAAATATAATCAATCTTTTTTAATAAAGCTTTGATTTCAATTGATTCAAGACGAGCACAAATTATGGTTGCGAGTATTAAAGGCTAAGTATATGTGGGAAGGAGTTGTCCCTTCGACTTTGCATACGTAAAATTGCTCAAGATTGTGGACTTGCATAAATCGAGTTTGGGGGAGGTATGTCAGGGTCTTACTTGGTCCATACGGGATGGGTGCTTAGTTCATGCTCAATCAGCTCGTCACCGATGCCTTGTCCTGTAGTCTCCTTCACAGCTTCCTCGGGTCAGTAGGATCTTGATTAAATTAATCAGTATTGCAAGATGACTTTGTGCAATGAGTAATGGCAATGGTACCTCCAATGTCTCATTTGGGTAAGGATAAACTATGCTGGAAATGGGAGCCAAAGCGTGATTTTTCAGTGAGGTCTGCCTATGCGGCGATTAATGATGTACCTACTAATGACGAGGATGGAATATAGAAATTTGTTTGGAAATTGGAAGTACCACAACGCATACGAGTATTTTTGTGGTTAGCTGTTCGCGAAAGCCTCCTCACTAATGTTGAATGAGTGAAAAGGCATACGACATTGGATGCTCGTTGTAGAATATGCAAGAGAGACATGGAGGATTTTTTGCATGTTTTACGTGATTTCGAGAAGGCTCGTGGTGTTTGGAGATTGTTGATTTCTCCAAGAATGCTTCTTGATTTTAATTCTTTGCCTCTTCAAGACCGGTTCCAAGAAAATATTCGGAAGCAAAGCCAATTTTCTAGTGGACATAGTTGTTGGTCAAGTTGGTTTGCAATTGTTTGTTGGATGTTGTGGAACTGAAGGAACAAGGTCCTGTTTGATCCTGAATTTGTAGAAAGGGAGGATTTAATTACATCGAGTAGAAGGTACATGGAGGAGGTGAGGATGGCTTTAGATGGGACCCATTTGGGTTGCTTACCAGATATGAGACGAAGGCTCTTGGGTGAAGCCGAGGGAGGGATGGATGAAGGCAAATGTGGATGGTGCTGTTGATACATCAGAAGGATTTGCTGCGGTGGGTGGAGTTATTCGTTCGGATCAAGGAGATTGGCTATTTGGGTTCTCACAAAGTATAGGAATATGTTCGGTGTTGAATGCAGAGTTGTGAGCTCTCTACGACACCCTTCGCCATGCATGGAGCCTTGGTTATCGACGCATCTAGGTAGAAACCTATTGCTTAGAGGTGACTCAATGTCTTTCCAAACATGAATTGAAATAACATGGCAACACATTTATTGTAGTGCACAAGGAACTCTTGGATCGTGATTGGCTAGTTCAAGTGCGACACATTTGGCGAGGGAATAATTTAGTTGCAGATAGGCTGGCATCTATGGCTAAAAGGCAGACTTTGGGAGAAACTATTTTTGACATACCACCAACACAAGTTGTGAAGCTGGTGCAATATGATCGAGACCACAGTGGCACTGTAGTCTAAGTTTGCCTATTTAGTTCTTTTTTAATAAAAAAATATTAATTAAAATGCTCATTTAATGTCAATAAACAGCTATGTTTAATGTTCATGAACATGCTAAACTAACATCTATGTTTAGTGTTCATGAACACGCTAAATTAATACATCCGTGGACATTAAGCAAACATGTTTGTGAATATTATACGAATGATTACAAACACATTTAATCTTGAATAAACTAACATCGACAAAATTTTGAAAGTTCTTAATGAACACAAACATACTTAAAAACATATAAACGAACATAAACAAAAATTGTTCGTTTAAACTCTGTTCATTTACAATCCTAATTATAATAATAGCTCAATTAATTTTATGTATAAAAAATCTAATCGAGAAATATAATTTGAAATCATTTCAAGATTGTGATTTCCACATGCTTAAACAACAAATTTTAATTAAATTAAATGCAGACAAAATAATCTAAAAACAATTAAAACATGTTTAGCTAAGAGAATTGCCTAGATTGTGTTGTATAAAATTGCTAGAAGTTAATGTAATCGTCCATATGTTACGCAAAAGACAACCCTAAAATCGAGAAATGTTATTTAAAATTATTTTAAAGATCGTCATTTCAAGTAACTTAAACTTGTTGTTTTTATCGGCACATATGATTTTATTAAAGAAAAAATCATATAAAGTATTAACATGTACCTCATTAAAAAAACCTAATCTTAAATTGGAGAAAAATAGTTTGTTCGTTTATAATCCTAATTATAATAATAGCTCAATTAATTTTATGTATAAAAGATCTAATTGAGAAATATAATTTGAAATCATTTCAAGATTGTGATTTCCACATGCTTAAACAACAAATTTTAATTAAATTAAATGCAGACAAAATAATCTAAAAACAATTAAAACATGTCTAGCTAAGAGAATCGCTTAGATTGTGTTGTACAAAATTGCTAGAAGTTAATGTAATCACCCATATGTTACGCAAAAGAGAACACTAAAATCGAGAAATGTTATTTAAAATTATTTTGAAGATTGTCATTTCAAGTCACTTAAACTTGTTGTTTTTATTAGCATATATGATTTTATTAAAGGAAAAATTATACAAAGTATTAATATGTGCCTCATTAAAAAACCTCTAATCCTAAATTGGAGGAAAATAGTACACATGATAATATCTTGGAAACAAGAAACGACACCAACATAAGAAAGCGAAGAACCAAACATTGTCCAGAGACACTCGAAACAAACGACAATGTCACACTAATCAAACGAAACCCCAAACCAAGTCAAACAACAAACACCACGAATCCACAACACCACACTAACCAAATAATATCGAACCCATCACAACTTTGCATAATCATAACAGAGCTATGTATAGAATCTAACAAACAACCTAGACAAGCCTCCAAGCACCTCAACATCATGCCACGATTATAGCAGCCAAATTACTAAAATAATTAACACCTGAATTACCCTGAAAAGTACACTACTAAACTCCTATTCTATCTTGTAAGGCACCTACAGAAACTCATACGGCCCTCAACATACCAACATCAAAGCATCACCGAACCAATTCCAAATAAACGAAAATTCAACTTACCAAGCTCCATCACCACCATGCTTTCAATTATGTCTTCAACATTACCGTCTTCTTCTTAGTTATGCTACCTAAGCATCTGATAACCCCGGATAAAATCTCATCATGTATTATCACATGTTTCTCCTCATTACACATCGTCGCTTATCGCTCCTTGCTATTCCTCTCGATCCCTCTTATCTAATAAACACGCAATTTCTTTAACGATCACTTCTTCGTTACCAGTTGTTGAAACTCCTAGGAATTTCCCTAACTCTACTATTGCTCTCGCTTCCTTCAATAGAGCTTGCTATAACACAACACACTTAGATTCAGTGAACGAACCTCCCTTCGCCCCACTCGCCTCCGTTGCCAATGATCTGCCCTGCCCTCTCATTTTTTACACGAATGGGCATTCTCGCTTGGCAATACCACATCCAACTCGTTTCTTGCCCCTTGCTGAATGACTTGTGCCTTAACCTGAGAAGTATCAGGTAAGGGCTCCACTAGAATTGTAAGCCTAGCCTCTATAGGCCCAATCTCTCTCGGTTCTACTCGAAATTTATGGGGCAGTCTATCAAATTCAATTCTTTAACCCCAATCTTGCCTCATACTTCTCATCAAGCTCCACTCGCGATATCATACCCACATTTTCATCTGACATCCAATCCTTGGAACTTGAATAAACTTCTAAAGCTTTGTCTATGATCGTTGCTCCTCAAACCACAATTCATTTATTTTCTAGACTGGTGCAACCTCATTATCCAGCCTTCCCCGATTAACCCCATCATCTTTGGCAGTCGAGCCACATTGCTTCATATCATGTGCATCCTCCTTCGCCAATAGGTCTGTCTGATAACCCTTAAACCCATCTCTACTAGACTCATCACCCTCGCTCTCAATCTCTGACCCACAGGCACGTTCACAATAGGAACATAATTGCAAACCCGTCAACGGTTCAAAATCAACAATATAAATCTGATACGACACCCCTTGCACTTGTAACTCTAAGACCTCGTCGATATTTTCGAATTGATCCATTTCCACCAAAACATGTCCTCTTTCAAATGAATTAGGCTCTAGGAGAGAATCCTCACACATTATCAACGTCCAACATCGATGCTATATTAACAAAAGTATCTTGTGACGATAAATACATTGGGATCCCACATAGCGACAACCAAACCCTCTAATTCCCTCTATCCAACTCTGGCTTCCAAATTCCGCCCTTAGAAAACCATTTGCTTAATACCCCATTACCAAGAACCTCACACTAAGTATCACTACTTGAGAACATTAGTAATTTTCTCAATCATGCAATACGCATTAATGAGAATCCGACAATCTTCACCTCTTTCAAAGCGCGTGCGAGCGATGCAATTCCCATCGATACTCTGCACCACGCAATTGCACAATGCTGGAGAATTTCAATTTTGCCATCATCCTCCACTCTCTGAACAATTTGCTTATAACCCACCCCTTGTGAGCATCCACTCTAATACTCAATTCATCACTGTCCGCCTTCCTATTCCTCACTTTTCGCCTCCAAAAGAACTCTCATGATGCTCTGCGAGCGAAAGACACCCTCAATCTAGACCCATAAATCCATCTACCTCTAATCTCTCAATCGCCAAATTAATAAAAAAACAAAAAAATAATAAAAAAAAAAGGAAAGAAAATGCGTGGAGCATGTTGCTCCACGTTACCCCAAACAAACCACCCCTTTTGATTTTGCCTATAAATAGGCAGGGGTGCAATTAGAATGAGGCAATCGGCTGGTTGCCCAAAAGAGAGCTATGCTCTTGGTAGCCAAGGACCGGGAGCAGTGCTCTCGGTCCTAACCGGTTCGATCGGGGTCCTATTTTGGATCCGATCTAGTTAATATTTTTAGAGGGGTCGCGGTAGATCTCGGTGGGGTTCATTCGGGGTTCGTCATTCGAGCTCTAGTTAGGTATAATTTCTTCCCTTTTTATTAGTGTTGTAATTTTTATAATTTAATGAAGTATTAGTTATTTTAAAATTGTAGTCTTATTTTTTAGTTTGTATGTTTATGTTTTAGATTAGTATTTAATATGTTTTAAATTTGTGTTTTATATCAATATTTTATTTATGTTAGATTCGTTTTTATTTATGTGTTAGAATAATATTTATTTGTGTTTTAAATTAATATTTATGAATGTTAGTATTTTATTTATGTTAGATATGTTTTTATTTATGAGTTAGATTAATATTTATGTATGTATGTTTTAGAATAGTATTTTATTTATGTAGAATTTGTTTGTTATTTATGTGTTAGATTAATATTTATGAATGTTAGTATTTTATTTATGCTAGATATGTTTTTATTTATGAGTTAGATTAATATTTATGTATGTATGTTTTAGATTAATATTTTATTTATGTTAGATTAGTATTTTATTATGTTAATATTTATTTGTATTGTATTTAAATTATTTGCCATGTTTTATATTTTGCTTTCTAAGGTTGCATAATGGAATATAAATTGTCAATGCGGTGTTCTTTTACCCGAGCGTAAACGGGGCCAGTATCAGGCGTAGTGATAGTGGTTGGACGTTTACTCTCGGATAACGGGGCCTTTAAAATTTATTCGCAATTATAACCGAATTTTAAACTAATCGTCACTTTAATCCGGAAAATCTAATATTAATAAAGCGGTAATTATTAAAGTACCAATTTTTGGGCGGTGTGGGGTGCTAATCCTTCCCCATCCGTAACAAACTTCCGAACCCAATAGTTTTTTAAATCTGGTTTTATGGTGTCCGCCTACCTAAGTGGCGGTGGCGACTCAATTTTAAAATAAAATGCGTTTTTAAAACCCCACGGAATAAACATTTTATATCCGAAAAATTCACTAACACTTCAACACTTCAAAACTTTTTTTTTAGCGAAGAGGACATCGCTACGGTGGCGACTCTACTAGGGACAATTTTTTGTTTTTTGAAAACAAGAAGAGAGTCAAGCTTTTTAAAATAATTACCGCTTTATTAATATTAGAAATTTCGGGTTAAAGTGACTACTAAATTAACATTCGTTTATAATTGTGCGTTTATTTTAACGCATTTAAAATATGGCATATAAACCCGTTTTTTTTAAGTGGGGGGAAAACGCTAATGCTTTCGTGGAGATATCGCTCTCCCGTATGGGCCTAGCAAGTACCTTCGAGGCTCGAGTACCTTATGCTTTCGTAAGGATATCGTTCCTTCGTACGGGCATAAGCGAATGGGTCCCCCTGAATTGAACCCGGTTGAAAAGAGCCTATAATGAGTGATGATCGGGGGCCTTGCTACTCTTAGTAGAGGATAGCAAGGACAATTTGGGTACCTCCTAGAACCAAGACTGCATTTAGAGAACATATAGAAACCCACCCCTTTAGAGCCATGCAGATAACCTCAGGTGTTTTAGATGGGATAAATAGGGTTTTTTGTTTGTTTACCTTATTTTGTTTTATTTGTCCTTACCTTATTTTGTTTTATTTGTCCTTTTATTTATGTATTTATTATTTTTATCCGGTACTAACTCATTTTTTTGTGTTTTATTTTTATTTTTATTTTACACATACTTTTGTTGCATTATCATTGCATCCACATTACATAGAGGCGTTGATTCAAGTGGTTTGCCCTATTAGAAAATCTTTCATCATGGAAAAAAGGTGTCTTAGGAAGGACGACATCGATCCAGTCGCGCGACATCGGTTAGAGATTAATCAACAGATCTGAAGTAACAATTTGCCGAGCAAGCGTGTAATGCAAAAGTATACACACGAGACCCTGATGGTGGACATACGACGAGTTGCAAGGCGTGTGAATGACTTAGCTACCGAAGCCGCGACTCTCCGACCTTTCGTAACCCCGGACATGGAAGAAGCACCAAGGTTTATCAAGTTGCTCAGAGCTGTCGAGGAGCTAGGAGGTAGAGCTAGAGCTTATGTGTAGAACTTTGTTTTGTAATTAAGACTTTTTGTAATAGGGACTTTTTTTGTAATAGAGAATCCTTTTGTAATATGGACCTTTTTTTGTAATCTGGACCCTTTAATTCCCATGAAAGTCGTTCGAAAGGGTGATTACCAGCGGAATCAACGCCTTTATTTGCATTCATGTTGCATATCATGGTGTTGATTCAAGAACAGTTCATTAAAAGGCTTTCAAAATAGAAAAATATGTTTTGCCAGAAACGATAATATTACAGTATCAAGTTAGGTCGAGCAAAGACCAATCGCGAAAGAAGACGGTACGATAGTAAGGCACGTCGGTATGAAAGATTCATCAGTACGTCGCAAAACCCCAATTTTAAATCTTCTCATTTGACCATTTTTTTTAAAAAATCTCAGATTTTAATTTAACTCATTTAAAAAAATTTGAAAATATTATTATTTTGCTTTGAAACTTCTTCCCTCATAAAACTTTCAGAATAATAATAATAACAAAAAGAAACCTAAAAGTTTCATTTTTTAAAGTAAGTTAAAACTTTTTGATAATAAAAATGGGGAATTTTTAAACCAAATGATCCTTGAAAATTTTAATTTAAACCCAAAAAAAAGTTTTAAAGTACTCCCCTAGGATCGATAGAATCCATCATGTTTAGACGTACCCAGATCTACATAAGAAAATATATTGTCTGATGTCTTTTTCAGAAGCCACAAAAATAAAGATCACAACATCACGGTCCATAGAATAGAATAAGAGGAGAAGACAGAGTCATCCATCATCCTGAAGAAGACGTCGAGATGTGGAGCACAGGTTTTGCTTCCCGAAGTCAAGGTCTCCAGAATAAATTCAACTGTTGCCTGTAATTCATTATTAAGTTCTGGCAAATAGACATTTTCTCTATTGAAAGTTTTTTAAAGACTGTTCGAGAATCAACATCTCATTTGCATGCATTCTCGCATTTATAGGGTATTGATTCCCGAAGTGGTTCCTCAAATCTCAGAAATTGTTCATAATTGGCAAATGGTCATCTGGTCAGATATTAGAGGGCACGGATCCAGGGTTTTGTCCCAGAACAAGATCGGAGACAATAGAAGAGGAACCATCTGAAGACTTCAGGTCAGACACGGTACTGGTAATGAGCAAAGTAAAGTGCAAGAGTTGAAAGAAGTAGAGGGAAGACGTGATGAATCAGATGAATACTTTGACGAAAGGTAAGCGATCCATCAAAATGAAAGGTAAGCGATCCATCAAACCGAAAGAAGAACCGATTAAGGATCAAAATAGAGAGTGAGATAGTCATAATTCTACCTCCAAGTCAGCCAAATACTACAAATTGAACCCTTTTTGTGACCTGCACCAATAAACAGGCGGTATGTATGCTTGAGTCGGGCTTTCAAAAAATAGAGCTCGGTCCAAAAGAAACTTGAGAAGCAAGTAATGAAAATAAGTATATCTTGATTCTTGTGAGGTACACCGAACTACTCTTAATGTTCATCGACAAGAGCCTTATTACCTCGGTGAAGTCTCTAGCGAAGAGACCATCTTATCCGAGAGATTACGACACACGTGTGCTAGGCGATTACCGTTTAGGAAGTTTGGGTCATGGTATTAAGGATTCCGGGGCCCTGAGGAATGAGTTCAAGATCTTATCGCGATGAGGATTTTAGGTTTCGAAGACGGAGTTCCCCAATTCTATAGTGAGCTAACAATCACCCGAGGGGCAAAGTTGAGGAGGAATCGATATCCAGGACAAAGTTCGAGTAATACCGAAGTGGGTCACTCAAGCGAGTTAAATTTGAAGATCGGAGATAGGGGCATCCCGGAGAGAGGATATTCTTTAGAGTTCATCCAGCTCGGATAAGAGAGAGATAACTTGGATAAAATTGAATTTGCGAGAATGATCACGAAGCTTTCTGAGTGTTTAAGAATATCATATTGGGTCACCTTTAAAGAATAGATGAACGGTATTGTCCAGTTGAAAGACAACTCAGAATATTGGAAGAAGAGAAACTAGTCAAGCGAGAATCAAGTCATCATTATCGTAAGTTTGAGGGAATTGGGAATAGGCACGACAATCTCGAGAGATGAGCTACAGAATAACTTAGCCATTAACAAGAGTTTTGGAAAGTTTACAAGTTTGACAATTCAACACTCTTTTTAGTTGGAAAGACAATTCAACACTCTTGAAAGACTGGAAGATGAAGACCAAGATCTTCCAACTCGACGAAGACTCAACAAGGTGGCAGATTTGACCAACATGGATCAAGTGTTGGACTACTGGATGAAGTTAAGAAACTACTAGATGAAGTTAAGAAAGTAGGCACTATCTTATCAAGAATCGTAAATATCTAATATATGATATAATGAAACCTTTTGGCCTCAATGAACGGCGTTCTATGGGGATCACTTTTGGAATCAATACCTTATTGCATTCATGTTTATATTTTAGGATTGCATTGCATTGCTTTGCACGATCCTGGCATGTTTTGCATGACATTATCAGTACATTACATTATTATTACCTTGCATAAACTTTATGAGGAGTAATTCAAAGACCAATTAGGGTTTTATCATGGATAAAAGAATTGAAGACACTCAAAAATCAAGATTCGAGCAGTTAGAAGATGGACTCGAGAGAAAAAGAGAAAAAAAAGAAGTTTGATGCCTTTAATGCAAGAAAGCTCTGTTTGAACCTTGGTTTGGTCGTTCTTCCAGATTTCAAAGATTCCCAATAAGATGCCCCATAAGATTCACACGTGACCATATTCTGCAAAAAATAGAGGGCTGCATTGAAAAATTACCGATCCACTACTTCCCCGACAGTCTAGCAGGACCTACAGCGATATGATATGCTTTGGACCTAGCATTAAGTCGTCGGTATCTCCAGGGTACGAAGATGAAACCTGATGAAGGCTTCAAGAAACGTGCTTTGAGGTGGCTGTGATTAGCAACCCAGGTACAACCTCCCGTAGATGAAGAGAAAAGTGACTTACATGTCATCTTTCATATTTCTTCTTTAATAAGATGCTCGAGAAAATGAATGCCAACTTTGAGGACTTAATGACAGTCGGAGAGAGAAACGAACATGCACTCTGAGACCTAAGTTTAAAGACCAGACATGTCTAGGAGCAGAAGGAAAGAAAGAGATAAATGGGTACCACTTTCAAGGTTCTCGTGATCATAAGAGAAGAAGACAGGAAGATTCCTCTGAATCACTGAGAAAAATTCCTCGAACAAGTACATATTTAGAGATATTCAGAGTATTCCATATGGCCTCATCTGGTCAAGGGTTAGTACCTTACCTCCGGGCCGATAAAGATTACACCCAGCTCATCTGCCCACAGTTTTAATCCATACAGTGCATGTGAGTTCTACATCAAGGCACCGGGGCATGGCACCCAGAAATTTGAGGTTGTTAATAGAAGAAATCAAGAAGTTGGTTGACGAGGGAGTCATGACAAGAATTGATCCAGCAAGGAAAAACAATAGAAGTGGCGCAAACCTACACTACAAAGGACCAGAATGAGTTAGTACTCGGGAGATAGTCCGGAGGTCCCTATGGTTTTCCCATCAGTTCACAAAGAAATGCTCAATGCTTTGAAAAAAGAAAAAAACTCTCAAACATATATTTTTAGAATTAAAAATCACATTTCCATTTAGAAAAGTATTTTTACATTCTTGATTCTTTAAACATTTTATTTTTATAGGGTAGTTTTGTTCTCCCATATGCATATACATACATTTTTGAATGGACATATGTATATATCATTTCTATACCAGGTCCTCGAATTTTGAATGCAACAGTACATTTGCTTCAGATCCAAAGATCAACTCTAAGTTGCATATATTTAGAAGATATTGAATGTTGTGAGGATACTGTAAATGTGAGTATCTGCTAGTTTACTTAGGCTAACAGAGGAACAAAACGAGTGTTTAGACAATGGGCAGCTCTCATTTTAAGAATTTATCTTCTCAGGCATTTGTCGTTTAAGATCCTTGAAACGAAAGTTGACCCTAAACCTCTACCCTTGAAGGCATTCTCAGGACATCTGTGAATTTGACAATGAATGATATTCTTTTACTTTACTAGAAGACAGAGATGAGTCCAGACAGATTGGATACGAAGATCAGAAAATCATCAGAAGAAAGTGGTTGAAAACATGGATATGTCCAAACGAAAAACCAAAGAAAAAAAAGGCAATCGGAAGGCCGAAGCAATCCAGATCGAGTAAATATCAGAAGAGCTGCAGAGAGACAATTAAATTCGAGAGGAAGATAGCATCAATACCCAGTATAGATACGTGTTGATTCGAGGATACATTCATAGACTCGAATAAGAAGAAAGAGATTCAATGATAAAAACCCAAAATGAGCAGTCTAAAAAAGAGCAAAAAAAAGAGAAAAAGAGAAGAAAAGAAAAATAAAATAAAAAAGAAGAAGAAGAAAAAAAGAAAGAAAAAAAGAAAAAGAAAAAGAAAAAGAAAGAAAGAATATTGTATATGCTTCACACACAGATCAAACAATACAAGAACAAGACTTCAACTATGAGCAAAAGACACAAGAAATCCACATTTCAAGTAAATATCAGTTTTGAAAATCTGTATAGAAGCTCGAATTGAAGCCAAGTCAAGACAAGTCAGCCCGAAGATTGCCAATTTTGAAGAAGAAAATGAACTCTATGGTGAAAACCCGAAAACTGACAGTCTAGAGTGATCCAAAAAAGGGAAGCAATAATGGGCATATCCAAGTTACACAAGTACAGAAATACTGTTCCACTTAACCATAAACCAAAGGCCAACATTACAAGCCCCAAAGACCATTCTGGTCACCCATAGATATCCAAGTTGAATGGGAATGTCTTCATATTTCATTCCGCCTATAAGGGTTAACTTTGCTTCAAGGAACGTCAAACTTCTAAGTGCTTGATCGACACCCAAATGAGGGAAGGATAGGGCATGGTGAGATAGTGAGATTAAGAGTGCCACCTTAAACGGGGTAGAAACTAGGTAGGGTTGTTCCTCTCAAAAGCCTATTAGACCAGAAGAAACTATATATTGGCATATATCTCCACAATGGTCAAGATCTTCTAAATATGCACTTCATTAGAGTTGATCTCTGGCAACTTGAAGCAGATGCGCTATGGTGTTTGATATTTCGGGGGCAAACAAGTTTTAAAAGGTTTGACATTTTTCCCAAAGTTTTGATGTTTACCATTTCCTCCAAACATTAGTTTTTAAAAAATGTTTGGCAATACACTTCGAATTTTGTTTACCATTCTCCAAGCATTATTTTATAAAAAAAATATTTGGTCCTTAAAAAAGAAGAAGAAAAGAAAAAGATGTTTACCATTTGTTCCAAACAATGTTTTCAAAATGTTTGGTATCCCGTCCAAGTTGTGATTTTCAAAATGACTGTTATCTTTTCAAACAATCATTATTTTTTGAAATATACACAAGTAAATTGCCTTTTGCATTACTTTATAAATGAATGATGATGAGATTTAAAGCATAGGGACTGAGAGTTAGTTCCCGTCGAAGTGCTACGAGAAGATCAAGGATGAGCTCAGGGGATGGAAACATTTTGGCTCACCCTGGTGACTAGAAATAGATCAAGGCTTTGTATGATGGGTTAGAAAATTCAAAGCAGTGGAGCCCGTGGTTGAATGGGGCAACGCCAAGCGAAGAAGATGACAATGGTTCTTATAAGAATAATATAAGAACCAGAGGATCATTTATGAAGACAACTGATAACCCTGAAGACAAGAAAGCCTTTCGCACAAAAGGTTTAAAAGCATGTTCAAATGAGGATTTAAGAGCCTACAGTGAAGAAGTAAAGAGATGAAGAAATCTGAGGAGCGACCTTTCAGGGTGTAAGACTTTAGAACAAAAAAGGGGCTGAAAGAAAAATGAAAAAAGAGAAAGAAAGAGAGGGAGAAGAAAAAAGAAAAGAAAAAGAAAAAATAATAAGAAATTGAAGGAAAAAGAAAAAAGAAAAAAGAAGAAAAGAAAAAGAAAATAAGAAGAGAGAAAAAAAGAAAAAGAAGAGAAAGAAAACATTACCTTGCAAGCATCATATAGATAGGGGCATGTCAATTTTTGCTTGTTTTGGACAGGTACTTGAAGAATTATCAAAGAGTATTAAGAAGTGGATTTCGTTAAATGAAGAAAGAGTTTGGCAGCCACTTTCGGCGTGAGTCCCTAAAATTTGAAGAAAATTTTGGCAGCCACCTTCGGCGCGAGTCCCTAAAATTTGAAGAAAGTTTGGCAGCCACCTTCGGCGTGAGTCCCTAAAATTTGAAGAAACTTTTGGCAGCCACCTTCGGCGTGAGTCCCTAAAATTTGAAGAAAGTTTGGCAGCCACATTCGGCGTGAGTCCCTAAAATTTGAAGAAAATTTGGCAGCCACCTTCGGCGTGAGTCCCTAAAAATTGAAGAAAGTTTGGCAGCCACCTTCGGCGTGAGTCCCTAAAATTTGAAGAAAATTTTGGCAGCCACCTTCGGCGTGAGTCCTTAAAATTTGAAGAAAGTTTGGCAGCCACCTTCGGCGTGAGTCCATAAAATTTGAAGAAAGTTTGGCATCCACCTTTGGCGTGAGTCCATAAAATTTGAAGAAAGTTTGACAGTCATTTTCGGCGTGAGCCCCAAATTAAAGAAAGATTGGCAGCCATTTTCGGCGTGAGTCCCCAAAATTTGAAGAAAGTTTTGGCAGCCACTTTCGGCGTGAGTCCCTAAAATTTGAAGAAAGTTTGGCAGCCACCTTCGGCGTGAGTCCCTAAAATTTGAAGAAAGTTTGGCAGCCACCTTCGGCGTGAGTCACTAAAATTTGAAGAAAGTTTGGCAGCCACCTTCAGCGTGAGTCCCTAAAATTTGAAGATCGGTAGCCATTTCCCAAATCTGAAGAAAGGTCGGTAGCCATTTTCGGCGTGAATCCCAAAATTTGAAGAAAGATTTCGGCAGCCTTAGCAGCGTAAGTCCAAAAAAATCGGCAGCCATAACAGCGTGATGCCCATATGTTAAATCCTTCGGGTCATCGGTAAGTCCTTCGGGCATGGTGTTAAGTCCTTCGGGCCACCAGTAAGTCTTTCGAGCCTGGTGATAAGTCATTCGGGCATGATGCGGCAGCCTTAGAAGCGTAAGTCCAAAGATATCAACAGCCTTGTAAAAAAACGATGAAAATGAGATAGAAAAAAAAGAGAGAAAAGAAAAAGAAAAAGAGAGAAAAAGTGCCGAAAAAGAAGGAAAAGGAAAAAAAGAAAAAAAATCGAAGATAAATGTTCTATATAGAAAGGGCCTATATTTTCAAGCTCCCGTAGCAAGAGGTTCTATGTAGGAAGAATCCGCCGCTTCGAGGCTTCAGGAGTTGAAAGTTTTGTATAGGAAGAGCTTGCAGCTCCAGGGTGAAGACTAGCAGTTCTATATAGGAAGAACTCCCAGCCGAAGGAATTCACCCATGACACACAAGGTTTTATATAGGAAAACCTGTTGTGTTGAAAGCGAAGAGTCTTATATAGGAAGGGCTCCAGCTTCACTGCATTTAGAGTGAAAGATTCTATATAGGAAGAACCCGTAGCTCTAAGATTTGAAGTTGAAAGTTTTATATAGGAAGGGCTTGCAGCTCGGGTGAAGACTAGCAGTTCTATTCTATATATGAAGAACTCCCAGCCGAAGGAATTCACCCATGACACACAAGGTTTTATATAGGGAAAACCTGTTGTGTTGAATGCGAAGAGTTTTATATAGGAAGGGCTCCGAGCTTCACTGTCTTAGAGTGAAAGATTCTATATAGGAAGAACCCGTAGCTCCGAGATTTCAGAAGCTGAAAGTTTTATATAGGAAGGGCTTGCAGCTCTAGGGTGAAGACTAGCAGTTCTATATAGGAAGAACTCCCAGCCGAAGGAATTCACCCATGACACACAAGGTTTTATATAGGGAAAACCTGTTATGTTGAAAGCGAAGAGTCTTGTATAGGAAGGGCTCCGAGCTTTACTGTCTTAGAGTGAGAGGTTTTATATAGGAAGAACCTGTAACTCTGAGATTTCAAAAGCTAAGAGTTCTATACATGAAGGACTTGTGGCTCCAGGGTTTGAAGACTAACAGTTCTATATAGGAAGAACTCACAGTCAAAAGAATCCGTCAGTAACGCATAGAGTTTTATATAGGAAGGACTCCAAGCTTCACCGTCTCAGAATGAAAAGTTCTATATAGGAGGGACTCATAACTCGAGGCTTCAGAGTGAAAGGTTCTATGTAGAAAGAGCCTATAGCTCCAAGATCGGAAGGTGACGAAGCTCTATATAGGAAGAACTTACGAGCCTGAAGATTCAGCTAAGGAAAAGCGAACAGTTCCAGAAGAACACGTGATTCCGAAGCCAAAGACAAGGAAGTGGGTTAAAAATGAGTGCTTTTGATCTTTGCTTTGTCCTCGTTTCACAAGAACAAGCAAAGAGGGGCAACTGTAATCACTCATTTTTGACCAGGTTTTAGTGTTATTAGTATTATTTTAATAATAATATTATTAATATAAAATTAATAATAAAAAAATAATAATTAAAAAAAGGAAAGAAAATGCGTGGAGCATGTTGCTCCACGTCACCCCAAACAAACCACCCCTTTTGATTTTGCCTATAAATAGGCAGGGGTGCAATTAGAATGAAGCAATCGGTTGGCTGCCAAAAGAGAGCTATGCTCTCGGTAGCCAAGGACCGGGGGCAATGCCCACGGTCCTAACCGGTTCGATCGGGGTCCTATTTTGGATCCAATCTAGTTAATATTTTTGGAGGGGTCGTGGTAGATCTCGGTGGGGTTCAGTCGGGGTTCGTCATTCGAGCTCCTAGTTAGGTATATTTTCTTCCCTTTTTATTAGTGTTGTAATTTTTATAATTTAATGAAGTATTAGTTATTTTAAAATTGTAGTCTTATTTTTTAGTTTGTATGTTTATGTTTTAGATTAGTATTTAATATGTTTTAAATTTGTATTTTATATCAATATTTTATTTATGTTAGATTCGTTTTTATTTATGTGTTAGAATAATATTTATTTGTGTTTTAAATTAATATTTATGAATGTTAGTATTTTATTTATGTTAGATATGTTTTTATTTATGAGTTAGATTAATATTTAGGTATGTATGTTTTAGAATAATATTTTATTTATGTAGAATTTGTTTGTTATTTATTTGTTAGATTAATATTTATGAATGTTAGTATTTTATTTATGCTAGATATGTTTTTATTTATGAGTTAGATTAATATTTATGTATGTATGTTTTAGATTAATATTTTATTTATGTTAGATTAGTATTTTATTATGTTAATATTTATTTGTATTGTATTTAAATTATTTGCCATGTTTTATATTTTGCTCACTAAGTTTGCATAATGGAATATATAATGTCAATGCGGTGCCCTTTTATCCGAGCGTAAACGGGGCCAGTATCAGGCGTAGTGATAGTGGTTGGGCGTTTACTCTCGGATAACGGGAACTTTAAAATTTATTCGCAATTATAACCGATTTTTAAATTAATCGTCACTTTAATCCGGAAAATCTAATATTAATAAAGCGGTAATTATTAAAGCACCAATTTTGGGCGGTGTGGGGGTGCTAATCCTTCCCATCCGTAACCGACTCCCGAACCCAATAGTTTTCAACTCTCTGGTTTTATGGTGTCCGGCCTACCTAAGTGGCCGGTGGCGACTCCAATTTCTAATATAACATGTTTTTCAAAACCTCCACAGATAAATATTTTTATATCTGAGAGACAACTAACACTTCGAACACCCTGTTTTTTAGCGAAAGGGGGATATCGCTACAACTAGCGCAAATGAATTCCTAACAATTTACCCACAAACCCTCAATCCATCATGAATCAATGCCTCAACTGCGATAGAATAATTGTAAAAATAACAACGGTTAAAAGGAACTTAATGTATCTTGAAGCAACGCCGGATGCTTTTGCATTTTCTCACTTATACTTGTTACAAGATGAATTACATATCTAATCAAATATATTTCAATTAATTTAAAGCATAAATATAATATAAAAATACACATTTAATCCAATAAATTATACAATAAATCGTCTGATGAATTATACATTTAATATAATGAGTTGCATGAAATGAAATTAAACTTATAAAGTTTTAATTTATAAGTATTTCAATTAATTTAAAATATAAATATAATATAAAATTATACATTTAATCCAATAAAATTATACAATTAATTGTCTAATTAATTATACATTTTATCTAGTGAATTGCATGAAATGATATTAAACTTATAAAGTTTTAATTTATAAGTATTGACCAGCCTCGATTAATAAAATTATGAATTTAATTAAATTAATTATATAATTAACCGAATAATCATTGATGAAATTGTACAATTAATCTTGTTAAAAAATTGCACCTGGAGAAAAAAGTGAGGAATGGAGTTGATGGAGCAGCTTAAGGGAAAATGTGACTTTGTGCAGGCTTGACAGGGTGCTTGTGTCTGCTGAAAAATTTCAATTGTTACCGGTTTGAAACTTGAAGCTCTGCCTAAGTCACTTTCTGATCACAATCCAATAGCATTGAAGGTTGGAATTTTTACTGCTGGACCAAGGCCTTTTAAAATTTTCAACCATTGGGTGGATGATGCAAATTTCAATTCCGTGATTTTGGATTTCTTCAACAAGACAAGAGGATCGGGCATTAGTAATGTGCTTAGGGGATCAAAAAAGAGTATAAAGGAATGGGTGTTAAAGGAAAGAGGTACTAGTCTAAAGGCTCAAATAAAGTCAACAGAAGAAAGGATTCAACTGTTGGAGTCACAATTGGCAAACAGTGACCAGGTGATGCCATCCATTCAAAAATTGCTCTTCTTAGAGCCAACTTATGGGACCTATTCAGAAAAGAGGAAAGAGAGTGGAATCAAAAGTCAAGAAATCAATGAATTATTGAGGGAGACAGAAACACAAGATTTTTTCATCTGATTGCGTTGATGAGAAGAAGCAAGAATTGGATTAGCAGATTAAAGGTGGACAATAATTGGGTTATTGATGCTCTGTCGATTCGAAAGGCTATAAAAGATCATTTTTACGAAGTATACAACTCTGACCCGACATTGAAGCTAGTAGATTTGGAATGCAGTTTTAAAAAATTAACTACTACCTCATGTTGCTGGCTAGAGAGGAGATTTGAAGAAGAAGAAGAAGTATGGGATGTTATCAGTATGGCAAAATCGAACAAGTCTTCGGGACCAGACGGGTTTAATTTGGGATTTTTCAAGAAATATTGGGCGATCTTAAAAATAGATTTACTGGCATTCCTTCAAGATTTTTGGGAAGGTAAAGATTGGGATACGAGCATCAACCACTCGTTTATTAGTTTAATACCGAAGGTCCAAGCTCCGAAAAGTGTGGATGAATTCAGGCCAATTAGTCTTGTTGGAGCTACCTACAAGATTTTAGCTAAAATTCTTGCAAACAGATTGTCACAATGTATGGAGGAGATCACTAGCGAAAACTAGTTTTCATTTACTAAAGGTAGGCAAATTTTAGACTATGTTATGGTTGCAAATGAAGTCCTCGACTATGTTAAAAGGAGAAAGCTCGAAGGGCTTGTTTTTAAGGCTGATTTTCGTCGTGCTTATGGTACTGTTAGTTGGGAATTTCTGGATTTGATGTTTGTAAATATTGGTTTTGGGGAGAAATGAAGAAGATGGATGCTCTCGTGTATTTCAACAGCTTCTATATCCATTCTAGTGAATGGATCCCCCACTGATAGTTTTAATATTATGAGAGGAGTGAGGCAAGGGTGCCCCTTGTCGCCCTTTTTATTCAACATCGTGGCTGAAGGACTTAGCTCGATCCTCGTAATGACATCAAATAATGGGTTCTTTAATAGATTCAAAATCGGTCGTGAGGACTTAGAAGTGACACATCTTCAATTCATCTTCAATTCGCTGATGGTTTAATTATTTTTTGTGGAGCGAGCTTATCGTAGATCAATAATGTTAAGAGAATCCTTCGCTGTTTCGAACTAGCATCAGGCTTAAAGTTGAACCTTAAAAAATCAGCGTTGTTTGGGTTTAATACCGAAGGTACAATGGTGGATTCATGGGCATTCAATCTGAATTGTATTAGTGGGAAACTCCCAACTAATTATATGGGTTTACCTTTAGGTTGTTCGAAGAACTCCCCTTCTTTCTGGAGGCCAATTCTGGAGACGCTTAAGTGTAAACTCACCCCTTGGAAAGCAAATCTATTATCTTTCGGGGGGAAGAATCACCTTAGCTAAATAGGTACTTGCTAATCTCCCAATCTACTATTTATCCCTCTTTCGGTTACCTAAATCCGTAGCTAGGGAGCTTAATAGAATGGTGTGCAATTTTATCTGGGTGCATCTGAAGGTAGAAAAATACATTGGGTAAGATAGGAGATTCTATGTCTCCCTAAACAGTTTGTGGGATTGGGATTGGTTGATTTCAAGGTGAAAATGCAGCTTTGCTATACAAATGGATTTGGAGTTATGGCTGTGAGAAAGATAAGTTATGGAGAAGGGTCATAAACGCCAAATACGATCATAATAGCAACAACCTTCTACCTACTAATGTAATTAGCCAAAAAGGATGCATATGGAGGGACATCATTAGTCCTTTAAAGCCTTCCAGAGCTGCCTCAGACCTTTTTGTTTCAAATATTCTGTTTCGTGTTGGGGATGGTAAAACCTTGGATATTTGGTCCTCGAATTGGGTAAATGGTTCGTGTTTGAAAGCCTTGTTCTCACGCATATATGCCATTGCTTCGAACAAAACTAGTAAAATAGCATTGTTTGGTTACTAGGAGAATAATGTGGAGGTGGAAGATCCTTTTGCACATGCCCCTTTTAGACTAGGAACAAGAAGTGTGGGAGGTATTTCTTTCTATTCTCACTGATTGTAAAGTCAGAAACCTACATTCAAATTGCATTAGGTGGTCAAAATCCTCTTCTGGTCTCTATTCGACAAAGGAATATGTGAATACCTGTGGCACTCATAGAAGAGCGGTGGATAAATGCCAGAAATTAGTCTGGAATGGGCTGACTCCATTTAATGTTGAATGCTTTGCGTGGAAAAACATCCATGAAAGAATTTCTTCAAAGTGTGAGCTATCAAAGAGGGGTGTGGAGATTGGAGATGATAATAGTCACACATTCTTCCACCAATTGGAAAAATTTACTAATCACTTACTCTTTTCTTGTGTCTTTGCATGGAAGTTTTGGTGCAGGTAGTGTGCGAATTGGAATGCTCAATTTGTAGCCCCTATGGGCGGAAAAGAATTCCTAGAAGCTTGGACTGGTTGTTGCCTCTCTCTTGAAATTGAATCGCTATGGTTGATGGCTTTCTTCGCCATATTCTAGACCCTATGGCTATGTCAAAATGAGGTAATATTTAGGGGTAAATTATTAAATGATGATGATGTATTTAATCTCATGTTAGTCAGGATTGGCATGTGGTACTGAGCGAAATGGCCTGAACATAGCTTGCCATTAAATGATTTCATCCTAAATTTAGCTGGGTGGACATTACCAGTCCAAGTAAAGAATATGACAAAGGATTGAGGTTGGTATGCCCCATTTGCTGGCACATTGAAGTTCAACACTGATGGTGCAGTTATGGGACATCTGGAGAAGCTGGATTTGGAGGCATCCAAAGGAATAACTTGGGTGAAACGATTGTGAAATCCTCAAATTCTATTGGCATATCAGACCCAACCATAGTTGAACTAGTAGCCATAAAGGAAGCCATTTCGATCTTCACCAGGATTAAATGGAGAACATCGCTACATCTAATAGTAGAATCAGATTCTAGCATTGTGGTATATTAGCTTAAAAAATTTCATTGTACTTCGTCTGCCTTTAAAGAGCTGGTGTTGCAATGCAAAAAAGAGCTCAATAAGATTAGCTGGGAAATAAACTCTATTGGAAGGAATCAAAACGTTGAGGCAGATAGGCTTTCAAAAATTATCATAAACCGAAAAGAAAGACTACTGGAATGTGGATCAGTTGTTGAAAAGGGGGAAGCCATTACTAATGTTCCCTAGGTGTTTTTTCACGAAGAACCAGATCAGTTGAGAGAAAGTGGAAAAGCAGCATTTGAATTAAGACTTGCTCAGTGTTGTGGTATGAAATATCTGTGGCAAATTGCCCTGATTGTAGTGATTTATGGTGGTTGTCCATGTGATGAAACTGCTGCACTCAAGCTTGCAATTATATTGAGGGGGACACTCTAGTTTGGGTTGGTGGTTACTGGTTGGCTTTTGAAAGGATGGGAGACATATGGAGATGGATATGTTATTGCGATTGCCAGTGTATCTGTTTTGGCACTGGCAATTCAATTTTGAACGATTTGTTTTGGTGTGATGGCCAGACTATGATTTTTGTAATGGTTATATTACCGACATAGATACGGTGTATTTTTTTCCCCTCCATTTAAGTTTAGTGAGGTTTTTTAATGAAGCATGTATCTATGGCATATTGTATGACGCTTCTTAATAAATCATATAATTTTAATCTTTAAAAAAACCGTCTAATTAATTATAAAGTTTTAATTTTACGTATTAAAGTATGTGGTCTATTCAATTGTACAAATCTAATGAACTATACATTTAATCTAATGAACACATGAAATTACAATAAACTTTTAATTTATTTTCTTAAACAATATCTACCTAGATAGAAGGGAAGGAGAAATTTACTCATAATTAATCATACACTCATTGATCGAACTGAATCAATGTAAATACAAAAATAATTACATTGAACTTATTGACCCAAATTTATGAGTATCCACTAATTTCACTTAATCATTTTTTGAAATAAATTATGCGCATTATAATTAATTATATGCATATTATACTTACAATATTCATTGAGTATTGTTATATGAAGTAAAAATAAAACTTCGATACAATTTCACTCAATTATTTGATCGAATTGAATCAATTTAGAGATATAGTTTAGGTTAATGAGTTTAGCTTTTAGGGTTTAGAATGTTAAAAGAAGAAGCCAAGTCAGTTAATTAGTTGAGCCACAGTTAATCAGTTGGGCCGTTGTAACTGTTTTTCCCATTTGGTTATAACGTTTGAGCTATATGAGACAGTGTATTGGGTTTGTAACCCACATGATCTGTATTTTTGTATTTTCAACTATTATTCTTTAATAATACAAAATACATGATTCTCCTTCGACTATCTAAAGTCAAAATCCCTAACTGTTCATAGCAGTTACATTTCATTGTCTTCCTCAATGAGTTCATTGTATGTTTCACATGATATCATTCGTTGTGCTCGTCGATCTTGAGTGATTTCTGGTGGAAGTGCAGTCCTGTTCACCTCAATGCCTGCAACCGGCGATGAATCGATTGAGAATCGTCTTGATTCTCTTTCGATAGATGATGGAATTTCTGCTTATGCTTTTGCCAACAAACAAATTAGTGTCAAATTAGATGATGATAACTTTCTCTTCTGGCGGTAGCAAGTCAAGCTCCTGGTTCGTGGTCTTGGATTGGAACATTTTCTTGATGAGGATACTCCATTGCTGACGAAGATGATTGTCGATTCCGGTGGTGAACGAGCGATAAATCCTGCATATCTGAAGTTTATTAATCAGGTCAACTCTCTCGCCTCGTGGTTATTATCTACGATCAATCCTCAGCTTCTTCCACACTTTGTGGGCTCTGAATCTTCTGTTGCCATCTAGAGTGCCGTTTGTCAGCGTTACTCCAAGCTCACAACCACCAAACTCATGCACCTACACTGTCATTTTCTCTCACTCAAGAAAGGTACACTTTCCATGACGAATTACACTTCTCAAATTAAGGATTTACTTGCGAACTGTGGAAATCCTATATAAGTGATTGAGCAAGTGGCCACAGTTCTTAATGGATTGCCATCTGAGTTTGAACCTACTGTGGCGGTTCTTACGGCTAGTAAGGAACCATACACCTTTGATGTTGTTGTTTCCTTACTTGTTGATGATGGGGTTCACATTAATGATCCTCTTTGCCTTCCGGTTGGAATCAACAATACCACCTATAAACATTTTGAAGATACTGTAGAGGAGGTTCAATATTGGCAACGATGGTCTCAATTTGATGGCAATTACTGAGGAGTTTTTCGTGCACCTACTGGTGGGAGGTAAAAGGAAGATCCGAGCCTCAGTGCTAGATCTGTGGAAAATTTGGCCATTTAACTAACATGTGTTGGTTTCGGTTCAATCACAATGTCAAGGGCAGCCAATCAAGGAACACTGATGCCCAAGCTCATACATGTTGTTGTAATCATAAGTCTTTTCCAAAACATTCTTATACTCCTTATGTTGCTGAGAATACCACTACTAATGTGCCTGTTGAGACTGCTCAGGTAAATGCTCTTCATGCTTCGATTGGTTCAGCTTGAACCAAGTGGTTCCCCGACTTGGGAGCCACTCATCATGTGACTAATGACCAGGCTCACTTGCATATTGGACAACAATACACTGGACAGGGTAAGGTCTATATAGGTGATGGTTCTTCACTTTCCATCTTTAATATAGGCCAACATACTGTATATTTTTTAAATCGACATTTAATTCTTGATCAGCTTCTGCATGTACCTCAGATTACAAAAGAATTACTATATGTGTCCAAGTTTTCTACTAATAATGTTGTATTCTTTGAGTTTCATTTAACATGCTGCTATGTGAAAGATGAAAGAATAGTTTCAGTACTGTTGAAAGGGTCACAAGATCAAGGTCTCTTCCAGTTTCAGTTTCCAGCATCTGAACATGTTTCAGCTTCTATTTCAATTCTTGCTTGCACAGCTTCAAGGCAAGATAGCACTGATTACCAACTACGGCATAGAAGGTTGGGGCATCCTGCACCCGAAGTTGTGAGTTCAGTATTAAATAAACAGTTTACGGTAGGTAAGAATTCCATTTGCAATGCTTGCCAACTTGGCAAAAGTCATGTCATACCTTTTCATTGTTCTTCTATTGTCTACTCTAAGGCCTTTCAATTAGTTGAGGTTGATGTTTGGGGTCTTGCACCAGTAGTCTCTGATGGTTACTTTAACTATATTTGATTTGTAGATCTTTACAGTAGGAATACATGGGTGTACCTACTTAAGAATAAATCTGCTGCTCTTATTGCTTTTCGAATGTTTTATGCCATAGTTCAGACTCAATATTTTGATAAACTGCTTGCTGTGCAAACTGATGGAGGGGGAGAATTTCGTTTTCTTGAAACTTTGTTTGGACAACTAGGTAAACAACATAGAGTTACTTGTAAGAACATCTCAGCAAAATGGTGTTGTTGAAAAGAAACATAGGCATATAGTTGAATCTGCTTTAACACTTCTTGCTCAAGTACCCCTCCCCTTAAAGTTTTGGTCCAATGCTGTGTTGAGTGCAATTTATCTTATTAATAGGCTCCCAACAAAAGTGCTTAATGGTTTGTCTCCATTTCAAACTTTATTTGGTAGAACCCCTGATAAGTTTTTGAGAGTTTTTGGTAGCCTTTGCTATCCTTATCTCAGGCTTTACAATAGGCATAAATTAGACTTCCGATCCAGGCCTTGACTTTTCTTGGGATATTCTCCCAACACCATGGTCATCAGTGTTTGGATAGAAGCTGTGGCAGGATGTTTGTCTCCAGGCATGTTGTCTTTAATGAAGGAGTGTTTCCAGCTTCAACATCAAATTCCGTTTTCTCATCTACTGCAGCTTCATCATCAGATTTTCAGTCTTCTCCATTGGTGGTACAAAACTCAAGGGGTTTCTTGAAGGCTTAGGTTTCAAGGCATCCAACGCAGATGCAGCCCTTTTTGTTTACAAATTAGTCGATGTGTATACATACATTGTGGTATATGTGGATGACATCTTGCTTACTGGCTCTTCCACTCAACACAGAGAATTATTTAGCTGCTACATCAAAAAAATTCTCTTAAAGACCATGATAATTTGAAATTTTTCCTTGGGATTGAGTTTAGGTTTGTCAATGGTGGTTTGTTCTCAACTCAAAAGAAATATATTGTGGAACTATTGGTAAAGACTGACTAACGTGACTTAAACACAGCTGCCACATCCATGGTTATTTCCTCTAAATTAACCAAGTGTGACGGTCCTCCACTTACGGATGTGCATGAGTACGAGAGTATTGTGGGGGCTTTATAGTGTCACACTCGTCCAGACATCAATTTTCCCGTAAATAAGGTCGCACAATTCATGCAACAGCCCTCTGATATACATTGGTTAGCTGTAAAGAGAATATTGAGGTACTTGCGAGGTACATTGGATTGTGAACTTTGGTTTTCTCCTCAACCCGACCAGAACCTAAGTCTCACTTCTTTCTCGGATGGTGATTGGGTAGTTACCCTGATGTCCGCCTGTCAGTATTTGGCTATTGCACTTCTCTTGGTCTACACTTGCTTTCTTGGAGCTCTTGCAAGCAAAGATTTGTGTCACGGTCAACTGGTGAAACAAAATTTCGTAGTCTTGTTGATGCTGCTTCTGAGCTCATATGGCTAACAACAATACTGAATGACATAGGAGTTGAGTCTAATGATATATCCACATTCTAGAGTGACAATACCAATGTAGTAGCCATGTCTACCAACCCTGTTACGCATGCTCCCAGGGTTTGAGAGTCAATTATGTACCGGCTTGTGATCAGGTGGCTGATATTTTCACCAAGCCAATTTCCATTGCCAAATTTGAGAAATTTTGGCATCAGTTGGGTGTTCGACACTTTTCTGAGTTGGAGACTTGAAGAAGCAAGGGAAATGTTAAAGGAAGAAGCCAAGTCAGTTAATTAGTTGAGCCACGGTTAACCAGTTGGATAGTTGTAACTGTTTTCCCATTTGGTTATAACGTTTGGGCTATATAAGAGAGAGTATTGGGTTTGTAACTCACATGATATGTATTTTGCATTTTCAATTTAGTCTTCTTTAATGATACAAAATACGTGATTATCGTTTGACTCTCTAAACTCAAAATTCCTAAATGTTTGTACCAGTTACATTTCATCGTCTTCCTCAATGAGTTCATTGTATGTTTCGCATAAAATTTAAGATTTATGGTTAGAATTAAAGATTTAGGGCTTAGATTTTAAGGTCAAGAATTTAGATTTCAGTTTTTAAAGAATTAATATGCATTCTTGTATAATATTTTTTTACACGTGTATAAAAAATTTACTCATTATGTAATGATATATTGTATAAGAGAAAAACTTTGATTTACACGCTTGCGTAAACTAATGTTTATACAAATTGTCAAATTCGAAGTTTAAGGGTTTAGTTTAGGGTTTATGATTTAAGAGTTTAGAATTTAGGGTTTAGTATTAAAATTTAGAGTTTAAAGTTTATGCTTTAGAGTTTTAGATTTATGATTTTAGGGTTATAGATTTAGATTTTAGTTTGTATTGTTAAAATAAAAAGGGTTGTGTAATTTTTTTACATATATTGTGTATCAAAATGTAACTTTTGTATATATTATAAGGGTAAACTACGTAAATGATCATCGAACTTTTAAGGCACTTTTATTTTGGTCATCAAACTTTTAAAACTTGTGTAAAACATAAAGAAACGTAAATCATGTGAAAGAAAACCACAATGAATTGATATGTGAAGAAATTAAGCAAAACATATAATATTTATTGAGATTGAAACATAATAGAGTATTTGCCTGAGTTGGTGTAACATGTTATCAGACATCAACTCGATAAGAAAATGGTTAAAAGATCAAAATAAATAAAATAATAATGTTTAATATAAGAGTAATTTTGTCCTTCAACAAATTTATGTATTTTCAAAAATTAAATAGCTTAGTCAACGATTTCTAGAGCAGATTGTTAAAAGCTTTCAGTTGACAATACATTATCCTCTCTTCCTTAAGTTGCAGGTTCAATACTTATTATGAGCAAAATTTCCCTACCCTTCTTAGGTAGAAATTGTTTTAAAAAAATTAAATAGCTTAAACTACAACTTAAAAGAAGGCCAAATTCTTCTATTAGTTATTGTACCATGTGTAAGTTGTGGATTTGATACATGTACTATAGTTTAGTATTTTTAGTTTATGTGCTTTTCAAATTTTAAAATTTCAATTATGACCAAACATTAGTTATTAAATCTATTACATTAAATTCTGCTATTAATCTCTATATTATGCATAAGTTGTAGATCTAGTTCATGTTTTCCAATTTGATTATTTCACATCATTGTAATTTAGTCATATTATTCCTATATCATTTGTATTAGACTGAAATTTCAAAATTTTAAAAATAAAAAAGACTAATATCGACCAAGTTAGAGCACATTGATTACAACTATAATCTATATAAAGTACGGGAACTAATGACGAAATTTGACCACAAAAAGGTCTTAAAATAGACGAGTGGTTAAATGCAAGGGCGACTCTAATTGGGTCTTGGATTATAAGACATTTTACTCCATAAAATTACAAATATTGTATATAACTGATCAAATTGATTAATCAATTTTTCTTAAAACCGTGGATCGTAATTGAATCGAAATAATTTGTATGTTGAACCAATATAATTTAGTTTTGATATGGCAATGGTTTTAATGTTTAAAATGTTTTTAATAAATTTTTAAGTATTGAAATAACTCAAAAATACTAAGTTGACAAGAGCAATTGATCAAAATGACATGTTTTCAAAATGCCATTTTGGGCTTTAAGTACCGGTACAACTTGAATGCATACCGGTATGGCTTTCAGTACTAATACTAAGTCAACTCAGTACCAATACAATACCTTCGAGTATCAATGCACCCATTTTAAAATTCTACAGTGAGCTATTTCAGTACCGATACCACCATCAATACCGATACCTTATTCCTCGTACCGATACTCACTATTCTAGTTTTGGTACGATATGTAGTACACAACGACTATTTTCTATTTTGAACAGTTCCTGATACAACCCTTCTAGTACCAATACCAACAGTTGCCCAAGTGCATTTAGTGCGGGAAAAAATCTTTTCCAACGGCTATAATCAAGTCTCCAACAACCAAAACAGTTAGAAATCAACGAGTGAGTATATAAGCAAGTCTCTAAAGCTTTTACAACAACAAGACAACATTCGCAAAGCATCCAATCCAAATACAAAGTATTTTAGAGATTTATTGTCAAAATTCTTGTAAGAACACTTGAGAGTGATTTCATTGTATTATTATTTGTAAGTGTTTGGGGTTTAAGTGAGCTTCATTTGTGCAAACAATTTCCTTTTAAGGAGTTTCATAGTTTTCTTATTTGTATCAAATTTTAGGAAAATGTTCACTAGACATTAGGGTATAAATCTAATTGAATTTTGTAAGGTTATCTCCTTCTCCTAAAAGTAAAGACAAATTAGTAAATTTGTAAAATTTTGTAAGAAGGTAGCTAAGGTAGTGAATGTAGACTTCATTGAGGGAGTTGAATCACTCTAAATCTCCTTGCAAATATCTTTTCTTTTGCAATTTTCTTCCACCAATTTTCAAATTGCCAATTTGCTCTCTTAGCCAGTATTGATATATTGCTTCACTCAACAGTGTATCTAATTGGGTTTGATTAATACTTAAAAAAGTATTTTGATTAATTGGTAAATTCGGATTATTCAATTTTTGATCTTATATTGTACCAATTAAATTGGATAATCGATTGACCATTTAACATAAATATTTGATTCGGGTAATGATTTTTTTACTTTATTTGTTTAAATATCAAATATGATAATGTGATAAATTTAATAAATTTTTTTGTTGTGATAAAAGTGTATAAACAACTAGAAATTCAAAAATTGAGAGTTCACACCTAGTAATCCTACCTAAAGCCAAAATGTCTTTAAAAAATTATAAGGGTAATAAAATCACTAGACTATAAGATATTTTAAAGCATAAAATGTACATATATTGTATATAACTTATCAGATCGGTTAATCAATTTTGCTTAAAACTGTGAACCATAATCAAATCGAAATAATTAATTTTAAAAAATATGTACAAAATCAAAATTTTGAATTTGTATATCCATGTCATTCGAGAGGGACCAAAATAGGAATAATTTGATAGTTAAGTTATTAAATTGAAACTTTTTAAACTTTAATCCCAAAATAAGAGTGAGAGGAAAGTTGAGTGATGAATGGTGTAGTTTACCCATTATTTTATTAAGGAAAAATGAAACCTAACGTC
Organism: Hibiscus mutabilis; assembly: GCA_019671005.1. Lineage (NCBI taxonomy): Eukaryota > Viridiplantae > Streptophyta > Magnoliopsida > Malvales > Malvaceae > Hibiscus > Hibiscus mutabilis. Next base: position 57,778,764 of record CM033715.1, read on the forward strand.
AGCTTCTAACGCGAGGGATCATACTGAAAACGAACTAAAAGTTAGGTGACTATAACGTAAGTTTTAAAAATTCGTGATCAAAACGAAAGTGCCCTAAAAGTTCAGTGAACATTCATGTAGTTTACCCATTTTATAATTTAACTGGTTAGTGTTTTTGCTATACTATAACACATATATCATAACTATACACGTGTAAGGAAAATATGTTGCTAGATATTATTACTTAAATAGTTTATATAATTGAACCTAATGAGTGGTCTCAGTAGAAAAATAATGATATTCATCCTATAAGATCCGAGTTCGAGTAGCTTTGTCTGCAAGGTGTGTGTGCGTTATCAAAGGGTTATGAAAAATTTGAATAAATACTACCTTGTAATCACTAGAAGACCAGGGGCAATTCAAAGATTTAAGGGCCCTGTGTAATTTATTGAAATGTGGCCCTTAATTTATAACATATAAAAATATAATTTTAAAAAATAAAGCTTCCTTAATACAAAAAGGTTAGATTACTCTCTTGAGCAACATAAAAGTGACTTACAGAAAATCTAAAAGTGTGACATTTTCACTTAAAAATGTTCTTCTTGCATATTTTGAAGCAAAATCATCTACAACGCTTTCGATATAAAGTCCTTTCAAAAATGTAGTCTCGATTATGTTAGGAATTTGGTATGTAGCAAAATAACCAAAGCAATAACAACATAGACCAAGACATGCACAAGAGACAAGATTTAATGTGGTTCAACATAGAATACCTCCATGGACAAGAGAACCAATCAATCCACTATCAACATAGAGAACACGAAGAGTACAAATACATGATATCCCATGTATCCTAAAACTCAGTGCACATATCCCAGAACCCGGTGTAACCAAAACACTCTTCTCAGCATCCCTACAACGTAGACACAATAGTTTTTGAGATCCTAAAAGTAGTTACATGTCTCTAGAGTAATTCTCTCTATTTCTCATAGTTCAAAAGGTTAAACCTAGTCTATATTTATAGACCTAAATACTTGGTCACTACGAAACTTTATTCAATAAGATTTCTTACCTAATATAGATATCTACTGATTAAAGTAATCCTAATTACCAAGTAATCTTCAACCACTAGAATTACAATAAAACCCAACTTAATTACTAATTAGAATTTGAGTCAAAATACAATAGATTACTATCAAAACAAGCCCATTTAGTCTTTCTTGTGACATAGTTGTCTGTAAGTATGACTTCACAAACTTTAATTTTGAAAAGCTTCGTTCTGTAGAAGTAACAATAATAGAAACAATCAATAAAACTCTATATGCAATTGTTGCATTTGGGAAGCAATTAAAACTTTTTAAAAACTTTAATAAATCCATTGCTCCTATTTTTTCTTGGGTAAAAGATCTCTAAGTAATTCCAGCTCAACAAATAACTTATTTCCTTCAACATCAAATACCCATCTTTCCTAAGAGCATTTTCAAAATTATTGCAATAAGATAGCTCATCTTATTAATTTCTAAAAATACCTAATGTCATTAAAAAAGATTTGCTGGTATTTTTTTTTAAAAATGATTACATACAATAATTTATTTTGAGGCTCTTTTTTAGGGCCCTATACGGTCGCATATGTCCAAAACCATCCCTTCTTAAGACTATTAGAAAATAGATAAGTTTATACATGGATGATTTAAAGATTTAAGGGGCGTTGTACAATTTATTAAAATGAGATCTTAAATTTTTTTAAAAATTGAATTCTTGTTGACATGTTGTGTACGTAGTAGACTCACTTTAAAATATATATAACAAGACTTAAAATCCATGAAATACAACACCATTTTGCTTTCCTATGTGATTTATTACTAGTTTATAACTAATATTTTCCTCTCCCTTCCAACCATTTAACTTAACTCATTTTGTGTCATTTTTCTTAGGCTTTGTACAGTTGTTCCTATTGCACATGTCCAAAACCACCCATGAATTTATATCGTACGATATAACTTGTATTATTCATATAAAAAGTGCATAATATTCATTGATTTGTATTTTAATTCACAAACTTTGTAAAAAATATTACACAGCCATTCTTTAAAATCTAAATTCTAAACTATTAAACCTAAAACCCTAAAATCCAAATCATAAACTATAACCTTAAACCCTAAACTCTAACCATAAACCATCTTTGAAACTATATAAAGCTTAGTTGAAAAACTGGAACGTTGAGAGTCATTTTCACAACATCTTTGAAACTCAACAAATTTGGAAAACTTAACAACTTACAAAAACAACATTGAAAACTTTGAAGTTTTTAACTTAGAAAAATTCCTTCCAAAGTTCGTTTTAATTTTTGGTGATTGAGATGTTGGTTATATATCCCACATTGGGAGGGTACATCCCTTGGGAAAGGTATTTAAAGAGTCTTCCTTACCCTCCCTTGTTGAATGTGGTTAAACAACTCTCTCGCATGCGCGCGCGCCGCCGCCCAACTCGATTTGGTTCAGTTCGTGGTAACACGTGTTTTCGACAAGTCCGCGCTTGTTCTATCTTTTTGGAGAAAATTCAGAATAATTTCTTTAGAATTATTTTCTGGAAATTGAATTCTTTAACCAAATTTATAGGCGAATTATTAAAACTGGAACGTTTTAATCAGCTGTAAATTAGTCTGTTAATTAGAATAAAATTGGAATCAATCTGCTGATTAATTTCTGATTTTTTATCTCCTAATTAACGATTGGTTGAATTTTAGTAGTTGACCAACCGTTAAGCTCGAAAATCAGTGTTTAACACTAGTTCAATTTGTCTTTTTTTATTCTTTCTATGAGAAGAGCAATTCGACCATTATCCACTCTGATCTTTGGGTGTATGACTATCGAAGCTACCGTGTTAACATTGTGGGACAACCACCTACTGTAGCAATTACACACATCGAGGCAAAATCGTTTCTAAGGTAGTGGTTTTATACCACAGAACAATTTCTTTATTTTTGCTTTATTTTATTTATAATTATCCAGTCAGTGCTAACAATTTGATTTTGTAGAAATCTTACCAACAATTTAGAAATTATTTCTATACTAAAAATGTCAAACCCAATGCCAAAGCTTGTTCTAGATCTGTCAAATCTCAACACATTCAACGGGACCAACTATTGGAGATGGTCCCAACAGATAATCATATTCTTCGAGCAACATGATCTTGACTATGTGTTGCTCAAATCATCGCCTCAATCATCGCCGACTCTATCATCCTTAGACACTACTTTCAACGTTGCTAATGGGAACTCCACTCCTATCGCCACCAGTGCAGTCTTGCAGTCTGCATATTTAATTTTCTTATTGATTTGTTAAAAAAACTAAAACTTAATTAATGCGGTGTCTTATCAAACGGGAATGACGGGTTAGCGCCAGGAGTGTTGGTGGTGATTAAAGTTCATTTCCTGGGCGATAAGGTCGTTAAAATAGATTTACATTCATTTTATGGACAAAAAATTGAAATTTTGTGAACTTGCAAATTCCAGTTTTAAAAATGCTTTTAAATCGATTAAGGTACCATTTTTTGGGCATTGTGGGGGTGCTAATCCTTCCCCACACGTAATTGACCCTCGAACCTGTTTTTCTTTTGTTTTCGTGGACCAAAATGTAATTTTGATAAATAAAACATTTTATCAAAATACCATTGTTTTAAAAGTGAGCCAATCACACTTTTTTAAAAAAAGATTGGTGGCGACTCCGTGATTTTACAAAGTTTTCCAAAACGTCAAAACCTTTTCCCAAAAAAGGGTTGCGATAGCTTGGCGACTCCGCTGGGGACATGTTTATTTTTTTTGAAAAAACAAAAGAGGGTCAGGCCACAAATTGTTTTCAAAACGTCTTTAAAAGGAATTTGCAAGTTCACAAAGGTTTCAATTTATTTGTCCATTTAATGAATGTAATTCTATTTTACGCATTTAAAAAAATTGTTGCAAAAAAGCTCTATTCTCGAGCTCTACCCGATTGCTAAGTGAGGGGAAATCGCTTTGCTCATGTCAGAATATTGATTCTCCGTATGAGCCTAGCAAGTACCTTCGGGATTCATATGCCTCATGTCTTCGTAAGGATACTGATTCTTCGAGAAGATATAGGAAGTGAGTCATTCTGGGTTGAACTTGGTTCGTTTGAAGCCTATAATGGGTGAGAATCAGGGGCCTTGCTACCCTTAGTAGGGGACAACAAGGACAACTCGGGTACCTTTTAGAACTCAACTGTTTGAGAATTTAGAACCCACCCCAATAGAGCCATGTGGAAAACCTAGGGTTTTAGTAATAAAGGGAGACATGTCCTAGAGTATTGGAATGTGTTGCCCAGATTTATTTTTGAAATCTCTGTGTTTTCTTGATTCTAATATGTGTTTCCCTTGTCTTGTTGTTTTGCATAACCACATCATTACATATTTAGAAGGGCTTGATTCTCAAAATCATTGCTCAAATTTGAAAAGCTCTTGTTATGGACAGAATAATTTTGAAAAGTGAAGAGGAGAATGCAAAGGTCCGCCATTAGTCTGAGGTGAATTAGTGAACATTTGGAGACAGTCTAGTAGCTGATCATGAGACAGAGACTTCAGAGTATGCCCACATCAGCATCAAGTAGAATAATGTGCAAGAATTACAGGAAACATGGGAGCACTTTGATTATGAGACTAAGCAGTTGTTCCATGAAGTCTACGGTGACATAGCCTACCTCTTATACATAAAGGTTGACGAGCAGTTACTGAAAGCCTTGGTTCAGTTCTGGAATCCGGGATATTGCTACTTCACTTTTAATAAAGAAGACATGATGCCTACATTCGAGGAGTATTTGGCCCTTTTCAACATGTGCAAAGTAAAGAAGAACTGGATTTATGCCAAGCCACCCAAAAACAAAAACCCATATGTAAAGCTTTAGGCATTTGCTGGTATGAGTGATGGTTGGGTAAAGGGGTTGATATAGAAGAGAGGAGGCACCTTTAATTTCCCTTGGTCAAGCATCAGAAGTATAATTTCAATCCACCATGACAAAGAAGAAAAGGTTGATCTCTTAGCCATTTCAATTTATGGTTTAGTAATCTTTCCGAAGGTTCTAGGAAACATTGATGTGGCGCTACTTGATTTCCTAGAACAACTAAAGAGATGAGTCAGTCCAGTACCTGCCGTACTTGCTAAAACTTTTATTTCCCTCAATACCTGCTAAAAAGTTGAAGATGTTCGTTTTGGAGGATGTGCACTGCTTCTGCAAGTTTGGGCCCTCAGCCATTTCTGGAAGTGCCTGACATTAGCTTTATCAAATGTGTTTTCCCCGAACTTCTCACCTCTTCGAGAATTTTTAGCAAATGAGTGGCCTATTATTAAGAAGAATAAATGGATTGATATATTCAGGGATCGTCGTGATGAGGACATCAGATGGAGGGTTCCTTGGATAGGTCACACCAAGCTTTTGTACAAATGTAGGGATTTCAACTTCTTAATGCTGCTAGGTTTGTGGGGAGGAATTGGACGTGCCCCTTTGCTAGTATCTTGTCAGTATGGGTCTCGACAGTTCATCCCATTCACTACCGGTCTTGGCTCTTCAAAATTCGAGTTCCAAGGTGAGTTCAGACAGAAGGTTCAGACAATCAGCAATGCATGGAACCATTGTTATCACATGAAGCTAGATTCTGATAGCCACTGTATGTACACCCCGGACTATGACATTTGGAGGCATACGAGGATGAATGACAAAGTCATAGCACCTACATCTGGGCAAGCTAAGTCTCTAGAGGAACACTTAAAGGTAGTCTATACATAAGCTGACATCTTGAGAGAAGAATTAAGAAGGGCTAAGCTGGAGATAGAAGCTTTGCAAGAGCATAACCAAAGAGACAAGTTTGAGTCAAGCCTCGATGTTGAAAAGTACAAAGGGGAAACGAAGCGAGTAGTGAAGTTGTATGAAGACCTAGAAAAGAAGTTTGAGATCCAAAGGGTTGACTTCCTCAAGCTCCAGACTGTTGTTCGAGATGCTAATCTAAGGATGACTCCAGAGCAGTGGAAGCAAGAGATCGAGCACGCTGTAAAGAAAGAAAAGGAACGAGGAAGGCATGAGGTTGAGAAATGCAAACGGGCCCTTACAGATGAGAGGAAGAAGAGTAAGCCAGTAACTGAAAATGGGAATGGTAAACGGGTCCAAGAAAGTGAGAAGGAAAGTGTGGCTGCATGGAAAAGAAAGGCCCACGACAACTGGATTCGCTTATTTGAGTCACAGAAGGCATATGACCAGACCAGTGCAAAGCTAAAGCAGAGGCAGGCTTGTGTTACTAAGTTACAAGCTAAGATAGATGATCTAAACCACTCGTTGCATAGACTTCAGAACCATTACACCTATATTGAGCTTCAGGCCTGTCTAAGTAAGAATGATGCCTTGAAGAAACAGGTAGAATGAATGGATAATATCATCCAGGAATGTAGGACAAAGATCTTGGTCCTTGAAGACATCATTGAGGGAGGTGATGACTACTGGTTTACACGTCTTAGGGACATGGCTAGAAGATTCCAAGAACGAGATGAGTTTGACAGGACTGTCATGACCCAAGTACAAGATGTGGCTCGACACGTGATGATGCTAGCCACTGAAGCTACAGCTCTTCTTCAGTACATCAAGCCAGCAGGAGAAGTGGGACCGAGGCTTATGTGGCTCATTGAAGAAATCAAAGAATTAGGAATTCAAGCTGAAAAATATTTGTAAACAAAACTTGATGCAATAAGGACCATTTTATATCCAATAAAAGAGTTGTTTCTTGAGCAATTGTTTCATGGAATTGATGGCCCTTCGCTTGCATTCATGCATTTGCATTTCATTCTTTTATGTTTAATAGTTTTTCTTTGCATTAGTGCTTACATTTGTGCATACATACATGACATAATAGGAATCTAACTTAAATAAAATGACAGAAAATCAAAAATAGCAAAAACAAACCACAAGTACGGTACTCGGTCTCAAGTCAGAGCAATGGAAGACAGAGTGACAATCCTAGAAATTAACCACAAGAGTACTCAGGATAGGTTAGACAAGCTGGAGTCAGATCTGAAGCAACAAATGGAGTTAGTTCACCAAAAGACGGTTGGTTCAATTGCAGCCATGCTAGGTTTTAAGGACCCTGATGCAGTGGAAATTGGTGAAGAAGCAAATACTAGGCCAAAATTTTAGGGGATGGCCTTTGTTCATTCGAACATGCAAAGGGAAACTCAATCATCTAAGGTTAGAATTTCTCCACACGTTGCTAAGGCATCGGCACTGAATGATAGGAAGATAAGTTCTGAGGAAGTCATTGAGGTGCCTGATCTCGATGAAATTGCCGACAAGGTGAAAGCTGAGAAGAAATGGGAGGACCGCTATGAGAAATTGGAAGAAATGATTAAGTCCTTCCAAGAAGAAGGTATATATGGAGGAATAGATGCCAAGGATTTGAGCCTAGTGACCGATCTGATAGTACCACCAAAGTTCAAGGTTCCTGACTTTGAAAATTCAATGGAACAACATGCCCTGCAACACATCTGACTATGTATTGCAGGAAGATGTCAATGTATCTGGAAAATGAGAAGCTGCTTATCCACTGCTTCCAAGAGAGCTTAGTAGGGTCAGCTGCGCGTTGGTATACGCAGCTAAGTCGAGTGAACATCAGATCATGGAAAGATCTGTCCAGAGCCTTTAGTGAGCAGTACAAGCATGTTTCAGACATGGTACCAACTCGTTTAGTTCTGCAAGGATTGGAGAAAAAGCATCATGAGAGCTTCCGCCAATATGCACAGAGATGGAGGGACGTAGCTGCCCAAGTCCAACCACTATTGCTGGAAAGTGAGATCACTCGAATGTTCGTGGAGACACTAAAGGGATCTTTCTATGATTGTATGCTCAATCATGCCACAAAGAGTTTCGCAGACATTCTTATAAATGGAGAGTTGATACTTGTGGCCATGAAAAAAAGAAGGTTAGACAGTGGAGAAACTAAGAAACCCTACAAAAAGAGAAACAATGAAGTTAATACTGCTAATGTCTATAACCCTAGTTACACGAAGGGGGTAGTCTTCAACAAACCCAATGTCTCGACCACAGCTCTAACATTCACAAATCCTCCAAAAGAAGAACAAAGGTATCAGGGGAGCTCGAAACCATATTTTCCTACTATCTCGATGACATACGCAGAATTGTTCGTTGAATTGATCAAATCCCAAATGGTGTTGCCAAGACATGTCCCTCCATTCTCACCACCATATCCACAATGGTATGATGAGAAGGCACAATGTGAATATCATGCAAGAGTTAGGGGGCATCTATTGAAAATTGTACTACATTCAAAAGGGTGGTAGATGACTTAAGAAAATCAGGGATGCTATCATTTGATACGCCGGGAGATAAAAGGAAACCCTCTGCCAAATCATCAAAAAGCAAGAGTGAATGAAATCATTGAGGAGGAAGATAAGGTGGTTAAGGAATATGTTGCGGAAGTTAGAGCTCCCATGAGGTGGATATGGGCTCAAATGGTGGCAGTAGGGATGTTGGAAGAAGGAGCCCATAAATTGAAGGTTGAGAATGAATCATACTGTGAGTACCACATGAAGGAAGGACATGAGATTGATTGTTGCTTGGAGTTCAAGTAACTAATTCAGGACAAGATGAATAAGAAAGAACTAGAGTTCTTTGAGAAAGAAGACAAAGAAGTTTGTTGGATGTATGCGCATCAGAAGAGTCACCCTCTAGAAGGGATTATACTGAAATGAAGCCTTTAGTTATTAAGGCTAAAACAAGAGTTGGTGAGCCGGCAAGGAAAGTGACCCCACGGCTCATAATTAAGGCACCAACACCATTTCTCTATAAGGATAACAGGCAGGTCCCTTGGAATTACACTTGTGAGGTAACAACCTTAGGAGAAACGTCTACTCAAGAGAAGGAAGAATTGGTCAATGAGGTGAGCCGTTTCACGAGGAGTGTAAGGCTCTATTCCCAGCCAATAACTGAAGATAGAGATTCAGCGCAGAGGAAAGTAATTGTTGAGGAGCCCGGAAAAGAAGATGATAGAGATTTCTTCAAGGAAAAGCCGACAACATATCATGAGCCTGTAAAGGAATTAAAGGCTCAAGAGTTCTTGAAGATCTTAAAGCATAGTGAATACAGCGTCGTGGAGTAACTCTATAAGCTTCTGGCTCGAATTTCTATGATGTCGTTGTCACTAAGTTCTGAGGGCCACCGTGAGGGCCTGTTAAAGATTTTGAACTGAACGTTCGTATCAAAGGAGATCACAACTGATAAGATGGATATGTTAGTCGGTAACATTGCCGTTATCAACTTCATCTCGTTCAATTATGAAGAGATACCAGGTGAAGGAACAGGATCTTGCAAAGCTTTGCACATCACCACAAGATGTAAGGGACATATGTTACCAGGTGTCCTTATTGACAATGAGTCAGCACTAAATGTTCTACCACTAGCTACACTGAAGAAATTGCCAATAGACAGTTCTCATATGAGAACTTATCAAAACACGGTAAGAGCATTTGATGGAACTCAGAAAGATGTGTTAGGGAAGATTAAGGTGCCTTTACAAATTGGACTAATGACCTTCGGTGTTGAGTTTGTGGTTATGGATATAAGACCTAGCTATAGTTGCTTGCTTGGGTGCCCATGGATTCACGCAGCAGGAGCAGTCCCATCTACTTTACACCAGAAGCTGAAGTTTGTGATCGATGGTCAACTAATAACTGTCAGTGTAGAGGAAGAAATCATTGCATCAGTAACCACTGATGCACTCTTTATCGAGATCGATGAGGGTGCGCTTGAGTGTCATTTAAGGACGTTGGAGCTAGTCAATGCAACCTTTGTCACCGAAGGAAGCAAGGTGCCAGAACTAGAATTATCAAGCTGCACAAAATGCAGGTAAAGCAAATGCTCGAGAAATGAGATGAAATTGAAAAAGGACTTGGAAGAAAACATCAAGGAAGATTGTATCCTGTAGTAATTTTGGGAAAAAATGATCAGTTCGATATGGGTTTCAAGCCCAATAAATGGGAAAGAAGTGCTGAATCAGAAAGCATCAAGAGAGGAGAAGAGCTAGATTGAAGAGAGAGAAAATTGAGTGGGAGCCGATGACTTTCCCTTCCCTGAGTCATAACTTTATATCTGGAGGTATGTTGGATCCAAATACCTCAACCAGTAAGGAAGGAAAAGGAGAGAGCACTCAGTGTGAAGCATTTGAAAAGCTAAGCATCAATGCTGTGACTGATAATGAAGAAGAGAACCAGTATCTGTAAATGATCCGCCCTTGCTCTGAGCTTGACAATTGGACTGATAAAGAAATTCATGTAGTCTTTAAGACATATTTAGAGTAATTCTCAAAACCAACCTCTTTGCTCCAGACCCAGAGACAATAGGGGATCTTATGTAAATGGCCTTTGTCAAACGTTTAATTTGAATTCAATAAAAGATGCATTTCCTTAAATCTTGTGTGGCAAACTTTCTTTTCATAAATAAACCAAAAACATAAAAACATAAAAGTTAAAAGCATAAAAAAACATTCCATTCATTTCGTTTCCCTTTGTATATATCTTTTGCCTATTTCCTTTTCAGGTCTTCAGATATCATTAACATAAATGAATCTGAATCTGATTTCAAGGTTGACTTTGAGTTGCCTCTGTGCTCGGAAGAAGTTAGAAATATTAACGATGAGGAAGAATATGATGTACCCAGTGATATGCTCAGAATGGTAGAAGAAGAGAAAAAGCAGATTCTACTACATAAAGAGGAACTAGAGATATTAAACCTCGAAACCGCAGAAGAAAAACGAGAGGTGAAGATTGGTACTACCATCACAGCCAACACCAGACAAAGTTTGATCGAGCTCTTGAAAGAATTTAAAGATATTTTTGCGTGGTTATATCAAATATGCCCAGTTTGGATACTAGCATTGTCATTCATAGGCTCCCCATAAAAGAAGGATGTGAACCTGTAAAACAAAAGCTCAGAAGAATGAAGGCTGAAATACTCCTCAAGATCAGGGATAATGTAAAGAAGCAATACGATGCAGGATTCCTCAAGGTAGCTAAGTACCCGGAATGGGTGGCGAATATTGTCCCAGTACCGAAGAAGGATGGAAAAGTACGAATGTGTGTTGACTATAGGGACCTTAATAAGGCAAGCCCAAAGGATAATTTCCCACTCCCACATATTGACACTTTAGTCGACAACACGACAGGTCATTCACTCATCTCTTTCATAGACAGTTTCTCCGAGTATAACCAGATTAAGATGTGCCCAGAAGACATGGAAAATACAACTTTTGTGATGCTATGAGGAACTTTTTGCTATAAAGTGATACCCTTTGGACTTAAGAATGCAAGGGCAACATATTAGAGGGCCATGGTCACTCTTTTCCATGATATGATGCATAGAGAAATAGAGGTATACGTCAATGATATGATCGCCAAATCTTGATCCGAAGAGGAACATTTGGTCAATTTAGAAAAGCTCGTCCTAAGATTGAGAAAGTTCCAGTTAAAGCTCAAACCGACTAAGTGTACATTTGGAGTCACATCTGGAAAATTACTAGGTTTTGTTGTAAGCAGAAGAGGAATTGAGATCGATCCTGATAAGATAAAAGCCATACAGGAACTTCCCCCACATCAAACACAAAAGGAAGTTCAGGGTTTTATGGTGTGTAATCACTCATTTTTACTTGTAAATATATTAATATTGCATGTATATTTATTATATGAATGTTACTAATATAAGATGGTGTGTGCATGTATAAGCTATGTATACGTATTAGGGGTGTATGTATGTCACGTATGTATCTAGGGTATAAGCGTATATAGATGTTATGTTAATTATATGTATGATTATACGTACGTATACTAGAATATTATATTAATTAATGATCGTATAATATAAGTATATATTTTCGTATGTATATGTATTGCTTTATTATAATTATACTATCATTATTATTGGGCTGACAAAATGAAAAAATTAAATATATTAAACCCAAAAAATTACAGTCCAATTACAAATCCAATTACAAGGCCCGTTTGGCCCAAATCTGAATCCTATTTAATTACAATGCGCAGGTAACTGTGAGCCGTTGGATCAAGATCTGATCCAACGGCCACGATGCAACCAAGGTCAAAAATATCTGCCAGGCGCGTGCTCCACACGTATGGACCGTTCGAGTGCCACGCGTGGACGCTTTAATATCCCACGCGCGCGTAAGATCCACGCGTTCTGACTCCTCGACTGCGGAGCTCCACGTGTTGAAATCTCAAGCCGTCTCATCAGATCGAGGCTTCATCCAGGCCGATCGTTCTTCAAGCCATCTCGACCGTTAGATCAGATCTGATCTAACGGCCGAAAATGCGTCTGGCCTCTGGCAGAATGACCACACCGCCACCACGCCCGATATTCATCCCCGCGTTGATTATGCCAAAGACAACAAGCAAATGTCGATCCGGAAAAGAAGATACAAGTTGCAACAAAAGCGAGGCGTTGATATATATGAAACGGGGCTGTTGTAACGGGGATAATTTTTAGCTAGTGAGCAAAAAAAAGCTAGCAAAAAAAAGAATTAGCCAGCAATTTTTTAGCTAGTGAGCAAAAAAAGATTAGCAAAAAAAAAACAAAACAGAGAGAGTAGTAACAAAAAAAAGAACAGAGAGCTTGTAAAACCAAAAACTTGTAACCAGTCGAGATAATCAAAAAAGGGATCCATTGGTAAACACTTATCTCTTTTTCTTACTTGTTTCTTTACATGCATATACTAAAATGTAAAATAAAAAAAGAAAACAAAAAAGAAGTAGTCTTACTGGCGTTGTCCAGTGGGTCTTCCTTCTCTCGGTGACAAACCTCTCGGCTTCTACAAGCCAGATCTGGTGAACTAAAGGGAAGAGAAGACCCTTTGTAGTTGTATTTTGGTCTAAAAAATATTTTTTTTGGTTTCGTATTTCTTAGATCTAGAGTAAAAGAAAGAGCATCCTCTGAATCCAACCACGGATTCGTATTGAGGACGACAAGGGGAATGTTTTGGTGTATTTTGGGAGCCTACAAGGCCGAGAATACGGACGGACCGGCCACGGATTCGGGTTTTGCAAGAACGTTTGAGAGAAAAAGATGAACACTGTTTATTTGAAACCAAGAATGAAACGAAAATGGAGAAAATTTAGTTTCGGTCTGAAAATAGCCCTTATATAGCTGTAATTATTTTACTAAATGGGTAAATTACACACTTAATCCCACCGCGTTTTCAATATTTTCATTTTTGTCTTGCCGCATGGTATAATCACAGTCCAGTCCCCTGAGTTTTCAAAAAGTCACAATTTAGTCCCTAAATTACACCGAATCGATTTACGAATGGTAAAATTACGCCCTTAACCATCCCGCGTTTTGAATTTTTCACTTTGGGTGGGTCCGCCTTGGTATAATTACAATCCTGGTCCTTTTAGGTTTTGTTTGTTTTGCAATTTCGTCCCTAAATCACATATTATTGTTCTTTTTAATTTCACACCGATTTTCGTTTTCCTTTCATTTCAGTCTTGTTTTCTTTGTAAATATTATTGTTCGTATTATAATCGTATATATTGATATCATTCTATTTTATGTCTCTCGTATATGACTCGTATTTTTTATGTTTATATGTATATATATGTGTTAAATATGACCTTCATGTTTTTATCGATTATTCGTATTGAAACATGTTATGTTCTAGTTGATTAAGTAAAAAACATGTTTTGTATATTTTATGTATTGCATGTTTCCTTGGTTTTTAGGTTATGTGTTAATGTGCCTTCTTTCATGTATAATATATTGTTCATATATGTCGAAATATGTTTTATTATCAGTATGCATGTCTTTTTGAAATATTTATTAAATCTGCGTATACCTATTTACTCGCTTTGCTATTTTGACACATGATAGTTGTTTTTTATCTATTATTTAGAATAATATGTATATACATGTTTTAGTCTAAAATATTATTCATGTTAAATTAGTATTCTGGAATGTTAATATTTATTATGTTTAAATATTTTGCCATGTTTTACATTTTTTCCACTAAGATTGCATATCGAGATATAACTTGTTAATGCGGAGTCCTTTTATCCGAGCGTAAACGGGGCCAGTATCAAGCGTAGTGATAGTGGTTGGGCATTTATCCTCGGATAACGGGACCTTTAAAATATATTCGCAATTATGACCGAAATTTAAAATAATCGTCACTCTAATTCGGAAAATCCCATATTAATAAAGCGGTAATTATTAAAGTACCAATTTTGGGCGGTGTGGGGGTGCTAATCCTTCCCCATCCGTAACCGATTCCCGAACCCTGTCTTTTGAATCTCTGGTTTTATGGTGTCCGGCCTACCTAAGTGGCCGGTGGCGACTCCATTTTTATAAGGTTTTTGTAAACCCCACGGAATAAATATTGTATATCCAAACACCTTTCAAACACACCTTTCGAAAACCCCATCGTTTTTATTTTAGCGATATCTGGACACGAAAGGGACATCGCTACAGATGGCGACTCTGCTGGGGACTATTTTTGTTTTTTTTGAAAAAAACAAATGAGAGTCAAGCTTTTAAAATAATTACCGCTTTACTAATATTAGAAGTTCCGGATTAAAGTGACTATTAAATTAACATTCGGTCATAATTGCGCGTTTATTTTAACGCATTTAAAATATGGCATATAAACCCGTCCTTTTAAGTGGGGGGAAAACGCTAATGCTTTCGTGGAGATATCGTTCTCCCATATGGGCCTAGCAAGTACCTTCCGGGCTCGAGTACCTTATGCTTTCGTAAGGATATCGTTCCTTCGTACGGGCATAAGCGAATGGGTCCCCCTGAATTGAACCCGGTTGAAGGGAGCCTATAATGGGTGATGATCGGGGGCCTTGCTACTCTTAGTAGAGGACAACAAGGACAATTCGGGTACCTCCTAGAACCAAAACTGCATGTAGAGAACATAGAAACCTACCCTGTTAGAGCCATGCGGATAACCTTAGGTTTTAGACGGGATAAATAGGGTTGTTTTGTGTGTTTATTCTGTTTAATTTTGTCATTTTATTCATATATTTATCAATTTTATCTGGTACCTGACTTGTTTTCTTTTCGCTTTTTGTTCTTTTTCTCATACATCATTGCATTTGCATCGCATAAAGGTACTGGATCAAGTGGTTTGCCTGATCAGAAAGTCTTTCACTATGGAAAAAAGGTGTCTTAGGAAAGAAGAGCTTAATTTGTCAGTCAGACATTGGTCAGAGGTCAACCAGAAAATCCAAGGGGACAGTCTGCCTAACGAACGCATAATAGCTGGATACACCTATGTGAGTCTCCAACAGAATGACTTGTGGGATCTTCAAAGCATTTGGGAAAGATGGGACCGAAGACTACAAGATTTATTTAGCGATAGTTATGGCGACATCGCACAGCTATTATATGTTCGGATCAACCAGCCCCTACTCCGAGCTATAGTCCAGTTCTAGAATCCGGCTTTTTGCTGCTTCACCTTCAATGGGCAGGACATGATGCCTACGGTAGAAGAATACACTGCTTTACTTAACCAGAGAAATATCCAGGAAGATTGGATCTACGCGAAGCCTCCAAGGAATCAGAATTACACTGCGAAACTCAAAACCTTTGCGGGAATGAGTGACGATTGGGTTAGTGGCCTCCTTCAAATCCGAGGAGATAATACAGTCTTTGCATGAGAGAGTATTCGGGACATCATATCAACACATCCAGACGAGGCAAAGAAAATGGACCTATTCGCTTTAGGAATATATGGCTTGGTGATCTTTCCCAGAGTACTCGGGAACATTGACATAGCCATTCTGGATTTGTTTGAGCGAGTGAAACGGAAAGCAAACCCGGTACCAGCAATCTTGGTCGAGACTTTCATTTCCTTAAACGCTAGCCGGAAACATGAAGAAGGACGTTTTCGAGGCTGCGCACAGCTATTGCAAGTATGGATCCAGAGTCACATGTGGAAGACGCCGACGCGGGTCATGCCGGGGATATCCTTCCAAGGTTTTTCGCCTTTACGAGAATACTTAGCAAAGGAATGGTGAGAAGATTTGAAAACAAAAATGTGGACCAGTTTCTTCAGGAACATTCGAGATGAGGACATAGCATGGAGGGTCCCATGGCTCGGTAAAGTTAATTATTTTCTATATAGTTGTGGTGACTTCAACTGGCTGATGATGTTAGGATTACATGGAGGGATCGCTTGTGCTGCACTTTTAGTGTCTCGGCAGTTCGGATCGCGACAGTTCATTCCCAATACCGCTGGATTAAGCCAAACTGAATTTCTTTTCAAAGGAGAGTTCAAAGGAAAAATTCAGACCATCATAAGGGCCTGGGATCATTGTTATCGGATCAGGGTGGAAGGAGATACCGAGCACATGACTACCCCAGATTACGATCTTTGGAGATATTTGAGGGTTAATAATGTGATTCCTGAATCTGATCAAGGACCAACAGTGTCACTCGAAGAGCTTACAAGGGTGGTACCGTCCGAAGCCGATATCTTAAGAAGTGAACTCGAGGAAGTTAAAAAGAAAATGGACATTCAGCAGACCCAACATGCGAGCGAACTCTATAAAGCAAGCTTAGAAGTTGACGAGCGGGATGGGATCATTAGGCAACTGAAGAAATTAAACGCAGATTTGAATGACAAGAATACTCTTTATCAAAAAGATGCCCTCCTATTACAGGCAAAAATACAAAAGGCCGGCCGGAGTCAGTTCATAGCTGTGGAAAGAGAAAGAATGAACGGCATCCGTTTGGTGGAAGAAGAACGAGAAATTAACAAAAGAGCGATCGAGAAAGAGATTGAAAGCTACCGTTTGGCTATGGAGGAAGAAAAACGGTCCGCCAAGAAGGCCATTGATCAAGAGAAAGAAAGATTCAGACAAGAAATCAGCAAGGGAAAACAGGCTGTTCATCATGAGAGAGAAAGTGTCGCCGCATGGAAAAGAAAATCCTTAAATAGTCGAAATAGACTGTTAGAGATACAGAAACTGTACGATGACACTATTCAAAGGTTGGGACAAAGCCAAAGTCAAAATGATGAATTAAAAGGGAAAGTAGCGGAAGTCGAACACTCACTTCGAATGTACTGCCACAGGAATAATTTCGCTGAGCTGCAAGAAAGAGAACGCGAAGTGGGTATGTTACAAGCACGAATCGGGTCCTTCAAAGCAGTTGTGGAGGATTACAAGGAAAGAATTAATGTATTCGAGGAGGCTGCAGCCGGAGGAGACACTTATTGGCAGAAGAGATTACGCGACGCTGCTCGAATGGTACAGGACAGAGACCAGTGCTACGCAAACCTAATGGTGGACATACAGCGAGTCGCCAGACATGTAAATGATTTAGCTGTCGAGGCTGAGACACTCCGACCTTTTATAGCCCCGGGAATGGAAGAAGCTCCTAGGTTCCTCAAGCTGCTCAAGGCAATTGGAAAGTTAGGAGATAGAGCTAGAATCTATCTATAGGACTCTGTGTTATAATTAGATCTTTTGTACTAGGGATCTTTACTTTGTAACACAAATTTTGTTGTAATCAAGACCCTTTAATTCCCGTGAAAGTAATTCAAAAGGGTGATTACCAGTGAATCAAGACCTTGTCTGCATGCATTCTTGCATTTGCATCATAACATTCGCATCATTGTACATGCATTTATTTTTTGCAACCATATTAACAATATGAATATTGTGGCATTGTATGTAGTTAACCCGCAATCATTCACCACCTATACTTTACCCGGCTACAAAGAAAGCTCATGGAAGAAAGAATATTCAGTCTAGAAAGAGGGCAAAGAGAGCTTGAGACAAGGCTTGAAGAGGCCCAGAGAAGCCTTAGTGATCAGATTGCACAGTCACAAACATCAATAGTATCTGACATAACGACATTGCTGGCAAAAAGTCTTGGAAAACGAGTAGAAGAAGAAAATATCCCAGAGCCAGAAGGTACCCCGGCTCACTACAAGGTTCAACCAACTGCACCAAACCAGGCTAGGAAGGTGTATATTGACCCTACAGGAATGTCTTCCAGCTTTCAAGTAAGGGCACCTGAGACTCAACCCCTTGATACCGAAGCACTTTATGAAGAAGAAGTGCCGGACCTAAACATGGTCGAAAGGATCAGGAATGAGGTAGAAAGAAAGTGGGAAGAAAGATTTACGCTCATGGAAGAAAAATTTTAAAGCGTTACAATCAAATGAAGAATCAGGAAACGACGCTAGTGACTTAAGTCTGGTGTCTGATCTTGTCTTGCCACCAAAATTCAAAACGCCAGAGTTTGATAAATATGACGGAACCACATGTCCTTCTGCACACATAACGATGTATTGCAGAAAAATGGCGGCTTACCATAAAGATGAAAAGTCACTGATCCATTGTTTCGGGATAGTCTAACCGAGCGGCGTTACGTTGGTATACTCGATTAAGCAAAGCAAATGTCAAGACATGGAAAGATTTGTCCAAAGCATTTACTGAGCAATAAAAACATGTAACAGACATGATCCCTAGCAGAATTATGTTAGAAAATATGGGGCAGAAGTCCAATGAAAGCTTGCGACAATATGCCCAAAGGTGGAGAGAAGTGGCTGCCCAAATCCAGCCACCTATCCCGAGCATGAAATCACGCCATTATTTGTCAACACTCAAAAAGGGCACTATTCGATCGTCTCATTAATAACACAACACGAGTTTTGCCGACTTGATCAGGATCGGGAGTCTCTCGAACTGCAATCAAGAGCGGCGAGAATAGATGGTGGGGAAGGGTCTCGAAAGTATAACAAGAGAAATGAAGTAAACACCACCAGTACCTATACCGCCCAAAGAACTTCACAGTCTCACAGCCACAAGCACACACGTGGGAAAAACACAAAATTCAAATCAAAGAGATGAGAGAGTCACCGAAAAGGATAAAGAGAGGAGAACTTTCACTCCCTACCTGTTTCATACTCGAGCTTTATTCCCGGTTGTATGAAGCGGACTTGGGTCCTACCATACATCGTTAATCCTGTCAATCCACCCTTCCCGCCTTGGTATAATCCAAGCGCGCATTGCGACTATCACGGCGGTACCCCTGGACATCCCACTGAGAACTGTCTTGCCTTCAAAAAGCTTGTACATAACTTAATCGATTCTGGGATATTGAAGTTTGAAGAG
The DNA here is from genome assembly GCA_019671005.1 of Hibiscus mutabilis. Lineage (NCBI taxonomy): Eukaryota > Viridiplantae > Streptophyta > Magnoliopsida > Malvales > Malvaceae > Hibiscus > Hibiscus mutabilis. The sequence goes on from CM033715.1 coordinate 57,797,941, forward strand.
CCAAGCGTAGCCAACAACCCGCTACCTAATCATGGGAGCAGAGGGGTAAACGTCATAGAAGAATGCTTTACCAGGAGGATAAAGGATGACGTGTCAGAAATCAAGTCTCCTTTACGGTGGGTATTTCAACAATTATGCATGGCTCGTACGATCAACAAAGGCATGATAATAAGGCAGAAGGAATGTGGAAAGTATTGCGAATTCCATCAAACTGAAGGGCATGATATCCAAGAATGCGAAGAGTTCAAGAAATTGGTGCAGAAGTTGATGAATGAAAAACAAATTGAATTCTTTGAGGAACCCATGGGGAAGGGATCAGACGTACACATGACAGATAGCCCCAAAACTAGATACGGGAAGGATAGACCTTTTATCATCTCTCTCAGGATAGGGAATGCAGGTATCTCCCAAGGAGAAACCAGCAAAATAAATCCCAAGATCGTCATTACAGCACCATCTCCATTCCCATTCAAAGACATGCGACAAATTCCCTGGAATTATGCCGCGAATGTGACCATGCCAGAAAAATCAGAACACGAGCAGGTAAAAGAGTCTACGCTGGAAGATCAACAAAGCCAGAACAATGTGAACGTTGGTGAAGCAGGCCATTTCACAAGGAGTGGCCGATGTTATTCCTCCTAGGCTTTGAGAACAGCTGAAAAAGATAGGGGGAAGAATACAGCAGTTAGCCCTACGCAGATATTTGGAGAAGAACCTCCCCAAAAGATAAATGAACCGGTAACTGAGGCCCAGGCCAAAGAATTTCTAAAGTTCTTGAGACATAGCGAGTAGTACAAAAGTAGTGGAACAACTACGGAAACAACCGCCAGATCACAAAGGCTGGGAATTACTCTTGAGTTCGAGAAACATCGGAGACGCTATTGAAGGTGCTGAATCAAACTTTTGTGCCCCAGGACATTTCTGTAACAAACCTGGACACGATAGTAGGGCATATTACTGCCTATAATCATATCACGTTCAGTGATGATGAGATCCCGGAGGGAGGAATGGGGTCTACCAAAGCCCTTAACATTACTACCCACTGCAAAGGGTATGTATTACCAGCGCGATCGATCGACAACGGGTCAGCATTAAATGTCCCGCCTATGGTAACCCCAAAAATTGCCAATAGATGGTTCGCACCTAAAGCCTTGATACAACTCGGTAAGAGCCTTTGATGGTACGCAAAAAGGAACAATGGGGAAAATTGAGGTGCCCCTATTGATCGGACCAACTGAATATGTGATCGATTTTGTGGTGATGGACATAAAACCATCTTACAGATTGCTTATTGGGAAGACCTTGGATCCACTCCGAGAGTTGTCCCATCATCATTGCATCGAAATTAAAATTTGTAGTTGAAGGCAAATTGGTCACCGTAGAAGCGAGCATGAATTTGTTGCTTCCGTGACATCGACACCCCCTACATTCAAAATGATGAAGATGCATGAATGCTCGTTCCCGAGCATTAGAACTAGTAAATGCCACATTCGTTTCAGAAGGAAGCCGGATCCCTTACCCCAGGTTATCTAATTGTACCAAGATGACCGTCGCAGAAACTCTGGGCCGAGGAGCCAAAATAGGAAAAGGGCTGGGAAAGAAATTACAAGGAAACCTGAGACCCAAGAATATGATAACCAAGAAGGATCGTTTCGGGCTGGGTTACCAACCAAGTGTCCAACAGAAGAAAGAAGAATATAAGAGAAAAGAGGAGCAAAGAAAAGCCAGATCTAAAGGAGAAGACATTCTGTGGAGGTCGATGTCCTTTCCTAGTTTGAAAGCCACTTTCATCTCCGGAGGGTTCTACCAGCCAGGACAAGATATTGGAGAGGCAATGAAGAAAAATGATGAACTTAACCAGGAGGAAATGCTCAGTAAATCATTTGAAGGGATGTACATCAACATGATAGCTGAAAAGGACCGATGTAGCAAAATGTTGACCAACATCCGCCCTTGCCATCCCGGGGAAACACTTGATAACTGGAGCTGCACTGATCTACCTGTAGTTTTTAGGAATAGATCAGAGTAATGCTCCGAATCAACCTTTTATTTTTGCCCATAGACAATGGGGATCTCTTGTATGGGGCACTTATGTTAACTTTTTGATTGAAATGAAAATATCCCCACTTTCTTAAAAAAATACCAAAGTCTCATTTATTCCATTCATGCATTCTTCATATTCATTCCCTTCATGTAAAGCCGTCTCTTTCCCAATGCAATTCATTCTCATTTATTGCAGGTCGCTCATGATTGACGATATGAATGATACCGGATCCAATCCTGGAGTAAATTTTGAATGCCCTGAGGTCTCAGAGGAAATTGAGGGAGGATATGATGGTGGACGACGATGAAAGGCAGATTATGCCCCACCAAGAAGAAACAAAAATTGTCAACTTGGGGACTGAGGAAGCGAGAAAAGAAATAAAAATAGGAACGACGATTTCCTCAAAAACCAAGCATGAACTGATAGCCCTGCTTCAGGAATTCAAGGATGTCTTCGCCTGGACTTATCAAGATATGCCGGGATTGAACACCGACATAGTGGTGCACAAATTGCCAACAAAATCGGAGTGCAAACCAGTACAACAAAAACTTCGGAGAATGAGGCCAAATATGTTGTTAAAGATCCGAGAAGAAGTGAAGAAGCAATTTGATGCTGGATTCTTGGAGGTAGCCAAATACCCCGAGTGGGTTGCAAACATTGTACCAGTACCAAAGAAAGACGGGAAAGTTCGTATGTTTGTAGATTATAGGGATCTGAATCGAGCTAGCCTTAAAGACAACTTCCCTTTGCCACATATTGACACGCTGGTTGACAACACCGCAGGACATTCATGGTTTTCCTTCATGGACGGCTTCTCAGGGTACAACCAGATAAAGATGGAACCTAACGACATGGAGAAAACCACATTCATAACCATGTGGGGCACTTTTTGTTATCAAGTGATGCCGTTTGGGCTAAAGAACGCAGGGGCAACATACCAGAGAGCAATGGTGACTCTTTTCCATGACATGATGCACAAAGAAATAGAAGTATACGTGGACGATATGATTGCCAAATCCCGAACAGAGGAAGAGCACCTACAGAACTTGAGAAAACTATTCCAAAGACTACGGAAGTACCAACTGAGGCTCAATCCTGCCAAATGTACCTTCGCCGTTACTTCTGGAAAACTCCTAGGGTTCGTAGTAAGCAGAAGAGGGATTGAAATTGATCCCGATAAAGTGAAAGCCATCCAGGACTTTTCACCACCCCGCACACAAAAGGAAGTCCGCGGTTTCCTGGGGAGGCTGAATTATATCTCTCATTTCATTTCCCAATTAACCAATCAATGCGACCCGGTCTTGGACTTCTTAGAAAGAATAATCCCGGCGTGTGGGATGAAGAATGTCAGAAAGCCCTAGAAAAGATCAAAAAATACCTGACAAATGCTCCAATTTTAGTCGCACCAGTACCTGGTCGACCACTAATTCTCTACTTAACGGTCTTCGAGAATTCAATGGGATGTGTACTGGGGTAACACGATGAGTCAAGAAAAAAGGAGCAAGCCATCCGCTACACTGAGCAGAAATTCAATGATTGCGAAACACGGTACCCGCCAAGATCTGAAAGCTGTGTTGTGCTCTAGTTTGGGCTACCAAGCGGCTCGGAGAAAAGACATGTTGTACCATACTACCTGGTTGATATCCAAGCTAGACCCATTAAAGTTCCTAATGGAAGCGCCGGCGCTAACGAGAAGGATGGCCCGATGGCAGATGCTCTTATCCGAATTTGACATCGTATATGTTAATCAGAAAGCCGTAAAGGGGAGTGCCGTAGCGGATTTCCTAGCTAGTCGTGCTTCGGATGACTATGAGACATTGAACTTTAGTTTTCCAGACGAAGACTTGATGTGCATTACAACCGAAGAAGAGATTTCAGATGATAAGTCATGGAAACTTTACTTCGATGGAGCCTCCAACGCCCTCGGACATGGGATAGGGGCAGTGCTAATCTCGCCTGAGGACGTATATTATCCTTTCACCAGCAGATTGGAATTCTTCTGCACAAACAATATAGCTGAATACGAAGCTTGCATCATGGGACTAAACTCAGCCATCGAAAGAAAGGTTAAGGAACTTCGAGTGTTCGGAGATTCGTCCCTAGTCATTTACCAATTGCGCGGGGAGTGGGAAACCAGAGACCCAAAGTTGGTCAAATATCACGGATGGATCCAAGAGCTCGTCAAAGAGTTCGAAAAGGTCAGCTTCAATTACCTACCCCGAGAAGAAAATCAGATGGCATATGCATTGGCAACCTTGGCATCTATGTTTAAAACAAACACTTGGGCAGAAATGAAACCCATTGAGATGCAGACATTTGAGAAGCCTGCTCATTGTTGTAGTATACAAGAAGATATTGACGGAAATCCATGGTACTATGATGTCCTGCAATATGTCAAGCTTCAAAAGTATCCAGAAGGGGCAAACGACAATGACAGAAAAGCGCTCAGAAAAATGGCAACAAAATATGTCCTAGATGGGGAGATCCTATATAGGAGAAGTCATGATCAAACATTGCTGAGATGTGTGGATGCCCGAGAGGCGAAGGAAATCTTAGCTGAAGTACATGACGGGATCTGTGGAACGCACGCCAACGGGCTGTCTATAGCCCGGAAAATTATGAGATACGGTTATTTCTGGTTGACCATGGAGGGAGATTGCATCGATTACGCCAGGAAATGCCACAAATGCCAAATTTACGTTGACAAAATTCATGCACCCCCATCACCTCTACACACCATGAATTCTCCGTGGCCTTTCGCAGCATGGGGGATGGACGTTATTGGGCAGATCCATCCGAAAGCTTCCAATGGGCATCGCTTCATTTTGGTCGCCATAGACTACTTCACTAAATGGGTAGAGGCAGCGTCTTACGCCAATATCACCAGGACTACAGTTTGTAAGTTCTTAAAGAAAGAAATTATTTGTCGATACGGACTGCCAGAGAGGATCATCACCGACAACGCTTCCAATCTGAACAACAAGATGATGAAGGACGTGTGCACTCAATTCAAGATAACACACCATAATTCCACAGTCTATCGTCCTAAAATGAATGGAGCAGTGGAAGCAGCAAACAAGAACATAAAGAAGATCATAGCAAAGACTACGGATACCTACAAGGACTGGCATGGGAAGTTGCCTTTTACCCTTTTCGCCTATAGGACGTCCATCCGTACATCAACGGGGGCAACGCCCTACTCCTTGGTATATGGTACCGAAGCAGTACTCCCAATTGAGGTAGAGATTCCGTCCCTCCGGGTCTTAAACGAAGTAAAATTGGAAGAAGCTGAATGGGTGCAGGCCAGATTCGACCAGCTAAATCTCATTGACGAAAAAAGACTAAAGTCCATTTGTCATGGTCAGATGTACCAAAAGCGGATGGTGCAGGCTTACAACAAAAATGTGCGCCCAAGAGAATTCAAAGAAGGGGATCTGGTACTCAAGAGAATCCTCCCTATCCAAAAAGATTCTCGAGGTAAATGGATGCCCAACTGGGAAGGACCGTACGTCGTAAAAAAGGCCTTCTCAGGAGGAGCCCTGATCCTAACAGAAATGGACGGGGACGAGCTTAAAAATCCCGTAAATTCTGATGCCGTCAAGAAATACTATCTCTAAAAAAAAAAAAATTTGGAGAGCTCAGGACGAAAACCCAAAACCGGGCGACTTGAAGCAAAGGAAGGACCCAAGTTGAAAACTCGTAAAGGGCGGCTTGGGTAAATTGAAAAGTTGAATATCTGAGGAGAAGAGTATCCCCATGAACATCATGAAGAGGAAGCTTCAGGCAAAAAAATTCTACACCAGTTGACAGGATCATGTATCATTCATATCGAGGATAATGAGAGATTTTGTATCTTCATGTGTGTCATACCTTTCTTTTTAAGATATCCCAAACCCTTAATCATAATAAAACCGTATTTTGAACATCCATTCCTAGCCTTCTTGTCAATTTCAGTCAAATAAGATAACATAGGCTTATAATGAAACAAGAGATTTCGGAGCATTACTATGATTTAACCTTGGAAATGTAGGTGATTAAAGAAAACGATGTTAACTCCGTCCTTTAGTTCCCTAATGGCTGTCGATAGGGAAGGCGGGAAGCTTCAAACAACCTGGTAGGATAACCAATGGCACATGTCCTATCTATTCAAAAAAGGCGTACGAGATAACAAAAGAGATCTCCTGGGTGAAAACCAAAAGGGCACCCCTCTCAAAAAAAAATCTCTTTAAAGCGAAAACCCGAAAGGGCGCTTTAAAATTCCAAATCATAATTGGAGAAAAAGAAAGGTTGAGATGGTTGAACCTGACAGTGGAGCGGGGTATCGATGCCCGTAAAAAAGGAGAAAACGGACGTCAAGATCAAATAAGGACCAAAACAAGCCCACCCAGAGATTGACTCTCATGCATCATGAGTAGTCAAGCATCACTAGAATTAGGAGCATGTCAATTCATTCATTTGTCATAGCATTTTGTTTTCATCTCGGACAGGTATCTGCAGATCCAAAGAGACAATCACGGTGTGAATCCCAAATGAGAAGACAATGTTTTTACATGAAGGCACATGTTTTCAAGCTCTAGAGAGAGGTTCTATATAGGAAGAATCCTTCTCTCTGAGGTTTCAGAAGCTGAAAGTTCTATATAGGAAGGACCGACACTCGGGTGAAGACTCGCAGTTCTATATAGGAAGGACTCCCAGTCAAAGCAATTCACCCAGGACACGCAAGATTATATAGGAAATCCTGCCGTGTCGAAAGCGAAGAGTTCTATATAGGAAGGGCTCCGAGCTATATTATCTTAGAGTAAAAGGTTCTATATAGGAAAAACCTGTAGCTCTGAGATTCCAGATGCCAAAGGTTCTATATAGGAAGGACTGAAGGCTCCAAGGTGAAGACTCATGATTCTATATAGGAAGAACTCCCAAATAAAGCAATTCACCTATGACACAGGGTTATATAGGAAACCTGTTGTGTCAAAAGCAAAGAGTCTTATATAGGAAAGACTCCAAGCTTCATTGTCTTAGAGTGAAGGGTTCTATGTCAAAAGAGCCTGTAGCTCCAAGATCGGAAGGTGACGAAGTTCTATATAGGAAGAACTTACGAGCCTGAAGATTCAGCCAAGGAAGAGCGGAGATGTCCAAAAGAATTCATTTTTCCAAGGCTACAAACAGGGAAGTCTGATAAAAATGAGAGTGAAGGGTTCTATGTCGAAAGAGCCTGTAGCTCCAAGATCGGAAGGTGACGAAGTTCTATATAGGAAGAACTTACGAGCCTGAAGATTCAGCCAAGGAAGAGCGGAGATGTCCAAAAGAATTCGTTTTTCCAAAGCTACAAACAGGGAAGTCTGATAAAAATGAGAGCGAAGGGTTCTATGTCGAAAAGAGCCTGTAGCTCCAAGATCGGAAGGTGACGAAGCTCTATATAGGAAGAACTTACGAGCCTGAAGATTCAGCCAAGGAAGAGCGGAGATGTCCAAAAGAATTCGTTTTTCCAAGGCTACAAACAGGGAAGTCTGATAAAAATGAGTGCTTATGAATCTTTGCTTTGTTTCCCATTCCATTAGAACAAGCAAAGAGGGGCAAATCAGAATCACTCATTTTTACTTGTAAATATATTAATATTGCATGTATATTTATTATATGAATGTTACTAATATAAGATGGTGTGTGCATGTATAAGCTATGTATACGTATTAGGGGTGTATGTATGTCACGTATGTATCTAGGGTATAAGCGTATATAGATGTTATGTTAATTATATGTATGATTATACGTACGTATACTAGAATATTATATTAATTAATGATCGTATAATATAAGTATATATTTTCGTATGTATATGTATTGCTGTTATAATTATACTATCATTATTATTGGGCTGACAAAATGAAAAAATTAAATATATTAAACCCAAAAAATTACAGTCCAATTACAAATCCAATTACAAGGCCCGTTTGGCCCAAATCTGAATCCTATTTAATTACAATGCGCGAGTCGTGGGCGTTGGATCAAGATCTGATCCAACGGCCACGATGCAACCAAGGTCAAAAATATCTGCCAGGCGCATGCTCCACACGTATGGACCGTTCGAGTGCCACGCGCGCGTGTAGTCCACGCGCGGACGCTTTAATATCCCACGCGCGCGTAAGATCCACGCGTTCGACTCCTCGATCGCGGAGCTCCACGTGGCGAAATCTCAAGCCGCCTCATCAGATCGAGGCTTCATCCAGCCGATCGTTCTTCAAGCCATCTCGACCGTTAGATCGGATCCGATCTAACGCCAAAATGCGTCGGCCTCTCGCGTAAATGACCACACCGTCACCGCGCCGATATTCATCCCAGCGTTGATTATGCCAAAGACAACAAGCAAATGTCAGATCTGGAAAAGAAGATACAAGTTGCAACAAAAGCAGAGGCAGTGATATATATGAAACGGGGATGTTGTAACGGGGATAATTTTTAGCTAGTGAGCAAAAAAAAGCTAGCAAAAAAAAGAATTAGCCAGCAATTTTTTAGCTAGTGAGCAAAAAAAGATTAGCAAAAAAAAAACAGAGAGAGTAGTAACAAAAAAAAGAACAGAGAGCTTGTAAAACCAAAATCTTGTAACCAGTCGAGATAATCAAAAAAGGGATCCATTGGTAAACACTTATCTCTTTTTCTTACTTGTTTCTTTACATGCATATACGAAACAGAAATAAAAAACAGAAACAAAAAAAGAAGTAGTCTTACCGGCGTTGTCTGTGGGTCTTCCTTCTCTCGGTGACAAACCTCTCGGCTTCTACAAGCGGATCCGTGAACTAAAGGGAAGAGAAGACCCTTTGTAGTTGTATTTTGGTCTAAAAAATATTTTTTTTGGTTTTGTATTTCTTAGATCTAGAGTAAAAGAAAGAGCATCCTCTTAATCCAACCACGGATTCGTATTGAGGACGACAAGGGGAATGTTTTGGTGTATTTTGGGAGCCTACCGCGCCGGTTAGCGGCGGTTGCGGCGTGGAGAATACGACAGCCGGCCGCGGGATTCGGGTTTTGCAAGAACGTTTGAGAGAAAAGATGAACACTGGTTATTTGAAATCAAGAATGAAACGAAAATGGAGAAAATTTGGTTTCGGTCTGAAAATAGCCCTTATATAGCGGTAATTATTTTACTAAATGGGTAAATTACACACTTAATCCCACCGCGTTTTCAATATTTTCATTTTTGTCTTGCCGCATGGTATAATCACAGTCCAGTCCCCGAAGTTTTCAAAAAGTCACAATTTAGTCCCTAAATTACACCGAATCAGTTTCTGAATGGTAAAATTACGCCCTTAACCATCCCGCGTTTTTGAATTTTTCACTTTGGGTCTGCCCCTTGGTATAATTACAATCTTGGTCCTTTTAGGTTTTGTTTGTTTTGCAATTTCGTCCCTAAATCACATATTATTGTTCTTTAATTTCCGTCACTGATTTTCGTTTTCCTTTCATTTCAGTCCTGTTTTCTTTGTAAATATTATTGTTCGTATTATAATCGTATATATTGATATCATTCTATTTTATGTCTCTCGTATATGACTCGTATTTTATGTTTATATGTATATATATGTGTTAAATATGACCTTCATGTTTTTATCTGGTTATTCGTATTGAAACATGTTATGTTCTAGTTGATTCGTAAAAAACATGTTTTGTATATTTTATGTATTGCATGTTTCCTTGGTTTTTAGGTTATGTGTTAATGTGCCTTCTTTCATGTATAATATATTGTTCATATATGTCGAAATATTTTTATTATCAGTATGCATGTCTTTTTGAAATATTTATTCGTCTGCATATACCTATTCCTGCCTTGCTATTTTGACACATGATAGTTGTTTTTTATCTATTATTTAGAATAACATGTATATACATGTTTTAGTCTAAAATATTATTCATGTTAAATTAGTATTCTGGTATGTTAATATTTATTATGTTTAAATATTTTGCCATGTTTTACGTTTTTGCCACTAAGATTGCATATCGAGATATAACTTGTTAATGCGGAGTCCTTTTATCCGAGCGTAAACGGGGCCAGTATCAAGCGTAGTGATAGTGGTTGGGCGTTTATCCTCGGATAATGGGACCTTTAAAATATATTCGCAATTATGACCGAAATTTAAAATAATCGTCACTCTAATCCGGAAAATCCCATATTAATAAAGCGGTAATTATTAAAGTACCAATTTTGGGCGGTGTGGGGGTGCTAATCCTTCCCCATCCGTAACCGATTCCCGAACCCTGTCTTTTGAATCTCTGGTTTTATGGTGTCCGGCCTACCTAAGTGGCCGGTGGCGACTCCATTTTTATAAGGTTTTTGTAAACCCCACGGAATAAATATTGTATATCCAAACACCTTTCAAGCACACCTTTCGAAAACCCCATCGTTTTTATTTTAGCGATATCTGGACACGAAAGGGACACCGCTACATATGGGACAGTTAAATTACATCGCACGCTTCATTTCTCAGCTAACTAATAAGTGTGATCCAATATTTAGGCTACTCAAGAAAAATAATCCGGGGACTTGGGATGAGGAATGTCAAATGGCTTTGGAAAAGATCAAAGAGCAGCTGAGCAATCCTCTAGTATTAGTACCATCTGTTTCAGGGAGACTATTGATCTTGTACTTAACGGTCTATGAAAATTCCATGGGCTGGAAATTCACTGATTGTGAAACCAGATATTCGTCAATTGAAAAGCTATGTTGTGCTCTGGTTTGGGTGGCTAAAAGGTTAAGACAATACATGCTGTATCACGTTACATGGCTAATCTCAAAGTTGGACCCACTGAAGTTAATGATGGAAGCTCCAGCCTTATCAGGAAGGTTAGCGCGATGGCAAATGTTACTATCAGAGTTTGATATCCAGTATGTGAGCCGAAAAGCAATAAAAGGAAGTGCCATAGCAGACTTTTTGGAAAGTCGCACATGTGATGACTATGAAGCATTAAACTTCAATTTTCCTGATGAAGACTTGATATGTATCACCGAAGATTATGAAGCTTTAATAGAATCTTGGGTTATGAATTTTGATGGCACATCAAATGCATTAGGGAGAGGTATAAGGGCAGTCCTGGTTTCACTAGAAGGAGATTATTACCCTTTTACCAGTCATTTGAAGTTCTTTTGCACTAATAATATGGCAGAGTATGAGGCCTGTATAATAGGACTAAGAGAAGCTATAAAAAGGAAAATTCGTACTTTAAAGTTTTCAGGGACTCTGCATTAGTCATTTATCAGATACGTGGCGAATAGGAGACAAAAGATGCAAAGTTGTTGGGATATCACAAGCTAGTCCTCGAGTTAACCAAGGAATTTGATGAGATCACTTTCAAACATCTCCCCAGAGAAGACAATCAAATGGCTGATGCTTTACCCACCTTAGCCGCCATGTTTAGGGTAAATAAAGGACCTGAGATGATTCCCATCAAGTTATATATGCTTGTCTCTCCAGCTCATTGTTATAATGTAGAAGAAGAGATGTATGGATTGCCCTGGTATCATGACATCTTGCAATCTGTAAAATTCCAGCAATACCCGCCTCAAGCTCTAGAGAATGAAAAGAAAATGATCAGGAAGATGGCATCAGGGTATGTCCTTGATAGAGAGATTTTATACAAAAGAAGTCATGATCAAGTGCTTCTAAGATGTGTGAGGGCAAAAGAGGCACAATTAATTGTGGAAAAAAAATTCATGAAGGTGTGTGCAGAACTCATCCTAGTGGTTTCACCATGGCCAAGAGAATCATGCGTATCGAGTACTATTGGTCAACCATGGAAGGTGATTGCAACAACTATTCTCGCAAATGCCACAAGTGCCAAATTTACATTGACAAGGTTCATACGCCACCTCAACCTCTTCATGTTATGGTAGCCCCTTGGCCATTTTCCATGTGGGGCATTGATGTCATCGGTTAGATTCACCCTAAGGCATCAAACGAGCATCGATTTATCCTGGTAGCCATTGATTATTTCATGAAGTGGGTAGAAGTAGCTTTATATGCAAATGTTACTAGATCCACGATTTGCAAGTTTTTGAAAAAGGAAATCATTTGTCGATACGGCTTGCCTAAAAGTATCATCATCGACAATGCTTCAAACTTGAACAATAGGATGATAAGTGGAGTATGTGAGCAGTTCAATGTTAAACATCATAATTCTGTGGTATATTGCCTAAAGATGAATGGGGCAGTGGAGGCTGCAAATAAGAACATTAAGAAGATAATTGCAAAAATAACTGATACCTATAAAGATTGGCATGAGAAGCTGCCGTTTTCCTTATACGCTTATGAAACTGCAGTAAGAACTTCCACTGGGGTAACACCTTTCTCATTGGTATATGGAATGGAAGTTGTGCTACCCATTGAGGTTGAAATACCGTCGCTCCGTGTCTTAATGGAAGCAAAGTTGGAAGAAGCAGAATGGGTTCGAGCAAGATATGATCAGCCGAGCTTAATTGAAGAGAAAAGACTGAAAGCACTATGTTATGGGCAAATGTACCAGAAAAGGATGATAAGGGCTCACGAGAAGAAAGTTCTCCTAAGAGAATTCAAAGAAGGAGATGTAGTGTTGAGGAAGAAGCTGCCAATCCAAAGCGATTCTCGAGGAAAATGGGCACCGAATTGGGAAGGACCTTACATAGTAACAAAGGTATTCTCAGGAGGAGCGTTAATTTTAGCCGAAATAGATGGGGACGAACTCCAAAACCCGATAAATTTAGATTTTGTTAAGAATTATTATGCTTGAAGAAAAAAGAAAAAGAAAAAAAAAAAAAAAAAAAAAAAAAAAAAAGAAAAGAAAATGGGGGTTCAAAATGAAAATCCGTAAAGGGCATTTGGAAACCAAAGGAGGGTCTGAGTTGAAAACCCGTAAAGGGCGGCTCAGACAATTTTCAAATAAAACCTTCCTCAGGGATTGGCTTAGGGGCTTAATGTTTTTCCGTGTAATCATTATCTTCAGGGTCTACTCAGCATAGAGGACATTCAAGGCATCTTATGAAATCATGACAGGAGGAGTTATGGTTTTTGATATCTGAATATCTTTTCCTTTCCTTGTAATTTCGTTTTGTGTGTGCCACAATACCAATAAAATTTTGTTGTATAGACCTTTTCTTTCCTTCTTTGACATCTTTCCATAAAGCATCTTGCATTGAAATGAGAATTAAAGTTTGACATCACTTGAAATATATATAAGTTTTTTGAGCATTACTTTAAAATTTGTCTAGAAGGGTATTCAATGATCAAATTTGGAGCTTAGGGCATAAAGAGCATCCAAGCATATAAAGAAATTCAGGATGGAATAGGTTTTGCTACAAACCTCGGCAGAAAGCCTCAAGAAATGTTTTGCTTTAAGGAAGCATGTTGCAAAACATAGTTTCTTACATGAGATATTTTGCTTTCTACAACAATGAGAACAATTTTATAGACATCGGAGGAAAATGAGACATTGGGAGAGCAACAAGATTCTAGGAAGCTTTTCACTGAATATTGATGTATCAACTACAATGATAACAAAGTGTTGAAGAATATGAGGATGAAGTTAGTCCTTCCAACCATGAGTACAAGATAACTGGATTGAAAGAGCAAATGTGCAAAGATCATACGAAGCAAGGAAGTGCTAAGAATGACAATGGTAAAATAGAAGTGATGGAGATGACTATCTATGATTATTTAGTCTACCATCGAAGCATACAGTTGCAACTTTGATAGAATTTTCCCAAGCATTATGGCAAAACGATGCAATTCCTATATCCCCTCGAAGTTTCGCTCTTAGTTGTTTTAGCAAAAAGGGGTATCCCTATTTGAAAAATCAAGGCAGAAGTCGCAGGAAATGATGAATGTATTGTCTAAAGTGACATGACTAATGAAGGGGTTAAGAGTGGACAATGGTGAAGATTTCTTTCCAAGGAATGGACGATGGAATTTTAACAACAAGAAATTGTTGAAGCCATTTAGTATTGAATGGGTTATTGCAAGCTTTCTTAGTGTAAAGCCATTCAATACAGAGAAATGAAAAGAATTCACACTGTCTTTTGTTGGCGGATGGGCGGAAATCGACACCCACCATTAGTTGCCAGAGTTGAGAAAATGTTTGAAATGATATAATTTGAGTTTCCCAAAGCTTTACAATTTTCTTCTGTGTTCATTAGGAAAATTTTTAAAAAGAGCAAAAGAAATAAAGCATGCATTCATGACTAGGCACCCCTAGGGGCATATGCACCTTAATTGGATCATTTGTATTTGTTTTTGACAGGTTTTAGGAACCCGCCTATCCGTTCGGGCATTTGGAGAATGGAATCTACTTATCTATTCGAGCATAAGGAGAATAAAACCCGCTTATCCATCCAAGCATAAGGAGGATGGAACCTTTTTCAACTCGCCTATCTATTCGGGCATGAGGAGAATAGAACCCGCCTATCTATTCGTGCATGAGGAGAATAGAACCCACCTATCTATTCGGGCATTAGGAGAATAGAACCCGCCTATCTATTCGGGCATGAGGAGAATAGAACCTGTCTATCTATTCGAGTATGAGGAGAATAGAACCCGTCTATCTATTCGGGCATGAGGAGAATAGAACCTGCTTATCTATTCGGGCATGAGGAGAATAGAACCTGCCTATCTAATTGGGCATGAGGAGAATAGATCCTGCCTATCTATTCGGGCATGAGGAAAATAGAACCTGCCTATCTATTCAGGCATGAGGGGAATAGAACCTGCCTATTTATTCATGCATGAGGAGAATAGAACCCGCCTATCTATTCGGGCATGAGGAGAATAGAACCTGCTTATCTATTCGAGCATGAGGAGAATAGAACCCGCCTATCTATTCGGGCATGAAGAGAATAGAACCCGCCTATCTATTCAGGCATGCGGAGAATAAAACCCACCTATCTGTTCGGGCACTTGGAGAATGGAGCCTGCTTATCTATTCGAGCACAATGAGAATAGAACTCGCCTGTCATCTCAGGCACAAATGGTTTGGTGATCGGTGAAAATCAATATCTTCTTTTCTTTGCTCTATTCTTGTTTCACCAGAATGACCAAAGAGGGGAAACTGTTGTCACTAGATTTTCACCTTTATTTTAACTGTTAATTTAGTATTAGTGTATTGTAATTATATAATATTGGTAACACAGTTAGTTGATGTATTAAAGTTATAAAGCATAGTATATTAATTTGTTTAGTAGTATTAGAATAGTTTAGGTCACATACAATGTGTTACAATGTGTATAATTGTTACTATATTAGAATTATTAATGTACTGTATATAGTTTATATATATTAGCATGATTGATAAGGTTGTTAGAATTAACATAGATTGTATATTAGTTAGTAGTTAATATAATCATTTATAAAACCCAAAAAATATGGAAACACATAGCCCAATTGTAATTAAAAAATAAAAGGTCCATTTAATTTGAATCAAAATCCATTAATAATAAAATAAAGGAGTCCAATATACAAAAGCCCGACAGGCCTGTTTCTAACCCAAAAAAAACCTAACTCCCGTCTTCTTCCTTATGCGCAGCTGAAGCAGGGCCGTTGGATCAAGGGCAGATCCAACGATGTAGATCATACCAGCTAGGGATGATATAGCGCCTCAACTCCTCAATCGTTTGATCAAGATGCTATCCAATGTCCCAGATTGCTTCTGGATGTTCACGAGGATCACCACTCGCGCGTGGCATTCACGCGCGCGATGATTCAACTCTGGCCGTCTGCTTCATCTTCTGCGACGCATCACTCGCTCCGATCGTTCCTCACCAGCGCCGTTTGAATCATCAGAAACATGTAAACAGAGGAACAAGAAGGTTAAATCCCTAGATCAGAGCCCAGAAATTCAAAGGGGAATTAAATCCCTAAATTGGTGCCCTAGCAAAAATCAAGTTACAATTGGATATGGACAATTATGCAAAAGGCAATTCAGAAGACCAGAATCCCCAAATCGGTGCCATGGCAAGAATCAAGCAATCAGAGGGGAAGAAATCAGGGATTTAGGCAATTCTTGTACTATAAATAGCACTGTAAATCATTGTAAGAACAAGAACAATTCCAGAGAGAAATCAGACATAGTAATAGCATTCGAAATTCATAGGAGCAAGCAGTTTGTAATCATCGTTCAGAAACAATAAAGAGAAGCAAGTTATGGTAATTTTCCTATCCATTTTTTTTTCAATTTTAGTTTAAATAAAGAAGAAAAGAATTATTTTTCCTTTTTTTTGGTTTGAAACGTCGTCTGAATCTGGAAATTTCATCAAAATCTGGGAATTTCATCGCCGACAACGACGGTCGGCCCCGGTGGAAGGCAGTCGGCACGGCAGACCACCACCGTATTCTTCAATTCATGAAGAACATGATGAACATCTTCAGAGGATTTCACAAGCCGTTTTTGATTCATTTGGGGGAGAAATTATAAAATGAAAACTGTTACAATATTTAGTATATATATTAACCCGTTTGACCCGACCCGAACCTGAGTATAACCCGCGTCCTTCTTTCCCAGATCTCACACCGCAACTCTTCAGTTTTTAATTGTTTCAATTTCATCCTTTTTCCTTTCAATTCGACACCTATTTTAAAATTTGTTTTCAAATTAATATTCACATTTTATTTTCTTTTAATTTAGTCACTATTTCCTATTTTCTTTTTTAAAAAAACATAAAAATCCTTTTTTTATTTAATTTTAAGTAATTACTTAGTTATTTATTCATTTAATTATTTCTTTTATGTCTTTTTTGTATATATTTGTATGTATGCTAAACTTTAAGATTAAGGACTTAAAACTTAGATTAGGTACATGTATGTTGTAAAATATTCTTCATTTTCAATAAAATACACTTAATTATATTTAAATCTTAATAATTAAAAGGAATATAGACATTTCTTTAGGATTATTCACTACTTAGATTTTAGTTAAAAGACTTTTACATATTTAATTTTCTTGTTGATTTTTTTAAAAAATGAAAACTTAATTAATGCGGTGTCTTATCAAACGGGAATGACGGGTTAGCGCTAGGAGTGTTGGCGGTGATTAAAGTTCATTTCCCGAGCGATAAGGCCATTAATATAGATTTACATTCATTTTACGAACAAATAAATAGAAATTTTGTGAACTTGTAAATTCCAATTTTAAAAATGCTTTTTGAAATCAATTAAGGTACCAATTTTTTGGGCGTTGTAGGGGTGCTAATCCTTCCCCACACGTAATCGACCCCTGAACCTATTTTTCTCTTATTTTCGTGGACCAAAATGTAATTTTGATAAATAAAACATTTTATCAAAATACCCTTGTTTTAAAAGTGATCCAATCACACTTTTTTTAAAAAGATTGGTGCCGACTCCGTGATTTTACAAAGTTTTCCAAAATGTCAAAACCTTTTCCCAAAAAAGGGTTGTGACATATGAGGCAGATAGAAGTCGAAAGTCAATACCCAGAAGATTATTAACTTCAAAAAGCTTGCAAAGAAAAAGGCTCCACAAAAGCCTTTCAATTGTTATTTGTGCGGATAGGCTAGACACAAAAGCTTACCAGTGCCAACAACGATTAGACCACCATAATGTGAACAAACCACAATTGGACGTTGTTGAAAATGATGATGACATCATAGTAGCAATGGTTTCTAAAGTTAACCTGGTGGAGAACAATGCTGATTGGGTTGTGGACACTAGTGCCTCTAGACATTTCTACACCAAATTAGAGAGCTGTTCACCGATTTCGAAGATGTGATGAATGGTGAACCAGTGTACATGGGGAACTCTAGTAGCTCTAAAGTGTTAGACAAAGGAAAAGTTTTACTCAAGCTGATGTCGGGTAAAACTTTAGCGTTCCATAATGTTCAGTATGTACCTGCCCTACATAGAAATTTGATTAGTGGTGGATTACTCAACAAGGTAGGCATTAAATTGGTTTTTGAAAAAGATAAACTTGTACTTCCCAAAATGGGGTTTTTGTTAGGAAGGACTTTTTAAATGAATTTTATTTGTAATTGAAACCCAGGTTAATGAAAGTAATAAAACCACCATTTTTGTTTATATTGATGGGACTCTGGATATGTGGCATGCTAGATTAGAACACATAAAAGTTCATTATTTAAAGAAACTCATAAAATGAATCTACTTATTAATTTAGACGAGAAAAGATTTAACAAATGTGAGATTTGTGTAGAAGCCAAGCATGCTAAACCTCCTTTAAGACAATTTCTAAGAGAAAAACTGAATTATTAGAACTTATTCATTCTGACCTAGCAGACTTTAGAAAAACTCTGAAAGTAAGAGAGGTAAACACTATTATATGATTGAAGTTGAAAATCAGCTAGATAGGAGAATAAAATGGTTTAGATCCGATAGATGTGGTGAATACATATCTAACTTCCTTAAAAAGGTGTGTGAAAAGAATGACATAATTCATGAAACCTATGCCCCCTATTTTCCTCAACATAATGGTATAGTTGAGAGGAAAAACAGAACTTTAAAAGAGATTATGAACTCTTTGTTAATAAGTTCTGGGTTATCTGATAATATGTGGGGGAAGCCATTATGTTAGCATATCACATATTAAATAGAGTTCCTCATAAGAAATTATATTGTACCATATACGAGCTATGGAAAGGTTATGCACCCAATTTGCAATACCTAAAAGTGTTGGGGTGTCTGGCCAAGGTTTGTTTGCCTGACTTTAAGAAGTCCACCATCGGTCCCAAAAACGTTGGTGCAGTGTTTATTAGGTATTATTCGAACAGTGCTGCATACAGATTCATGTATCTAAATAACTTTTCTATTTGTGAAACTAGAGATGTTGTGTTCCTTGAAGATATCTTTCCTTTAAAGAAACCTAGTTTAAGCTTTGAAACACAAGTAGAAAGTCGTGCCTCTACTTCTTCTGATCCTGCCAAGGACTCTCTAGAGATAGAATTAGAACCCAGAAGAAGTAAAAGATAAAGGGTAGTCTCTACCTTTGGTCCAGATTTCCTAACTTCCTTTATCTCTGAAGCAAGTGATGTAGACTCTATCTTTGTTTCTATAGCTCAAACTTTCCTTTTAGATGAGGATCCAAAGTCGTATGATGAAGCTATAAGTTCAATTGATTCTAGTTTCTAGAGAACTATAATAAAAGATGAACTAGAGTCAATAATGTCTAATCACACGTGGGAGTTGGTTGAATTTCCTAGAGGATTCAGACCTATTAAATCTATGTGGGTCTTTATAAAGAAACTTAGACCTGATAGATCAATCCAGAAATATAAGTCAAGGCTAGTAGTCAAAGGGTTCACTCAAAAGTTTGGTATAGACTTCTTTGACACATGCTCTCATGTCACGAAAATTTCAACGATTTGTGCCTTGTTTGCAATAGCATCCATTCATAAGTTGCACATACATCAAATGGATGTAAAAACCACATTTTTGAATGGAGATCTAGACGAGGAGATCTGTAAGAGCAACCACCAGGTTTTGAGACACCTGGCATGGAAGGTAAAGTGTGTAGACTTAAAAAATATCTTTATAGCCTTAAACAAGCTCCAAAACAATGGTACGAGAAATTTCACAAAACTAGTATGAGTTTTGGTTTTATTGTAAATAGGGCGGATGCATGCTTGTATTCATAAATGTTTGGTACTAATTGCGCCATCTTAAGCTTGTACGTTGATGACATGTTGATATTCAACACTAACATTGATTCCATTAACAAGATGAAAAATTTCTTGTCCACTAAATTTGAGATGATAGATTTAGGATAGGTTGATGTGATATTAGGAGTTAAAGTTACCAAAACTGAAAAGGGATTTTATTTGGATCAAACACACTATATTGAGAAGTTGTTAAAGAAATTTGACTGGTCTGATGTCATCCCTGTTAGAACTCCTTATGATTCTAGTATACGACTCATTTAAAATAAAGTAGTGTTTCCCAACTAGAGTATGCCAGAATTATCGGAAGCCTTATGTTCTTAATGAATTATACTTGACCTGATATTGCCTATGCTATGAGTAGGTTGAGTAAATATACTCATAATCCTGGTGGTAAATATTGCATTGCACTGAGACACTTACTTAAGTATCTTGAAGGTACTATAGATTGGAAACTCAAGTTTGTTGGCTATCCTTCTGTCTTAGAAGGATACTGTGACACCAATTGGGTTACGGATAATGATCAAGAAAGCTCTACAAGTGTGTATATCTTTACCTTAGGCGACACAACAATCTCATGGAGGTCTGTAACCCCCTCGACCCGGCCTAGACGCCGGACTGAACCGAGTGAGCTACATTGGGTTTTGCCGAAACAAAACTCGAAACGATTAATTAAACTTAGGTCCATTTTTTAATTTTTGTCTTGTCTAGATGCATCATTATAACCTAAGGTGTGCATGCTGGCAGCGGGTGAAATCTCAACTAAATCAGGCATCGATTAGACATCCAATTACGCAAAATTACAATTTAGGGACTAAATTAAAAATCTAGAAAGTTACGAGGATTTAATTAAAATTTGAGTTACCAAACCTCAATTAATCAGATTTCATGCTTGGCTTGCCAAATTTTATCTTAAAATGATACTCCAAACTCATACAATTGCATACACGGGTTCTAGGGACCAAAACGGAAGAATCTTAAAACTTAAAACCTCCATAACTAACATAACGGCTAGCCATACCGTTATGGTCCCAAGGCATATTGGTACATGGGCTACACAATCCAAAACCAGATACTAGTGGCTAAAAGGCGTACTGATACACATCTTCGTGTACCGATATGAGACCACAAAAATGCATACCCGTACCGATACAGAGCCCCGCTTATTTGTACGCCTGGACTTGTAATGTCCAAAATTGTTGGTTTTTCACTCGAACAAGGATTCAAACATTCTTCAACAAGCCACATACATGTACATTACTTAACTAAAGATCAAACCATGCTAGAACATCACGGAACATGATCAAAACATAGTCACATACTTCAAACATGATTCTAGAGGCATGCTTCATAGAAACCAACCTTCCAAAAACACGAAACACAAATCCACATAAAAACCAACCATATAAAGACTCATACAACGCCACAACAACATTATAAACTTGCAGAAATAGAGAGTTTAACTAATAACCCTCCCAAACAACAATAAACCCCATTGCCTTTATTATTACTAGTATAGTTCAAAAACCATACTTTTGAGTTATTCAAGTCCTTGGAATTCCCTTCACTTGTTTTTTGCCTCCAACCTTTAATTCTCTGCATTGATTACCAAAGAGAGCGTAAGCATACAAAACTTAGTGAGGAGTGCTCAAAACACAACACCATCAATACATTTAAAATCGGTTTCCAACTCACAAGAGTTTATCATTTTAAAACATCTTTTCAAAACATCATGCCTTTCAAACTATGCACTTAACATTTCCAAAAACATGCATATTAAACCATATGCAACATGTATCATGGATCAACAGTAAAATCCCATTTGCTAACCCTCAATTTAAGCTTTCCCATACATAAGAACCCATATGCAAGGCTTAAAGAGTAAACATGTATAAATCAACATTATAGAAAATAATCCATCATCATGATACATTATCAATTATATTGGCTTTTAAGTGATCATAAACCAAGTTCCACTTTACAAAATATTACATCGGATACACGGATTCAACAAGTCCTCTCAACACTTCATGCAATCTCAACCAAAATTCAAGGTACAATCATAACCGGGTACCATCACAACCCAATCATCGGTTAGATGCATAATCCACTAACAAGAGTTTTTGGTACCATATAACCCCTCAATCGTTAGGGTACTCATGGTGGAGTATTCGGTACATATAAACCCCTCAACACCTGAATTGACTTATTTATAGTGTACTATCAATCATATGGCCGACCAGCTATATCCGAAAACATTTTAAACCACATCACTTGCCAATATAATTCATTATTAACCATGTACCTCACTATTTTATAAGCAACAATCAAAACCATTTTCAATGTATTAAACCATCTATTAACAAGTATTTCGTATACTTACATGGATCATTTTCCCAATGCATCCATCAATAATATATGGTCAAAAACAGTATAAACATACTTTAAAACATGCTTAAACATTTGGTACCATATAATAAAAAACAAGTGCATAAAAATAATTTTGCCAAAGCACGATTGAGGGAGAAATCTCATCATACTTACTTATAAGTTTAAACCAGCATTTCAAACTTATTTTAAACTCCCAAAACAACCTTTAAACCATTTCAAAGCTAAAATCTACGTTCTCACTCATTGACTTCGCAAAACCTCATTCGCCGATGCAAACTACTCCTCTAAAGCTTTCGAAATGGTTCCACAAGCTTGAGGATCATCCTTCCTTGATTTAACCACACAAAAATAGAGGATTCAATGCATCAAAATGCATTAACAAACCCAACAACAAAAATTCACAACAATCCTCCTCAAACTCTAATCGAAACCCCTCCACAACAACAAAAAACAACATCAAACACCCTCCAAACTTAACTCAGCCAAAACCTAAAGGTTTAATCCCTCAATTATATTCAATTAACATTAAAAATAACCTAACATCATCCTTATACTTCCAACATTCATTAAACGCCCTTAACTCACCAAAAACACAACACTAGCAACCTAAGAAATTAGAGATTCACTTAGTTTCGGGATCCCAATGTTAAAACCAACTTATTAACATTATAAAACATCAAAATCATGATTATAACCAATCAAAAACTCAATAAAACAGATTTGAAATGAAAATCACTTAATCTCATCAATTAAACCTTGATTACCCAATTTCCACAATTAAATCATTAAGACTCATTAAAAAATTAAACAAGGATAAAATAATTGGGAATTTCAATAAAGAACCATTCATTAGAGGAGAATAACGAACCTTACCCCTAATGAGTGAATTTCCTCTCAATTGGATATTTTACTCTTGAAAAACAAAAGAAGACAATGATATTTTGGAAAACAAGATCGAAAATCCATTAGAAATCAAAAGTCTAAGAAATCAACACCATTACCTTAAATATTTGATGCAAAAGAAAGTGTTTGGCTGAAGAGAAGTTGAGAGAAAAGTTTGAGAAAAGAAGTTACGTCCAAAAATATTTTTAGAAAATAACTACCTCCTTTACTTAATTCTCTTTTAATTTCCTAAATTAAAACTCATTAAAAAATCACAATTAAGAGGAAAATCAGATTAAAAACATTAGGTAAACTTGATCCTTAAGGATTCTAAGATTTGACCCTTTTTCAAAATAGTCACTAAAAATAGTTTTCATTCTTTACATTTTGCTCACTAGCCAAAATGTCCAATTTCCAAATTCCATTTTCCAAAATTGACTTTACCAAAAATATCCATCTACTAAATAATGATTCTTAGATATTTTCCCATATTTTTCTTACACCAAAAATATTTACTTCGATTTAAATCTAAAATTCGACTAGAATCTCTAATCCCGGTCCACTAGACCGTCTAATCAACCTAGAAAATCCTAGGCCCAAAACCGGGGCGGTACAAAGTCTGCTAAGAAGACTTGTATCGCTCGCTCTACCATGGCATCAAAGTTTATTGCTCTTGACTTAGCTAGGCAAGAAGCTAAGTGGCTTAGAAATTTGTTGGTAGAAATACCTTTGTAGGGAAAACTAACTCCTCTGGTGTCCTTATTGTGTGATTCACAAGCTGTGGTATGTGTGGCTCAAAACCAAGCTTACAACGGCAAGAAGAGACATATTCACATAAGATATGAATTTGTAAGACACTTAATAAGGAACAAAGTACCCTTTTAGAGTATGTGAAGTCGGAGAGGAACTTACTGATCCGCTTACCAAAGGATTAAGTCAAAAATTGGTTCAGACTCATCAAGGGGATGGGTCTAAAGCCAATTGGTTGCTAAATTCATGGTGGATACCCAAATTAGTTATCTAAGTTGAATGTGGTCAAATGAAGCCATATAAATAATCATAGTGTACATTTCTCTTACCTATCCCTATGATGAATAATGTACATGCACATTATGAGCTTAATTACTTTTAATAAATTCATAGCCTAGGCTTTGGGTGGTCTTAGTGAGAAAGACTTTATGAATTTATCGATTTTTGGTTGAATATCTATTCTTAAAAAGTTCACAACCCAGTGTTAAGTGGGTAGGCTTAATCGTGAAGGACTAGGTGAACTTACTGTTAAAGAGGATGATTTTTCTTAAAACTCTTAATGAATTCAAACCCCAAGAGTTTGGGTGTTCCTAGTGAGAAGAACATATTGAATTCACCGACTATGCAGTTGAATACTTATTCTTAATAATTTATTTTCCTAAATTTTGGGTGGTTCATTTTAAAATGAACTTGAAGAAATTCACCTTACCATTTGTGAGGTTGAGCTATTATAATAGCTCTTAATTATTTCATAGCCCATGTTTTGGGTGGTCCTAGAGAGATAGACTTGATGAAATAACCAACGTAAGTGAGAAGGCTTAGCCACCTTTTATGAAAAACATTGGGTCATTTTTCTAGTACACTTGAATCTTGAGGAAAGAGGGCTACACATATAAACACATATGTATATGCTCTTTGTAGACACATCGAGGACTTTGGTAGATGAAGAGGTTAGTTGTGTGTTATAAGTTCACCCTAACCTTAGAAAGTTCAAGATTCATTCACTTATCTAAGAGAAGAATTACTCATCTTCACTTTGTACTAGTTCCAGATACATTCACTAGTGCTTAACATCTAATATCACAATTGCTCTTCTTTTGGTTTTAATAAAAAAACTTCTCTTTTAAAGAATTTGTTCCGAATTTGTGGGGAAATATTTGGTTATATATCCCACATTGGGAGGGTACATCCCTTGGGAAGGGTATTTAAAGAGTCTCCCTTACCCTCCCTTGTTGAATGTGGTTAAACAACTCTCTCACACATGCGCGCCCACTGTTGCTGACCGACTTGGCTTGGTTTGGTTCGTAGTCGTGGTCATGGTAACATGTGTCTTTGACATGTTCGCGTGCGTTCTATCTTTTTTTTTTGGAAAATTCAAATAATATCTTTAAAATTGTTTTTTGGAAATTTGAATTCATGAACCAAATTTATAAGTGAATTATTAAAACTGGAACATTTTAATGAAATCAGTGTTTAAGACTGATTCAATTTGTTGTTTTTAGCCCCTATGTACAACCTATAAATAGAGAGGGTTTTTTAGAGTTCTAATCTACCCTGAATTCTCTACTTTTCAAAGTTTTCTTTTACTTTTTCTATGAGAAATGCAATTCCACCATTGTCCACTTTGATCTTTGGGTGTATGATTATCGGAGCTATCATGTTAACCTTGAGGGTCGACCACCTACTACAACAATTACACACATCGAGGCAAAATTATTTCTAAGGCAAGTGTTTATATCATGACATGATTTCTTTATATGCGCTTTATTTTGTTTATACACATCCAGTCAGTGCTAACAATTTGATTTTGCAATAGTCTTACCAACAAGAGAAAGGCAAGATTGTGTTCGATTGTTCACTGCAATTGTGCTACTGATGTGAATGTTTGTTGTTGTTGTATCCTGAGAGATAGACGTCCAACGTTACTCAAGCACCGAGGAGATGACGAATTTGTCTTAAGGAAACTGTTCATACAAGCCTCAACAAAATTTTTCTAATTTTTAACTATGTCCGATTCATGTTCTATTTTTAATTTATTATTATTATTTATTTTTCTCACAGTATTTTATAATATTTGGATTATTACTAAAAATATTTTTCTAACAATCTTAAGACAGATTATAAGTTTTAATCCAAGACGTTTATATTACTGCGACTATGGTAAGTCGAAGGTTGTAAAAAAAATTGAAATTTGTCCAACACTAATGGAATATGAAAAATATAGAGGGAGAACAGTGATATTCAAGATTCCTACTTCTTCACTCCCTCATGCTCAATGTTCGAATCACCATATTATTTGTGGAAAGGAGGCAAGTAATGTCCCATCATCTCTAATTTTTTATGCCTTGGAATGCTCAATGTTCTATAGGATATCATATGAAGAAGTTATCGAGCCTATTATTGAGGTTTTTTGAATATTTAAACCTTGTTATCATATTTAATGTAACACCCTAAATTGAGCCTAGTATTTTTGCTACTAATTCGAATCCCTAAATAGTGAAATAAGTCACAATTGAATAGAATCGAATTAAGGATCAAAGTGTAAAAAAAAGAATTAAAGAACTGAATTAAAAAGAGAACAAAAGACAATTGAATTAGGACTTAATTGGAAGATTGAAAGAATAAAGTGACCGAAATGAAGTGACCAACTTGCAAACTTTAGTTAATAGAAGGAATGCATGCCGAATTCTCAATATCCTACAAATGCCCTTGATTAGCGTTTGGTTAGTGGATAAATTAGGGACATTATAGTCCTTTCATTAAGGGAAAATTTGATAATGATCAGCCATTTCCTTCCTCCTATCACATTTTACCCGAAACCAAGAGAGGAAAGAGAGAAAGAAAAACTTGAAGGAGAAAAGATGAATCCATACTCTACAACCTTGAATTAGCTTCAATTTAAAGTTTAAATAGCTTAGTGAACAAGGTAACTACTTGATTCTCTTGTAAATTTGATGCTTGAGTTGCTTGAATTGAAATGGAATTATGATTTGAGTATATAGATGCTGGAAATTGTATGAACATGTAATTGGTTCGTTTGTGAGTGTTGAAATTTAATATGAATCTGTTTTGATGACTTGTAGATTGAAATCCATGCTTGAATTAATGTATTACATGATGGAAATTGGAGAATTAAAAGCATGATCTAGGATAATGCAATTTGAAACTGTTTTACTATGATGAAATTGTGTAGACATGCTAAATTGAGTTAATTGAACATCATACCCTGTTTATATCACTTGGATAAGCTTAAATGGACTGACCAAAATATGTATAGACATGTATGAAAACTGGAAATTTATACTAGGACTTGAATTGAGTGAATACCAATAGGTTAAACATAATCTAGTGCAAGTCTGCCCAGAATACTCTGTTCTGGGCAGCAACTTTAAAAATTTACCATAAATGGAATACATGGAATTCAAGGCTGAAAATTTAATATATGATATTATGATATGTCTATTTTCACTAGGAGAAAATCAAATTGAATTCTGGATAGTGTGCTGAAAACTGTAAATGGAAACATCTGGACAGTACAAACTGTCCAGAATTAAAATTTACCCTATCTTAAATGAATGTATATAGGATTAAATAAGCTTTCCAACGGTATAAAGTAATTGAGATTTCAACGTAAGAATTGAAAGATATGTCTATTTAAACATGAAGTGTGTAAGCTGCCAGGCAGCAGCTGTCTGGCTAGTTTGAAACTGTTTTGAGCATAGTTGTATTGTACTGATTTGTAACAAATTGGGATAACTGGATTCTGCCTAGCTTTGGTTACTGAAATGTTGATTGAATTTAATCTATATGAGCATAATCTTTCTCGTAGAATTGTGTATAATAAATATTAGTGATATTGCTTTATTTGAATGGTCACACAAGACTTGTCTTAATATGCATCTGCTTATATGATGTTTTAGAACCAACTTTGAACTTGGTGGAGGAAGAAAAAGGAATTCATCCAAAGGCTAGAACAAAGGGATAGTTATACAAGACAATTGCTAGCTACTTGGATTGTATTGTGAGTGTAGTTACATTTAGGGTTGGGACTATTGTTCTAACCATCAATACATTTTTAAAGTTTATGTTGATGATTGGTAATATGAAATGAACTTAAATTATAGTTGGTAAATTAGTTAAGGGAAGAAAGGATTAAATGGAAAATTGATAAATGAATTGTGGATGCTAATTGATAACTAGTATAGTATAATTTGAATCTTGATTAGGACACTTTCTTAGTAGAATGACCATTTGAATAGAGTAAATGAATCCTCGATTGATGCTTGTTGATGTTCAAATATGGTATTGCTGGAAATTGTGGAACTATATAATATGAACTTAGGTTCACTTGTCTTAGAGACTTGAAATGGAATTGATCTTGCTATGCTTGTTGCCTAATCACTTGTAATATGATTGCTTGAATTAAAAGATGTAATAAGCCCTTGGTTGCTAGTTGGTCTTAGGTAGAACGACATGCCTTAGAGTCTAGAGCTCGATTGTTTTGGTACGTTAGTGTACCCTACTGATTGGTGTTGTAGACACCCTACTGTTAGATACCTTGGGTATTGGATTGATTCGGTACGTTGTGTACCCTACTGCTTGGTGTTGTAGACACCCTACTGTTAATACATGACTCGATTACCTAGCCCTACTAACTACCAAGGCAAAAAATTGATAAAACTCGTAATAAGACATGATACATGGTTATTGAATGATCGAATTGAGATATGTTAATGAGCTACTTGCGAATTGAAATTATATGAGCAAAAATGAGGTAAATGCTATTCTAGTTGGCTTGTTGCTTGAAATACAAGTTATATTGATATGACACTATTCGAATGAAGGATTTGTAGCTATTGTATCCATTTTGAAATTCCTATTATAAACTTGCTTGTTTGTTTGATTGAGCTTGTGTTTGGTAATCTAAATAGTGTATTCGAATAGTACAATTTGGACTAGTTAAGCCTTGAAAATACTTAACCGAAAGCTTAGCTAAGATAGTTGCCGAAAATGAATAATATTTCTTGATTAATAAGCTTTAAATAAATTGATAGATTTAAGAACTATCTCACTAATTACTATAAGTACTTACCACTCTCGTTTTCCTTCTTCCCAAACCACATGTTTTAAAGAGATTAAAGCATCCCGACCTTGAGCTAAGCATATCAAGTAAAGATTGAAAGTATGCCTTGTTTTGTTCTGGTTACCCTCATAGTTGGTGGCTTAGCTCTATGTCTAGTTGTCTAGTTGTCCAGGTTTCATGCATATGGCTTATTTTAAAGATATATATGAAATGTTTGTAAATAACTAAACAAATGGTTGACTTATGTGTTTTGGTATGTAAATATTGGAAATAAAGTATAAGGTATAGAATGTAAGGTTTTGGTACTTTTGTATGTAAATATGTATATATGGTGATGTGAACTTGAATGGCTTGGTAGCCATCTTTTGATGAATATATATATAAATATGTGCAAAGATTCTAGTAATAGTTGGCCGAATTGTTATAATAAAGCATTGATATTAGCTTTGTATTCTAATTGAACTTTAAAATAAATTATATTCCTTATTTCTTAATAGGTAACCCATTCGAATGAGATTTGAGAACTAATTGATCAATCTGAAATGAATTAAAAAGAAATGGGCCCTAAGATACATGAAATGTTCGAATGATATAGGAAGATTAAGTTATAA
This sequence comes from Hibiscus mutabilis, assembly GCA_019671005.1. Lineage (NCBI taxonomy): Eukaryota > Viridiplantae > Streptophyta > Magnoliopsida > Malvales > Malvaceae > Hibiscus > Hibiscus mutabilis. The sequence continues at coordinate 57,827,334 of CM033715.1, forward strand.
ATTAAATTGATCATAAAGGTATGTTGACCATAGGATTCGATAGGGACAAACCTTGAGTTTTAGGGCATAGTTTCTTGTTAAATAAGGAGTAATTCTGAATAGGTAATGACATTTTATAAACGTTTTAAGTTGGTAACTTGACTATAGTGTTCAAGTAGAATTAGGATAGAGAAGCAATATATGGTTCTTTAATGTTAAGTAAGTAATTCAAATAGAAGATGATGTGGTTTAAAATGAAATGAATTTAGTAACTTGAATTAATTTTAATGGTACTTGATCACTAAGTAATTGCAAGAAAAGTTTAAATTGACTCCTAAATTTATATGTCATTGTTCATTAACGAACCTCGACACTCCTCGCTCCTAATCCGGGTGAGGGGTGTTACATTTAATCTTTTTTATACTTTCTTTTAATTCAAAAGTCTAAGTGGTACAAGATTTCCTCTATTAAGGATAAAATTTTGAGTCCTACTCTGAACCGTGAAAGGTATGATTATGAAACTTAAGTATATTGATACATTTGTTGTACTAATAGTTTTTGTTGAGAAAAGTATAGAGATAACGTGAAAGTTGTAATTTTGGAGAAGCAAGGAGATGTGGTAGAATGAGAAATTCTCCAAATCAAATAACTCTCAAATTTTGGTTTGAGTCTCACGATGTGTTGGAAACTAAAGCAAAGGAAATTTTATTACCGTTAGTAAATTATTTCTGAGACTAACCTTTGTTTGTATTTAGAGTTGAACAGAATTATGTTAGCTTTGTACTTCTATTTCGGGTTTTTAGTTTTACTAAATTCTTGCCATTTAACGGAAGTTGATTAATTGTTTTTTGTTTCTGATTTTTATTTTCTGACTAAATATCTAACAATTAACAGATTAATAATTATGAATGGAATTTAGTTCTTGACTTTGTCGTGGCATAAGCCAAGAACTTGTTCAGTTTTCAGTATATTGTTATAGTCACTACTCCGACTCCGATTTTGAACCAAAGTTCAATGTTCTCGTGACTATAAGCCAAAATGAAAAGCTTGCAAAGAGAATTTTAAAACGCGGTAATAGGAAAAATGTTGTTTTATATGACCATGTTGTTCCTCCTATTGTTAGAGAGGATGTTGTAGATGTTGCACCCGCCTTCAACGTTGTCGATGCATGGAAGTACTCATGTTTCTACCTTCTTCAACGTTGCCAAGCCATGAAAGCACTTTGATTTCCTATATCGTAACTACATTCTCAAAACCGGATCTGATGCACGTTATGAAGTGTACAATATTATGAGAACATTGAAAAGTTCTAAGTTATCACATAACATGTAGGGGAAGCTGTGATATTAGTAAACTACCTTTTAAATAAGGTATCCCATGAGAGAAAGGAAAATACACCATATGAATTATAGAATGGTAGAAAATATTCCTACAACCACTTGAAAGTGTAGGGTGTCTTACTAAAGTAATGACTCCTTTACCAAAGAAAATGAAAACAAATCCTAAAATGGTGGATTGTATTTTCATTGGCTATGCTTGCCATAACAATAATGGTAATTGTGTTAGTGGTGAAAACGAAAGAATTTCGTTACCATAAATTATCCTCCTATTATGTTTGCTTTTGTGATAATTGGTTATGTTTTTCATAAATCATTTTTTTGCATGAATCAAAGAATCTTGAATTTCACAAAAATCGATATTGGAATAAAAAATTGGCTCATTCCTTTAAGACTACAAAAGTTGGTCAAGTTCAACGAAATAAACTATAAAGACTATTGATGAAAATTGTCAAGTCTTTTAACAAGAGTTTGATGTCGAGACATAACCAAAAAGAAGTTAAATGACAAGGGTGGAAAAGTCCTTTGGATCAGATTTTTGAACTTATATGCTAGAGGCTAAATGACTATGGAATTTCTTGGAGAATATTCCAGGATGGTCAAATTATGTGCCCACAATATGTATATATTGTGATAACCAAACAACATTTGGTAGAGCACATAACGTAATGGTAAGTCGAGGCACATGCGTCATCAACATAAAATATCGTTAGACATCTGATCTCAACTAGAGTTATCTATATTGATTTTGTAAAATCAAAAGATAACACTACGAATCCACTAACCAAAGGGTTAAATTGAGATCAATTTGATAAGACATCGAAAGGATTGAGACTAAAGCCCATCAATTTTAATGCTCTATGTGAAGGAAAATCCAACCTTGTTAACTGATGACTATATAAATAACTTATTTTGCATACCCTTTTAGCTTAACTTTTGCATGTGTTTAGGTTCATTTAATTGCATTTAGGAGTATTTTGCATATAGTTATGGTGTTTGATCTTAATGTTTGTCTATATTGATGCTATTAATCGGAAAGGTAGTGATTTTTATTATTGCTTGCATAGGAGGTAATAGAGCAGTGGAGCGTTGGAACATTGGAGCAGAATTCTCTCATGCTGGATTGGATGCTACAACATTTGTTGTGACGCTGTAGACAAATCTTGGATCCTTTAATGTGATAATGTGTGTCCCTCTCTTCTTTATTGAGCAATCAATGACGTGGGAAAACAAAGATCCTCTTTGCTGGATCACATGACACTTTATTAAAAGCATGTGACATTATATTCTTTTATTGAGCAATTAATGATGTAGAAAAGCAAGATCCTCATTAAAAGACTACTTGAAATTTAGGGTTTTCAAAACCATAGGAGAGACATCTTTATATAAAGACATCAAGGGCAACAATTAAATAATGTTGCACTTAATGCATAAATACGCAGAAAAGATTTTATTCAAGGAAGAACATCTCTTTATATTCTTTATTGGAGAACCACCATTGTCGAAGGTTAAGAGGAGTCTCCAAAAGAAGAAAAGCTATCGAGAGAGGCTTTAGGAGTTTGGCACACTGTAACAATAGTTCGAGGGTACGAAGAAGAAACCTCAGGACGCTTTGATTCTCTTTCTCTCTTGCTTTATCGACAACCATGTTTTTAATTGTTTTTATTATGGATGTTATTTTCTCATACATGAGTTAAATACTTTTGTTGGGTTTTATTGTTTTTGGATTCTATGTTTTAATTACTTGTTCAATGTTATAGCTTTTTTTCCTTTATTTATCATGTTCATTGTTCGTCCTGTATAATTATGTAAGAGTTATCGAGAGAGGCCTTTAACTATAGTATTTTAGACAAACATGAAAAGTGGAGCTTAAGATGTTAACTTAGGTTCTAATATGGCTTAGACATAAGTTTAGGATTTCAACGTCTAATAAGGGGAACTTGAATAAACAATAAGTTGTTAGGGTTCGCATAGACATGTATTACAATAGCTTCTTATTGTTACTTCTAAGTATCAAGAGAGTCTAGGAGTTATTAGAAAATCCTATCGGATAGATGAATATCTAATTGATTTACGCAGACATGTATTGACAACTGTTATAACATTCAAATGGTAATTAGCATAGTTTCTAAGCAATAAGCCCAACATTCATAATTATCTAAATCTTTGCTACAACATTTGCTTGTCTTTTGATCATTGCTTCATTTTTACTTTTTATTATTACATTTAGTTTATAGTTCAATACTCCACACATCATTATTTTACTAACTCTTTTGTGAAATTGATTTGAGTTTTATTGCTCCAATCTCTGTAGGTTCGACACTCCACTTATCACTTTATTACTTGTGCGATGAGTATACTTGCTCTTAATTGTGTATACTATATTTTACGCATCAAATTTTGGCTTCATTGCTGGGGATTGACAATTGATAATATCGTAGTGATTGTGCTTAAAATTTTTAGTTTTAGTTCTAACTTTTATTTTTTTATTTTTATTTTTATTTTAGGCATGTCACAAGTGAAGGAACATCAACATGAGAAGAAGTGAAGGTCGATCTATTCGAGAATATATTACACCCACCATCGACAACCTATACCAAACATTAGAGCAACCCAAAGAGTTCATACCATGGCAAATTCTTGTGACTATTGTAAGGAACAACATTTGTGGGAAAATTGCCCATACATCCCTGATGCTGTAATATCCCGAAATCCGGTCTAGAAGAATGTTATTAGATATTTTCCCTCTAAGTTATTTTTGTTTTCTTTTCCTAATTAAGGCTTGGGACCAAATTGAATAGATGGGAGAAGTGATCACCCGATTGCTAAGGGATGAAATTGATGATTTTCAATTAAAATGGTTTGCATGCTAAACATGATTTTTAGGAAATATTGTACACATGTCATGGTATAGTGGAAACATGTGGGGTTAGCTAAGTAAACAATATGCATCACTATCCTTCTTCTTCTCTCCTAAGGACGAAAGACACCAAGGAGCAAGGAAATCGGCGTTGTCCATGGGAGATGAGAATTGAAGTTCAATTGGGAAAATCATTGGAAACCTTAGTAAGATGAACCGTGAAAGAAGGTATCTATGTTTCCCTTTCTTATTGACCAACTTTAAATTGAGCAAATTATTGGAAACTCTCCATGAAATCTGGTTGTTAGAGAGCATCTTTAAATCCCTTAAATCACACATGCATTAGATCGAAAGACATATATGTTAGGAGATTATGTATAATGTTGCTGGCTTTCGAATGTGTGATTGTAATTTGATTGTTGATCTTTTGAATAGAACATTCACTTGGATTGGAATGCTAGATGTTGGAATAACATGAAGATAATGTTAAAATCTGCTCGATTTTGGTTGGATAGTTAGTGGATTTGAGATAATTAAGCACATTGGAATGAACTTGCTTTAGGTACTGATTTGAATTAAGTTGGGATATGTATATGATTAGGTGATGGGCTGAATTGAACGTTTAAGACCTTGATAAACTATTTAATTCCTAGTTTCCAGATCTGGGCTGGTTCCGGGTTACATGCATGTTCTTGTGGAATCAAAAATGGATATGAATGATTTGTAAAAATAGGAAATGAAATTGAATATATTAATTAGGTACCAAGTTATGTTCTGAATTCTGTGAAAGAAAAAGGGAATGGAACTGTTTTTGCTAGTCTATGACTTGTGTACATGTATGATGAAGTATTTGTGTAAATGAACCTGGTAGAGGCTGATTTCTTGTATTTATGAGACTGTTTTGGTTGCTTTAAACATGAACAGCCTTGGGGAGTGATTTGGCTAGTTATGTGAGTCTAAAAGTTTGTAATTGTAATTGATAAAAATTTTCTGTTAAATAGAATGGAAATCGATACTGTTTTAGTATCTGAATCAAATAAACATTGCTAGATTGATTACTTGAAGCTTTAGTAGCTCTCGGGGACTATTTTTGATTTGAGTAAATTAAATTTGATAATGCTGCCCTGTTTTGGCATTTTTAGTTATACATGTTTGATAATTTCTGAAATAAAAAGGTTAGATAGTAACTAAGAAGTTGAATGAAAGCTGTTTGTGATTAATTGAAGTAGAATGTAACTTCGGGATATCAAGTGAGTTAGTTAAAACCTCGGGGTAGGCTTACAATCTTCCATCAATCCTTGTTAGATTATATATATAAATTACTTAATTGGCGTAAATGGTATGTAAGCAAGCTTGGACCGAGGTAAGTCATGCTAATTCAAGAATGATAAAATGTAATTCGACTACCATAAGACTATTCTTGATTGTGTTTGTCGACTTGTGAAATGTGAGCTGTGAATAGGATACAACATTAGAACTGATTGGAGCCATGATCAGTATGATCTTGAATAGAGGAAATGTGGTTTGCTAGTAAAGAAAGCCTTTGATAAATTATATTAGACCGATTTCATTAATTGGGAAATCAGAATTTATTTACGAATAAATTGTGTTATGATCTAATCGAATAAAGCCTTTGTCACTCTAGATATGGGTTTGAGTTAGATCTCGACATGCTTAAGGATATTTCATGATAAGTATGAGATTAAATTGGCTTATATGATTCGAATCTTATGATTCAAAATGATAGTACTTTAAAAAGGGTTAAACCCTCTTGTGATATTGATAATTAGATTAAGAAGGAAAGCTTTGCATAAATTGTAAGTGTAACCTAAATTGGGGACTACTCTATACTGTTCCAAATTCTTTAAAGTGTGAAATTATTGAAATGTGGTGTGCTAATATGCTTATTCATGAGGAATTCAAATCATGCTAGAGTGTGGTAAGTAATGCCATAGTAAGCATGCTTGAGTTAATTATGTTACACTTTCATGGTTGTCTTGAGACTGGTTTTGAGTTTGAATTGAGTAATCTAGACTTGTGAATTAAGGCATAACACCTTTTGATTAAGATAAGTAATAAATAAAGTAGTCAAGCCTTGATTCGAGTTTGTTAGACATAAGTGGTATGCCATAGAGTCCGTCGAGCTCGCTAGTCTGGACTACGGTCCGCTTGTTGTTAAAGATCTAATGGTCTATCTAGTACTATCTGTGTACCTCTGTTTTGGTATTATTTGTATACCCTTGTATTGGTACTTGGTGTACCCCTATTTCGGTACTATGTGTACTCTTGTTGTTACACTTATAATGGATTCGAGTGTCTAGTAACTTGTTAATCAAGGCTCATGACAACTTAAAATGAACATTTATAACTTTTGATGTTAAAATGAGAACTTTGGAACATATACATTCCCTTGATATGTAATGGATTTCAATCCCTTGATTTAAGAAGGACTAAATGTCCCTAGTTAAAAATTTGAATTATGTTATATTACAAATGACAATTGGATAGAATCGGAAGAAATGCTATGATAATTTGCTAGATCGATTGCTTGCTTGAAATGGAAGAAATGCTATGATTCATTTGCTAGATCGATTGCTTTCTTGAAATGGAAGAAATGCTATTATTCATTTGCTAGACCGATTGCTTGCTTGAAAAGGAAGAAATGTTATGATCCACTTACTAGACAGTTGCTTGCTTGTAATGAAAGAATGTCCTAATCCATAGGCTGAGTTGAATGCTTGTTTGCAATGAAAGTAATGGCTAGGATTTATAGGCAAAGAGTTTGTTTGGTGGCACTAAATAAAAGGGATTTTGATAAAGATATAACTGGAAATTGATTACTAGGGAATGAAATAGCTAAGCTAGATATATGATAATGAAATTGTTTATGACTTATATGTCTTATAATGGGTAGTCAATGCTAGATAAGAAAGTTAGCAAGTTAATGATGAAGTAAAATAACCCTTGGGATTGAATGTTTATTGAAAGAAGTGTTATGATTTCATGCGTATATAGCATGAGAGTTAAAAGATGTCGAACCAAAATGATATTAAGTCCAAAGACTCTTATCTAATTGTAGTAAGGTTATGAGATGTTAACCTAAATGTATGGGAAAAGTTATAAGTAGATAAGAGTTATGCCGTTTAAATAGTAAACTAGTATCACACATAGTAAGCTAGGAAAATAGAATAATGCCATCGGGAATTCTAAACTAATAAAGATTTACGATGTAGAATTATAGAGTAGAATACTTATGGATCTTATAATATTCGGTTTTGGAAGGATTTCTACAGAAACATAATCGGGTGTAAGTTGATAGACCTTAAGGAAATAGCATACTCATAATTGATAAATATGGCTTGTGAGATTCTCTAAGTAAACAGTAATCTTAACCAAACATTTATGAATCTAGCAAAAAGGATCGATTAAGTGCTTTAGTCCAAATAATTAAGTTTTTAAACTTGATTGTTTATATTGTATGAGAGGTTAAACCTTGATGGTATTAGATGAACTATGTTCAATCATTAGATACGAATAGCTTGTGAAATTATCTTGCTTACAGAGGAAATTACCTTGAATAGATCAAATTTAAAGTTCAAGCTTAGTGCTTGCTCGATTGATACATCTTAGAATGTAAAAAGATTGGTTATAGACTCTATTTTGTTAGGTTTTATCTATCTCAGTAAGAATTATCTTACTTATTCCCCTGATGTTGTGCCGTGTATCCAAGCTTTCATTTTGTTTTGAGCTCGAATGAGATCACAGTTGGTAGGAAGTACGCTTGTAATTCCTTATTCTCCTTAGTGGTGGCACATGTATATAATGTAGTTTTCATGCATCGAGGGCATCTTGTGTATGTGTGTATTTAATAATGCTCTAAAAGTGTTTAAAGATGTAAAGGGCCTTTATATCTATTATTCATGGTTGCTTGCATTTCAGAATAGTTATGAACGTTTGAAAGGTAAGTCTCGTTAGAATCTTTAATTGTGTTGGTAACTAGATCATTGGGCATGCTCGATTGATTAATAGTTAGTTGGAACTTTCCAATAGTTCTAATGTTAAACGAGATTGCATAAATGAAGGTTGATTACTTTTTATATCAATGTAAATATAAAGGTCATGATTTTTGGTAATAGAATAGAAAGAAGAAACAAGACTAGATTTTCTCGCTGTATATGAATACCTTGGATGTCTAATGTCCGAGTTATCGCATGACTAATGAACTTTAGAAGTTGTTGCTAAAATATTATTTGCCATGACTACATCTTGAAGTAGTGTATAAGATTAATGATGTAGTGATGATTAAATCAGTAATCCATTGATTATATATATAACCAGAATCGATGCCATAGCTCCTCTTGCTTGTTCGAATGACATAGGTTGGAAGCATCTAGTCTTCGATTGTTTAGTTCCTAACTTGAGTTGAAATTTAATGGTCTTGAATTGTCATCTCTTGTCTAATTGATGGTATAACAACTTGCGATTAATGGAAAGACTCTAAGTTTAATTTATTTCCAATTTCTCACGAACAATTTGTCTATAAGAGCGTTTATAGGTTAAATGTTGGTATAAGAGTATGTACTTGCATTGTATTAACTTAGAGTTAAGTCTAAGTTTATCTTTAGCAAGGAAAACCCTTAGAAAGTTTTTAATTCATCCATGTTCACAAAAGCTTACTAGTAAATTTTCGTGTTTAGCTCATAGAAATGTCTGTTTTGTTTGCTTCATAACTCCTTCCAATTCGGTTTACTCCTAAACTGGGTTGTGGGTGTTATAAATGCATATTGATGCAAGGAGGATCGTAAAATGAGTGTCGGAGACTATCTTGAAGCCTACAACCAACAGTGTAGTCAGCAACAAATTTTTTCTTGGTATGATTATGAAGCTGAAAATTTTCATGATGATAATAGCTTTGCTGCTATTGCACACATTTCATGGAAAAGTAGTCCTCATCAGAAACCAAGTTTCTCATGGAATGCTCAAGAAGGTGACAATTTATGTGCACCTTATAACCATGTTGCATCACCAAAGTTCAATCCAATGCTGCAGCAAAGTAGTAATCATCAAGAGCAATTAAATTTCATGAAGGTTATGAAGGCTTCGATAGATGATGAACTTCAAAGTTATGCTAAAACATTGAGAAACATTAAAATCACACAATAGAGATTTTCAATGTCTTGAATAGCATGTCACAACAATCAATTCAAGGGAATACTAAAATCCCAAGTCAAGAGGACGAGGGGCATGCGAAGAGATCTCCCTAGTGTGTGGGGAACAACTAGAAACTTTGAGTCAAGAGCATGAGAAAGAATTTTAAGAAATGGATGAGCCTGAACAACATGTTGCTACAACAAAGCTTGAGGAGCCTAAACAGAGCAATGACGTAACAACACTCGATGAGGTTGAAAAGAGTAATTCTTCAACAACGTCTGAGGAATCTGATATCTAGACTGTTACAACATCATTGATGCTGAAGCAACAATCTGTAGACTACGTTTATCAACAATTTCAAGACCACATGCAAGATTTGATACCATCAAATCTAGGGTATGCTCAATTGGGAGATAACACTATATCCATGGTGATTCTCTCCGATCTTGGTGCTACACCAAAATCTGTAATGATGGAGATGTTCGAAAAGCTTAAAAAAGTGGTGGTTGGATACTTGAAAGCTTCGAAAGCATTGGTCCTTCACTTGACTTACACACGATCCTAAAAGAGGATTTCCATAGCAATTGGCTAGAACATCAATTGCTACATCAACGAAGGCTACACCCAACAATGGAGGAAATCGATGAAAATGAAATGATCAAATGGTTGGGTGTTGGTATAATCTTTTTCATCCAAGAATTGATGCATTGAAGAACAATAGCAAGGTGGAGGGTATGCATAGACTACAAAGGAACAAGAAACAATGATATCTCCACCAAGGTTTCACAAAGGGGTAGTTGTTTTAAGCACTTTGGCTCAATTTCTTTTGGGAAGAACTGTCACTCGATGGAGGGTGCGGATCGACTATAAGAAGTATCAAAAACGACCCTCATCTCAACACATCAGGATGCTTAAACCACTTCACCCCTCTTTTATTTTTCTGCATTGTTTTTCTTTATTATTTTTATTTGTTTTATTTTGTTTTCGATGCTTTAGCACTTTATTTCGTTATAGATGATGCTCCATTGAGTTAATTATTATTTTAATTTCTTTGTTTTTCTTTTGTTTTGCAAGTAAGAAAAAATTGAATTTTTTGAGATTTGGAAAAAAGATAGTTTTTGGCAGTATTGGTTCATAAATATTATAGGTATTTTGGGTGGTTACAAAAGGGAATAGGATCTATTGCATTTAATTAAATTTTATTTCATCTTTCTTAATTAATAAAACCATACAACTTCTCTCTTACTTTTTAGGATTTCTTTTCCCCACTTTCCAGAAACCCTGATTAATTACTTTCCTTCCAAAATCTCATACCTTTTCACCTTTACACCATTAACATAAAAATCATATCTTTTCATCTTCATCTCATTTTAAAAACCCTAAAAGCTAAAGAGAGAATTTTTTAAAGTCAAGCTTGCTTCTTCGTATCCTTATTCCTTTTCCAAGCTACTCCCCAAATTTCTTGTGCCCTAATCTTCATCCTTCAATTTTGCCTCTGATTCAAACAGATGCCCAACATCCACTACACCACAGGCTGTTGAAGAACCTGCACCATCCGCGCCACACACTGAACCCTACATCAAGCATAAGGCGCATACATCAGTTCCTTCCTACACTCATTAAGTCCTAGGTATTTTCTCCTTTTATTTTCTTTACAATTCATGTTTTCTATTTTTCTTTTTCTTTTTGCATTAGGGACAATGCTTCTCTCAAGTTTGGGGGAGTATTGTGCCATGTACATATTAGGTAAAACTTAGGTAAATTTAAGTTTGCAAATACCCTAATCTATTTTTACAGTTCCTCTTGTTATGATCACATTAATTCTGAATTTGTTGTTGCGTTGATCATATTTTCCTATGATGAATCTATGTTTAATGTTTTGCAATGTGTTAAGAGCTTTCTTGTTTTGAACTTAGTGTTGAAACTAATGTAGCTTTTATCTCACATGTTGCATGCTTTCTAAAAGCTTAAGAAGCATTAGGGAAATTCTAAGTCGAATCTTTGATGCCAATGCATGAAATAATATGAATGAACTAAATGCTCAATGTAGAAAATTAAAAGGCTTAATGTAACTCCCATAAAAATCAAGACAATAATGAAAAATAATTGAAAACTTAATGCAATAGGAAAAACTATTGAGGGACACTCTTTTATGCATCTTGCTACCTTAGTACACTAGGTGAGTTGTGTTTGCTCCATTTAACTTTCCCTGGTAGGAATGGTAGTACTGGCATAAGAGTGAATAAAAGTTTTCACAGGATGACTCTGCTCGTAGGGCTCGAGGATGGGCTATTTTCTTCACTCCATCTTCATATCCCAAGAGTAGTCGTGATAAGCTGAAGCCCCAGTGACATAGTTTAATAAACTTAGAAACAGAAGGGAGTAAAATATTGTGCTTAAAAAGAAAAGAAAATACCGAGACAATAGAATAGAGAAATCCTTAAATATTTCTAAGTTCATTAAGTGATGACTGAATGCAACACATCACCCACTACACCTACAGTAGAATGATCCTTGAAACAAAACTGTGAGCTCTGATGCATTGCACTTCTTTTAAATAGCTGAGGAATGAACTATTGTTGTAGCATGTTTTTGAATTTTTGAAATCATAGCTTAGTTGGAACATTTAATAAAATGGGTTGTTTGCACCACACATCATTATTTTACTAACTTTTTTGTGCAATTGCTTTGAGTTTTATCACTCCAATCCATGTGGGTTGGGCACTCTACTCATCACTTTATTACTTATGCGACGAGTATACTTGCTCTTATTTGTGCATACTATATTTTACGCATCATTGACTAGAGATCCCAAAATCTAGGTTCAAAGGGACAACCTACTTGTATGGACCTTGTACGGTCACTATTGGGGTTCATATCCCAAATCAATTCCTATGATGTGAACAATGATAAAAAAGTGGAATAGGTTAAGCAATAACTTTAATGACCATTTTGTATCGGTAAACCGAACACCATAAGTCACCTATGTAAGAGTAAAGTGTAGCCGCTACAAAGAAACAATTGGGCATAGTTCTCTAAGCTCTTGTAGAAGCAGGAGATGTCCAAGGCTATTGATGAGTGCATATTAGACCTATTTTATATGCCGTTAATCCTTGTCTTTTGCATGTTTTTAAGCTCATTTAGGTTAGGATGTATATATTTGCATGTAGATAGGGAGTTACACCGCTTGTGCTTAAATTGTCATATAAAGTGGTGTATGTGTAGGATGCTAGAGGATTGCTAAAGCAGGAGAGTAGCAGATCTCATGGCTGGAGCTGACGAGGCATGAAGAGTTGGAGATGAATCTACCTTTGCCCACATTCATTTTCTCCTAGATACGTAACATTTAATGAAGTGGGAAATAATTGGCTTTCTTTAATGAAGCCATGCAAGTTTAGGGTACTAAAGCCCTAGTTTCATTGCCTATAAAAGAAGACTTGGAAACTAATCAATGGGAGATGATCGACAGAGAGCACAATTTAGACGATAGTCCTAGTCCAAGCTTAGGCAGAACCACCGAGGCGAAGCTAGACGATTCTCCTGAATAAACGACACCATCGAGAGAGGCTGACAGAGAAGAGGCCTGCAACACAGTTGGATGGCTTGGAGGGAATTTTGTCGAGGATGCTCAACATTTCTTTTTCTCTTGCTTGATAAACTGCCATACTTTATACATTTAATTATGGTTGCTTTAGACTCAGACATGAGCTAAACTCTTTTAGTTGGGATTATTGCGTCCTAGGATTTTATGTTTTGATTATTTTATTTCAATGCTTTAGTTGTTTTTATCTTCATCTATTATGTTCATGTGCTTAACGCGTAGTTAATTGTAAGAGCTATTCGAGAGAGGTCTATTAACTATTGATCAATGGCTTAATATTCTAGAGAGTTAAGTTAAACAAACATGAACAGTGGGGCTAAGCTGTTAACTTAATCTTAATTTGGATTAGACATAAGTTTAGGGTTTTAATGACTAAAAGGGAGTTATTAACAAATAATAGAGCAGTTAGGTTGACGCAGACATGTATCACCTTAATTACAAAGTTATTAACTTCTAGTTATCAAGAGAGTCAGAAGTTCTTTAGAAAATCTTGTCGAGTAGATGAAGAACTTAAGGGTTTACGCAGACATGTATTGCCCATCGCTATAGCATTGAAGTAGATAATCGAGCATATATCCTTATCAATAATCCCAACCTTTATAATTAATTGTTAAGTCGCTGCAGCTATTTGCCTTTGTCGTAGTTATCTATAGATTAGTCAAATTTAGTTTACTTAATTCAACATCCACCTATACTTGCGAACACATTCCTAAGTACGATAACTTCGTATTTATTAATCCAATCCTCGTTGAACTGACACTCTACTTTCACTTTATTACTTTATACGACAAGTATACTTGCTCCAAAGTGCATCACTATTCAACAAGCATCAAGTTTTTGGTGCCGTTGCTAGGGATTGGCAATTGATAATTACGTTGTAATTGCACTTACGACTTTTATTTTTATTGCATTTAATTTTTGTTTTTTGTTTTTGCTTTTATTTTCCAGTGCATGACCAAAAGGTCCACCAAAGACTCTCTTCTTCCGTACGACCCATAGCTTGAGAAAACTTTGATGAAAGTATGACGAGAGAACAAGACGATGGTGAACGACAAAGAGATTCCACCAAGGAACAACCCTACAAACGTGCATAATCCAAATGGCATACTTCCAGTCGATGGACAAGGAGTAGGCAGTGGAGTTCAAATTAATGGCCAAAACCGACAGGAGGATCCACCCCCTGCCAGGTCCAGAAAATTCATTAGAGATATCATTAATCCATTCTTCAACAATCTCAATCCACCGATTGTGGTACCTAATCTAGGGATGGCCCATTTTGAGCTAAAGCTCGTGATGTTCAACAAGTTCAATAACATTGGACAGTTTGGAGGATCCGCAAGAGAAGATGCTTATGAGCACATCCAAGCCTTCTTGGAAGTCTGTGATTGTTTCAAGCAACCAGCAAGAGAAGATGCTTATGAGCACATTCAAGCCTTCTTGGAAGTTGTGATTGTTTCAAGCAACCAAATATGTAATACCCTAAATTTTGGTCTAGGAGAATGTTGCATTAAACCTTATGTTAAGTTGCTATAATTATTTAATCAATTTGACCAACATGTTCATAAGGGCTAAATTCGAATTGGTGGGAAATTGATTGATCATTATTGAAAGGACCAAATTGATTATTAAATGAAATGATATGTTTGCATGGTAAAACAAAAATAAATGGAGTCTTGTACACATGGCACATCAAGGCAAAGCCATGAGGGGAGGGATCGGGCATTTGGAAATTACCATTCCAATGTGTCATCTTCATTCCCCAAGGAAATAAACTGAAAACATAGAGAGTTAGGGAGGAAGAATTCAAGCTCGTTGGCTATGGAGTTTTAGGGGATTTCAATTCTTGTTAGCCCAAAATTCTTGCTTATTGATCGGTTCATAGGAAAGAGGGCTAAGCATTCTAGTTACATTTTTATATTAGAACGCAAATGGGAAATTATATGTGAATTTCTTGTGTAATCTAAACTTTGATGATTGTTAGAGAAAACTAGAATTTGTGATAAGGATAGTTTTGAATTTGTGAGTAATATCTAGATGTATTTGTATACTTGTTGTTATGCTCAAATGTTCAATGGATTTTTAGAAATCCTTGACTGTTATGGATTTCATTAAGAAGTTGTTTTGAGTTTATAATTGAATGAATATATTTATAATTTGAACTGTTAAGATGAAATAACATTCGAATGTGCAGAATTGGTACATAAGTACTAGGAAAGCATGTAGTTAAAAACAGTTTTGGAATAAATATACATGTTTATAAAGCTGCCTTGTCTCTCACTTAAAGAATAACAAAAAAAATGGACTAATTCGATTAATCAAAATGTATATATATTGAAAACAAGGCATAGGGTATAATTACAAGAACCTAATGGGGCTGCTTCGAGCATGAATGTTTGTACTTGTAAAATAAAGGACTGTTTTGTATGAATATTTATGTTAGGGATTGTTTTTAGAAGAACAATGGACTGCTATGTGCTCACTTATGTAAACATTTAATTAGGACCGTTTTGGTTCAATAAAATTGATGGACAAATGAATGTGTATTCACGATTTGAATGTAACTTTGATTTAAATGATTGTTAGAAAATTTTCTAATGTGTTGTATAATGTATTATGTTTAGACCAAGAAGGATTTGAAGGGAAAAGAGCTAGCATAGATCAAAACGTAGATAGGCAGCAGGGAGTCATAATCCGGGAACAACCATAGCTCGGAAAGACCAGTGAGTGTAGTTTAAAGTCTCGGGATGGGCTAATAACCCTCATGAGCATTGTTTACTGATTTGGTTGCTTTGCATTTGTTTTAAATTTTACTATGAATGAGCAATCATGGATCCAAGGTAAGAATTTTGTGATTACAAGCATGATACTTGATTGAATTCTATGTTGATACGCTATGAGAGCATGCTAAGTTCAATAGTCATATATGAATGAAAAATGCATGATTGTGTAATGGAATACAAATTCTTGTTCATACTAAACTTTATATGCAATTGATATATTGATAATAAAGAAAGATGTATATGGAACTTATTAAAAGAAATTTTGGCTATGATGCCATTCGAACAATAATAAGAATGAAATATTGAGATTCACTTGAGGTGAATATGTGTATCCAAAATGAAAAAGGGAGAAGAGACATTGAGATGACACTATGTGGTGGAGCTATGCTCACTTTGTTCTAATAAATGATGATATATGTTAAAGCCTTGGTTTCGAGTCAGTCTTAAGTATAATTGGCATGCTATAGAGTCCATAGAGCTCAGGTTTGGGGTGGACTATGGTCCTGGAAAAATGTTCCTTAATTGGCGACAATAGGAGGGATGTATTGTGCTCACTTGGCGATAGTAGGAGGGATTGACCGGTACTGCGAGTACCATTTTTTTGAGGCAAAAGTTGGTTGGTGATTCGTGTACCTAGACTGTTGATTCGATTCTCAAGGCTATGTTGTTAAACAAGCAAGAATGTTTAAGCTAAAATATGAAAGAATTTAGTAACTTGCTTATCAAGAAATGTATGCTTAATGAAACTTGGATGATTCTTATTTGAGAATATGTTTTAAATTGAAAGTTTGCATGATAATGAATTTGTTGATAATTTAACCTTGAGTAATTTGAATTTACATGTTGTGGATGATGCTATTTGAATGGTTTCTATTAGAGTAGCTTAATCATGTGAAATGTTTGAGTTGATTTGAATAATTTATCTAGGATAAACTTAACTTGATTAAAATTGATCCTCATGAATCTACGCTTGTAGTGAAATAAATATTGGTTGATACATGCTTTTAAATGCTTTAAACTACCTCACTAAGTGTATGCTTACAAAAATTCTTTGTAATACCCCAAAACGGCTCTTGGAAGGATGTTACCGAATCATGTGTAACTTAAATTGTTCTAAATACCATAATATATTTTTGTTAATAATTGTTAAGGACCAAATTGTATTACAAGTGAAATGAGGGAGTTTGCACTGTAAAAGAATCAAAATGGTAAGTTTGTACACATGGCTAATAAGGATTAAAACATGTGTTTGTGGAAGTTTTAGGACCAGCCACTTGGATGAAGGAATCCAAGTTTGTACTCTATTCTTCCTCTTGAATGAGAAACCGAAGGAGAAGTTGGGAGGGGAAGAAAGGGAGAATTCAACTTGATGTTTATGGAGCTTTGAGGGTTTCGGATAATTGCTAGCCAAAATTCTTGTATTCTAGTTACCTTTCTTGAGTTAAATCTTTAATTGGAAATTATGTGTGAATTTTATGAAATCAAAGCTTTGTTAATGGTTAGAGAAAATTTGAAGTTATGATAAGAATTGTTTGAATTTATGCGAGTAACATTTAGAGGCACTTGTGTACTTGTTGTCTTGTTCAAATGCTAAAATTGATCTTCTATGAGTTCTTGAATGTACGAGTTTTGATTAAGTAGTTGTTTTTAGCCTAAGAATCGAATGAAAATGGTTATAATCTGAATTGCTATGATGAAGCAACATATGAAAAATGTAGATTTTCTACATGAGAATTAGGAAACATGTTATTAAAATAGTTTTTCGAGTAAATGCTTATGTTTATAAGGCTGCCCTATTTTGCATTAAGAAATAAAGCATGGACAGATTCGATTAAATTAAGTGTATGCACTAAAAACAGGACATAAAATATGATTATAAGGACCTAAAGGGGTCTGTTTTGAGTACTTAGAAAGTATGTTGGATTGGTTGAGACACGTATATGTGTATGTGTAAAATATGGGTTGTCTTGAGTAAAAACTGGAAAAGATGGACTGTTTTGAACAATTAGAGATAGCATGGGCTGTTTTAATTGTTTGTAGCTATTATGAACCGATTTATACATACATGAATCTATATTTATGATCTATGGGCTGTTTTCGAATGCTTGTGAATGTCAAGGATTGTTCTAAGCATGTATAGTTGAATGATTATGAATTAAAGGCTGTTTTGGTTGATTTTGAATGAAAGTTTTGTTGGATTTCAAGGTTACAAAATGTAAGAGTTATAATAGGAACAATCAAGGTAATTAGAAGCCTTATTACAAAGAAAATAAGGGTTGAAAATGAGGTGTAAATGATTGTCCTACTTTGCACCCTGTAGACAGTTTTAAAATCTGCATTAGCTGTGGCTTTGAAAAATTGTCATAAATTTTTATAAGAAACAATCGAAACTAAATTTCGAGCCTTATAACATTTTGTAGAGACTTTTGTTTAAAGACAATATAATCTGTCTGGTGGTAGAATTAGATGTAACTTTGGATTAAAAACTGTATTAACTCATAAAGAGTAAAAATGCAAGGCCTATATGGTTAGAAAGCTAGTTGAGTCAGCTTTCCAACGGTGTAAACGGTTCAAAATTCCGATGTACGAAATGAAAGTTATGAAATTTTAACTAAGGATGTACAGTCTGCCCGGCAACAACTCTATAGGTAGCTTGAAATATCTTTGAATGTATCAAAGAGTGTATAAGGACATTAATGGGCTATTTTAAGATTTATGAAGGGGCTTTCCTACTTGTATATAAAAGTTTTAAGGACTGATTGAGTGCATAAACTGTATACAAATGCAATTTGCCCTGAATTGAATGTATATGAATACAAGTAGACTGTTTTAGTACTCATGATTGTGTAGTTATGTTATGTAAGAAATGTGACTGTTTTGACATGTCTAAGTGTAGATATAACTATGTGGACTGTTTTGTGTCATGACTAAATGAGACTATTTTGACATGTCTAAGTGTATATGTGATGTGTGAGCTGTTTTGTGTTAATACATGAATGTATGTATATATATATATAGATACATATATATATATATATATGCAATGAATTGAATTGTTGGCTAAAATATCTATGACTATGTTATGAGTTGAATAGTTTGGTTTGATTTTAATTACTTGTTGTTATGATTGAGGTACACACTTGACATGTGAATGGCTATGGAAGGAAGTAAATCGAGTTTAGTGGATCAGCTATTCCATAATGTTGGAATATAAGGCGAGTGTAGCTATGCATTTGGGATTGACAATGTGTCATCCTAATTTTGTTTGATGTTAAGTCTTAAATGTATACATGTTGCATCAAACTCATGTAGAGCATATTGGGAATGGGGTTCAGACATGGCATTCGAGAAAGGCTTGTGATAATGTCGCATTTCATATGCATTACATGCCATGTTATGTATGCTATGATTATTATCTTTATAATATTATGTTGTGGTTGTAATACATGAGTTAATTTACAAATACTTTGATCATAAAACTCCTTGTTAATAAGCAAACCGTAAAGTATAATGAGTTAAGACTCCTTAAGCCTACTAAAGCCTTGAGCTTTCCATAAGACACTAAGTTAAGCAATAAAGTAAGATTACTTGTACAATAAGATACTTCCCGAATAACAAAATTAAGAAGCAAGAACGCTTGAATTATGCAATAAGTCATTGAAATAAGGAAACAAGCAAGGTCACTTGTAACCTAAGAAATCTATGTTAGCTTAAAAGTAAAGCTACTTGTACAACAAGAAACTTCTTGAATATCAAAACTAAGATAAAACACGTAAGTTGCCTTTTAAATGGAAGACCTCAGATCTATTGGTTGATGCCTGTTATGTTTGGACTATGGTCCCTTGTTATTAAGATCAAATGATCTTTTAGTACCTTTGGTACTCTTGTTCAAAGTGTTGCTTGGGGGATGCCCCGTTGATATGTTTCGATGGCACTAATTACAATCGCTTGTTGATATAATTCGATATTAGCTATTGCTATGTGCTTTGAGCTAAGTATCGTCTGAACTAATGTTACTCATCACCAATAGCGATCCAAGGCAAACCTGTAAAAGATATGAACTATTTATATTAAGCGAAAAATTCCAAAGGAGATATGATCAAATATTTTGGTGACAACTCAAGGTGAGCCCGGTAATTAATAGCTCAAAGTGAGCCTTGAAGTTGATAGCTCTTGGTGAGCATTGCGTTCGATAGCTCTTAGTGAGCATTAAAATTGAGATAAGCTATAATAATTTGAATAAAGCTAAAGTACTAAATTAATTATAGAACCTTAATAGTCAAGTTAGTATATTGCGATCAAGCACTTGTGTGACATCTCATGGAAAGCCCAATAATGGATAGCTGTGGTGAGCCTTGTGATTGATAGCTCTTAAGGAGCAATTAAATGTTACAAGCTAGAATAATTCTTATAATCCTAAAAGATGACATTATTAAAGGATCGTCAATGAACAAGATATGTAAATATTAACTTAACTGGCAAGAAAGTTATGGGGTGACCTTGGCTTCGAATTGGGTGTTTTCCTTATGAGCATTGCTATTTAATGTATATTACTTGTTATTGCTACCTCACTTAGGCTAAATAAGCCTAATGCATTTATTCATATGCATCACAGGTTGGGTAAAGCTTAGCTGTACAATTGTAATCAAGAGTCGAGTAGTGTATGGAACTCCTTTGTATAGTTTACTCCTAGAATGGTGGCATAATACTTGGAAGATGTTTATGTGAAGTGTATTTGTTCTGTATTTGATGACTAGTGGCAGTTTTGTAATCAACATTATACCTTCTTGATTAAATGGTCGTTTAATATTAATGATTCAGAAGAGATATACATGAATGATATCTTGAGTACTAATAAAATGTATGTATGTTTTGTGACATTCGGACCTTGGCTTAAGTTTGATATATGTGCCTTTAAAGTATAATTAAAATTGAGTTGATTAAGTGACTGGTGTTGTTGTTAAGTATGAATTGGTTAGATATGATATGTGGTGGACATCAAGTTTAAGTTCGGAATGAATGAAGTTTATAGATTACGAATCTATGAATGTTTTAAATAGATTGGATTGTTTATGTTATGAAAATTGATATTGAGAGCTTGGTTATGTTAAATGATTTAAGATTGATATACCATTGTCTGTTGGTAGGTGTCTAAATCACTAATTGATTCGAATGGTTAGTAAAATGTATATGGTTATATGGTGCAAGATGCTTGAATAGATAATCAGACGTGGCTACTCGACTCGTTGTTTATTAGTAGAATCCAAGAAAGTTGTAAGTGTTAAGCAATCTCACTGTTAACCTTATCATTGGTCATACAAAAATTTGAAATTTTCTAGTTCTCATTTTCGGTTTCTTTGCAGTAACGTTCCTAACTCCAGTTTTTCTCCTGAGCCAGGTTGAGGATGTTACATTCTTTCACTACATTTCAGGTTAAGGCTTGAAAGCTTAGTTTTGCTCGTTATTGGATCACAAGTACAATTTGAATGTATGTTTTGCTTCTTTAGTAGAACTCCTAGAATGGTGGCACATGAATCTAAATTGAAATCCATATGTTTTAATGTCTATGTACATATATTTTGGGTGGTTGTGTGCTTTTAGTAATCCTAGCTAATACTAAGTAATCTAGTAAAAGTTTGAATGCTTGAAGATGGTTAAATGGTTATGTGTAATTTTGTCGAATAGATGTCTATGTTTTTTTGGTGTTATAAGTCGAACATGAGATAGAAAATGCTTGCTTCAAAATGCTTGATAAATCTTTGTGAAAAATCTTAGAAGTTTGATGGGTAACTTAGGTGTAAACAAAAATGTGGTAGAGATATGCGCATGTCCCTTTAAGCTCAAGTGATCTCTTATTCGTTTTGTTATATGGTATATTATGAATTTAAATTGATGTTTAGAGAAAGTAATTTTAAAAAGATCACACTTTGATAATTTTATAATAACATCTAGTTAAACTAGTTTTTTTGTCATCGAAGTTTCAATATCAAGGTCTTAGTTTATTTTTGGTACTATTTTACAAATGAGTGATATATAACTAGGTTGTCCAGGAAATTTTAATCTCCTAATTTTGTTTGATCGTTTGATAACTTAAAAAGCAAGAAAGCTTCATGTCTTAATTTGATTGTTACCATGTCTTGTAAGTTAGATTTTTAGATGTGTTCGAACATTAACTTGGGTTCCAAGTTACTTTTTACTCTAGACTTGGTTTACTCCTAAGCCGGGTTTAGGGGTGTTTCAAGATATACCTACTGATGCTTTACGACTTAAGCTATTTCCTTTCTCGCTATTTGGTCGAGCCAGAGCATGATTAAAAGCTTGTTATGCATGATCTATTACATCCTGGGATGACTTGTGCAATAAGTTTCTACACAGAAATGATCCACCGAACGTGCACAATCAAAGGTGAAGTGATATCATCTCATTACAATAATACGATGATGAATCCATGTATGAAGCATGGGATAGATAAAAATATATGCTTCGGAAGTGCTAGATTCTTGGATTTACAGATTGGCTACAAGTCACGACATTCTATAATGGTGTCAATGCCCCAACAAGGATGATGATTGACTCGTCAACTAATGGTACTTTGCTCGATAGAGAACCTAATGATGCTTTCAGAGTACTTGATAGGATAGCCAATGTCGGCTACCAGTTACCCCAAGGGAGATTGAGGCCTGGACCTAAAGCAACTAGAACCCTCCAATTGGACGATTCTCAGGCTGTAGCATCTCAACTCTCGACCATCACCAATCTTCTCAAGAACATGCAAGGAACCTCCAACATCTGAGAGGCCAAGGTGGTGCAATAGACTTGTAAACACTGTGATGGGGAACATTTGTCAAGTGAATTCCCTCAACAACGGGAATCAGGATGTTTTGTAGCGAACACAAACCGTGATAACAACCCCTTCTAACTCCAATTTTAATTCTTTTGATAACTCTTATCAAACATTTATGGAAACTTCTTGTGTCATTATGCAAGATCAAGCAGCCCATTTGAAGAATCTATAACACCCCGAAATTTGGCCTAGTCAAAAATGGGTTCCACCAATCGGAAACCCTACATCAGAATTGTTCAAATATTGCACTGACACTGACCGTAAGGTCAATTGTATCGATATTTTACCCTAATAGAGTCAAATTATTGTCTAAGAACCTTATTAGAAGTATTGAAAATCTGTTTAGTGACTAAACTATAGAAATTGGAAGTTTGGGAGTACAAGTATAGAGAATTGAGAGTTGAGGGACTAACCTTGCGATTAGCCCCTTCTCAATTATAGTCATCCATACGTGGGATGACCAGGCTCAATTCCTTCAAAGGAAGGAAACCCTTTTAAATAAAACAAAGTGAATTGCATAGGAGGGCTTACCCCGATTTCTAAAGAACAAGCACCTCCCTTGTCTTCATCTTCCTCCAACCAAGTACCTCCATTGTTGAGGTTGGAGAAGCTTGAGTTTTCTTCAATTTATTGATATCAAATCATTGCCAACAATCGGGTAAGCTAGAATCCTCAATCTATTGTTGAAATCCATGATTATATCAAGCCTAATCTCAAGCTGAGGTTTTGGTCATCCAGAGGAATTTATAGCTAATAGCTATTTTAATCTTTGTTATTGATTTTGATATCGTTATATTGATTTCGATAAAGTGATATCAGTTCTAAACAGTTCCTATTGTTTAACCTAGCTCAAGAATTGGATAAAGATCATCCACCATCATTGACGAAAGCTAGGGACAAAGGAATTGTCATCCAAGAGCCGTAGAAGCATCGGATTATCGAGGTGAGTGTAGTTAAAGTCTCGAGATTAGGCTAGGTGCTTTTCCCGATTTCATTGTCATTGATTATAGTATGGCTAACACTTTTGTCAAGGATTATTGCATTGAACCACTTAAGTTGATTCCATTGATAAGTTAAGTTAAGTCATTGCATTGAATATCGACCATTGATATTTCTATAGTCACTGTCATTGCTCATTGTCATTGAATTCGCCATCGATATAGTCATTGAATTATCGAAGCACTGAACATAGAGTATAGTCATTTCTATTGACATTGTCATTGTTATTGTCATTGTATATTGATATCGACAAAGTTATTGTTATCAAAACATTGTAAATGAAGCACCGACCATTTTTATTGTCATTGAGATCATTGAACATTGCCATTGTTATTGATATTGCTATTGAACATGGACATCGGAATATTGATTACTGATAAGAACATTGAACATAACTATTGTTATTGAATATTGATTACTAATATTGCCACTGGAGCTTGGATTTGAAAGGACATTAGATACAATTGACATGCCATAGAATTCATGAGCTTAGTGTTCGGGTGGAGTACGGTCCTTAGGCTACGACCCATATTGATTTTGTGAGGTAGAGGGATGTGTTGTGATATTGGTAATATTGGCAACGCGGAGGGACTAGACCATTCATTGTTTTGGCGAGGCGTAGGAATTCTCATATCCACTATCCTGAATCGATTCAAGGGTTATTGTTCAAATATGGACTTATTTCTATTGAATATGATCATTGCATAGTTATTATTTACTCATTGCATTGTCATTGTCAATATATGAATTGGAATGCATTTCATTGATAAAGTGTATAGTTGTGACTACCTCTCTAGGTAATGTATGCCTAATGCATTTCATCTCATACATTTTAGGTTAAGGATTTCACCGTTGGAGATCAGAGAATCGACGTTGTTGACAAGTCACTATAAGCCTCAAGTAACGTGTTTTGCATTTATGAACTCCTAGGATGGTGGCAAAGTTTTTGAACTAGTCATTTGTGGCCCTTTTCATATGTGTGTATTATGCATGGCATGTAAAAGTGTCTAAGGCTCTAAATGGCTTTTTGGTATAGCTTAAAAATGGCTAAATATGCATAATTGGCACTAAACGGTGAAAACCTAGTGAATGGATTCGAATAACCCAAAAATTTGACATGCAAGTAGATTATAGCATTAGAATATTGTTGGTAAAGTTTCATTGCATTTGGACAACGTTTGATAGGTGAATTCGAATAAAAACCAGCTAGAAATTGACATTACAATGCATGGCGTATCGATACAGGTCAAGCTGTATCGATACGACCTTACATATTTGGCTGGAGAAAGCATGAGTTAACCATAGTGTATCGATATAGGTTGAAGTGTATCGATACAGGTTTTGCAGTAAAGTTGAGGCATTTAAATGTATCAATACGGCCTAGAGGTGTATCAGAAGGGATCATGGTCAAAGTCAACGTTAGTCAACCCGTATCGATACAGGTCACGTTGTACCGGTACGAGTTCTTGAATTACTGGGAATTGGGTTAATACCCTTGTATGCGATACCAACACGGACGTCGACCGTATCGGTACGTGTTTGGACAGTTTCATTTGGGGCTCAAATTCATGTACACACATACCGATACGGCACCAAGGTGTTTTAGTACGATGGTAGTTAATTCAGTTAAAAGACATTGAACACAGTTTTAAATAGTTTACAGAATTGTCACTGAATATTATATGGTTTAATTGGATGGGTAAATGTTATCGAAATGACAAAAATTCATGAGTATATCATTATTGCATTGAATTTCATTGTTATATAGTAAATTGCATTAAAGGACCCCTAAATTATCAAATTTACCGTTTAATCCCTAAAACATGTAAAGGCTAGAAGTTGGTCTTAAATGATTAGTCATTTTTTCAGATGAGATAAATGGAGCTAATATCGATATTGGATAATTTTTGAAAGATATAATATTGATCAAGTGTTATTCATTAATGAAATTTCATCGCACCGATCACCGTATCACTCACCAGTAACACGCTTTGACCCAGTTTCTAACCAGGCCAGGAAGGGGTTGTTACATTTGTGGTATCTGAGCTAGAGTTTAGTCGATTCTAGGACTAAATCGAAGCCTATTGTATTATTATTGTGTTATTTTCCACCTAGGAGTTGTATATTGTGTATATTGTGACTTGTCGACTAATTTGATCTCCTTATGTTATAGATATGTCTGGGACTAACGAAGCCTATATAAATGAGCTTACTATCGGCTCCTTGGCACACGGAGAGGAAATAAGGGGAAGACCCTCCGAACCCACCTAATCCTCCACCCCAAAATGTTGAGCCAGCATTGCCTGATCCACAGGCTAATTGCTACCGGAATATGACTGATATGTTTAAGCAATTTATGACGTCTGTGAGAGCTGAGACAGTAGTAAAACCTACCCCACCAGTTGTCCAATATGCCCGAGCCCCTATTGACAAGCTGGCATCACTTTGGACATACACTTTTACTGTCTAGGATGATGATAATCCTAAGATCGCCGAGTAATGGTTGGACAACACATTGAGAATCCTAAACAAGCAATTGTAGTGTTCTGATGAACACAAGCTGGAGTGCGTCCTTTCATTGCTAGCTGACGAAGCACTTCAGTGGTGGGAGACCATTATTCTTACAATCCCTGAGGAAACTGTCACTTGGGAGTTTTTCCTTCAAGAATTCTGAAAAAAGTATGTTAGTGAGTACTATCTCGCGGAGAGACACAACATCTTCCTCCACCTCAAACAAGGTGGGCGACCAGTCGAGCAGTACATCAGTGATTTCTGCAAGTATTGCTAATATGTTGTTGAATACATCAAGAAGGAGGAAGAGAAGTGCCGCATGTTTATTGTTGAGCTTAGTGATGAACTTCGCCTTGTGTTCACTGTATTGGGCATCACTGATTTCTAGGACTTGGTGAACCGAATCAAGGCGACCGAAGCATCGTTGAAAGCCCAAAGAACCAGCGGGTCGAGCAAATGTGAGAAAAGAGTTAGAGATGATTCTCGACCTCCTAGATGGAATAAGAAAAGAAAGTATCAAGGCCCTAAACATCATGTTTATCTACAACCTTCCTGTTCTGGGAATATTGAGAAGTCGTTATCCATGAATCAATCTTTCTCTAAAGTGGCCTCGGTTGAGAGTACTGGGAAATCAAATCGAAGTTCACAGTATCCCATTTGCCATTATTGTCAGAACATGCATCCAGTAGGTCCGTGCTGTAAGTAGTCTGGAGCTAGTTTCTATTGTGCTGAACAAGGCCACTTTATCCGAGACTATCCCATCAATACAACCAAGTCTACTATTGCACCAGAAAGTAATGCAATCCTTACTCGGTCCTTTTGGGGTAAGGGGTTAAAGCAAGGTTCATCAGGAGTTGTAGGGAGACCTAGCGGCTCTGGAAAAGCACCTAGCAAGCAAGAATCCAAGACCCCTACCCAAATGTATCATGTGAGGAGTAGGGAAGAAGGGGATGAACTTGATGTCATTGCAGGTACCATTGAATTGTATCCCTATCCACTATATGCATTGATTGATCCTGGTTCTACCCACTCTCTTATAAGAACCATGTTGGTTAAGAGGCATAGATTATTGTCTGAACCTATAGCACCGAGGATTTCTGAAACAAATCCTTTGGGTGATTGTGTCACCATAACTTTTATATGTAAGAATTGTCCCTTAGTGATTCACGGGATTCCTTTTGTGGCCAATCTATTGGCCCTACCAATCCATGAGTTTGATGTTATACTGGGTCTAGACTGGCTTAGTGAGCATTAAGCGTGGGTAGATTGTGGCAAGAGGAAGTTGCATCTTTGAGGTATTGGCAAGGAGAGTGTCGTGTGGATGAGTTCAAGAAGCCCTTTATTGCAGCTTTGACATTGGAAGCCAAGGATGAACTCCGTTTGGTAGAGGTTGACATTGTGTGTAAATTCCCCGTTGTCTTCCATGATGAACTTTCGGGCTTACCTCCGACCTGTGAAGTTGAATTCAATATCGAAGTGCAACCTGGAACTACCCTAGTTTCCATTGCACCCTATCGAATGGCAGTCATTGAGCTGAAGGAATTGAAAGCCCAGATTCAAAATTTGCTTGATAAAGGCTTCATTCAATCGAGTTCCTCGCCTTGGGGAGCTCCGGTTCTATTTGTGAAGAAGAAGGATGATTCTACGAGGCTATGCATCGATTACCGATAGTTGAACAAGGTGACCATCAAGAATAAGTATATGTTGCCAAGGATAGATGACCTATTCGATTAGCTTAAGGATGCCTTCATGTTTTCCAAGATTGATTTAAGGTCAAGGTAGTAACAGATGAGAGTCAAGGAATGTAATGTACCCAAGATAGCTTTTCGAACAAGATACAGACACTACAAATTCTTGGTGATGCCTTTTGGGCTAACCAATGCACTGGTAGCTTTCATGGACCTAATGAATTGGGTTTCCAGGCCCTACCTTGACAAATTTGTAGTGGTATTCATTGACGACATTGTAATTTATTCTAAGAACCCTGCCGAGCATCGAGACCACCTTTGTATTGTGCTCCAAACTCTTCGAGAGGAGCAATTATATGCCAAGTTCTCTAAGTGTGAGTTTTAGCTTACCAAAGTTGCCTTGGGTACATTGTATCGGCTTCGGGGATCCAGGTGGACCTGAAGAAAATCCAGGCTATTATTGATTGGCATCCATCGAAGAACATCAGTGAGGTTAGAAGTTTCCTTGGTTGTGCGGGCTATTATAAGAGGTTCGTCAAAGGATTTTCTATGTTAGCATCCCCATCGACTAAGTTGATAAGAAAAGAAGCTCTATTTATCTGGACCGAGGAACAATAAAGAAGTTTTGATCAATTGAAACAAATTTTGACTAATGCACCGGTTCTAACCCAGTCAAAGTCTTGGAAGGACTACATTGTCTATAGTGATGCTTCCTATCTCGGGTTAGGATGTATGTTAATGCAAGAAGGAAAAGTCATTGCTTACGCTTCCAAACAACTAAAGTCACATGAGATGAATTACCCCACTCATGACTTAGAGTTGGCTGTCGTTGTCTTTGTATTGAAAATATGGAGACACTATCTCTACAGAGAGAAATGCTATCTTTTCACTGATCAAAAAAGTCTCAAGTACCCCTTTTCACAAAAGGAGTTGAATCTTCAACAACGGAGATGGATGGAACTCCTCAAGGATTATGATCTTGTCATTGACTACCATTTGAGCAAGGCCAATGTTGTAGCTGATGCACTCAACCTCAAACCTTTGCCTGTTCCTCAAGCTATCAATGCTCACTTCCATCTTCAGAAGCATCGTTGTTTAGTGGCTGAGCTCCAAGTTCAGTCTACCATTATATCGAGAATTCAAGCACTGCAAAAACAAGATCCTAAGCTTCACACAGATTTCCTTAGGGCTTTTATGTTTTCGTGATCGTGTCTGTGTACCCAATAATGGATCTCTTGACACAGATATCCTTAGGGAGGATCACTCGAGCTCTTTCTCTGTTCATTCGGGGTCAGTAAAAATGTACAAGGACCTACGGGAACTTTACCGGTGGCTGGGCATGAAGCAAGCCATAGTTGACTTTGTGTCTAAGTGACTCATATGTCAGCGTGTTAAGGCTGAATATCGTGTTCTTACCGACCTATTGCAACCCGTCGATCTACCGCAATGGAAGTGAGATAAGATCACTATGGATTTTGTTAGTGGTCTACCGTTGACTCCTGCTAAACATGATTCCATTTGGGTTATTGTAGACCATTTCACCAAGTCAGCACATGTCCTACCTATTCGTATGGATTATGGTCTTCCTAAGTTAGTAGATTTGTATGTCAAGAAAGTTATTCGACTTCACGGAGTGCCCCAGTTTATCATTTCTGATCAAGATCCATGATTTGCATCTCAGTTCTAGAAGTCGTTACAAGGAGCTATGGGTACCAGAGTTAATCTTAGTACTACTTTTCACCCTCAATCTGATGGCCATTCAAAAAGGGTAATTCAAGTTTTGAAAGATATGCTTCGAGCATGCATCATTGATTTTGAAAGCTCTTGTGAGAAATCCCTACCTCTTATCGAGTTTGCTTACAACAACAGTTATCAAGCTTATATCAAAATGGCACCGTATGAGGCACTGTATTGTAGGTAATGCAAAAATCCATTGTGTTGTTCTGAACTTGGTAAAGGTAAGGTGTTGGGCCCTGACTTACTTCGGGAAACTGAGGAACATGTTACCATCATCCATAATCGATTAAAAGTTGTCTTTGATCGATAGAAGGCCTATGCTTATCACAAGTGAAGGGATATACAATATAAGGTTGGTAAGAAGGCCTTTCTTAAAGTCTCACCGTGGAAGAAAGTTTTGAGATTTGACAAGAAGGGGAACCGAGCCCCCAATTCATTATACCCTTCGAGGTTATTGAAAAAGTCGGCCATGCAGCTTATAGTTTACTGTTGCCCTCAAAAATGAGTAAAATCCATCATGTGTTTCATGTATCCATGCTTTGGAAGTATCGTTTTGATCCCTCGTACATCATTGAGCCTGAATCTGTGGAAATTCAACCCAGCTTGTACTATGAGGAAGAACCAGTTCAGATTCTTGCAAAGGAAGTCAAGAGACTCTGAAACAAGACTATTCCATTAGTTAAGGTGCAGTGGAAGAGCCACACTGCTAAAGAAGCAACATGGGAACAGGAGGAGACAATGAGAAAGCAATATCCTTACCTCTTTGATCTAGGTAAAATTTAAGGACGAATTTTCTTAAGGGGAGAGTTGTAACACCCCGAAATCCAGCCTAGTTGGAAATGGGTTTTGGCGATCGGAAAGCCTACATCGAAATTGTTCAAATATTATACTGACATTGGACTCTAATAGAGTCCAATTATTGTCTAAGGACCATATTGGAAGTATTGAAAATCTGTTTAGTGACTAAACTATAGAAATTTGAAGTTTGGGAGTACAAGTATAGAGAATTGATAGTTGAGGGATTAACCTTGCGATTAGCCCCTCCTCAATTATAATCACCCACACGTGGGATGATCAAGCTCAATTCCTTCAAAGGATGGAAAGCCTTGTAAATAAAAGAAAGTGAATTGCATAGGAAGGCTTACCCGATTTCTAATGAAGCAAGCACTTCCCTTGTCTTCATCTTCCTCCAAGAAAGCACCTCCATTGTTGAGGATGGAGAAGCTTGAGTTTTCTTTGATTTATTGATATAGAATCATTGCTAACGATCGGGTAAAATAGAATCCTCAATCTATTGTTGAAATCCATGATTATATCAAGCCTAATCTCAAGCTGATGTTTTGGTCATCCATGGGAATTTATAGCTAATAGCTATTTTAAGCTTCGATATTGATTTTGATATCGTTATATTGATTTCAATAACATGCTATCGATTCTAACCAATTCTTATTTTTTAAGCTAGCTCAAGAATTGGATAGAGATCATCCATCATCGCCGATAAAGGCTAAGGACAAAAGAATTGCTATCCGAGAGCTGTAGGAGCATCAAATTATCGAGGTAAGTGTAAACAGATTCTTGGGATTAGGCTAGGTGCCTTTCCCGACTTCATTGTCATTGATTATAGTATGGCTAACATTGTTGTCAAGGATTATTGCATTGAACCACTTAAGTGGATTCCATTGGTAAGTTAAGGTAAGTCAGTTCATTAAATATTGACCATTGATAATGCTATAGCCACTGTCATCGTTCATTGTCATTGAATTAGCCATCGATATAGTCATTGAATTATTGAAGCACTGAACATTGGACATAGAGCATAGTCATTGCTATTGACATCGTCATTGTTATTGTCATTGTGTATTGATATCGACAAAGTTATTGTTATCGAAACATTGTAAATGAAGCATCGACCATTGTTATTGTCATTGAGATCATTGAACATTGCCATTGTTATTGATATTTCTATTAAACATGGACATCAGAATATTGATTACTAATAAGAACATTGAACATAGCTATTGTTATTGAACATTGATTATTGATATTGCCATTGGACCTTGGATTCGAAAGGACATTAGATATAATTGGCATGCAATAGAATTGATGAGCTTAGTGTATGGGTGGACTACGTTCCTAGGGCTACGGCCCATATTTATTTGTCGAGGAGGAGGGATGTGTTGTGATATTGGTCATATTGGCGAGGCTGAGGGACTAGACCATTCATTGTTTTGGCGAGGTATAGGAATTCGCGTATCCACTATCCTGAATCAATCCAAGGGTTATTGTTGAAATATAGACTTATTGCTTTTGAATATGATCATTGCATTGCTAATATTGACTCATTGCATTGTCATTGTCAAGATATGATTTGGAATGCATTTCATTGATAAAGTTTTTAGTTGTGACTACCTCACTAGGCAATGTATGCCTAATGCATTTCATCTCATACATTTCAGGTTAAGGATTTCACCGTTGGAGATCGGAGAATCGACGTTGTTGACAAGTCACTACAAGCCTCAAGTAACATGTTTTACGTTTATGAACTCCTAGGATGGTGGCAAAGTAGTTGAACTAGTCATTTGTGGCCCTTTTGATATGTGTGTATTATACATGGCATGTAAAAGTGTCTAAGGCTCTAAATGGCTTTTTGGTATAGCTTAAAAATGGCTAAATATGAATATTTGGCACTAAAAGGTAAAAACCTAGTAAATGGATTCGAATAACCCTAATATTTGACATGCAAGTAGATTATAGCTTTGAAATATTGTTGGTAAAGTTTCATTTCATTTGGACATCATTTGATAGGTGAATTCAAATAAAAACCAGCTAAAAATGAGATTACAGTGCAGGGCGTATCGATACAGGTCAAGCTTTATCGATAAGGCCTTACATATTTGGCCTGAGAATGCATGAGTTAACCATAGTGTATCAATACAGGTTGAAGTGTATCGATACAGGTTTTGGCAGTAAGGTTGGGGCATTTAAATGTATCGACACGGCCTATGTTTGTATCAAAACGGATCATGGTCAAAGTCACTGTTAGTCAACCCATATCGATACAGGTCATGCTTTACCGATACGAGTTCTTGAATTACTGGAATTGGGTTGATACCCTTGCATGCGGTACCGATACGGACCTCGACCGTATCGATTCGTGTTTGGACAGTTTCATTTGGGGCTCAAATTCATGTACACATGTACCGATACGGCACCAAGGTGTTTCAATACGATGGTAGTTAATTCAGTTAAAAGACGTTGAACACACTTTAAATAGTTTACAAAATGGTCACTGAATATTATATGGTTTAATTGGATGGGTAAATGTTATCGGAATGACATAAAAATTCACGAGTATATCGTTATTGCATTGAATTTCATTGTTATATAGTAAATTGCATTAAAGGACCCCTAAATTATCAGATTTACCGTTTAATCTCTAATACATGTAAAGGCTAGAAGTTGCTCCTAAATGATTAGTCATTGTTTTAGATGGGATAAATTGAGCTAATATCGATATTGGGTAATGTTTGAAAGATATAATATTGATCAAGTGTTATTCATTAATGAAATCTCATCAGACCGATCACCGTATCGCTCACCGGTAACACGCTTCGACCCGGTTTCTGACCAGACCAAGAAGGGGGTTTTAGAGAATCATAGTGATTTGCTCACAACGCAGGCTGCTATGTTGCAAAACCAGCAACCGATCATGCAAAACAACACTGCCTTGATACGGTCCCTTGAGACCAAAGTAAGGCAGATCGCCCAAATAATGAAAATGAGACCACATGGTGTCTTACCTAGTGATACTGAAGTCGCTAAGGCCTTTTAATGCAGAGCAATGCAATGCAATGCCATCTCTCTTCATAGTGGCACGCAATTGAGGACATAAGCCAAGTTTGGGGGATGCTCTCCATTAGATCATTTTCCAAGCAAGCCATCCATCGATGCTCTTGCACCAAAGAAACCAACTCTTGTGTTTGATACAGTGAGTAACCTTGCTACTGAAGACAAGGAAGAAAAAGCTGAGGATGCACCTGCATCCCGTAAGCCACAAGATGAGCCCAGACAACCACCTCCTTTCCCACTGAGATTGAAATTGTAGATACAAGATGTACAATACTAGAAATTTCTAGAGATGGTTAAACAACTGCACATTAGTGTCCCCATTCTGGAGGCCATTGATCAGATGCTTATATATGCAAAATTTCTAAAGGAGATCGTGACAAATAAAAGAAAGGTGAGTGATGTTGAAACTATTACGACCATGGGCGAGTTTATGTCTGTGCTGATTGATTTGCCGCCCAAAATGAAGGATCCTGGTAGCTTCACCATTCCATGTTCTATAGGCCAAAACTACTTTGGTCATGCCTTATATAATCTTGGTGCAAGTGTGAACTTGATGCCAAAATCTGTGTTCAAATAATTAGGGATGGGAAAAGCAAGGCCAACATCGGTCATCCTCTAGTTGGCCGATCGATCGCAGATTCGACCCAAGGGCGGAATAGAAGAAGTGCTAGTAAAGGTAGATAAGTTTGTCTTTCCGGCAGATTTTATTATCCTTGACTGTGAAAGCAGATGAGAATTTGCCCATCATCTTGGGGAGACCATTTCTTGCCACTGGACAGATTGTGATAGACTGTGCAAATGGCAACTTCACCATGAAGATGAATGACGAAAAGATCACATTTAATGTCTTCAGCACGCCAAGGTACATAGAAGAATATGAGGTTTGTCAGCTCGTGGACAATAAAGACGGCCCAGTATATGAGACTATGCACAAATTTGATGAGGAAGAAAAACACTCCATAAATTGGCATTTTGCCAAATCCAATAGCCCTATTGTAAAATTGTGCAAATAAAAGGCACTGATTGCTGACGAATTCAGTAACTTGGTCAAATCAGGACTTACACAAACTATGAAAACCATGCTCCTACAGGAAGTCATCAAATGGTGTGAGATTGGGAGACCTTATCTTATCATAGAATGGCATGTTACAATTCCAAACTCAAGAAATTCGCCAAAATAGAATACCATTCGACCAATGAACAATGCTGACAGGAGTTTTGTTCCCCCATCGACACACCTGGCTTTAATTCATGATCAACATATTAGCTTCACTGGCATGACACTCTAGTGGTTACGAATGTACAATGGGTCACCAGTCATTCGAGACAAGCCCGCTAACTTTGCACCTAAAAATTAAAATATTCATGCCCACAAATTTTTAATTTTATGCCCTTTCACTTTCAAAATTTAGTTTTTAGTTTGCTATTTTTTATGTTTTTGTTTTCTTTTGGCAGTTATCAAAGCAAAGACAGCAAGAAGGTTGAGTTACTTATGGACTCTCTGACAAGTGATAAGCTAGAATATCAGGATTCAGTGATACAACAATCTTGCGACAACTAATTTCTATAAGCTCAAACCCTTCACCCTTTTTCCCTCTCTTAATGAATTGCTATACATAACCTATCCATTCATCATGCCCTTCATGACTCAACTTCTACACAAAGTTAGGACAAAACATTAATGACTTGTGTGACCCCTCATGATTACCCATATCTCTTTCCCTGTTTACCCTCCTTCTTCTCCAAAAAAGAAAAAGCCCCTCTTTGACCTCTCGTATCCTATTATCTAAAACCTAAAACCCTAGAACTCACAACCAGTTTATCTCTCCTTCTACCTAAATCATGGTCCGATAATTCACCATCACATGTCGGTCTAATCAGCCACTACGATTAAATAGAAATCACAGCCCTCCATCCTCTCCATCCCCTCTTACATCCTCGAAAGAAAGACAATAAACCTTAGAAAACATGGCTTATGATGAGGTCTATGAACTTGACCGTTGCTTATACAAAGTAGACAAAGTTTTAACA
This sequence comes from Hibiscus mutabilis, assembly GCA_019671005.1. NCBI lineage: Eukaryota > Viridiplantae > Streptophyta > Magnoliopsida > Malvales > Malvaceae > Hibiscus > Hibiscus mutabilis. The sequence continues at coordinate 57,862,701 of CM033715.1, forward strand.
CTAAGTTATAAATAGATGATTCAACAAGACCTAATCGTAGAGGAAGGTTTGGAGTTTACTCCAAACATTCGTTACAAGTTCGAGGATGATATACATGTGGTCATAACTACACAAGGTTGGGGAGACTTTGTTCGAAAACTAGGATATTTTAATGTTGATTGGGTACAAGAGTTTTACACTCATGTAGAGCACAAACCATTTGGAATGTCCCTTGTGCATTGAACAACAATTCCATTCTCAGCTGAAGCAATTGTCGAGCATTTCAACCTTTCTATAATTGACGGCAGACACTAGAACTATTTTGCCGCACCAATAGAGGATACATACGCCCAGTTACTGACAAACCTCTACCTTCCTAGAACAATATGGCACCAAGATAATTTCTACGCCCGAAAGGTACACTAGGCATAACTTAATCCAACGTCGAAGTTTTGGTTTCACTTTATCAACAACTGCATCCTCCCAACCCGCAACCGATCTACAGTCTCCTATCGCCAACTAATGCTACTGCACTCTATCTTCAACAATTAGGACTTAATCCATAAGAATACATCTACGAAACAATTGTAAATAGGGTGACATCAATACGGAAGCCCAAAGACCTTCCCTTCCCTAATCTCATGACAACCCTATGCTAGAAGGTGGGAGTTGATGAATGGGGGGATGATGATATCATTGAACGACATACCGGTTGGGTGTCTTCTCAGGGTTCAGCAAATGAAAGGATACAACATGTCGGCTGACCTCGTCACCACATCTTCTCAGGACCTCTGTTCGATCGTCCAAGGTGTGGTAACCAGCGTCATAAAGTTGTACTTTCAATATGTCCAAGAAACGGCTATGGTGGAGAAAGCCTTGTTAACAAAGCTCCTTCTAGAAGCCCGAAGGAGCCAAATAAGATAGCCCCTACACCAGCCACCATTACCACTAAATGGATACAGCTAGATACGGATGCTAGCGCATCCTCCCTCCCTGGCAAGAAATAAGCGTCTACCCGAGACAAAAGCAAGGGCATCATCACCCGTGAACCACCACCCTATTAACTCCATGGGTTATATTTTCGTTCTTTTCTTTTCTTTTCTTTAGTTTTTCATATTTTGCATTTGCATTTTTAGTTCAATTTGTTTTTCTTTGTTTTGTTTTTCTTCTTTTTCATTTCTTTTTACATTGGGGACAATGCGCATCTCAAGTTTGGGGGAGTACATACCCACATAGATTATGTTAAATTTAGGATAAATTTAAAAAATTCTTTTAGAACTGTAATTAGCCTAATCTGTTCAATAGGTTCCATTTGCTATGATCCCTTAGATTTTGAAAATTGTTGTTGCGTTGATTATGACTCCCTATGATGATTCTTTGTTGATGCTTTGCAAGGTGTTAAAGAGGTTTCCAGTTTTTAAACTTAATGATAAATCTGTTGTAGCCCTTAAAACCTCAAGTCACATACAATCTAACACTTAAGAAATCTTACGAATACTCTAGGCCAATTTTCTGATGCTCAAGCATGAATTAAAAAAGAATGAACTTAAATGCTCGATGTAGCAAAACAAAGGCTTAACACTTCCTAAAAAATTAAGAATTAAAACTTGATAATTTAAACAAAACTGTTGAAGGACACTCTTCTTTGCATCTTCTTATCATAGTACACTAGGTGTGTTCTGTTTTCTCCATTTAACTTTCCCTAGTAGGAATGATAGTACTGGAAATAAAAGGGATGAAAGTCTTCATGGGATGACACTACTCGTAGGGCTCGGGGATGGGTTGTTTGCACCACTCCATCATCAGGTACCGAAGGGTTAGTGTGATGAGTTGAAGCCCCAAGGATACAGTTTAAAACTTAAAAAGAATAGGGAGTAAGAATGTGTTGAAAAAGGGAAACATATACCGAGGCAGAGAAAGATGAAACCATTAAGCTTCTCTAAGACTATTAAGTGATGAATGCATGTACCTAAGAACACACTACACTTACAGTAGATTTAATCCTTTGAATAAAACTGTAAGATCTAACATACTTGCTTATCATTAACATAGCTGAATGATGAATTACTGTTGCTGTTACAACCCAAATTTTGGGCGTTGCAAAATTGGGGCTCAGACCCAATTTATTTGGGCCATTATTTTGGAAGCCTAGTTAAGAATAGTAAGTGAGCCCATTATATTGGTGGGAGAGGTTTGAAATTTAAAAATGATGATGATCGGAGAAAAGAGGGAGATATTTTATGTTGGAGAGAGAGAAAAGTAAATAGGGGAGAGAAAAATTGAAAGATGGGAGAGAAAAAGGGTGAGAAAGCTTTGAACTTTGATCTACTGAGATCGGGCCATCTATTGTCGACACTATCAGCACCGTTAGAAAGAGCGCGCCGAGGCGAGTCAGCTGGTGGTCACCATGTCACCGTCGCTGCTGCCTTTCATCGGAGTTGGGGAAGTGAAGTTTCAGGAAGTTGAATCGAGGCAATTTCGATGGTCAAAACCCAAAACTAAGGGCACTGGCGTGCTCACTAGCATTTGGACATTGGGACTGTAGGTCACCGCTGCAGTCTGACTGTCAAAAGGCATCGCACGCGCCTCAACGCGCTGTCGGCAAGAGTGGGCGTACAGAGCAGCTAGCGGGTGTGTAATAACCATTTTTGTCTGGTACCTTACCCTATTAAGTAAAGACCAAAAAATCCATATCCAGGTTCATTTGCCATTAGCCCATATACATATTTTCAGCCCATATATATATTTAATCAACCCATGAATACATTAAATTAAATCCAAAGTATTATATACCAACCAATATTTATAAATAAATAAATAAATAACCCAAAGTTTGTATAATTATCAGTCCATATACAACCCATTTACAATTCAAATCCATTAGACCCAATTATCCCAAATACAACCCGAAGCCCAATAACCTAAACCTAATTTGACAACCTTAACCCTAATCACCTAATATGCTTAACCCTAATGCAGCTGCCCAAGTTCCACCGTCATATCAAGATCTGATCTGACGGTCCAGATGCAAGGAAAGAAGCTCCTTTAACTCCACACGTGCGCGTGGAAACCACCGTTGATGCTTCGTCTCCCACACGCGCCTACGCATCGGACTGTTCGAATGCCACGGTGGCCTCCTTCTGGTCCCCACCTCCTCGTCCTCAGCCTACCGTACAAACCTCCACGAGCTGGTCCCCTCCTCCATGGAACATGCAAACAAACAAAGAAATGAGAATTTTGGTAGAAAGTAGGACCAATCGGGCTTTTACATGCATTTTTCTTTTTTCCTTTAAATCTTGTAATTTCGGCTATAAAACCGAAACCAAAACCACAATGTAAAGGGGATTCAGACATTATCAATACAAAAAGCAAGCATATTTTTCAGAGGTATCTTTTTCCTTTCTATCTTTTTCATTTCGAATATAAGAAAAAAATAAAAAGAGAGTGAGGGTTTTACCGTTTCGGTCGTAGTTCATCACCATTTTTATGGCCGAGGAGGGGTCACCGATGAATGACCCAAGCTGTTATTGTCTCTTCGTCTTTCGTCTTCCATCTTGGGTGTGAGTTTCTGAGTTTTTTCATAGAAAAAAAGATTTTAAAAATGGAGGGCTTTGGTTTTGGTCTTTGTAGATCTAGGTGAAAAGAGGTTTTATTTTGAAAATCAAAGTTTGATTTCGAGTTTAGGGGTAGAAGGTGAGCGGTTTAGACCTTTTTTTAGTTCACCGGCCGCCAACGAGTGGCGGCCGACATGGCAGCAGAAGGTGGAGAGGGCCACCGGTTTCTGGAAACAAAGAAAGGAGGGAGAGAGTTTTTAGGTTTTCTTTAAACAGATATCCAAATGTTTTTTTTTCTTTTAATCTTTGCTTTTATACCCGGTTTTGAAAATTGAATATTTACATTCTTAAGCCCCTCTGCGTTTTGGGTTTTGCCCGTAAGCCCCTCCGCCCCCAAGAATTTCTCTCTCCAGTCCCTTTCTTTTTTTCAAACATTTCATTTCCGTCCCCTATTCAGTTTTTATTATATATTATTTTATCTATACAACATATTTAAATTCTATTATATAGTTTACACTACATTACGGTTATATATATATATTATATTTATAGTTTATATATATATATGGTTATATTTATATATTTTATATTATATTACATAGTTTATATGTATATATCATGTATAGTTTCATATATATTTGTTTACATTATAGTTATATACATATATATTTTATAATGCGTATTCTATATATATTTATTTCATGTTATATATTATATATGTTATATTCGGCTATATAAATATACTCATAATTTACTATTATCTTATTATATTGTATATATGTGTGTTATTTATTTTATGTTCGAACCGGCCTTACGGTGACCCGCAATGGGGTATGATCTGTATTATTTATGGCCCGTTTAGTGTAGCTATTTAACCCCCTAACATCTAACTTCTAACCTTTTAATTTCCGCATTTAATTTCTCCCATTTAATTTCCACTTTTAATTTTTGCCTTTAATTTTCTCATTTATTTTACGCATTTCTTTTGTTCGATCTGGTCCTTTTTCCGGATTTTCTATTTATCTATTTTTACCATGTTCTTTCCTTTCTTTATTTTTGTGACATACATTATATTTGTCATTCATTTAACCGTTTAATTTCATTATTTATTGTGTTAATTAATCTTTAAATCATAAAAAGGAGGTATTTATTATTCCTGATATTCGTGTCATAATAGTCTTAACTTAATATATGTTGACCAAATATTTGAATTAATCATTACCGCTCCGAGGTAAATGATAATTAAATGTGGCAATATCGTTACATCATATCTTAACTGCTTCACCATGCATAAAGGTGGCGTACGAAAGTCGAACCATAAATTAACACGACAGTCAGCCTTATATGATGTCAGTTTAATCTATGGTCTGATGTATTGTTAACCTTATTAATTAAATGTCCAATTAATTTGAAACAACCAATTTGATAAAGCCTGTGTAATTAAGGTTAATTTTCAATTAAGTACGCCGAATTAAATTCAATTTGAATTTCAATTGATTTCCACCTTTTTAAAAGCGACAAATATTTTGGTACCGGTTTTCGGGCGTGATAGGGGTGCTAATCCTTCCCCACACATAACCAACTCCCAGACCCTTTCAAAATGAATCTCTGGTTTTTTCTGGTGTCCGGACTACCTTATCGAAGTGGCAGGTGGCGACTCCAAATCCTATTTTCAAATAAAATCAAATTTCCAAGTCTTCACTATTTTCGAAGGAAATAGGAATTTTCAAAATAATTCCCCCTTAAACCAAAATTTCAAAAATGATTTGGGGATGCCCCCGTAACCGACCGAGTATATACTTTTACCAACATATTTATTTTTATTTATTGATTTTCAAAAATGGTCGCTACAGGGTGCACCCAGCTACAGTGTGCCGCACCACACTAGATCTTGCTACCCTGGTGCACCTTCTCCCTACCATACTGGACCGCCGTCCGCGGGTGCACATCAGCTTTCATGCTCCTACGCCACACCGGATCACTGGACCTTGACCAGAGTTGTCCGGGTCGCTAAGTGGCATTGATCGGGCCATTGACCGATGTTGACTTTTTCCATGGGCTCCTACCTAAGGGGTTTCTCGACGTTTCAGATCAAATGGTGCAGTCTATTTTGCCAAATTCAAACCCCATAAGCTGTTTTTATGCATTTGACCCTTTGAAATCTTGCTTATGATATTATTTGGTATACAAAGATTATTCGGGACTAGATATCGGGTCGAGTGGAATATTTTGAAAGCTCGGATGAGGATTTTAGCGATATCAGCTAAGGTTAGTAAACCTTGAACTTCAAAAAGCTTCATGAGCATCATAAGTGTAATTGCCTTGCTTGTTAGTGATTGCAAAATAGGTTGATGATAGATAAGTATGTGTTGAGACCGGTATTATGGGACTTGATATATCTTTGAGATGCATGATGATGTTAAGAATATGATGATACTCGTGGAGACTTTGAAACCGTGTAGGGTCGTTCGAGATGCTCGTGTGATTACTTGATGATTGATTGTTTGGTTGATACATTGTGATGCTTGTATGCTTATTCAAATAGATTGTCGTGACTCGATTGAAATTATGTGTAAGGGATAAATAACGGTAATGTTTGAATAGATGATTATGAAGCTGGTAATTAATATTAATTGATTAAATGTGATAACATGGTTTAATGGAGCTAATAAATGAGATTAATTATATATGAGCTTAATGAGTAATAAATCTGTAAATGTCGAGTGGCTTGTTCGTAATAGCAACCATAGGGGTCCTTTGTGAATTGTGTGTTGTTACGTGCCACATAAGGGCACTTATGTGGTTGAGTCACTTGATTGGTGGGATCCAGATACCCAGTAAGAGTTGGCGTGTATTGCAACACCATGGTTGAAGACTTTCGAATGTAGGATCTCGATGTTCTGTGGACGTGGACCTTATTTGAAGATGCTTGATGAGGGATCCCAGCATGGATGTAGATTCTTGATGCTATATGGACGTAGGCCTCATCCCTACAAGTATAGGATCCCGATATTGTCTAGATTTGGGCCTTACTCGGAGTGTAGGATCCCGATGTTGTGTGAACGCATGCCTTACTTGGAGTGTAGGATCCCGATGTTGTATGGACGCGGGCCTCACTCAGGAGTGTACAATCTTGATGTTGTGTGGACGCGGGCCTCACTTGGGAGTGTACGATATGGTGAGATTCGGAGTATGGTTGGGCCTTATGGGCCATATGTGATGATTTCTATTATATGAGAGCATGTGTTTAGGTGGCTAGTGGTAGCGCCATATGTTTATTTATCTATCCTTATTGCTCGCACTAGCTTGAATGCTTATGTTTATTATTAGCATGAAATATAGTAGAGTAGATTTGTACCACTGAGCTTTGTAAGCTCAGCGTTTGGAGTCGTTGTTTTCATGTGTAGGTTGATTGTCGGATCATGGGATTGAGGAACACTATTGATTCAGGATTCTAGCACGTGGTGTCTTCCAGAGTACAGTACTTGGGTTTAGTGGACTATGTATTCATAGGACCTTACATGTCGGAGTCTGTAATTCTTATTTTGAAATTGTATTAATCGAATCAAATGTTCAAATGTTTTAAATTAAATTGGAGCTCTTTTGTACCATTTTGATTATTTAACTATATTTTCAATTGTGGGCTTTAAATGTTTTGGAAATAACATGTTTGGGCTAAACCCAGTTTGAGAATTTTATGGTTTTTGGGTTGGGCTTGAGGCCCAATTATGACATCTGGGTCGATGGTGTTACAACAGTGGTATAAGAGCTTAGGTTTAGCCAGTTCTAAGAAACCTCAGGGTGGTATAGGTGTTTTAGTAAGGTGTCTAGTGAATACAAGCCTTTGATTAAATTTGTACTCTTTAAGATTGGAATCCTGATGGTGCGTCCAATGTTGCGACGATAAAATGTTTATTATCGTGGCCAATAGGGCCAAGTTAAGTGTTGAGCCGCTCTTAGGAGCGATTCTAGGGATGAGGTTGCCCTGGATTGTCGAGATGCGAGTTAATTGAATAATGCCAGAGTCGAGGTTGTGTCCTCTTTCCGCCACCTAAATGGTGTCTTCGTTGTATGTTTTGGTCATTCTGGAGCCTACGGATACGTTATGAGAATTTGTGGCAAATAATCTTTGTTGTTATGTATGAATAGTGTTTAGGAAACAAGTAGGGATGACCCATTTTCAAAATCGATCTATGGATGCACGTTGGGTGAAGGACCTTTTGTTCGTGTAAAAGAGAGCCTTATTGATACTTAGAAAGTATCATCGCCTCTTCAAAGGGCTTTTCTCAAAGATAGTGGATTCGGGATCCACTATCTTGTTAGAGTGTGGCTGAAGTTAGGTGTTCTACAGGTTTGATAGAGTTATCTTCTTGAGAGTTGTTATACCTTGGAAGTTGGTTTGGTTAACCAAGTACGACGCTAACCTGTAATGTTGGTAGTTGTACTCGAGACCTTGAGACCTCGAGGGAACTTAACTCTTGGTAATGAGAATGTTGAAACGTTTCCCATATACCGTGATCTTCATAGTGGTTGTTTAGAGAATGGCACAAGGGGGTTGTGAGACATGTTTGACAGTTAGACATATGTCAATGTGTATAGTTTAACGCTTAAGAGCTTTCAGATTGTTAGAGTGTTTTTTATGCTTCTCGGAAGAGTCGCTAGGACTTCCTTCCCGTCAAGGACAGGAGTGGATGTTGAGGGAGAACTGTGTTGGATGTCGGTTCCCATTGCATTTGTTAGAGGACACCGACTTAGTTGAGAGAGTCAGAGGTTCTGTTATGAAGGCGCAACCCGAACGAGATTTCTTTCATCTAAGTGTTTCACCTAAGGAAGAACCCAGCTTGTTCTCTAGTAAGAAGCTAGTTTGTTGAGGTGATGTTTAAACCTCTGATAGTTTGTCATGTGATAGTAAAAGACCGTTACGTGTCTTCTAAGGTGGATTACTTATTTAACCGATTATGATGTACCCATGTGTTTTTCGGGACTGCTTTGAGTATGAGATGGTTATGGTTAAAATGTTGGAGACTAGTAGTTTCAAAATGAACTTTGGAATGAGGCTTTCTCTCCTTAGGGTATGTTGTGGTAACATTCGATGTCTATATTAACGTCTGAGGTGTTTCAGCTATGATAAGTTAGGGGCCACCATGTTCTCTCACGAATGTAGGTTGATGTTTTGCGTGACACGTGTGAATGTATAGAGAATATGGAAAAATGAGCGCTGGTGAGATAATTACCTTAATGACCTTGTATGGGAGAAAAGTTGGTTACCATGTGACCCATTGAAGGGACTAAGGGTTTGAGACTTTGTAAATGCCTTTGATTTGTATCATAGTTTTCTTGGAAAAAGTCAAAGAACGTCGGTGGAGATCCAAGTTGCATGAGAATGTTTTAGGGTTGTGATAGTGATGTAGACTTGATTAAAGTCGAGTAAGATTTCAAGATCTTCGAGAATGTTTTGTTGTTTTGTCAGGACTATATTTTTGTGCAAGAAGAGGAAAGGGTGTACCTACCCTAACCGTATGAATGTTGGGTGCTTGATCTTTAAGGAATTTGAGATTGGGACAACGGCGTGATAATTAAGAGCTGTTGATCGATTACCACCTAAGTAAAGTGAACTTGATAAGTGATGGATGTGTTATGATTGACCAGTGTCGATACCCATGTGGTTTAATTGTTAGGCTTCATGTTGAGGATTAGTTAGTTTTGGAAGCCATGAGAAGTACCAGTTGTTTATTTAAGTGGGCTCAGTGTTATGATTAGATTTAGGTCCGATGGTTTTTGATGAACTTTGAGATCTTGTTGTGAGTGTTTTAGAGAAAATGTATAAAGGCAAAAGATTCTTCCTATATGGTACAGTAGTCAGTATATGGTGAATTTTGAGAGCGTCAGCTTGTACCAAACTATTGTCGCATGTTTTGGGAGATAGTGTGGAGTCGTGTGTTTGAGATAGTGATAAGTGTTTGACGTCTTTTGCATTAAGAAGTCTCGTACTGGGTAAGCGATGATTTTGATAAAGGATAACATCAAAGTTAAGAGTCTCCTTTAGGGAGTCACCACGAGAGGAATCATTCATTTTGGTTATAACGGTTGTCCAACCTCCTGTTCTTTTAGAGCTTACAGAGTTGTAGAAGGATTTTGTTGTGCAACAATATTTTGGGATCTACAACATATGTTAAGTTTCTTTGATGACATATTTATGTGTTGCTTTGGTCAATGTACCATTGGGTTCTTCTATGGCTTTTGTTATGCACCGAATAATGATGGATCTCTTTAAAGGAAATGGTTTTTGGGTTAGGCTTGAGGCCCAATTGTGACATCTAGGTCGAGGGTGTTACAGCTGCAGCATAACTTGGAATCACTGTAATCATAGTTTAGTGGAACCTTAGGACTTATAGGTTGCTTACTGTTCTTATTTTCTATTTTTATTGTTTCCATTTTGCATCGCTTGAGGACAAGCAATATTTCAAGTTTAGGGGTATTTGATTAGTGCATATTAACTACTTTTATATGCCCTTAATCCTTGTCTTTTGTATGTTTTTAAGCTCATTTAGGTTGCATTTAGGTTAGGATGTATATATTTGCATGTAGATAGGGAGTTACACTGCTTGTGCTTAAACTGACATATATATTGGTGCTTTTCATAGGAAGGTGGTGCTTTGTGGTGTATGTGCAGGATGTTGGAGAAAGCCGGAGGATTGCTGGAGCAGGAGAGGAACAAATCGCATGGCTAAAGCTGATGAGGCATGAAGAGTTGGAGATGAATCTACCTTTGCCCACGTGGACTTTCTCCCAGATACATAACATTTAATGGAGCGGGAAACAATTGGCTTTCCTTAATGAAGCCACACAACTTTAGGGTATTGAAGCCCTAGTTTCACTGCCTATATAAAGAAGACTTGGACACTACACAAGGGGAGATATCGATAGAGTGCACGATTCAGACGATAGTCCTAGTCCGAGCTTATGGAGAACCATCAGAGCGAAGCTAGATGATTCTCCTCACTGAATGACACCATCGAGAGAGGCTGACGGAGAGGAGCCCAGCAGCACAGTTGGATGGCTTGGATGGAGTTTAATCGAGGATGTTTGGCTCTTTTTTTCTCTTGCTTGATAAACTGTCGTATTTTATACTTAGGGTTAGTCATAGTCCTAGTTCAATTATGGTTTCTTTAGACTAAAACATGAGCTAAACTCTTTTAGTTGGGATTATTGCATCCCCGGATTTTATGTTTTGATTATTTTATTTCAATTCTTTAGTTGTTTTTATCTTCATCTATTTTATTCATGCGTTTAACGCGTAGTTAATCGTAAGAGCTTCTAGAGAGGCCTGTTAACTATTGATCAATGGCTTAATATTCGAGAATGTTAAGTTAAACAAACATGAGTAGTGGGGCTAAGTTGTTAACATATTTCAATGTTTTAGTTGTTTTTATCTTCATCTATTCAGTTCATGTGTTTAACGCGTAGTTAATTGTAATAGCTATTCGAGAGAGGCCTATTAACTATTGATCAGTGGCTTAATATTCGAGAGAGTTAAGTTAAACAAACATGAGCAGTGGGGCTAAGTTGTTAACTTAGTCTTAATCTGGCTTAGACAAAAGTTTAGGGTTTCAACGACTAAAAGGGAGTTCTTAACAAATAATATAGTAGTTAGGGTTAACGCAAACATGTATCACCTTAATTACAAAGTTATTAACTTCTAGGCATCGAGAGAGTCAGAAGTTCTTTAGAAAATCCTGTCAAGTAGATGAAGAACTTAAGGGTTTACGCAGACATGTATTACTCATCGCTATAGCATTGAAGTAGATAACTAAGCATATATCCTTAGCAATAATCCCAATCTCCATATTTAATTATTAAGTCATTGTAGTTGTTTGTCTTTATCATAGTTATCTATAGATTAGTCAAATTTAATTTACTTAATTCAACATCCACATATACTTGCAAACACATTCCTAAGTACGATAACTTCGTATTTATTAATCTAATCCTTGTGGGTTTGACACTCTACTTTTACTTTATTACTTGATACGACGAGTATACTTGCTCGAAAGTGCATAACTATTCGACAAGCATCAGCTATATGGACATAACCATGAGAACCAAATTCTTTTCAATAAGGTATCTGTGTGAGGTATGCCATCGCTTGCACAAACGACAGGACAATTCAAGGAGATCACGTCTACTGGACATCAAGTAAGGTAAACATATTTTCACAAGGTTTAATCTTTCCATCAAACCATTTAATTTTTCAATCACTATATAAAGACTAATTGAGAGTCATTTTCACAATATCTTTGAAACTCAACAATCAACTTTAGAAAACTCAACAACTTACAAAAACAACATTGAAAAACTTTGAAGTTTTTAACTTAGAAAAATTCCTTCCAAAGTTCGTTTTATTTTTCGGTGATACACAAAGGCAAGATTGTGTTCGATTGTTTACTGCAATTGTGCTACTGCTGTGAATGTTTGTTGTTGTATCTTGGGAGATAGACGTCCAACGTTGCTCAAGCATCGAAGAGATGATGAATCTATTTTAAGAAAATTGTTCATACAGACCTCAACAATTTTTTTTCTAATTTTCAACTCTGTCCGATTTAGGTTCTATTTTTAATTTATTATTATTTATTTTTCTCACGGTATTCTATAATATTCGAATTATTACTACACCTATTTTTCTAACAATAAACCCCTAAACTCTAAACCTTACAACCTAAACTCTAATTCTAAATCTAACAAGCTTGTGTAATTTTTAGTTTACACAGTTTGTATATCAAATATTTTTCCATATTTATTGTCCTTTTAAAAATAATCATATTTTATTAATTTTTAATTATATTTTTGTTAAATTTACTCATGATACAAACTTAATTAAAATAGGTAAATTGAAGATTACATATTAAATCGTACATATTTGAAATTTAGAGGGGGGAGATGAACCACGAATGGCTGAAAATGCTGAATTTAGAAAATTCATTCACTCGTCTCGTCAGTCTGAACTTTCAGATTGGAATTGGTTTGGTCCTCCGGTATTGTGGCTTAATTGTGGGCGGTTCATAAGAAAATGAGTAGGAAAAGGAATAATCCAAGAAGAAAAGCGCAAGTTCCAAACCAATATCATGAAGAGTCAATTAGCAGGTCTTCGTACTTGCAATGGAGCAAGCATCGGCTACATCATTACGTTCCTGACAACAACACAACTTGAACAATTCAACGGTCGAGGTCGACGACGGTATTAGAGGTCAAGTCTTGAGTTTTGCTTGGTAAATTTCCATTTGCCACACACATATGGTTCCACAGCCATATCCCTTTCCATCAGATTCACCCACTTTGAATGAGGGTCTAAAAGCGATTTGGCCTTTGCGGCTGCAAATTGTGATTCGAGCAAACATCTATCTATTTGTCAAGTCTTCTCTAAAATTAGCTTCATCATTGAATGATTTGGAGTCATGTCTCCTGATGAGACATCAACTACATAGTGGATTTAATAAAATAATTCATACATCGTTATAATTGTGAATAAGTCTAATTTATGGATTCCATAGTTTATCATCAGATTCTAAATGCAAAATTTTTATATCTCATCTTATCACTTCCTAGAACTCATCTTTTCATACGTCCTTTTCATTTTCAATCACCCTAAAACCCATCTTTTTGTCATAGTCAGTGCTTTCCTGGCTTCATTCAACACCATCTTATCAAAGTTTTTGCATTTAGAATCTGATGGTAAACGATATACTTATGTCACCTTATAAATTCTATATAAATAATTAGAAAAATAAATATATCATTGTAGCAGTAAATAAGTCTAGTTTCGTTTAAAATAAACCAAGATTAATTTTTATCTGTATTTTAAAATATGCAAATTTTTAAGTGATCGGAGGTCAGAAAAATAGAGCACCAAATTGTAACTAATACTAGTTCGGTAGTGACTATAAACAATCATCATAAATTATACAAGTCGAATTAGAAGTACCACCTTATATAGTTAGTAAGACATTTGAGTCTAGTTTTTTTTTTGAGCAAATAGAACAAAGTTTCAAGTCATATATTATGAGGTAAACTAATTTATTTTAAGGTGGTACAAGTGGGTACGGGCTGGGTGGTGGATACTCAATTGTGTCACAGGGCAAGACTCTGACTAGTTGATCTATGCGGCCTTAGTCGACGATCTTAGTCGAAGACTAAGTCAGCCTTCAAAATTGCTAAGCAAGAGTGCTTAGAACTTAGAACGGTGGAAGCTTTGTGGGAAAAGCTAAGACAAGGTAACAAGGAAAACAAGAGAAAGCTCGTTGAGAGAAAATTATAAACTTTTTACTCAAACTCAAGAAACTCACAAAATGATGGAAGATGGAATGTGGAATGGAAGATGATTTACAATGGTGGGTGAAAGCCTTTATTTATAGGCTCACCTCCTACGATCTAACGGTCTAGGAAGATTCAATTCAAGGGCTAAGGATCAATCTTCAAGATACATATCTCCTAAGGAAATAAGATAACTCAAATACAATGTTGCCTAAATTACAAAGGGCAAGAATCGCTCTATGATATCACACTTAGGTGGAAAAGGATACTTTCCCCAAGTGTTGGTCAAATGTGATCTCCTTCCATGTGTGTTGGTCAAAAGATGACCATTCTCGATGGATCTTGGAGTCTTGGGCGGATTGGGCATTGATGGGCCCGGTTTGCTCGTCCAAAACTCCCTCAGAAGCATGCTCGGTTCTGAAATGGGCCCTATGACCGTGGGCAACTCGGATGGGGCTTGTCTAGGCCCCCAGGTATGCACCTCGGGTGCTGACTCGGGCTCCATGGCATGGGCAGCATGGAGGGTGCTCGGTTGGGGCCCCTTGGGTGCGTGTAGAGTGCTCCCTCGGGTCCCTCTCTCATGGGCAGCACATGGGGTGCTTATCTAAGCCCTATGGTGTGCGTGCAAGGTGCGAACATAGGTCCCTCGATCGGGTGTGGCACTTGGTGTGCTAGCAAATGCCCCTTGGTGTGTGGCCTTCTTGGTCATGGGTTGGCGGCCTGTGACAACTGGGTAGTGGGTGCGGGTTGGATTTGAGAATGTACCCGCATGGGACCGTGGATAGTGGGTAGGTGGTGAATATGAAAATTTTAGGTGGATATGAGTATGAGGAGGGTATTCGCACCCACCTGCCTCGTTTACCATCCTTATTTTGTTGGAGGATAATCACACTCGAACTCGCATCCTCTTTAATACTAAACCAGTAACAAATCCAACCAAATTAAGATTCAATCGACTAAAATGCTTTTCATCTTTCCAACATTAATCGCTAATAATATAGATTGCAATATATTCGTATTAAACATTGCGGGGAAGTCGGTTTTATATATATTTTTAACATACAAGTTGATACAATGGTAATATTATTTAAACCCCTCTCCATCCATAAAATAAAGGGAAAACTACTCAAATAGTACCCCAGCTATTATCGAAATATCGTTTTAGTACCCCAGCTATTTTTTGGCAAAATGGTACCTAACGTTATGTTTCGTTTTCAAAATAGTACTCCGCCATTAAAAATTAACAGCATGCTGACTAGGAGAGAAAAAAATCACACGTGGCAGCTTGCCACGTCATTTTCTCTCTCCTAATCAGCATGCCTTGTGTGTTTTTTTTATGATTTTAGTCGACATGGCATGCTGACTAGGAGAGAAAATGATGTGGCAGACTGTCACATGTGATTTTCTCTTTCCTAGTCAGCACACGGTTAGTTTTTTTAACGGTGAGGTACCAAAATGAAAACTAAACATAACGTTAGGTACTATTTTGCCAAAAAAATAGCTGAGGTACTAAAACGATATTTCGACAATAGTTGGGGTAATGTTTAGGTAGTTTTCCCTAAAATAAAAGATGGTGTACCAACGACAATCCGAACCCGACTAAACCCAAATACGTTTTGGAATCCATTTTCGAACAATTTGAAAGTTGAACTTGATCTCCCTTTTATTTCTCTCTTTGTCAAAGGCACCAGATTCTATGCATAGATGCCTCTCTGAAGCCCGTACCCAGCATTTGGTTCCTAGGTGCATGGAATTGAACAGCACAAATTGTAAGTGCATTTTCACCGACACGTATATGCCAAAAATGATAATAATTAATAGTAATAAGGTCTAAATGTACTACAGCATATTGCAATATTTCCTTTCGTAACTTGGAATAATTCTTGCATACATCTAGACTATAGTCCTTTTTCATCTTCCATCACTTCTCTAAAGGGGCGAGTCTAATGTGCAACATGGTCCGGCGCGGTTACAGTGCGGTACCAACCGAAATTGTCACAAGACACGGAACTTAAAATCGAAAATGTTAAACTTCTTTATAACATTTTAGGTTTGTAGTTAAGTATTAGAACGTAGCTTCGAGTATCGATACTTATCGCTTCTGATAACATTTTAATTTTTTGTAAGTATAGAAACTTGTCTCTAAGTATAGATACTGTCATGAGACACCAACCTAAAATGTTATCAAAAAGTGTAATATTTTTTATTTTAATTTTCGTATTTTGTAACATTTTCGGTTAGTGTCGTACCGTAGACCAACCCCTTCCAAAGGGACCATTCCTCCAATAATTCATTATTTGCAATATATGTATAGGCTAGGATAGCCACTTGTGCAAATTATTATGTCGGAACATGAAAGTGACTGATCATAGCTGTTACATTTTCCTCATTTTAGCATTGTTTATCATTGTGAAAGCCCTTTTTTGACTACGGCCATTTACCTTTGTAGGTTTTTGAGTTGATTCGGCGTTTTCCTTTCTTCACCGTCAAAGAGGAAAAACGATGAACCCAAATCAAATGCGAAGAGTTGTTGTTTGGAAGTGCAGTGTGATATACAAGTAAGCATGATGCATGCACCTTAAGCAAGGCATGATCCATGCACGTTAAGCAAGGCATGATCCATGGACGTTAAGCATTGCATGATGCGTGAAAGTAAAACAGATGTATTTATCGAAAAACTAAAGATGAAACGTTTTCGTCTTTGTTCTGCTGAATTTAATGAATAAATCAACATGATTTCTATTTATCTAAGCATAACATGTCTATATATATAGTCATAAAAAATAACATGTTAAGTCAACAAATGTTGGAACAATTGGTCAAGCCTCGTATTGACATCTTCCTTGTAACATCCATTTCCCGTATTTATCACCAAATACGAGTCAGTGATGTTATTAACCAATTTTAAACCCTATTATTTCTTTTCCTTAAGAAAACAGGCAGCCTGCACTACTTTACTTAAAAATTTATAAAAAAAAATTTATAGACAGCGAAAGTTCATTCTGAAAATTTCTAATTAAATTAGATTCATTAAGCTTTCTAACCATATAAATTATTAACCTAAACTCATTACATAAAAATTCAAATAAATCTTTGAATTCACGTCACAGCCCCAAAATACTGAAATTCTGCTGCCCTGTTTTCTGACCTACCATCGAATAAAAATTCATAACTTTTTACATATAACTCGAAATTAGTCACTATTAATTTTGTAAGAAACTAGACAAAATTTTCAGTTCATACATATAAGATTCACTGTCTAATTCCAATTGTGGAATTTATTCTAATTTTTCAAACACACTGCCTTTACATACATTTTTCTGAACAGATTTTTAATCTTTCCATCTTAAAACCCATATTCACTAAAACTTAGTCCATTATCATTTATAGACATAATAGGACTCACTAGGTTCATTATCCACATTATAAAAACTATTAACCAACCACATTTGGTAATAAGTTATTACAAACCCCACTAATTATACATGTCATCTAGTACATTTCCAAAAGGAAGGATGGATGTCAATACATTACTTTGAGTATGGAGATATACCTCCCAAAATAAGCAAGTGATGCTCGGCTACTCTTCCTTTGCAGCTCCTTTAAAACCTACGCATGAAATTCATCATACGCTAAGCATATTCTTAGTGAGGCAACAACATTTAATTCAAATACGACTTAACATGGATATCAATATAATAAAATAACAATGCATATAATCACTTTCATTTTATTCTTGCTAGCATATATGACATGATATGTATAATAACAACATATTACATGGTAATAACTTTAATTCTTACCAATACCATTGCCATATTTATCATCAAGCTTTCAAACTTTTCATCTTGTTTTCAATTCATTTAGCCCAAGTATCGATTTAAGAGAATTTTATGTACACGAGTCATCCCCATACCCAACCTTTATTGAGTATGTGTATTATTTGCACCGTAGTGCTTAGCACCCAAAGTGCTCCCGCAATAAGAATTTATGATATCACACCGAAGTGTTTAGCACCCGAAGTGCTTTCTCATTGAAATTTATACACCGTAGTGTTTAGCACCCGAAGTGCTTAAAATATTTAGACAGCTGTTTATGACTCTATGGATATCCAACTATACTTTTAAATCTCCATATCATACACTGGGCTTAATATCATCACATGTATCATCAATGGCAACATGTAACATTTTATATCAATATGGGGTAGTTCATACCCAAAATAACCTTTCAATCCTCACCAATGTAATAATCAAATAATCAATAACATAAATAATACCATGATATGTATGCAATTGTACTAACCTTGACACTTTACAGAAATAGAATTTTACTAGCCTCACTAAGTTCGGTTTACACTTTCGATCTTCTTTCTTCACCCAGTTGATCTCGTAATTGCTTGTTATCTGTATGTACATTAAATACATAACACAAGCAATCTTTAGTACATGTTTAAGCCTTACTAACACATGTATAACCCAAGTTGGAAATTTCAAGTTTTGCAACTGAAGGCTATTTTACAATAACAATGCTTCCAACACTTGATTCTAGTCTTGAATTGCACATTGAAATCACTAAATTAATAATTCCATCTCAAACCCTAAATTCTCTCTCTTAGGGTTTATAATCTAAAATTTAGGAACTTTCACATTTGAACTCCAAATCCAAAAATTGTAATATCAAAATAATCCTTGAGCGATAGCAAACCACATAGCTGCAACTTTTGAACAATTCACAATTTCTCACTTATTTCACCAAATTTGTAAAATTTACAAATTGGTCCCAACATGATGTTTTCTTCATTCTAATAACATAATTTAATTTAGAAAACATCATTCTACTCATTTCCAATATCAAAATAATTTTCACAAAATTTCCCAATTTTCCTCTAATTACCGAATAGCCCCTCTTGCTTTCTTCATTGATTTTTCATCATTTCAAGCATGATAACAATATTACAACATCATTTCTTACATGCTTGAACCTTAAAACATGAAAAACAAACATGTCTTTCATCCACCCTAATCTCAAACCTCAACTTAGAGACATGGAAACTAAGCAAAACTTATATCAAAAGAAAGAGAATTCAAGGGCGATCAATTTCTTATTTCATGTCTCAATCCAAAAACCAACTAAATCAAGCCCAAAAAATTGAATCAAACTTTCTTCTTACCTAGCTATGGACTTCACGACAAGCTTGGAGAAGATGAACCAAATATTTCAACTTTTTCTTTCTTTTATTTTGATGACAAATGGATATAAATCCTTAAATAAAAATATCTTTAAAATAGTCAAATGACTACTTTACCCTTGGATTATAACCAATTACCATCCAACACCTATAATTTATTTTCTTCCATAATCAATTATACCTTAAAAGTATAGGTGAAATGACCAAATTACCATTAATGACTCTAGATATCTACCAAAATGCCATTCTATCACCTATACAAAATACTGGATAGAATCGAATCTAAATCGATTCGAAAAGATTCAAAATTTCAATGTCATATTCCTCGAGTATTTCTAAGACTCCCTTCAAAATTTCATAAGATTCCTAGCTCATTCGGTTACCCGATTTCCATTTTAACTTTAACCGTAAATTCCAATAATAGAAATATCAGAACGAACCAAGGTTTTTATAATCGATCCACACCCTTAAGTGATCTATTTAATTATGACATAAAAATATTTATTGGGAAATTACCATGTTGATCCTTGAACTTTTCTCAA
The DNA here is from genome assembly GCA_019671005.1 of Hibiscus mutabilis. Classification (NCBI taxonomy): domain Eukaryota; kingdom Viridiplantae; phylum Streptophyta; class Magnoliopsida; order Malvales; family Malvaceae; genus Hibiscus; species Hibiscus mutabilis. The sequence continues at coordinate 57,882,275 of CM033715.1, forward strand.
ATTTTCACTTTAGCCACCAAACTTTGAAATTTTCCATTTTAGTCACTGAACTAGAACCACCAACTTTTGATTCTTTACGTTTTGATCACTAATCCAATAACGGGATATTACAATTCTCCCCTCTAAAAAAATTCATCCTCAAATTTTTAGAACGTACCTGGATTAAACAAATGCGGGTACTGTTCTTTTATTCGCTCTTCAGTTTCCCAAGTGGCTTCTTCCACTTTTTGATTCTTCCAGAGCACTTTCACCAATGGAATCGATCTGTTTCTCAATTTCTTCGCCCCATGAGCTAAAATCTTTATTGGTTCTTCTTCAAATGTTAAATCGGGTTGCATCTCAACTTCAGCAGGTGAAATGACATGTGAAGGATCCGACCTATACATGCGGAGCATCGATACATGAAAAACATCATGAATCTTGCTCATTTCTTGTGGTAAAGCCAATTGATAAGCCACCGGTCCAACTTTTTTCAAGATTTCATACGGACCAATAAATCTGGGACTAAGCTTCCCTTTTCTTCCAAATCTAATTATTTTCTTTCATGGTGAAACATTCAAGAATACTTTGTCTCCCACTTGATATTCAACTTCTTTTCTTTTTGAATCTGAATAAGCTTTTTGTCTATCGGAAGCTGCTCTTAGATTATCTCGAATTATTTTCACTTTTTCTTCTACTTCTTGAATCAAATCGGGTCCAACAATCTTGCGATCTTCCAACTTAAACCAATTTAATGGTGTCTGGCATTTTCGTCCATATAAAGCTTCATAGGGTGCCATTTTAATACTTGACTAATAACTGTTGTTGTATGCAAATTCAACCAATGGTAGATACTTTTCCCATAAGCCTGCAAACTCGATAACACAAGCCCTAAGCATATCCTCCAAAATTTGGATTGTTCTCTCTGATTGTCCATCAGTTTGCGGATGAAAGGCAGTACTAAAATGTAGTCAAGTACCCAATGCTTCCTGTAATGCTTTCCAGAATCTAGAAGTAAACCTTGGATCTCTGTCAGATACAATAGAAATAGGAACTCCATGTAAGCTAACAATCTCCCGAATATACAACTCTGCATATTTACTCAAAGAGAAATTTGTTCTGACTGGTAGGAAATGTGCCGATTTGGTTAATCAATCCACAATCACCCAGATTGAGTCTTTCCTGTTCGCCGTCATTGGTAATCTGGTTATAAAATCCATAGTCACTTTTTCCCATTTCCATTTTGGAATAGCAATTGGTTGAAGTAACCCTGATGGCACTTGATGTTCTGCTTTAACTTGCTGACAAGTTAAGCATTTGGATACCAATTTCGTTATAGCTATTTTCATTCCTGGCCACCAAAAACAGCTCTTCAAATCCTGATACATTTTATTTCCACTCGGGTGCATCGTTAAAGGACTATAATGTTCTTCTGTAAGGATTTCCTTTTTCAATTACTCATCTTCAGGAATATAAGCACGTCCTTTATAATATAAACATCCATTGGACTTCACTTCGAAGTCTGAAGATTCTCCCCTTTCAGCTTCCTTCTCTTTCTCCAAACAATTTTCATCTTTTTTCTTGTGATTCTTTTATTTTGTCTATCAAGGTAGACCTAATGTTCAGCTCAGCAAGTAAAGCACCATCATCCAATATTGATAATTGAGCATTTGATATCCGTAAAGTTGAGAACATCTTTCGGCTAAGTGCGTCCGCTACCACATTAGCCTTTCCCGGGTGATAATAAATAATTGCATCATAATCCTTAATTAGCTCGATCCATCGCCTTTGTCTTAAATTCAGCTCCTTCTGTGTTAAAAGATATTTTAGGCTTTTATAGTCTGTGTATATATAACATTTTCACCATATAAATAGTGGCGCCAAATTTTTAGAGCAAAAACAACTGCAGCTAACTCCAGATCATGAGTAGGATAATTCCTCTCATGAGTTTTAAGCTGCCTAGAAGCATAAGCCACCACTTTCCCATCTTGCATAAGTACACAGCCCAAACCATTATGTTATGCATCACTATACACCACAAAATTCTTACCCAATTCAAGTTGAACTAACACCGGAGCTTCTGTCAAGATTTCCTCCAATCTTTCAAAGCTTTCTTGACATTCTTTAGTCCACATAAAAGATACATTCTTCCTGAGCAGTTTGGTAATAGGTGCAACAATCATCAAGAAATCTTTCACGAACCTGCGGTAATATCCTGCCAATCCGAGAAAACTTCTAACCTCTGCAACATTTTTAGGAGGTTTCCACTCCATGATAACTTGAATTTTCTGAGGATCAACCCGAATTCCTTTAGCCGACACTATATGTCCAAGAAAGGTCACTTCAGAAAGCCAAAACTCATATTTAGATAGTTTAGCATATAAATTCCTTTCCCTCAAGATTTGAAGAACTATTCTGAGATGGACATCGTGATCCTCCTTGGTTTTAGAATAGACCACGATATCATCTAAGAATACCACTACAAACTGGTCCAGGTATGGCTGAAAAATTCGGTTCATCAAATCCATAAATGTTGTTGGGGCATTAGTTAATCCAAACGGCATTACCACGAACTCGTAATGTCCATATCAGGTCCTGAAAGTTGTCTTTGGAATATCCCACTCTTTAATCCTCAATTGATGATAGCTTGATCGAAGATCAATCTTAGAAAACACTGTTGCCCCCTTTAATTGATCAAAAAGATCATCAACCATTGGCAATGGATATTTATTCTTTATCGTCACTTTGTTAAGTTGACGATAATCAATACACAATCTCATCGATCCATCTTTCTTCTTTACAAATAATACAGAAGCTCCCCATAGGGATATACTTGGCCGTATAAAACCTCGATCATGTAATTCTTGCAGCTGTGACTTGAGCTCCTGAAGTTCAGCAGGTGCCATACGATACGGTGCCATCGATATGGGTGTTGTACTAGGTAATACATCAATTTCAAATTCTACCTCTCTATCTGGAGGTAATCCCGGTAATTCTTTTGGGAATACATTTGGGAATTCCCGCACCGTAGGTATATCTTCTATTTTCACCTCCCGCTTCAAAGTATCACTTTCAGGAGTTGAATAGGTTTCACAGCCATCCATCAACATCTCATTCGCAACAATAGCCGAAATAAAATCACTACGATGATTCAGCTTCTCACCCACGAATAATATTCGTGATCCATCTGGTGCCTTTAAAGTTAATCTTTTTAATCAGCACTCCACCACAACATCATATACTAATAACCAATTCATCCCCAATATTATTTCGAATTCACAAAATGGTAATTCCATAAGGTCAGCGGGGAGATCCACATTCTAAATTCTAATAGGACACTGACGGCAAATTCTTTTGACCTTAGCACTCTGGCCTATCGGATTGGTTGTTACCACCTCACTCGAAATTAGTTCTATTGGAATGTTTCTTTCTAGTATGATTCTAGAACTAATATATGAATGAGTGGAACCATGATCAATTAGTGCAAAAATAGGTCTACCAAAGAGTTCAAGCATACATGATATCACATCGGGATCATCCTTACTCTCGGTGGTCTTGATATTATATGCACGAGCAAGAACTTTTCCTTCCAGGTTGTATGCAACTTCTGATGCACCTTGATGATAATTCCAACCTCGGTTTCCTTTATTTTTCTGGGAAACAACTACCGATTGATTTTCTCGTAGTTCTAGGCATTCGCATTTGAAGTGTCCTGGTTTCCCACACTAATAACAAGTTATCTATGGTGCCAACCAACATCGACCCCAATGTCTTTTTCCACAAAGTTTGCATTTTGGTTTAATCTGACTTTCATCACCTTTAGCACTGCTCGTTTTAGATTTACCAGTAGAAGAATTCTTCTTAATTGACAATATTGACTCGATCGATCATTGCTGATGAAATCCTTTACCACGTTTAGACCATGGTAAAGCACTAGGACCTCCAGATCGCTTTCCTGACCGGGCTTTCCTCTCCGAGACTTCTTCTTGATCCATTCATCCCTTTAGCTCTGTTTACTGCTTCTTGAAATACAGATAAATCAAGAGCAACTAAAAATTTCTTGAGATTGGGATCCAAGCCTCCCACAAATCTGGTAACTCGGTGCTTCTCGGTTGGAAGGAATTCTGTAGCAAACCAACTAAGCTTATTAAACTCACATTCATACTCATATACTAATCTGCCTGCTTGCTTCAAATTTAGAAATTGATTCCTCATATCCTCGATGAAAACATCCCCAGCGTACTTGTTCCGAAACTCTTGTAGAAAGAATTCCCAAGTAACTCGTTCATCAGGAATCTGAGCAGTAATAGTGGTCCACCAAATTCAAGCAGGTCCCATCAAATGTGATGTTACACCTTCAAGTTTTCCTTGATCGTCACACCGGATAGTATCCAACATAATCTTAATATCATTTAACCAGAAGTCTGTAGACATCGGGTCAACATCAGAATCACCTTGAAATTCTGATGCCTTCAGCTTCCTCAGCTCCCTAGGCACAGATATTGGTTTTTGTCTATTTAAAATATCATCTAACGCCTTGAGGAACAGTCCACGATCCTGAACCGGCATGTCTTGATGTCCTTGTGCATGTGCCTAACCTTGATATTGCTCCTAAGGTACATTATGATTTACCTCGTCACTCCCCCTCTGCATAGGGACCTCCGGTTCAAATGTATGTCTAGAACCCTGATGGTCCGACATCTGAACAAAACACATTTTTAACAAATTTCTTAATATAGAGTAGCATTACTAATTATAGAGCATCAGAATATCTACACATAATCATTAGTAATTATGACATCCTAGTGGCATGTATACAATTCCCACTCATTTTTAAACTCAATTTCTATCTAGAATCGACTAAGCCTAAAGCTCTGATATCAAATAATGTAACATCCATTTCTCGTATTTATCACCAAATACGAGTCAGTGATGTTATTAACCAATTTTAAACCCTCTTATTTCTTTTCCTTAAGAAAACATGCAGCCTGCACTACTTTACTTAAAAATTTATAAAAAAAATTTATAGACATTGAAAGTTCATTCTGAAATTTTCTAATTAAATTAGATTCATTCATATTTCTAACCATATAAATTATTAACCTAAACTCATTACATAAAAATTCAAATAAATCTTTTAATTTACGTCACAGCCCCAAAATACTGAAATTCTGCTGTCCTGTTTTCTGACCTTCCATCGAATAAAAATTCATAACTTTTTACATATAACTCGAAATTAGACACCGTTAATTTTTTAAGAAACTAGACAAAATTTCCAGTTCATACATATAAGATTCACTGTCTAATTCCAATTGTGGAATTTATGCTGATTTTTCAAACACACTGCTTTTCATACATTTTTCTGGACAGATTTTTAATCTTTCAATCTTAAAACCCATATTCACTAAAACTTAGTCCATTATCATTTATAGACATAATAGGACTCACTAGGTTCATTATCCACATTATAACAACTATTAACCAACCACATTTGGTAATAAGTTATTACAAACCCCACTAATTATAAATGCCATCTAGTACATTTCCAAAAGGAAGGATGGATGTCAATACATTACTATGAGTATGGAGATATACCTCCCAAAATAAGCAAGTGATTCTCGGCTACTCTTCCTTTGCAGCTCCTTTAAAACCTACGCATGAAATTCATCATACGCTAAGCATATTCTTAGTGAGGCAACAACATTTAATTCAAATACGATTTAACATGGATATCAATATAATAAAATAACAATGCATATAATCACTTTCATTTTTATGCTTGCTAGCATATATGACATGATATGTATAACAACAACATATTACATGGTAATAACTTTAATTCTTACCAATACCATTGCCATATTTATCATCGAGCTTTCAAACTTTTCATCTTGTTTTCAATTCATTTAGCCCAAGTATCGATTTAAGAGAATTTTATGTACACGAGTCATCCCCCATACCCGACCTTTATTATGTGTATTATTTGCACCGTAGTGCTTAGCACCCAAAGTGCTCCATCAATGAGAATTTATGATATTACACTAAAATGTTTAGCACCCGAAGTGCTTTCTCATTGAAATTTATACACCGTAGTGTTTAGCACCCGAAGTGCTTAAAATATTTAGACAGTTGTTTATGATTCTATGGATATCCAACTATACTTGTAAATCTCTATATCATACACTGGGCTTAATATCATCACATGTATCATCAATGGCAACATGTAACATTTTATATCAATATGGGGTAGTTTATACCCGAAATAACCTTTCAATCCTCACCAATGTAATAATCAAATAATCAAAAGTTTAAATGTGGTCTTGTGGATCTCATCTTTGAGGGTCCTCCATTTACATGGTCGCGTGGTAATCTGCATCAACAGATTGATAGGTGTTTGGGTAATACATGTTGGTTATCGACATTTGCTAATTCGGTGGTTGAACAATTAGATCGCTTAGGGATTGATCATCGACCAGTACTTCGGCTCAGGGGTCAGTCGGATGGTGGTTCACTTCATCCATTTCGGTATATCGTTGCCTAGCAGGATCATCCAGAGTTCTAGGATTTTTTGAAATTAGTGTGGAGTGGTGATCGGTCGTGGATGGAAATATTGAGGCATTTCAATCGAAAGTTACATCCTTGAATGTTAACACGTTTGGTCACATTATGAGGAGGAAGAAGCGTATCCTTTCTCAGTTGCGGGGATTGACAAGGTGCTATTAATAAAGTCATTGGATTTTGTGATGCCCTGATTTTGGGCCTAGGAGTTAGCCGGATAGTTAGACAGTTTGGGTGAACCGGATTAGACTATTTAGTGTAGTTTCGGGAATTAAATCAAACTAAATTATTTTTTGTCGAAATAAAATATAGAAAATAGTCTAAAATACTTTAATAGTATTTTTGTATTTTTGGTAAGCTCAATTTGATAAAAATAAATTGAGGTGAAATGACATTTTAAAGTGGTGACTAATTTGTAAAGGTTGCAAAATTGTTTTAATGACTAAATTGTAAAGGAGTCAAAACTTAAAATCGTTAAGGAGCTATTACACCAAATTGTTTCATCAGCCTTTTCTCTTAATTGTGTTATTTTTAGAAGGATTATAAGGATTTAGTAATTACTAAATAAAATAGATTTGATAAAAAGGATTTTTGGAAGCTTAATCATTTTCTTACGTAACTTCTCTTTTTCTCTCATCTTTTATCTATACTTTCTCACTTGCCAAACTAAAATCCTTTCACAAAAATGATGAGAAATCAATTGATTTGATTTTCTTTTTGGTTTCCTAAATTGATTCTTGCATTTATACAACAAATCTCATTGGAATTTTTGAAGATTTCAATCAAACAATGCCGATTAAGGGGAAAGAAAGTCTTTAGAGGTGATCTTCTTAATTCTCCTCTAATAAAAGGTTCTTTGTTCTTTATTGAAATTCCCAAGTTCTTGACTCTTTTGATTTTTTTTTCAATGTGGTTTGATTAAATAATGATGATATCTTGATTTAAGGTGGGTTTTAATGGAAGGAATTAATTAATCTTGTTTATATATTTTAATTTCTGAGATTTTGATTGATTAAGATCATGTTTAATGTATGTTAAATTGTTATGGAAAAAGATTTGTAAATAGAATCCTAGAACTAGGTGAATTGCTAGATTTCTAGGTTGGAAATAGTTGAGTTTTGGGCCGTTTATGTTGTTAATTGAATGCTGGTGTTATAAGGTTGTTTGGAGGATGATTTTATATGTAAAATGATGATGATTAGATGTTTAATTCGTTGGGTAAAGGCTGGTAGATGTTTAGATGGGTTTTGGTAATGTTTTCGTTTGTTGTTGAAGGGCGATTGTTGGATCTATGATAAAAGAAGTTGAGGAGTTGTGTTTCTGGGATTTTAGATGCATAAGAGTGCATTAATCCTCTGTTATATTGTGGATAAAATAGGGGAGGTGGATCCGACATCGTTAGAAGAAGATTCGATAGCATTGGATGCTTGAGATTGTTTCGGTAAGTTGAGCGAAACATTGTCGGTGAGTGGAAACATGGTTTACAGCTTTTCAAGGGTTTGAAAGTTATATTTGGGAGTTTAGATTGAGCTTGAAACAATAATCTAAGCTCGGAAGTAAGTATGGAAGACTTTGCTCTCGGTTTACGGTATCCATTGTTTTATTAAATTCATGCTCATGCTTTGAAGATAGTTTATTTTACCTACTATTATATGCATGTTTTAGAAATGAGAAATGTTGCATATGTTTATATTTTGAGAACAAATGAGTTTAGAAAATGCTATGCAACATGTTTGAGAAAATTCCTAAATACATAGGTTGATGTATTTGAGATGCTTTGATGGAAATTGGTTTGAATAATGCATATGAAAAACGGTGAGGTACCTTGTTATAAATGAATATATTGGCAAGTGACAAATGGTTTAAATGCTATCAGATATAATTGGTCGACCATAGGATTCAAAGTGCACTATAATAAATCACCTCAAGTGGGTAGAGGTAGCTCCTCCATGGGAACCGCAATGGTTGAGGTAGAATTTCTCCCACTATGGCAGTTGAGGTATAAATGTGATAGAGTCTCCCATTGTGTGATTTATACATCGCAGCCATTAAGGTAGAATTTCTCCCGCTATGGCGATTGAGGTAGAATTTGAGATAGAGTCTCCGATTACAAAAGATGTATGGGAGAGTGGTAGAGAAACCAACGAAGAAAGTAATCCGAGTATCTAATGAGATTGTTTTTGAGATAGAAAATGGTTTTGTTTAGGTCACTTCTAATGCCAATATATGTGAGATAAATGTATCATGTTTTTTGATAGATTTTGTATAATATGCTTTATACATGAGATTTCTCTTTAAGCTTTGATATTTGATGAACAAGCATGAAGGCTTAAATCGAGGTTTTGCATTGAGGTAAATGCATGAGATTCATGACACATGTTTTAGAAGTGATTTATCAAACTTGTTTTGAAAGGGAAGTAAAGCATGAGATGATCTGAGCATGATGTTAGAAGAATGGTTTTAAACAAATGGTTTTAAAAGGCATTGTTGATTATTTTTATTTGAGCGACGCTCACTAGGCATTTATGCTTACGCTCTTCTTTTTCAACAATGTAGAGAAATGGTTTTCTAAAAGCAATGAGAGGGCAAGAGAATGAGTTCCAAGACGTGTGTTTGCTCAGGTATGATTTTCGAAATTAGTATAATACGTAATAAGGGCAATGAAGGTTTAATAATGGTTTGGGAGTATGTCTTTTGAACTCCCCGATTTGATGCAAGTTTATGTTGGTTTATAAGACTTGTAAATGGCTTTAGATGTTAGACTATACTTTGATTTGGGAGCTTTTGGGAAATGTAAGCATGTTGGGTAGAAATCATGCCTATAGGACTTTCTTTGTTGCTGTAATGCCTACGTTCTTACATCGTAGTGGTCTTTGGTTGATATGATGTTTGTATGTTGTTGTGGTATTGTTGTTTGAGTCTTAAATGATGTTTGGGGGTTAATTTGGATGTGTTTAGGAAGGTTCCGAAGTATTTCGAACCTGCAGATTTTGGAAACCTACAGACAAGTTTTGAAACCAGTCAACAGGTTTCGAAACCAAGGGGCATTTTGCTCCTGGCAGGTTTCGAAACTAGCCCTAGGTTTTGAAACTAGCTGGACAATTTTGGATATTGGAATATAGGTTTCGAAACCACCTTGAATGGTTTCGGAACTTTTCTCGGGGACTCATCCGTTATGTTGAAAAATAGTTTCTAAAGTTATATTTTGGTCCCTAAAAATTGGGAATGCTTAATTGATGATGCAAATAAGCTCGGTTTGATGCGAAATTTCACATGTATGTTTTAAATGGACCTAATTAAAGATTGGTAAACTCAATATGGTTTAAGTCCCTTTATTTTTCTAGAATTGCAATTTGGTCCCTAAATTGCAATTGAGTACAACTGGATGTCGATCTAACGCCCGATTGAGTTGAGTTTTCACCCGCTGACTTATCACTCACCATAGGTTATAATATTACATATAAATAAGATAAAATAAAAAATGGTCGTTTATCGAGGTGAACATTTTTTAGTTTTCTTCAGTAAACCTAGTGTAGCTCGCTCGATTCGGTCTTGCTACTAGAACGGGTCAAGGGGGTTGCATATTTTCTCACTAATTTGGCTAGGGAGTTGCGTATAGAATTGGATTTGGTTCTTGAGCAGGAGGAGAGTTTGTGGAGACAGAAAGCATTCTTGCAATGGATTGTGGATGGGGATCGCAATATCACATTTTTTTCATGCTTCTGTGATGGCGAGAAGGCGAACTAATAAAGTAACGGCATTGAGATTAGAGGATGGGTCTTGATGATCAGATCATGAGGAATTAGCGAATTTGGTTCGTTCATTCTTCTTATTTTTGTTCACGAGTTCAGGTTTGGATGGGCATGGATGGGAGGTGCATGGTTTATTCCCGGTCATTGCAGACGACGAGTTGCATAGTCTTGGTATAGATGTAACTGATGAGGAAATTATGAATGTGTTATTTAATATGGGACCATTTAAGGTGCCATATATTGATGGTTTGAATGCCAATTTCTATCAGAAGAATTGGTCGATTGTGGGTGCTTCGGTTTGTCAGTTTGGTAAGAATATTTTTATATCTGGTGAGATCCTGAGCTTTTTAAATCAGACGTTGCTTTTTTTATTGCCTAAGGTCACGAAGTCAGAGAGAATATCTCAGTTTCGGCCGATTAGCCTCTATAATATGCTCTACAAAGCGGTAACCAAGATTATCGTTGACCGATTGAAGTCGTTTTTGCCAGTGTAGGTTTGTGAGAACCAGACGAGTTTTGTGTGGGGTCGTTTGATTACGGATAATGTGGTTATTGCGATGGATGTAAATCACACTATTCATCGAAAGTTTGGGAAGAAAGGGTGGATGGCTATGAATATTGACCTTGAAAAGATGTATGATCACCTGGAATAGAGCTTTATTGACGATACATTGCAAGATCTCAATATTCCAAATTCTATGCATGTTTTATTATGAAGTGTATTTCTACGATTTCTACTCAGGTGCTATGGAATGGAGAGGTCATAAAGGCTTTTGAACCATCTCAGGGTATTCGTCAAGGGGATTCACTTTCACAGTATATTTTTGTCTTGTGTACGGAGAGGTTAACACAATTCATTCAGGTGATGGTTAAAATTGATCAGTGGCGTCCATTTTGTACTTCTCTCAATAGTCCAAAAATTTCACATATGTTCTTTGCAGATGACTTGGTATTATTTGTTGAGGCTTCGGTACAGTAGATAAGTGTTGTTCAGTTCGTGTTGGAGAGTTTTTGTCACTTCTAAGGGCATAAGATTAGCCATGATAAAATGAACACTTTCTTTTCTAAGAATGTTCTGATTGATGTCTGCAATAGCATTAGCGCTGGGTTTGGTTTTGTTGAGGTATCAGATCTTGGTCGTTACTTGGGTGTGCCGTTACTCCATCAAAGGGTTACAATGACTTCATATAGTTATTTGGTCAAAATGGTTTAACGGAAGTTGAGTGGTTGGAAGCCGAAGTCGCTATCACTTCCTGAAAGAATTACTCTCGCACGCTATGTGTTGGTAGCAATCCCTTCATATACAATGCAATTTGCAATCTTGCCTAAACAAACTTGTGTGGAAATTGAACGCTTGATTAGGCATTTTGTGTTGGGTATTACGACCGATAGGGGTGGTGTTCATCTTGTGCCTTGGGAAGATATTTGTAAACCTCTTGCTTATAGAGGTTTGGGGTTGCGGAAATAAGTTCATCAGAACGTGGCATTTATAATGAAATTGGTGTTTCAATCAATCTCTAATAGGAACGCTTTATGGGTCTATTTCCTCCGAGCAAAATATAAGTGCACCGATGGAATCCCTACTATGCTTTCGACTCATAATGTGCCGCGATTGTGGAAGGGTGTTGACTTGGTTTGGAATGATGTGTGACAAAACCTTGTGTAGGGAGTAGGGAATGGTTTGACCATTCGTTTTGGTATGATGCATGGTTGAATGGTGTGGGCCAATTGGAACAATATGTGCACCCGAGCCGAGTGGGGGAGTTGTCTTCGATCTCCATTGCGACTATGGTCGACGGAGCATCGAGGGAGTGGTAGTAGGGGGTCCTCAAGGAGATGCTGCCCAATTTATTGAGAATTGCTGCTATGAAATGCCTGTTACCTCATTTCGAAGAGGATCGAATAGGTTGGGGTTTGGGATCTGACGATTGCCGCTAATTCTAGGCCGATTGTGGTGCCTAGTTCGGGGCTGTCGGGAGGGAGTGACAACTCGAGTTGGGTGCCACCAGACCAAGGATGGGTCAAGTTTAACTCGAATGAGGCTTGAAGTAGAGTGGATGGTTCTGCTGCGTGTAGCGGCGTTGTTCGTGATAGTGTGGGTAATTGGATCTTTGGGTTTAATAAGTTATTGGGGATGTAAAAAATTGTGGGGGGAGGGGCATATTTGGGTCTTGAGCATGCTTGGCCCGTGGGTCTACGAAAGATTGTTGTTGAGACTGATAGTACGGATGTATTTCGGCTTTTCACAGATTTGGATAGGAATGTGGGTGTTGGCTGTTCGTTGAATTTAGTCCATGTACATAATTTAGAGACTTGATCAACTAATGACAAAATTTGACCATAGAAAATCTTAAAATAGACGAGTCGTTAAATGCAAGGGCTACGCTGATCGGGCCTTGGCCTCCTAAATGGGAAAATTGCTACATAAGTTCCTTATAATTTGAATTTATAAAATTAAGATAAAAGTAAAAATTTCAATTTGCCTCCTAAGAATATAATTTCATTTTAGTCCCCTAAAAAATCATATAATTATAAGCTAAAACAATGGTAAAATTAATTTTCCCAACCCCGTGAGAAAATTTTCTAGCTGCACCCTTGATTAAATTGAATTATTTAAGATTCTTTAGATGTGATTGAATATTTAGCGTTGATTTTGTATATTTTTATATATTATTTTCCCTCACAATATATTATCACATAATCTAGTAATGGCTTAAAATTTTAGATAAGGATAACTTCTCTAAAATCATGATAATATCTTTTAAATTTTGGTTGATTTTTTCAAATAATTAATTTGTAGGTTGTACGTACGTTCCAGTGGGTAGGCACTTTTGATGACACAAATGGTCATCTTGGTGTAATTTGTTGGCCTAGGCTAAGCTAACATAATGATCAATTGTGATTCACTACTGGTGGGGACATGAGCATATGATTTTCGTAAAACACACATTCTTCTTCCTTGAATCATGAGAATATCTATTTATCTATTTATAATGACGAACTCAAAATAGTATAATTGGTGAAATATAAATGGTAAAAAAGTAAATAAAATATAATAGTATTTTTGTTAAAATAAGTTCTGATATATACATTTACTCTACTAAAATATAAATAGTCTAAAGTATGTTATTTATAAACGAATCTATATAAAAAGTTCCATCCATTTCTCTTATTTCTTTTAAAATATATTTCATTTATTGACTCAAAAATAATAAAAATAGAAAGAAAAATTCTAGAACAGACATCGCACTCCGTTGAACACCACTAAAATAATACATAGTTGAACACCATCAATTTTTAAATAACTTTTAAATTATTATTAAAAATGTCAAAGGCTCAATATGCAATTAATTATATTTTAAAATAAAATTAAAAGAAATTATTATATGAATCATTCTCACAATCTCATCCATAGTTCTACCCAATTAAATAAACTCACATCATCTTTTTTTTCCACAAATATTTTCTTATAAATTAAAATTTATAAATCTCCATCTTCTTCCCCATATCTTATTTATTAATTCTAATATGTTAATAAATAAAATCTTTAAAATAAAAAATACCCCAAAAGCTTAACTCACGAATCAAAAGAGACAAAAATAAAATAATTAATTATAGTCTATTAACCTTCTATAACAACCTAACCACCCACCTTCTTTAAACAAATTCCGAACAGATTGTCCGATTGTTGGTCACGTCTCCCATCTCAAAATTGAAATTAGAAATTTTTTAGAAAAAAAAATCGAGCATGCGGTTTAAAAATTGACAGGATTAAGGATTTAAAACAAAATTTGTTCCCAGATTAAATAAAACACAGTATTAACGATTTAAAAAAATTGAGGACATGTGATTAAATAAAATTTGGGTAAGTGAGGGCATGCGATTAAACAAATTTTTTTAAGGTTTTTAATAGATTAAAACTAGTATTTAAAGTTTCAGATTAAAAGTTTTTTAATTAATTTGTTCGCAATTCAAACGAATATGTTAATCATAGAGTTTTTTAACAGGTTAAAGTTAATTGTTTTATTTTTCTCTTTTGATTATTGGGTTAAGCTTTTGGTGTTTTTTTTTTATTTTAAAGATTGTATTCATTAACATATTAGAATTAATATATGAGGTATGATGAAGAAGAAGATTTGTAAATTTTAATTTTAAGGAAATATTATGTGGAAAATAATGATGATGTGGTTTTATTTAATTGTAAGACCACGAATGAGATAATGAGAATGATTCATGAAATAATTTCTTCTAATTGTGTTTTGAAATATGATTAATTGCATGTTGAGCCTTTAAGATTTTTAATAATCATTTAAAAGCCATTAAAAATTAATGGTGTTTAACGGTATATTGCGTTAATGATGTTAAACAGTGTGCGTCGCCCGTTCTAGACACATCTAAATAAAAAATAATATGAACGTCTAACTATAAGTCAGTTCATACCTAAAAATATATAATCCTATAACATAACGTCAAAAAGATCGTGATCATCACAAATAGAAGCACAACTATTTCTGCCATTAATGAGCAACAACGATTAGATCGAACATAGCGCCATGTCTGTAGAACCTCACTATCTGGAACATGCGGCCTTAGACGCTCTTAGATGCTGCAACAACTAACTAAGATTAGATTCATTTGGAAGCAAGAGAACAACATGAAGAAAAGGCTCACAAAAGAAAGCAAGAGTGTTTGAGTGAATGCTCTGTATAATCCTCAAAACTAAAGTGATAAATTAAGGTGGGGTAAGCCTTTGTTTATACTTGAAGCCTCCTGCATCCAATGACTAAGATCAAATTACATCAACATTTGAGATTGCTTCCTATCTACAATTTCTCATAATCTAAGGAAATTATTCCTATCTATCCCTATTATTCCTTAGATAGGAGATTACAACGAGTACGGAAATAAATCAAATAGAAGACGCATGGCTAAGTAGTCTACTTGCCATATTTGTCGTACAAGGCTCTTTAGCTC
This sequence comes from Hibiscus mutabilis, assembly GCA_019671005.1. Taxonomy (NCBI): domain Eukaryota; kingdom Viridiplantae; phylum Streptophyta; class Magnoliopsida; order Malvales; family Malvaceae; genus Hibiscus; species Hibiscus mutabilis. Next base: position 57,897,538 of record CM033715.1, read on the forward strand.
CAAGGGAAAGGCCATTCGGTTGGGTTGTAAAAAGCCCAAGATGGTGCAAAAAGCTTTCTGGGCAGCATGGTTTCTATTGGCCTTGCCCTCGGGTCCGCGGTCTGTGACATTCTCCCCCACTAGATCTAGCAATACCCTCATTGCGCAACTAGAATAATACTGGTCCACTTAGTTTCTGAATAGTCATAGGGCTTTAGCTAGTTCCAAACTCTCCTCACTATCAGGAAGTCCATTCCACTAAACAAACTACACGTGCCTCGGCCAGTAACTCGGTCTTCGAATGACTCTCTCCACCTAGATCACTTGAACTTCTTTCTCATAGGAGACATTCACTCTGGCTTGCGTTCAATGTGATTTGCCTCGACTCAGGTCCTCATCATCTTGATGGTATGGCTTGGGTAGGCTGACATAGAACACTGGATGATCTCGGATAGTCAACGACAAATCTAATTTGTAGGCCATAGTGCCTACTCGCTTCACAACTTTAAATAGACCTGTAAGACCCAAATTTTATCCGGGTATACCTATATATACAATTTTAATATAAATAATACCCATATATAAATAAGTGTAATATTAAATAAATAATAACAGTCCCTAAAACCAATTGTCCCTTTACATATAGTACAAAATTAAAAGCCCATTTCCAAGCCCAATTACAAATATCAGATTACAATTGTTTCTAGTCCATTTCTTGCCTAAATTCAATAAAACCAACCCAAGGAACACAAATATATCAGAAATTATGGTTTTCCCGCTCAAGCTAGCTTATGTGGCAACCCCTGATTGGTTAAGAAATGAAGCCACAGATCTTGGTTTTCCTTCCAATAGCCGGCTGATGACATCATCGTCGTTACGTCAGTAATGAAGTCATAGCGCACTTCCCCCTATACATAGGAAGAGTGAGAGAGTTAGTCAATAATTAACAATTAATGGTAGTTATTAAATAATAATAAATATACTATAATAAAGAAAAGAGAGAGATAGTTACCTGGGGAGCTGAGTTGTCAGGAGCTGAACCGTTTGAAAATTGAATGGTCGTTGTTGTGGGAGCTCATACGTCACCGAAAGAGACGCCACAATCGTCCTTTTGGTCATCGGAAGGTACATCCTTTTTCCAATTTTAAATTTCTTACAAAAAAATAGATAAATATAGATTATTAGACAATTTAATCACTTAGATTATTAATTATTAGAGCCTTAGTTTTATGTTCTCATTAGATTTCAATAATTTAAATAGAATAGACGATTTGTAGAAAGTTAATAAGTGTTACTTGGAAAATATAGAAGTCTAAATTTGAATGGTTCTCTAAAGTAATTGGGTGTTATTCAACCTAAGCTTTTAAGATAGAACAAATAATATTTGTTATAACCTAGAAGATGATAATTAATCTAGCAATTAATTAAAGACTTTAATCAGGATTAGAACTTAAGTAATTAGATTAGTTAATTGGACTAAGAATATTAGATATAATTTTGAGGCTTAAACATCGATGGTGCCCAATCAATTTGGTGTTGTCTCATATAAGTATTAAAATTGAATAATATTCATAGAATTAAATAAGATATAATTGATTAGAGCCTTTTTAAGTTCAAACTTAAAATAAACAAGATAATAATCGATCATGCATTAGAAACCTTTTATGTTGGAAATATATTTTTGAGTATGAATAAGGGTGTTCTAACGTAATTGGGCGCTTCTAATCTCATATTCGGATAAAAATATATTTCTTTGTAAAAGGAATATCTCAATTTGGAATTTAAATCCAGTTAATAATTAAGGGTTAAATTAAATTCGAATTATTATTCTCGAAATGCCAAAATTCTACATAAAATTAAAAGGTACCGATAATGGGCATTTGTGGGGGTGCTTATCCTTCCCCACACATAACCGTCTCCCGAACCCAAATTTTAAAAGAATGAATCTTTGGTTGTTTTTATGGTGTCCAGTTTACCTCAAAGTGATTGGTGGTGATTTCAAATTGATTTTCAAAATCGAATTAAAAATGGCAAAACCTTAATTTACAAAAATTAAACGTCAAGCTATTTTCTTGCGTAAAAAATGGTTTTGACAGGACCCTTATATCTTCGCACAAGCCCTTCGTGCATGGTCTGGTTGTGTAAGATCCCGGTCAACTTGGAAAAGACTAGGTCACCAACATAAAAGTTCATGTACATACCCTTGTGATCCGTCCATTTCTTGGTCATATTCCCCGCTTTATGTAAACAAGCCCCGCCTAAGTCATGATGCTCTTGCTACTCCTTGGCAAACTTGCGTTAGGTGTAAGCAGTTGCTTCCCGGTCATGATCTTGAACAGACTTTGGTTTGTGGCCTCGCTTCATTGCAAGTTTTAGGAAAACTGAGCTACATCTAACAGCTTCAGCCAATTGCATTGTATGGTAATCACATAGTGCCTCAAATAGATCTCCACGAGTGCATTCACTCTTTCGGTCTGCTTTTCGTTTTATGGATGGACACTAGTAAAGAAGTTCAAGCCTAATCCCATTATCTTCAACAACTTAGTCTAGAACCCGCCTGTGAACCGTGTGTCCCAGTTAATAATGATCATCTTTGGCACTCCCCAAAACTTCACCATATGCTTGAGGAAAAGATGGGTTGCCTCCTCGACTGGGCACACCTTGGACACTAGAATGAACGTCACATACTTTGAAAACCTATCAACCAGAACTATGATAGTTGACAAGCTGTTAGTGTTGGGCA